>OX104071.1:17650745-17778911 GCA_944474145.2 Dicrocoelium dendriticum | reverse complement strand
CTAAGTGAGATACACTGCCAGCAGGTTGTTACAGACGTGGTATAGGTTTCCCATTATACGGGGCTTAGTATTATTAAGTTCTCTACGCAAGCGGTCCGCGGAGGAAACTGCAATTAAGTTTACTAAGACAATGAACAAGTTAATCTTCATCATAAACCCATCTTGATTTAGGTGTTGTGAATCAAAGGCAGATTTGATCAGACAGTGCTAATATCCGTGGGCTGATTAAGCGTGCGATTGCCCAGCTGCAGGAGAAGGCACTACTACACGCGATGCGTCCTGTCCCAGTCGATTTAGTAATCCAGGACAATAAGACAGCTCTGGTACGTTTACCTGTGTGTTGAGTTTTCTTGCATTTCACGTATTAGATGTTGATTTAACTCCGAGATGTGGTTTGCGTCTTATATGAATTTTGACTAGCTGCCTACCAGTCTAACACACCAACAACATGTCCATAGCTGGCTCTAGGAGACAGTCGGGTGTATGCTAAGGGGACCGGGTGAACCGTCCTCGAGACGTACTAGGTAAATGAGCAGTTAAATCTTGGGCTGGAAACAGACTACGCGCAGCCACTACCTTTTGAACATATGGTACGTTAGGATTTTTACAAAATTAGGCCGAAATGCTTCTGTCCTACTTGTTGAGGTGTGTGCGCCGTCCCGTTTATGAGACGTAGCTCCATGCCACATCATACCCGACTTTTCCCTTCTGATTCAGAACGTACTATAGGGTGTTTCGGTGGAAATGTGGGTGATGCAGCACAATACAACAATGGCCCCTTACGTAGGTCCAGGCTTCTGTGGTTGTCTCCGTGGCGGCCACAGTAACAGGCAACTCCGAACACGGATGCCGCCAATCCATGAAGGTCTCCCATAATGATCTAATCCTAGGTTGATATGGAAGATGAAACAATACTTAGTGATGGCTTAGTGGCTGTTTGATGTGATGTTTGAGCGCTGCGAAAACTTACTCCTACCAGGGCTGCAGGTCTTTATCGCGCACGGTACGTGTTAAGAAACTGCGAACTGGTACAGACAAATCGAACCGTCAGATTACAAGCGGTCACTGGCGGTTAAATGTGTGCTAGCCTTAATGCTGGCCTTCATGCTTAGGGGCATTTGCTATCCCAAGTACCCCATCGACTAGATCATGTAGCATTTGCTGCGCCAACTTTCGTCCTTGATGTCTCAACGAAATGGCTGGAGGTGGGCAATTTTATTGGGATGCATACTCGGGAGTATTAATTCTACTAATTCATACCCCTCAGGATATCATACGCCTCATCCAAGTACCCAGTGATACAAAATGCACCACCAAATGGTCAGCTTTATTTTTGTTATCACCTTTCATTCGACGTGTGAGCACTGTTTTCTACCGCAGTTTGCACATTTGACGTTACAAAGCGATTTGCTGGAATCTGAGTAAGCTAAGACGCTGGATTTTGTTTAATTAATTTTGTCTTGCATTGTAAGTGTCATTAACCTTCCATTCTTTTTGCCATGGTGTGAAGGAAAATGCCGTATTTAAAACATAACAAGCATTTATGTATATCAGTTCGTATTTGGCCTCCTACTTAACTTTCTCCTCCTGCACCTATTAGTAAAATTATTTCAGATCTGTGTGTTTAAATATTCAGGACACTTGGTGGTCCGTGACACATGCAAGTAAGCTAGTAGACGTCGACCTGGTTCTGAGCCGCTAACGTTGTTTTCATAGGCACAGAGAAGCGTGTACGTAAACCCAACGTTTGTCTATATTTCAGCCTCCTTGAAGTAAATTACGTACCAAGTGTGCTACCGATAAAACACTGACACAAAGCGTTTGCAAGTGTTATGCAAAATAGTTACACAAAAAGCTGACAAGATAACACGCATATTAGTTGAATTATCGAGACTGCGTCCAGCGACTCAAACTGGTCCGAATGAAGTCAGGCATAAACCAGCAGCTTGCATGTACAAATATGCTAGCTGATCCTTTGTTTTCACCAAACCCGTCCGTTTCCATTTGAACATGAGACACCGGTAAAATGGTCGGTTCCATGCATCTCCTATATTGCGAATTTGAGTACTGGTCATTAGCGGAAATATTCACCGAATGCTGATGATTAGAACGCATATCCGCTGAGCAATACATCGTCGGTAAGAGTCCAAGTAAACAACAATTTCGTGTCATCCCCTTTGGCCTCATCTCCCTACTTCCGTCTTCAACTGCAATCAAACGAGTGGAACGCCAAGATAATATATATATCAGTGGGTCCACCTACCCTTATTTTGCGCGCAAGTGTTAGTCGTGTGAATGCGTGATGATATGCATGCTATGCTGTTGAAATTGACATACATGAGGCCTGTCAGTGTAGTAGTCTGTGAGAAAGCGGGAGCTCTTACACTGTACAAGTAGTCAGTTAGCTCTTTTGGAGGTGCCCGCTGTCCTCTGCTCGCAGTTGGAAAATCCACAGTGGTAGACCACATTATAGTAATGCCAAAATTTATACACATTAATTGCCCTAGATGGCGTATTATTATTAAGTGGCATATTAATATCTGCTCATGTGCGCAATATAATATTACATTCAATGGCTAATCCGCTGGTATTAGCGGATAATAGTTGAGAGCATCCATGAGACAGCAGCCCATTAGTTGGTTACCGTTGGTACCCCAGCAAAATGTAGAAATACTGTTATTATTTTACTAAATATAATTCATAATAGAAGCGATAAAAACGCCAATGTTTTGCGGGAGGCAATAGAATCTAGGGCTAATCGATGAATTTTGGCGAAGAGATAAAACCGAAACAAGAAATTGAGAAACTGCATACAAATCCCTAGAAACACCTGGTAAGTGTGAACAAAACTATGAATATTTTTTCCCCATGGTGCATACCTATTATTCTGGAATATTCAGTATCGTTAGTGATATGTGTGATTATTGAGCGCATGGCATGGTAGTGGATGTGTAATTCCCAGGAATGGAGAAAATTCCAAGAAGCCTGAGTGGCGCATTCTTGGTTTATAAGCCAGTATCGAATATAGTCCGAATTGAAGCTAAATGCGCGCCATCAGATAAGTACGCTACGTTCCGATAGAACTAACTATAAGTAGGCCCCGAAGGTGCGGTCATGAGTGTTCCTGCGTTGATCAAAAAAATTGCGCTCTAAGCGATAACAACTGGTTTCAATACTAAGCATAATTATCCATGCTGTTATTCGTTTTGCTGTGCCTTGTGAAATTTTATAGAACTGAGACTAAAATGCTTGCGCGCAGATCGGGCGGTCATTAGTATTTGTACATAAAAGTAATCTAAGGATTTGAATAGTCTGTTAATGCGAAAACAAATACTTTGGTCAATGAAATGCTATAAAAAAATTGCAAATTCCTACTAGTGTAGGTGATAAGTAGCTAGCAGCAATTTATTTCAAAACCGCGCATATTATATGTCATTTAATAGGTCTACTTTCAAGCACTTATAAGCCTCATCGCAAGTTTGTCCCCTTGGAGGGAATAAGTCGTTTATCGAGCTTTGGTTTCAGCAAGGATTCAACCGGTGCAAACAGAATCAACAGGTTTTATCATACGTTCCTTTCATAGCAAATTTTTATCGTAGACTAGAAGGAAGAAGCTTAAGCACTTATAGTTGTTTAGCTCCACGTATGGGGTAGATTTACTTAACGGTATGGCGAAAGCAATCAGTTTCACGTCATAGTCTTGAAGAAGGTCAGTCCAAATATTCGTCATCGCGCTACACTTGGCGCTTTAATTCTTACATAAAGTATACCAATGTCTGGAACTAAGTTATCCCAGCAGTATATCTTATGTGCCTTGCGGAACAATACCTGGACCTATACAACGTACAAGGAATATGACAACTGAGAATTAGCCGAACACCACAGCGCAGAAGGAAAGTAGTTAAGCAAACATACATCAGTATCTTAACCATGGCTATTATGAAGGCTAGTGGTCCAAGAACAAGTGCAGTGTGTGAAACCTTATTTTATTATTCATATAGACAAATTCAGAGATAAATTAACTTGTTCAGTTGTATAACTTAAGCAACAGATACAATAGAAGTTATATTACTTTTGAGCTAATAGCTACTTCAAGTATTTAATCAGAAAGGCCAGTATGTTATCCAAATTTCGTTTAATTTGCATAATTATAAAAGTAAAAGTAAATGTTCGGATAAGCAGTGTAGTTAATACGGCCTTTTGTTACACTTATGGATATCATAGTTACGGCAGCGGTGTTGTTTCGTATGTCAGCCCTGGCAAATGCCAAAATACTTACAACAGTTTTATAAACAATAACAGCCGAAGCCAATAATGAAACGGAAATCTGATTCTTACTAAGATTGCTAGTGCAAAACTTAACACATAATTTTCATTGTGAATTTAATGCTATCCCAGGTAGGGTTACGATGGGCTTGCGATGTGCTGCACAATTAGCAGAAGTTAAGGTGATTTATCACGTATTGGTTGAAGGCAAGTGGGCTCCTATAATGGATGAATAGCAGATTGACTTTTTAAAGAAACTATCGTTATACATACGCATATGTAAATAATTGGCAATTGTTAGAGATCAAGACTATAAAAGGTTGCATAATATGAGAAGTGCTGTAGTGAGGACACAAATGTTAAGCGAATTCTTACAAGATGTCCTACCAAAATGCTCCCTAATCATTACACATGTTGAAAAGTATAAGTTGCCTAAACTTAAACCAATTAAGGAAACTTTGCACCTTGGACTATTTACCGTCTATCTGGATTGCGCTACGCGATCTCAATTGCAGGCGACAGTTTGCTTTTGTAGAAAAGCTATGCTATTATGATCACGGGAACCGCATCCAAAGTGGAAAGTGTCAAAGCTGCTCTCTCCCGATACTGCACCGCACTCCACGACTGAATGTTTCGCCTTGACTTAGACTCGTCAGGCAGAGATTGGTTGTGCTTGGTGAGTGAAATTCAACACAACGTTTGACGGCTTCCGTTTTAGTTACTGGGCCAGAGCTCCACAGCAGCGAGTAACACGACGGTTAGAGGCCTAATCTTCGGTCTCAAAAATCCGCTTTATATCTGGAATTAGACACACAAACTAAGCTGAGGCTACAGTTTGTTTGGAATGGATCAACTATTACTTTGGCCAAAGTGAACTCACTAGGTATGCCCGTAACAATCCTGACGTACGTGGCACATACTCTTTCAAACAGATGTACTTTGTAAGCTATATGTTTATGTATGAAACCAGTAGTTTTTGTATTTTCAGTCGAGATTGCATGTCGTAATCCATGCACCATAGCGGTGGAAAGCATGGCCCAATATTGTAACATTACCCGCTGCGTCGATCACTGCTGTGGACCAAAATCTTAGTGATTTAGACAAATGCCTTCAACTACTGCGTAAGGCTTCTCTCTCAGCTAAATAAATGTGTACCTCGAGTGATCTCTAATTGATGAAGCTGTTGGACGATTTGTTCCATTATCGCACAACATGTTTATTCACACCTCAGAGCGAATGACGAGCCTATTTCTGCCAAGCTAGCCCTGTGACGGACGGCAACATTTTACGGAGGGTTACACTATGAAAAGAGCGAAATCCGTGCGCAGGGTCAGACAGGCAGCCAAAATAACTAATCCAGGGACACGCAAGTCATCGATCGGCAGACGCAACTCAATGGGTTGTAACAACCAAACTAATGAAACAAAAATGTTATTAGCTTGTGGCTTTACTTCATGCCAGAAAATGCACGAACAAGAACCTATTGTACCAGGTACCTCCGCAAACTTCATTCTTATTAAATCATCAAAAACTACCTAATGGTAAATCAAGGTTCTCTATGCCTCCGTGCAGTGGGGCTGCTCATCTCAATGATGATCGTTGTACGGAAAAATATTCCAAACACGAATACGTGGTGGTCATGCTTGAACTGATGTGTGGAAACAAAATCGCTTCATTAGCATTAGGCGGGAGATAGAATGAACCCAATCCTTGCCAATTTGATGCGTTTCAAAACCGCTGAAGAAATCTGAGTAAAGCGTTAAAAATGCGTCACTTGTATCTCTAAACTTCAGTACAACCAGTCGCCTAAATATATCTTAAATAACCACCACCCATCCGATTGGAATAAGTACAGCCAAGAACTGGTTTACACAAAACGTTAGCGAAATTTCTGAAGGACATTGACACTAACGATGCTTGGAATTGGATTGCTACTAATGTCAACCGAACACGTAAACCTTCAGCTTCCCCTAATGGTGCCAAATTAAAAGAAGAAGACGAAGCTGTGCTTACACAGCCTCCACTGCTTTGATGCAGATCAGCTGGACTGTTAGCCTCTACCCAACGTGCATCTAGTTTACCATCGGCTGTGCAAAACAGCGTTCCAGAATCTATGTCGAAATCCTTTCAAGGAAAATGGTGGGGTGATGTGAACCATTGAACTTATACGAGCGACATCATACGTGTTGTAGCTAACCCTTTCAGCTTGACTGGTTTCACCCGTCACACAAACTCACAGCAATACGAAGAACCAAAACTTTGTGTTTTATTGACTTCCACCGGTGAAGCTAAAGCTGCCATCCGGCATGGGTAATGTGCAATGAGCAACATCTTGGTTAGTGATTGGGCTAGAACGAACAGTTGAAGCAAAACTCGTAAGAGCACAGGAAGCAATCCGTTGTCAGGGGAACCTCTGTACCCGGTGTTCCCGAGGATGGAGCTCGTGGTCAGCGCGAAACGACCACCTGCAACCGGTAAGATTTTCGCAACATTAAAAGTTACTTGCCCTAAAATATGTTATATTCACTATGATTCCGTAGCAGCGCATATCGCCTAACTTAAAGAATGTGGCCCAATGATGTTGAAATTGGTGCTTTAATCTATAAATATGTCACTAACGGGGTTGACGTGTTGGTATGCGTACTCCCGTAGCCTTCCTTTATACTTCAGGACCAAAGCAGCATCCCGTACGTAAACAGACTTGAACAAGCATTTGTTTGGAGAAATTCATTACAACTATCCGGATTACTTCAAGCAGCTGGCCAACGGAACTATGAAACACTCCATAACTTAAGCACAGAGTGAGGGATAATAGGTACGGCGAGATCCCTTTGTCTGACTCAGATAATTTCTTCCTCGCCACACCAAAATCAATTAGTGGCCGAAATACCATGAGTGGGATCAACATTCTACTCAAAACACTCATTCCTCGCTTCATTGAAAAGATCCCCAAAAGGAAATTTACGGCCGACCTGCAGGAGCTAATTGCAAGTGCTCCGACTTTCAGATGTCAGTTATCCCACCCGATCCGACATGGCTGATAATGGATCAGTGCTTGATTTCGTGCTCTAGAACAATGAGTAAATGAGCCACGGTGGCGTTGGCTGGAAAGTTTATTGAAATAAACAGATGCGCATAGATAGGCAATCCCCTTGGTTCTCAACGGTATCATCATTCATTTGGAGAAGAACCCGGAAACGCATGGCGGTGTGACACAGCGAGAAGTCTGTGCAGAGTAAGCATTTGTGCATAAACTGCAGCAACCATTCAGTGTAGCTTAATCTCTGAAGCACACATATCTGTAAAGACATATTTGCACATCATGAGGTGATATTTTGTGCTAGCAATAAGTTTCGCTACAAAACCGTAAACAGTGTTCGATAAGTGCTGCTTGCCATCCGCCCACTCATCTCAGCAACTGGAAGTGCTCAAATCGCCGCGGATGCAGCTGAAGTTTTACCGCAACAAAATGATCCAATATTCCGACGTGTCACCGGCATGTCACATTCTTGTCCTGTGCTCCCGGAGCCAGTACGTAAACATGTAACTTTTGAGGGATATGCTCTAGTTACACACACATTGTTCCACTGGAGTTGAAACCGTTAAGTCTGAAGAAATTACAGATGGCGGCTACTAGGATAAATGAACCAATAACCGTAGTTAGAGAGTCCTGAATGAGCAGCAAGTTTTCAAAGCGTAGAAATGGTGTACTATCACCTGCATTTTCGAGTGTGGTAGCAGTTTAGAGCCTGCCAACTATCGCCCGGGATTTTTGTTGCGGTGATGGAGTAAATGTTGTCTGAGGCACTAATGAACCATACAGCATGATTCAATAATTTACTTCGGCGCAACATGACTTACTTCAGCATTAGCCATATACTACCGACCTACGTAGTGCGTGTAGCATTTTGATCGAAACCGGCGTATTAGAAACGGCCCTTAGGCCGTTTATTTTGATTCCTCCAAGTTTTTGACCACTCAGATCACCGCGGATATGGGAACTCTATCCATACATCTTTGCTTGGAGTATGTTGCTGCGGAGGCGGGTCACATACATCCACATGCCTGCAATGTTCTCCTAGTCATATGACTCTTAGTAATGCGGCTATTCACAAATGTGGATGCATTCACTACTTATTATCCCAATGCACCAGCTGCACTTATTTGTGTTAGATTTGAATAAATTATTCTATTCAATGGATCTAAAACACTAGCTCTACGCAGTTTACAGTATCTTTTAACACCCTAGCTCTTAGCGATCTAAACCGATGTTCACAGGTTCCTCATTTCTGTTTTCGCAATTTATATTTTGACCTCAGACCAGGATACGGTCAAAACGCTGTGCGGTATCTGCATGTGGTTACGTAGTAAGTGGCTTTACACCCATTAAGCCAACGTAAGTTGAAGCTTTAGCAAAAATACCCTCATGCAGCCAATGTTGGCCACTAACAAAGGAATTTATAGGTAATTCACAACAGATACCAGTTCTCCGCTTCATTCAATCCAACAGGAAAACAGATCCTGTTAGCAAGTTTTGTGCGTCTGCCTTTCACTAGCATAACCGACTACATTCCGAAATAGTTTACCGGGACTGACCCCACGGCGGACGAATTAATACTTCGTTGGTATGAAACTACCGGCGATCCACCAAGATTAAACCTAAAGCAGTACAGGTAAAAGTCAATCGTGAAGCGGCAAGCAGCAGTGCGATTTCGCGAATAGGAATAATATTTTAGTTTGAAAAAGGCAGTCTAGTTCACTTTAGGTTTCATGTTACCAAAAGATATGTATTATAGAAACATTAAGCAGAAACCTTCCAAGCTCTTCCCAAAATTAGGGACTCATAATTTTTGTTCTTAAGTACCATAAGTTCATAAATAAAAATCAACAGCACCAGTAATTATATTAGAAGCATGAGCAACAAACTGCTGTCTGCTTCTGATATAAATCTGATGCTCCGTAAGAAGGTTAACAATAAAAGCTTCTGGCGTTTTGTAAATAGGATTTCTTTTGTCGAAACAGTATTTAGGGTTGCGATGCTCTTCCTTTTATTTATTTGGATGGAAAAGCGCCTGCTGCGTACTTATGGAAAACGGGCACATTGTTTATGTCATGTGGGGACCAGTCGGAAAGGCCTAGTATGACAAATAAGTATTGAAATGGACTCACCAATTCGTAACGGACGATGCAAAACCAACGTGAGCTCAGTGCATGTTACGACATGTTATTTGCAAATAAGCTGACGGACAACGACTAAGAAAGCGGAGGCATGCTGACGACTTCCAATGCAATGAGCAAATCACATATCAAGGTGAATGCGAATTTCCACATGAGTTATGTCACGAAAGCGGCGAGTTTTTGGTTAGCACATGGTGATCAGTAGACGATTAACCACCCCAGGCTTCAGAAACCGCATAGGGTCAGGATATAACAAGACAGGATTCAGCAGAGTAATACGGTTTCGCTTAACTAGCGTCCGTTTCATGTGCTAAGAAGGAAAAAGAGTTGCAAACAGTTCGATGAGATAATAGATTCTCGATTTTACAATAGCATTACAAAGAAAATATAGGAGCAATAGTCAGCGCATTTTCATGTATTTGCATGCACTGCTACATGTGATGAGAAGCTGAAATGAGTATTCATAAGCATTCGGGCAACAGGGCCAAACATATTTCGTCCAGCCCTTGTTTAAGTTCTCTACGGTATGCGGGAAAATTCACCAAAAACAGGTTTCCAAGGATGCTTTTTCCAGCTGACTCAACTACGGGACAGTGACAGCGTTTGATTGCAAATCGAAAAAGTTTACACACTGCCATTAGGTACCAGGCTTTTAAATAGATTTTCAAGACAAAGATAGCCATGACTTGTCTCTTATAAAATGACGTCGCATTTGCCAGTTAAATGTTTTTCAAATCCACTTCTTTTTCACTAATTTACTGGAAAACAAACGCACAGAAAGCATAAACTTAGCCATATCGTCCGCCATTATGACCGCTTCTAAAGTGGCACCACAGTTCTTTACTCCCCAATGTTATTCCATTAAACAACAACAGAGGAGTTAATTCGGCATTCATTAACATGGCCAAATGAAATTATTTACAATGTACATCTTCTATTTAAACACTTTTACCTTCACAATCAACATAGCAAAGTTTTAGCCTAGAGTACCATACATCCCACACCAGCTTATTGGCGTAACTGGTTGGTTAGATTCCCGGTCTGGCATCATTTGGTAAATGACAACATTTTAGTACGACGCAGCTATAATACGAAGAGCGACATAAATTATGAGCAATAAGTTATAAATTGTCAGACAAAGTCTAAAATGTGTGTGGTAGCATAATAGCATGTGTGGTCATTAATCGTAGTGGAAAGACCTATGGTCGTTATACTTCGCATTTTTGCGGCGTACAATAAGGCTTATGTGTCCAACAGCCAAAACCTATGTGTTTCTGCTGAACGATCTTAACCTTTATACCGCCAGGGTAAAATAAGAATAATAGTATAATCGTGGAAGAGCAGGTGTGAGCAAAAATAGTAGCTGGATGTCCACCCATCACTGTGTCTGAGGTTTAACAAGCGCATGTCTGGAAATGGAGACAGGTGAATGCGAAGTTCATGGAGATGGTCAAGGTAGAGTGCATTGACGGTCAAAAGTCATGGCAGTCCGTTTATCCAAAATAACAGCGGCCACTCTGAGACGGTTAACAATTGAACCAGGTTAAATAAGTGAAATATCGAAAAGCAAGAGGATAATAATTTATGGAAAATGATTGGGCTTTGCATTTAATCCATTTGCCACTGTTGAATTCAGCAGATGGGACGAGTTCAAGTCTGATAAATTTAATTTGCTGAGGACCAAATTAAACTGAATTCGAATGACAAAACCTGGGTCACATTTGTGGTTCCATCAGAGGAACAGATAACCAACTATCTGGAATAGTATGATATGGAGTACCGAGGTGAACCTTTTATCAAACCAAGACAAGTCAAAAAACGAAATCAGATGATCATTACCCGGTGCAGGACGATTAGGAGAGTCAGTGAAACAATGTGAACCGAACTTTACTAACGTAAAGCAACCTGGTAGATTAACTGAGGCAAATGCAAGAGTAAACATAGCCAAATAGAATAGAAAGCTAGCTAATCTTGGTCAGAAGTTAAGTTACCAGGTGAGCTATAACCTGAGCAGAATTTTGAATATGGTAAAGGTGAAGATTAACCATTACATTTCTATGGGGCCTTTCTCATGAATCTCGTTTAGTAATGTAGGCTCGCCCAGTATACGTAAACCTTCTCTACGGTCAGGTGGTTGATTACTTGAACACGAAATGTGTGCTTAGCGTTGTTGCATTGAATGGATCCGGACAACTTTTTCAATAAACTTGTATATATTATGAGAAATAAATTGGAGCACAAAATTGTACACAATCAAAGGAGTCAAAAGCTGTGAGGTGTATTTCTATTTGTATATTGATGGAAGGTGCCAATCTTAAAAGTATCACATTCCCCAGAAATGCTACGAGCTAAATCAAATAGGAATATAAGTTAATCCTATATTTCAAGCATTCTGATTCTAGCATTAACACTTTACATAGTTATTGATAGGTAAAAGATCCAAATCCCAGTGACAGTTTGTTATATAACCTTCCTACCTATCCAAGATAGATTTGGTTGCACATATTTAAAGTTTAGTTTAGTATTGGACAATATTCTAAGACTGGGCGCGCAAATGCTTTAACATAGCTAGGTCAGATTTTATGTGAAAATTATTGAAAATATATGTTAATAGAAATTTTGCGTTAGCGGTGACATGATGTACCTGTTTGGAGAAATTAAAAGAAATTGAGTTGCAAACTCCCAGGTCAGGAATCGTTATGCAATATGTAATTAGCTTCTCATCTAATTACACGATGTCATTAATAAGATTTCACATGAAGAATAAGGCTTTTCATTTGACAAGAGAGTAAGTCATTTTGCACTCTCGGCACCGCCGCTGCAGGACGGATAGCTCCATCTGTATTGTTTGAGCGCCGTTTTGTTTATCTGTGCTATCAAATGTAAACTGCACTTTGGCATCATCCGAGAAAAGGAAGCTTCTGCCATGTCCAAAGATTCGGATACTGTCATTCGTGTATAGTAGAAAAAACACTGGGCTTGAAACGCTGTCCTGCATGATGCCTCTGTTTACTTGTATGGGAGAAAATATGCAGTTTCCCACACTGACAAATTAGGTGGTGTAAACAAGAAAGACGACAGCCATGCTAGTAATAGATTAGCAAACCCGTAAGTAATTAACTTTGTTAAAAGTTCTGCACGGGGTAAGAGGTAGAATGACTTTTCCATATCTAAGAGAATAACCATCAACTGTCCGGAACTAGCCGACTTGGTTAGGTAGTTCAGAAAGTCAAATTGGCAATTTCAACATGAAGGATCACAGATGAATCCATGTTGCGATGTGTTGATCACATTTTGTCAATTAAGATTTCCATGACATTTTCTTTGAGTATTCTTTCCATAATACGAGTCAGCAAAGAAGCAATGCTAATGGGACGGTAATTTCTGGCACGTGATATGTGTCGGGGTAGGAAGGGGGCCGGTTTACAACTAATGGGATATGCACTAGTCTTAAATGAATGGTGAATATGTTTAGCAGTTAAGCGGGTTTAAGCAATGCTGATATTGTCAGGTTCAGGGAGTAAAAGAATGCTTTAGGGCGTCTATTTAACTTTTAATTCTATACAACTTGAACTCCACTTGATCTATTGTTTCTCTGGTGAGTACGGACAAACCTACTTGTGCAGCACATGTGTCTGTATTAAACGAGGCAGAAAAAATATTATTAAATAACTCACAGAGATCCTCGGGGTCCGTTATAGGACGTCCGTCTGATGAGGTAATGGTTATCGGTTGATAAAGCTTTGCCTCGTAGCCAACGCTTCTTATGCAATGTAACGTATGTTTGAAGCTGGTAGCTGCTAGCGCTTTATCCCTTTTGCGACTTAAGTTTTCTTTCATGTCGGCTTTGCGAGTCCTTGAGAATTTCATCAGTTTGTATGATCAAACAAATATCACTCCTTTTCTTAAACCTAACATGCAAGCGTTTCAGAAGCACAACAACATCTCTATGAATAGGATTTTGAGTAGGAGACTATGACTGCCTCCCATACCGCAGTGGTGTAAGAAACTCAGTGCAATAGGTCAGGTGTTGTTGGAAATCATCAGGGGCGATATCTGGATGTATATAAGGAAAATATATCCCAGTCAAGGGTCCTAAGAGTCATATGGAAGCCATTCCAAATCAAGTTATGATATGGTCGATATTAGTGGGCATAGTGAGGCTTCGCTGCCGTTGTTTAGACAAACTTAAAGATTAGTTGGATTACCGGATGATTGCTTGCAGAGAGATTAAAAAGAGTCTGTATTTGTGCATTGGATATGCCAAACGTGAAATGCAAGAATAGAATATTAACGACCCTAATTGAAGAGCATAATTTCTGTGTCGTGCACCTGGGATACCGCGGTTTGCATTCTGTCAGCGCTGTGCTGGAAATGCCTACTTAAGAGCTTAAAACCAATAGCTCATGATTTGTGCGCTATTTATAAAGATTCATATATAGTTGAGTTTCATGTCTTCACATTTTTGAAAATCTCTGTTCATCTGGGTTTCTTTTGGAAAAGTTGACTTAGATTGTATAATCAAACATTACTATAAACAGACCTGCAATTATCGTGAGTTCACATCGGAAGATTTGGATGGTGATAACATTGCTACTACTTCTGTAGAGTTTGTTGGCCCGAATGTCGCCAACCACAACATTGGAAGTAGAACTATACAATATGTGACAGTAAGAGCCATCTTTATGTGCGTGCATAGCTAAACGTAGTGCTGTTAACTGTTGATGTTCTGTAATTACGGAGGCAGAAATACGCCAGTTGGCATATTTAACAAGTTTAACATGTGTAATCGGAGCAATAAGACTTGCTGAAGCACTGAGCATGCGCCACCAAACTATGATTTCAAGTGAAAGTTGGATGGAAACCAATTACAAATACCCAGATTGCTTTTAATCATTCGGCCGTCTAGATAACGCAATCCATAAGCTGAAAACTTACGGATCTATAAACATAATACTTAATTAAATCTGGAGTCTTCCTTCTTTATCTGGACAGGCAGGTGCGTCTTTTGGTGGTATTTTTGTTTCTATCGGGGTGAAGTGCCCTTTTTAAATATGTTTCACTGCCGTAGCCATGCTTATACTTTGTCCTGATTACTGACCTAGCCTTTAGCGCCAAGTTGAAATGCGCGCTTTTTGCTGCTTACATTAATGTATGGCACGTGCACAGTAATATAATAATCATGAAAAGTAAAAATGGGACAAAAGAGTTTTGTAAAGTTAAACGACTAGAATGTTTTTGAACGGTGTTATCAGGTGAAAAGGAGAACGAGTATCAATGAGGCGTAATTATAGTTTGCGTCCGCCATCCCCACAAAATCGCGGTGTATGTATTTAAGTATGTGAAATGTAGATATAATGGCGAGTCCACAGACGCGCGGTTCACCTTATGGTACAAATTATTTGTTCTTTCAAATTATGCATTTTACATAAACTAACTTATGGGACTTACCAGCGCTTAGCTATTTTCTGTTGTATATTAGTGTTCAATTTATCTACATTTTCTCATGAATAGATGTATATTAGTACCGGAGAGCTTGGTGTATCATGTTCCAGTAACTTTTTCGTCGAATGAAGTATTGCGGCTAACCATGCGCTTAAATAAACTGGAACTACATACATATGCGTTAGGGCGTAACAGTGAACTGTTTTAATATCACTGGCCTAAGGATAACGTGTATCTAACCCAATGATAATGATAACGTCCTTGAATTTCAGTGGAAAAATCAAGGAACCAATATCACAACCTTGTTTATTTCGGTTATTAATGGCTTTGTTGAAATAGTTCGTTGTTGTTTGTACAAAATGTGACCGACCGTAGAGAAAAAGGGTAAAGCAAGGCAGTAAACAATAATCTATACCGTATGTCTATTTTCGGCCAAATTACGGTTATATAACACATGTGGATTTGCATTTCGTATGTTGAGTATAGAGATATTATAGAAAAAACACTACTGCAAGCACATTTGAGTGATTTTAACAATTACAGGGAGTAAATTATGCGAAGGCTGCATTTCTGGAATTCGTTATGTGCATTTTTAAGTATCGTGGTTAAGGAATCAACTTTTGTAAAATTAAGACTGACTTAAAATTTGCTAATTAAAGCCTGCATATTGTAAGCTTTAATTTTAAGGTTGCATAATCCTATTGCTCTATAAACCTTTTCAAAATCTACTCTTATGGCTGCTCATGTAATGTCGGTTGACACAGCGAACATTGCATGTTATTAAAAGTTAGGAACTCCTCATTAACTTCAGGTCAATCATCATCCAGTTGGGTCAAAAACGCGCTTTGTGTGCTTATGTCAGGTGAATAAGCGGCAAAAAATGACTCTCAAAATGATGAAATCAAAGAAAAGCATAACAATTATATATTGCGCCGCGAGTTTGAAAAGGTAGCAGTGGTCACATCATCGATTTAATTATGTCATATTTGACTGCATCATGATCCTTCATATAAGTGACAGACATGGAGCAACTGACGTATCGTAAGTGCATGTGTGGGCATAAATATCTTTGAAAATTTTGTTCGTAAAAATGGAGATACGTTCCAAAATTGCACGTTGGAGTGGGTGAATGGCCTCAGTGATAATTCGTACGCCGGTTTTTGCAAGAGCAAATTGGAATGCTACTGCATCAGACAAGATACTTTAATGATTTCTTGATCCCTATGAATTGCTCGTTTAAGAGTCCAAGAAATAGCACAGATGCGCTATTTCGTAAACGGCGACAAAAGATGAAATCAACTAGCGAGACACAAATAGAGACCTAGGTCAGAAGACAAAGAAAGTTTTGCTGACTAGTGAATGTATCCTTCCCTTAACCGGACTATGTGAGATCTCGGCTTATTATAACTCCTAGATATTTAATTAACTGCCGGACTTACTGATTGACACAGACTGACACTCACAAAACTAAAATGTGGGGTGTGCGGGAGGTGCTGCTGGTAACAATGTTCCCTGGGCAGCGGGAAAAGGACAACTGCGATTTGAGACGCTGAGTGAAAGACATCGGGTTTAGCACCAGGTGGTGATATATTCCAAGAAGCTTGTGATTAAGCCGGTATAGTTGTGGTGTGATTGTGTACACGAAGGAGTACGTCCTCAGCATACTTCCTCAGGATCCTTTGCTTTGAAGTAAAATTGTTAATGTAGGTGAATAATAGGAATAGGGATAAAATCGCTCCTCGAAGGATAGCTGAAATTGTGGTGAACCTAGATGAGTTTTTACTCTAATCTAAGTAGATAGTGTACGAATGGCAAAGTAGTATATAATATTCAATACTAATGAGGATTGAACTCAGGAAACTAGCAGATCACTTAACAGCACCTCGCTTTTTACACAACCGTCAGAAATGCTGTATGCTGAGGCGTCGTTCTGCGTGTGCTTGTTTTTACTACTTTGTGATAGAAACACGGATTGCAATAGACAGGCTAATTCATTCAAATTCGACTGTAACTGCCATGGGCAAAAAAGGTCACCTTATTGAGTTTGAACAAGCCTTCTTCCGTGAATAATTCCTTCAAATATCTCCAAGCCACGGAGGTACATTTATACCTTTAAAAACATTGAATTGATCGAGCTTTAGATGTTGCTGATCTACGGTCAAATGTTCAATATTTTTTTAAATTACGCAGCTGTGCTGTCTCACAATTTTCACTAAGTTAACCACGCAAATCTCAAATATTTGGTGATTAGCTGAACACGTCATTGTTTACAAGCTGAACACTCCAGCAGCTGATTAACGAGTATTCTTGCTCTCTGTTGTACTACGTAAGATAACGTCGCGTGTTTATCTATATTTGCTTTTGACTGCTTATCTACAGCAATAGGGAGACATCAACATTTGAAGAAAAAAGTAAACATCCACACAATCCTTAGTGCTAAATGTTTGCTTTTTGATTAAATTACACTAAACAGCTCGTATTCAATTGATTTCTAGGCCTCCAATAACTTAATGATTTCCATTAATTCAGAAAGGAGTATTACCAGGGAAATCTTCTCGATGAATTCAAAGACAGCAACAAGATTACGCAGAGTGCATCCTAAAGGTGTTTCGCCATTTTAAAAAAATTTATGGCAATAGTTTCCGATATATTTAAATGGTTTAATGTCACTGTAGCGTCTACAACACTGTGAGTGATGGCCACCTGATTCCCGCAGGTCAAAAGAAGCTGCTACCACATCATCAACATGTGAAAGATCTCTAAACAAATGTATTTATGCCAGGCTGCTTCCCTTAATGAGCGATGGATGCGGCCAGAAAGAGTTATAGCTTTTAAAAGTTAAGTACCCGAACGATTTTAACTACAGATATTCTGCAGCGATTCTCTGTATCTTATGTTGTTTGTGGAAAATTGGCTTATCTAGGCTTTTGAACATATTGACTACTAGGCCCTTCTTATCTCACTTGGTAACACATATAATGCTAGGTAGCAAGATAGGACGAGATTATTATAGACAGACTAGTCTGTTTGTTTGGCGGTTGTGTAAATAGTTTTATTACACTCATACGAAAGAATGCTTTGTCGTTCGTTGACTTATTTGCCTGTTTACATTTGAATTCCGAAACGCAAACCCTTGGGAGACTTCGGTTTACTTCGAATCCCACTTGGGTCATCGCGATCAACAGCTATTTTTCCTCGTTGTTGCCATCAACACGGCGCTCCGCGGCTAGATACTTCTTTTAGTTTAAAATAGTACGCATAACTCTAACTGGGAAAAATCTAGCAGGTCATAACCGTTGATTAATCCTTCGAGCATAAAGGCAAACATATCTGTTTCGCCACGTTTGTATCTGCCGTTAGGGAATAAATATTAGGCTATTAGTATACACGCTGTCTTTATACTGCTACATGCATGTCTGATTTGTTCAGCGATAAAGAAGTCGTTTTTCGCTAGAGCAACATTGGACTGGATGCAGGAAACAAAATCGCTGCCCCAAAAGTACAATGTGTATATTTGATCTCAACCACTATGTGTGGTCTACGCTACTTTCTTAATGCTCTGATAGACACAATAGAGGTAATACGCTAAACCAGGGAATAACAACAATTCCTCAGGTTTTTAAATGGTCAGAATCATTAGAATGTGCTTTATCTTTGTGATGACACAATGTGAGGAACACAGCAAGGAAACGTTCACCGAAAAGCTGTCCGCACGAAAGTCTACTGCTGTTGAACATATAAGGTGTTCATGGCACGCTAATGTCGTGCTCCACTTGTTCACAAATTTTATTTTAACTTAAATCACTATAATTTCTCTTTGACCTGTTGGCACTGTATAGAGCTAACTTTTGCATAGCTTAATCTAATTAGATTTCTTGACATATGCCCAACATTTACGCAAGCGTAAATTAAAACTGGTCAGACTGTATCTATGTAAATATTACCAGATCGCAGAGATATTCAATACAGAAAACGGGACCAATTGTCCGGACTGATTGACATGCCTTACTAGAAGAAAAAGGCTGAATGAAAGTGGTCTCAGTTCCAAATGATTCAAGAAAATCTGTGTCTAAGGTGGTATGCTATAAATGGTATATTGTTTCATTTCTTAGCAGTGTAATTAAGGGAAAATCTAATCATTCCATAATGCAAAACATGAGGGAACGCTCAAAGAACAACCTAACGTTTTGTGCTACTTTAACAAAAGTAAAGTCCCGTTTATTCATAAATATGGCCATTAAATGCAGCATAGTATTTGAGATTAATCGTGATGCCTATCCATAAACCAAGTCAGTCAAAATGTTCTGTGATAAATAGCATGCATTTTTGACGTGTTCTTTACTATACGATTTAGGTTAAAAGCATGCTAATTAATAATTGCTACCGTAGCATTTTATGCACAACCTGAGCTTAGTTGCGGAGTTACACAACCAACTGGTATCATCAATCCATCAGAATTTCACACACAACGAATTCTACGTTCATTCGTTTTTAATCTGAACGTTTAAGCAAATAAGGTATTTGCCAATGACAAGGTCTGAAAAGTTTTAAAGCAGTTGAGAGCAAACCGTGATGGACGTTCGCTTTCCGAATGTTAACTGATAGAAATCAGACGATGTTTTCAAAGCTGCTCCAATGGTACAGGGAACGCAACGGAAACCATGTGAACAGAACATGGAATTGCAAATGGATTGAACGCCTCACCGTTGTACATCCGAACGGTCCGTAAATTTTAATTAGTATAGATGTACGGCCAATCATTTCAGCCTTACAATGAGTATTCAGCAGGTAGATGGGCACCAAAACTTTAGTCCAATCCTAATGGGGGAAATAATGTGCAGATGGTTAGAAATACAGCTTCACATTGAATGGCTCAGCGTTCGGCAAAAGCGCCAGATAAGGGATTTAATTTGCTGAAAACAGTTCAAATTACGGCGCATATTTTTCTACAAGCTCTTGTTAACTTGCTTTCATTGTTTCAAATCAAAGGATTAACAGGACGTAATTGCAATAGCTTAAGATTTGTATGAATCGCATGATGTGTATTATCAGCCTCCGGAGACGTTGACAAAATGTAACCTTGCGTACACCACAATCGCACTATATTTTGCCAACTAGATATACTATTCAAAAGCTTCAAAACGTGGCAAGATGACGGACCACATAATATTGCATAGCTTCCGTCAGCCTTAGTATTTGGATAAAAAAGGTCAATGTAGAAATCGGCTATCTTTAAGCAGTATACTTGAGGCAATGAAAGCAAATTACAATATTTCACAGATCGAATGCAAATGCGTTTATTGACACCTAAGCATAATACGATGGATATTGCATCTATGTAACCATTGCCATCCTTCGGAAAGTAATATTTTTATTAGGTATGTCACGAACACTAAAGACACTATGCGGGAAACTTGCCAAATTTCGTATTGCAAGAATCAAACATGCGGTTTACTTGAATTCTTCTATAGTCACATATGACTTAAGAATTGTGTTAAAAACCACTTAAAAATTCAACTAGGCAAAGTCGAGAAATGTCGTTCTACTGTACTTTATGGCAGCAGCATAATAAACGGTTATTTATATTTACCCTTTAGAAACTTCATATATGTGTTTAGTAAAAATAGAATAGGCATGCAACAGTGGATCGAAAGGTTATGCTTGCAAACGCCCGTTAGAATTTTTATTTAATATAGTCAAACTTATACTAGACCACATATCTAGAAACGATTTGACATCTGACAAGTATACGATTTTTGGAGATTACTTACCATTTGCTTAAAATAAGTGACTGCGATGAGTAGTTTGTTAGTTATAAATCATATGACGGTATAATTAAGCTCATTGGAGTTTCTTCAGTGCGTACTGATATTTTAGTTTGTAACTTGGTAGATTGGAGCTGTGGCATCTCGATTGCGTTCATTTGCAGTTTCGGCAAATATCTGGATGAATGTGGTGACCAGTAGACTAAATTTGTAATTCAAGGACAGAAACATCACACTTGTTAAGTCATTATAGGATTACCCCGTGAACGAATACATTGCTGAATCAACGCAGCTACTAAAACATTTCTGAAAATTGCCAACAGAAAACTGATACATTCAGCTGAAAGGCATATTATTATTTTGAAAATACGTACTAGGTTATTGAGACTATTTGAAACGTTGAACATTAAAACACCTACTCCCATGAATGCATCTTCAAGTATACAGCAGGCCAAATGTGTGAAGAACGGATCTGTGGCTCAGCAATCAACTCATATTGAAGATACACTAATATAAACAAATTCGAATATTCTGAAGAATATCGGCAGAGTTAATTATAGGTTAATATGGACCCAACATGAAAGGAAAGTGAGCAAAGCCAATGCTTTTAATATAAACATTTTAGAAGGAGAGTGTTGTGCGTATTACTACCTCCCAAGGTTAGCAAGCTACACTATTTTACATAGTTGAGATTGTAGAATATTGAAAAAAACTTGGGAATACATTGAATAAATACAAACCGTTTACTCCCTAGCGTCTCATAATGCATAGAAGCATAAACAAAAAACATGCAGCCGACGGTAACCACAAACTAAAAAGCATGAAATGAATTCTGATACAGTGTAATCTCATGAAATTCTAATAGCTTATGTTTTAAAGCATTGCAGTATAGACAAGGGTTCAATCTAGTATGCAAGTATAAAGATCCATTTATTGAAAACCAGATCTCTAAAAAGAAGTTTGTATGCTTTACTAAAATCAATCTTAAATGACTTGGTAATGTTTGTGCATTTGTGTTAAACACAATTTGATTTCGTCCATCTTGTCGGCAAATCCAACAGATAGGCTCCCAACGGACATACGGTAAGCGCCGAAAATTAGCACATGTGACAAATTTAGAGTGTGTGGGTATGAAATCCGAAACATTTCCTTGCTCTAGGAAGAAAATTTTCGGTTTTATACAAGTTTTACATAAACCGCTCTAAATACGAATTTTCATAGCTGCACTACATTAGACGCAATGACACATGTTTCGGTTAATCGAAAAATATTTTCTATTATTGCACCGTTCACCAATTGCAATCTTTCATCAAATATGCCTGATATATACAACCTAGAAAAGTGTAATCACGACACCCGCACAAGTGCCCAGAATTTTTCCAACCAAAAAATGTCGATGGTCTCCACCACCCGTTCATACGAATTTCAGATATTTTACTCCATTTCGCCTCGATAGTAACCGTATTCCAAATTAGCGCACCACTAATTACCTTGAAGAGAACTTCCTTACAAAATTAAAGTTTAGGTTGCTTGTATACTGTGCACACATTTGAATTTTTGGCTCGGACTTAAGTTGTGTTTACTTATTACGCCGTATAGAACATAGGACGTAGAATATAATTGTCAGGTACACTTTCGTTAAATCCAGGTGAAATAGCGGGCGCAGCCAAAGCTGCAGCGTATCATGTTGGTGCACAGTAACCGTTAATGGTTATTTGTCAAATATGGCATTATCTATTTAACTCATGAATAGCGCCACCACTGATCACCTATAAGCTCTTAATCATGATACAATCATCGTTTAGTCAGCACGAGTGATATACAGGCTTTCGATGGGTTAGCGTTCTCCGTTCCACTTGCCGCCCCATTGTTATATTTGGAAGACATTATATTACAGACATAAATTAGGCATGGCCTTTTGCATCTAGTACCGCATCATTACGAACTATGCATTGATAACCGTTATTTACGACATAAACATGCGTTGAAAACAGAGTCAAGCGTATGACAAAATACTCCTTATCAAGCAACCAACATGTTTTAATTAATGTATCTCAAAGGTAAAATCAGAGGCGCGAAATAGGTCAGTCAGCACAACCTAGCGGTGAATTTAACGGACGGTTTTACATAAACCTTTTACGCGGGAATACATCCACGACATTGCCATTGAGTACGAGCTTATGTCAACACATAGATTTTTCATTAGTCAGTGCAAATGGACTGCCGAAATCAGACATATATTGTGGTACAGATTACGTACAATCCATTCCGACCTTTTGAAAACATTCAAAGAAATTTGCGCCGATATTACCCCTGTTAGCCCTCTGACCCGATTTTCGGAAATAGCTGGTAGCGTCCATTACGCAACAGAGTAAACGCATCCATTTTTTGAACTGGCCTGTAAAAAGCAAGCGTTAGTTTTGCCTTATGATGGCCTGTTCCGGTATTAACGATGTGGCCATTCATACCTATTGGTCACCAACATTTAGTACCGATAAGCAATTACTTTTTATAACCACATATTAACGTTAAAGAATGCAAGCATCACTTTCCCTTTAAATAACCATCGTGTAGCACCAGGGCACACCAGTGGGTTACTGCAATTTTTCTTGCTTCCTAGCATCTCCTGTACCGGCGTGCTCCCAATATGCTTGAGAAATGGTTAAATCTTTTACGCTCACAACGTTCAGCATAGATATTATTGTGCATATAAAAAGGTAGTTATTTCAATATCAACCATTTGCCTGAGTAAGATATACGGTATTTAGGCTTGATCAGTTTTAGCCAATTATCAACTGTCAGTAGGCAGAAACAATTTGGACATTTAGTGTTCCTTTAGAGAAAGTTGTACCAAACTCTCTTATTCGCTCCTATAAACAAATCGACCTATCTGTAGCCAGTCACTAATTACATCCAGCTAAGTGCATGGTTTCATGAGCTGCAACCACATAAGCAATCTAGTCGCGCATCGTCAGATTTTCTGTCACAATCTAGCTCAGCTTACCAAATGCATGTCCGAATGCTCACCATTAACATCCTTGCTGTGAAGGCTTCGTAAAGCACAAAACTCAAGTAGAAGAAAGGTACATACTGCATGAACGATGGTTAATAACATTGGAAACGTTGTGTCAGTTCGGTGATGTGAAACATTGGTATTCACACCAAATCATCGAACAGAAGCACAAGATCTTTAAATACGGACTATCTCCGCTCAGGCGATCAGTAACAATATGTGAAGAATGACCTGGGCCGAACTTCCAATTATTTAAGCAAGACGCAGCTGAACATAACTGTAAGAATCGTAAAGTTGCGTCTTAGGCGTGCACGCGAATTTTGTCGGTTCAGGAATGGTTGCGCCCACTGAATGATGTGAAGATTTATTGCACACTATCCCAAGTTTATCTGAAACAGCGAAAGTGACGTTCTCAGAAGTGCATCAAAACATAATATGATTATAGTACGACTATTAAGAGAAGTATCAACACGGATTTCCAGAGCAAGCAGTAGGGTTGATGCAAGTGCACGCACGTAAGAAAATCCCTATTTCGCACAACTAAGCAATCAACATTTGGTTTATTGCTTTTCATGAAATAACTCAAAAATCTATTTATTATCTTAGGAACCAGCACAACTTAAACGCGCAGCTGGTTAGATTAGTTTATCAAAGCCGACTAGAAATTAGCAAAGCTAGATGGAATATGTGCCTCACAAACTGTCATTGCCAGTAAACTAAATATTGCACTCTATAAGCCTAGTTTCATGCAAAACTTTATTCCCAGGACAAAATGAGCAGAACTCAATTTAGCGGAAATCGTAAACGTTGTAATGTAACGGTAAATGTAAATGCAGAGAAATGGCATACGACAAGGTTTGCAGGTGTATTCTCATTGTTACTCAACAGTGAGCCGAAACAATCAACGCAGTCTATATTCCCGATCAGAGGTAAACGGGGTCAGTGTTGAGTTTGGGGCAGCAGTGTGACTGACAACAGCGGCCAGAACATCAACGGTGACTGATGTGATTATTATCCACTGGGACGTTTGCTTTGGTTTACTACAGTGAAACAAATAAAAAAGGTCATGGTCGTTTTGTATAATATTTGTAGTTGTGTAGAAAGAGCATAACGAAGGTAACATAAAATATATGCATGTGCTGACGAGTAGGAAAATAGAGGCAAAATTGCAAACTTGCCAATTGTCCATAAGTTATTCTCACTCATCCGACGATTTCTACGTGCGCATTTAGCGTATTCCTACTCCAGCTACTACTCTAGTAAACGCAAATATCTGACATCCCTGTGCGGAATTACTTTGGAAGCCCCAACTTTTACTTGCGGTACGAAGCCATCTGTTCCCTGCTTGACGCTTTCGACAGTAAGGTTTGCCAAATGCCAAATGGGTCACCCGTAACAGAGACTAAAATAGACAACCCACGTTTTATTTCCGACCCGCTGCACACCGCCTCTTCAACTTTCGACATGACTAGAGCGCCTGAGAGCGATAACATACAGCATGTTCCATCACGCCCTGCATCCGACTACAAGCCATTCGGAAATACTGTAATTGCTTCCTGGCTACATATTTGGTGAGTAGCTAAGTCCAGTCGTTTATCAAACCAGCCAAATTGCTCTCAAACCTCTTATGCATCCCCAACTGCTTCTCTGTATAAAGCAACACCCCTTCCTGGCCCCGTGGAAAAAAAATTTATTTGGCGTTCAGAACCCTCCAAGCGTTCTTTTAAGTCAGCAGTCGCGTTATGATACATGAAGTGCCGAGTATCGCGGTCGTAAATCTCGCGTACAAACCTTTGTTTCTCCGCCTAAAGTTGATTCATAATTCTGTCATGGGTGCACCGTATGTTCTTTACATTGCGCTCACTTTCAGGCTGAGCTGGTTGCTAGGTCACCATATCGATACTAGCGGCTTCGGCACCCACTGACATAGCGAGGCGATAACTACCGCGTTCGATAAATTCCAGCTTACAAATATTTCCTAAGAAAGTTTTAAGCTTTGTTCCACACAGTACTTATCTTGTTGCTAGTCGCACCTTTACAATTCTTCATACACACCAGACCGTCCAGCATCCACCCAAGTGGTGTACGAGTAGAGAATGGCTCTGGTGAATTCCCGTGCTGTTGTTACAGGATCCAGGGCACCTACGGGACGTTTAAGCCTAGTACAAGTGCGATGGTGCAATAGCCTGCATTCAGAAATCTAACCTCCTTAATGTGAGCAGCGCTGAATCTGCACATGTGTATGAAGTGCCCGCCGTGTTTTCTTCTTCGCCAACCTTACTTTACCGACCATAATTGGCTCACTCTGAGAGACACCCCATCATCCATGTGCAACATTTCTAGCTCCATCACTATGAAATCTATACTGGATAAGTGAAAAAGTGTTGATAATATTATAGTTGCTGGTTTTTAATCGAACTACATATCCTTTGGGAACACTACATCAGTGAGCAATGAATTGGCACTTGAATCTAACAAAACGTTGATAACTGTTGTCTTGTCAATGTTTTTATTCATACTGGAATGACACCGACGTTCAGCCGCTTAAAGAAGGTACTCGTTGAATCAAATGTGGCGTGTTGCAAATTGGCAGTTGTCGCTCTACCGTAATGCAGTAAGAGGTGGTGACTGGCAAGACAGCCCTTAAATCCACACGCGGTCCTTGATCTATAGTCGGTAGCGACGTGGTTGGTCTTAAGGCAACAATCACACAGGTTATTGGCGGACGTTACAGAGGCCAGTTGAGTGGCATTTAAATATCGAAAATGTAAACACTAATCTATATAATGGTCGGTAAAGTAAAGTACACAAGATTTAGCGAGGCTCTTGCGTGGCTCCAATTGATTCTAGCCGTTCCACCTCTGAGCGTTGTTCACGCCTTTGGAAACTCCCGCCCGAGTACATAGACTAGGAAACCAGCATTTCTGCAGATGCAATCTGGAATTTGCATTGATCATTGAAGGATGGTTTCTTGGTGTTGCTCACTACCGCCGGCGCTCTCCTATATCATTACTGCTTCATAGAAAATATTGTCATCGTGGTGTTCATGCCTTAAATGTACCTGAGCTGTAATACATTATCTATGCATGCCTTCATCTGACCGGGCAACTGATTATTATTTATAACCTGTCTTTCTAACAGTCGATTGATATGAGCCCGAGCGAAATAGGTTAAGTCAACCAAATAAATCCTAAGCTATTCATATACTCCATAAAAATCAACGCTGGTTCCAATATGGAACAGCTCCCAATTGCTTATCCGCCATTTGCTTCAAAGTAGCACATACTATATGAGGATAACACTTCGGGTACATCGGTTAAGCTCATCAACTTAGTTTGGAAACTGAGTATGAAATGCCAGTATTTCATCCAGTCACCATCAAATTAGACAATCTTTAGCTTCGGAAGCACAGTCAAGTGAAGTACATTGAATTTTCTCGTTGAAATAAATTGATGGTTCATGTGCGTAGACACCGCACTGGAGGGTAGAACATGTAAACCAACGGAGAGTAGAAACAGTGCACCAACGGATGGATGGTGGAAACTATATGGCCAAGCAGAATAATTGTTTGGGTTTTTGATTTGTTCAGTGTTGCCATCATGGCCTGCTCTTCGATTGTCCACAAAGGTCAACGGCGCCTGTCTATCAAAATTAGATGATGTGAGCATCTGACTGTGGTTATCCGTCAGATTGATAATCCATATGATTGATTCCAACTCATAAACTGGCATCCCAGCAGCAACTAAGCGATAAGTAAGCGAAATATTGAAGCCAGATAAAACATCAACAGTTAGCAGTAAACCAACAGAAAAGGAAACATGTAGTCTGCTAGTATAATGAAGTTGCTAGTGAAAAAAATATTGCACGCTAAAAGCGTAGTCACACGCACAGGTTGATTCCCAGCAAACATGAGCAGAACGCATGTAACGAAAAATGATCTAAAACAACAGCGGATGAAATAAACAGTGTGTTTTATTAATCACTTCCAAATACAGGAGCGGCTGCATTCAGGTACTGAAGTACACCGGTTACCTGAATTGCTAACCTTCCATTGGTGCACTTAGCTTTCTCTACAGGAGTGAGATGGGACACAGATGCGCGAAATGTGTGTCTACGATCGCAGGACACACCGAGCCGTTTGACTGTGAGAACTGAAAGCTAGCAAACACCACAGCTGCAATCGACCTGTCATGTGTTAATCGCAGGGTAAGACCAAGGGAACGCACGCCATTAGACTGTAAGAACTGGACGTGAGCCAGGCACCACAGCCGCACTGAATTTGTCATGATTCGATCGAGTAGTATTCGAGCTTCACGCAGGCAAAACAGTCGGCAAAAGGGTTCCCTGCGAAGTGCTTTGTGAGTCGCTGTGCTAGCAATTGCGCAAAGAAACCTGGCCGTATGCGATGTCCGGTCTATGGACGTCGTACTGCTATGGCTACACGAGCTGTTATCGCTTCATGACTGGCTTCCAACAAACCCGTAAGATTTTATTAGGTTGCTATTGTTGCCAAGGTGAACCCTACCGCCGGAAGCACATTGTAAGCGTTCAGTGTTGTTCGCTTTACTCTTTCAATGGTGTGAATGTTACGGCTAAATGTTCACCATTAAGGGGTGAAGAGAAAACCAATAACTGTTTTGACATGATAATGCTTTTTGGTTTCCTTCTGGTAGCACTAATCCACAGCTCACTATTTTAGTCATATATATAACGACTGCCGCGCAGTCAGAAAATTGCATCGTGTACAGCTTGGTCGTGCCATTGATGCTGTTTCTCGTGTACAATGGAAAATATGTATGTACGCATTTCTTTACTTATTTGTTGGGCACGTTAAGCGCTACGTTGCATTGGCTTGGTTGGTGCCTATTCATGTTGCACACATTCGCCATGTCAGAGAACACTGTCTCATCGGTAAAGAAATGGTATGCAAGTCTCAAGGCTGTTCAAAAAGAAGGGGACGAATTCCAGGCACTGCAATGGATCGCATGCGTTCGATACTTGCACCTGCAGTGCACTGAACCGCCGAAATGATTTTGCCTTAAATATTTGTTGCACAGCATGCGGTGTGGTTTTGTAATGTTGTGCTCATTGCTGATGGCTGTCACGGCTGTTATTGAAAATTTCTCGCACCCGCGACGGTAGGAAGCCGTTCGTATGGTTTGTTGTTGCAAAAATCTAAGGTGTTGATATTTACAGGAATTTCACGCATTTAACGTAAAAAGAATTTTAATTAGTTTAAAGGAATATTTTTCATAGTACAGGAGAAACAATATAAAAGGCCTGATCAAGTTTTACACATTATAAGTATCTGAGTGTGAAGGCAATAGTTGTATTCATGACGTAATTAGTATGCTCTCAGATGGTGCCACCAATGTGTCAAGGCAGACTGAAACCTAAGTGCATTATCATGTCAATTCAAGTGTTGGTTATTTATGCACCCAATAATGGTGAACTTTTAGCCGTAACACTCACACGATTGAAAGAGTAAAGCTAAAAACACTGAACGCTTACAATGTGCTTCCGGAAGTATGGTTCCCCTTGGCAATGAAAGCTGCCCAATAAAAGCTAACGAGTTTGTTGGAAGCCAGTCATGAAGCGATAATAGCTGTTGTAGCGATAGCACTACGGCGTCTATAAACCGTACATCACATACAGCGAGGCTGTTTTGCGCAATTGCTAGCACAGCGACTCACTAAACACTTCGCAGTGAACCCTTTTGCCTGCTCTTTTGCCTGCGTGAAGGTCGACTACTAATCGATCGAAGCATGGCAAATTCAGTGCATTTGTGGTGTATGGCTCACGTCCAGTTCTTACAGTCTAATGGCATGCGTTCCCTTGGTCTTACCCTGCTATTAACACATGACAGGTCCATTGCAGCTGTGGTGTTTTCCAGCGTTCTGTTCTCACAGTCAAACGGCTCGGTGTGCCTTGTGATCGTAGACACACATGTCGCGCATCTGTGCCCCATCTCACCCCTGTAGAGAAAGCCACTTGAGCCAATGGAAGGTTAGCAATTCAGCGTACCGGTGTATTTCATTACCTGAGTGCAGCCGCCCTTTTTGGTCATAAGTAATAAGAATCTTTTTACCGGAATGACGCAAGATAATGTTTGTAGACCGTTAATCATATTTGCTTTGCATTGAGTCGAATCAATTATAGCCTTCTGTGTTTCCTATTACTAGCAAAGGAAGACAGTGATGAGCTCGGTGCAACGTTGTTGCCGATTGCCACGGCCAACGCGTTCACGGTAAGTATTTGCTTCTGAGCCATTAACGTGGTGCTTCAGTTAACCAAAATTTCGCGTACAGAATAATGTCATGGTTGTGATTTATATCCTTCTTATTTGTGCAGGATGGACATAACGTAGTTATTTAAAATATGTACATAGTTTAAAGTGTAGGTTTATTTTATTCACACTTACACGTCGTGGCAAGCTGCTTAACATTGTCGCAGTTGCTATTATAAAACGGCGCAAAATGAGTGGCGTGAAATATATCTGGATGTAGCTAACATAAATACAAACTTGACTAAAACGTTTGAAATGTTCCAATCAAGCTTTTCCTTGCGTGTTATTGCAAGTAAGTATAGAAATTGCGAAATCATTGTATATTGTTATGAGGTTTTAAAGTTATTGCAGATTACAAATCAGTGATCAAGTGTACTTCGCACTCATTTCCCGATAGGCTAGTCACGTAAACAATAAAATAATATGTTGTAAAAGGATGATGATGATGATGTTGTATTGTGGGCAAAAATGATGAAGCAGCATCCGCAGAAGGTGATGCTTAGAAAATATCTAAGGAAATGATGAAAAGATATGGATGATAGTTAAAGAAATTATAAGTAGAAGATTAGCTACCAAAGGGTAATTTGACACTGCAGCTAAAGTTTGTCTAGTTATTGTTCAAACTGTTTCTTCGTTTTTATTATTGAACAGATCTATAGAGCATTTTATGTTGATTCGTTGCGATTAGACTTAGGCTACCACGCATAAAGAAAAGCGCTAGACAGCCGTTTCGCACTAGTATGCCGTGTCAGTAGCGCGCACACGCCTAATCCGGCCGGTTTCCTACCCATGAGTTTACTCTTGCGAGTCAGCGAAATATGACGGCGAGCTTCCACCATTTGTGACGACTTGCAAGGGATAATGTGGCTCTAATACGTTAGTCCTGTTCTCTGAAACTCCATAACATGCAAGGTAGTGGCAGCTAAGTTGCGCTATGTCGCAGTTAGATATCCATCCTGGTCATCCGTTGCAGTCGCCAGTCGTTCGCAATAGTAAAGTGGTAAGTTGGAACCTGGCAAGACTCGGCGGATGAGCAATACAGATGAGTTCCATTAGGACGAAGCGTCCACTATCGCTTTCCTGGATGTGTGATGACTGGCTTTCTGAGTCTTACTGCAACAATTTTTCACAAACTACCAAAGAATTCCTTTACTACTTACAGCTAATCAATTGTCGCATTAGAAGCTAACTGCCACCGGGACTGGTGTTGGGCTTGCAAAAACAGTCATAGCCCGTTTGGTCAGTCATGTCTCCTGCACGTTCATAACATTCATGACGGTGGAAGATGAGCCGCGCTATATCGCAGTTAGACATAAGTCATATTTTTCCGTGCGGCGGCCTAAGGCTCAGTGGCGTTAGTCGCTGGCTGGCAAGAGTAGGATCGTGAATTTTAACCCGACCTTATTTGGCGGGTGCGCCCTGCTAAGGAGCCTCATTAGGAGTGTGTAGCCGTCTAGCGCCAATTTGGATGTGTGGCTACTGTGTGCCTGAGTATGACTGCGACGAACTTTTACTTCCTGTTGGTAACTGTTATCAGTTGCTGTGGTAGTTTAATGAAAACCTTGCGTTACAAGCAACATTCCGCACAGCATTCTCAGTTTCACGCTAGTCCGATTTCAATGATTGATCCCGATTGCGAATGGTATGAACGAAGTATAACAACTGCGATAGATTAGGGCCAAACTGACAAATCAACATGCCATAAATAAGAGGTCACCTAGAATGCCTTTACTTTCCAACAGAAACCTTATAAAGTTGGCACCAGATCGGTAAACAACGGCTAATTATACCCATGCCAATCCAGTAGGTTAAAGTAAAAACCGCTAAAAGTCGATGATCAGTACAAATAAGTTGGTACAACACGTACATGTCCCTAGTAATAGCGGTCTCAGAGAGGTTGTTAAATAGAGGTTTAACTATATTTGGCTTGAACTAAAAACTGGATATACCAATCATTTATATTTATTGGCATTGCGATGTGTAGTAGATTAAAAACATATATAAATTAATAAGCTACTGTAAATAAAATTAAATTTTGGTTAATCTTAAAATGCTAGGCAGGCTAATATCAGCCAGTGCAATATTGCGTAGGTAGATATGTTAACAGAAATTCCGCGTTTCTGCTGCTGGTCTGAGCACTGCAGTGAAGAATATCGCAATAAACCGCCGTCGTAATACCTATTATTGGCACTTGTAAACAGTCGGTAAAATAATAGGTTACGTAAAACGGACAGTAGTATATCTAATGAATAGACAGATTTCAGCATGGTTGGATTTGCTTCATCGTAAGTATATTCAAATCCGCATAAGTGATTCACCAAACCGAGAAAGCACCTGAAGCATGTTTCGCCCTATTGAGGCGCGTCAGTGGTGCGCATTCATCGGTCCCCTACTGGGGATAGAAACCCATAACCGCTTGCGGATAACGCCAAATAGCCAGCAGCTTATGCCACTGAGCCATGGGGGACGACAGCCGACCATTAAAAATCCAAACCTAACTACGATATAGACCAACCCATCCTCCACTGCCGTGCCGATTATGGCCCGTGCAGAGGACAGTGTTTGGCCGTCACTGTCAGGTCATCCCTTGCCAGCGCCGTGAATCCACACAGCAATTTTGAATAGTGGTAGGTTTGAGATTTTGATTACTAATGAAAAGACGGATTTGGGCATGATTGGTACTGCATCATCGCAATTATATTCCAACCCTCATAGGGGAGCTTCCAATCCGGAATAGTACCAGACGCGCGTTTTTACCTATTGGGGCTCGTCATTGTTGCGCATCCGTCGGTCCTCTACTGGGGATAGAAACCCATAACCGCTAGCGGCTAACGCCAAATAGCCAGCAGCTTATGTTACTGAGCAATAGGGGATGACAACTCTACCAATATTCAAAAAGCTGTGAGGTTTTACTGCGATAGCAAGGGAAGACCTGACCGTGACTGCTAACCACTGTCATCTGCATGGGCCATAAGCTGCACGACAGTGGAGGATGGGTTGGTCTATATCGCAGTTAGGTTTGGATTTTTAATGGTCGGCTGTCGTCCCCCATGGCCCAGTGGTATAAGCTGCTGGCTATTTGGCGTTATCCGCAAGCGGTTATGGGTTTCTATCCCCCGTAGGGGACCGATGCATGCGAACCAATGACGCGCCTCAATAGGGCGAAACATGCTTCAGGTGCTTTTCCGGTTTGGTGGATTACCTATGCCAATTGCGATGAAGCAAATAGATTGGTATATCGGTAATTATGCATTGCAATACACGTCAAATATCTACGTATAAGGGGTTCAATACCCGTCCTAAAACACCAATTTTGCACTATTGAGGGGCAGACAACATCGCTTCATTTATAAGATTTCATGTCAGGTGTGCTAATTGGGTTATAGTTTTCGAATCACAATAAAATATCTTTGTGTCATGGACCATCACGAAGTACAGGCCAATACGCCATATATTAAGTACGGACTTAAGGATGATGAAAAAAATATATTAAACTGGCGCTTTAATATGACGCCGTTTACCCTCAGATCATCCACAGCAGCTAAGAAACCAATTCGAAGCGGACAGGAACCAACGCGGATGTTTATGTTCGAATTTATCGTTTATTCCGGACAGCATACGCCGTGTCGATTTTTTCCATGAAACTCACAATTGAACACCCGCACATCACACCACGCTTAAACAAACATGGACTGCGTGCTGTGCACCGGTAGTCGCTGCTCTAACAGTCACACTAGGTAAACCAATCGGCAGGGCGAGAGGGCGAATGGAATATAAAGGAACATTAACAAATAAAGCTGAGCAAAAAGCACCGAGAGGGCTCAAAGCCGCAAGATAAGTTCCCATAAAAATCATGCTATTAAGAAAAATCGTACGACTACCAACAAGGTGCATTCAGTGGACGCTGGTGGTATCATAGTCTAGAGAATGGTAAATTGGGTCGCCTATAAATTCTACCGGGTCTTGCCAGTGTAAAGGTAAAGGGTGCAAGAAATATTCATATTCCTCTAGACCAATATCGACGATCTCAAACATTATTCTCTTACATGAAAATCAAAAGAGAAATCCAGATATTGTAATATTCCTCTGTTCTAAATTTCAAACTTTTGTTTTCCAATGGTAAAACGGGTCCTAATAGGCTTTTGAAGATGTCAAACAAATTACATGCTCACTGGAGGCTGCATGATCCAATCGCAGACATCTATTAAGGTCGACGTAAAATACATAGCAAATGATTCACGAGGAATTAAAGCAGAGCGTCCTGAGGAGAAATAATGGAGTAAGTGCAATATACATCAAAAATGGCTAAAGAAGCAGCTTTTTCGACCTCCTGCCGGTCAAATTTGAAAGTCGAAGGTCCTCAGATTCTTTACAGTTTAGTAAGGCAGGTTACATGCTTCAAGTTCACTGCAGTGACGATAAAGATTTGGTGCGTACAAGCCAATTTCTGTCAAAATGATAACGCTAGATGTTACAATCAACAGAAGCCCCCATAGAAGCGGTAAACTATAATTTTGTAAATGCTTGTATAAACCAAAATCCTTAGCATTTATGCACATGAATCTAGCCACATTTTAAGTGCGTGGACGCAGAAAAACTTTGACTCGCCGGGTAACTGTATTCTGGACCCGTTCCAGTCTCTGCACCTCCCCTATTGTGATCGGACAATAGGCGGGTAAGCCTTATTCAAGCACTGGTTTTATTATGGAAGTGAACAGACGGATGGCAATCTCTTCAGACCGAGTGAAGAAGCTGTGTCGAGGTTCCCAAAGCAGGTGCAGTTCTTTTGCGTACAGCCAATTTAAGTTGTCGACAGACTTCAGATCATAGGATGAGAGTAAACCTAGTATCTTTACGGAACTAGTGGGAAGCAGCGGGTTGCCGGCCGGGGTGACCGCAAGCCCAGTACTACCCATCTCCAGGCTCCAAACTTTGACTTGACCCGGTTGCCTGGTAGGTCGATTTCTGCAGATCATCGGGATGGGCGGCCGAATTCCTACTAAAGGACCTCACAGGACGTCCACATTCCAAATGAAAACCTTGCGTGCTACGCAGATTTTAGGGGCTCTAACAATTGCGTAACGACGTAGGTGTGATAATGAAGAAAAGGATATGGTGGTGACGAGTATCGGTGTACCTGTGTTTCCCTAGCTGTAGGTAGTTATACGTATGATAATCATCTGCTCAGTTGAAAAAACCACAGTTATTAGCTGGACACTATTGGTGGTTCATTAACATTAGTTGCTGCTTGCACTTATTTCAACTTTACAAATGTTTTACTGAGGAAAAAAGGATTTACACCACGCGGACTGCCAGGTTATAATAACTTATGGAAAAAGTCACTATGTTATCGGCTCATCTAACAAGTCGCTTTCTCGATACGTTAAGTATGAAGAACCTTACTGCATCCCCATCTGTAAAATGTATGAAAGTGCACTAGCTTAGATGTACACAATAATGTTTTTCGTGCCAATAACGATGTCGTGAAATAAGTAACCTGGAATTTCGAAGCCTACAATCTCAAAAATTGATGTAGCGCTGATTAAATTTATTTATTTCGGCGCTGTTCGAGCTACGTGTTTTTCTTCAAAAATATGCTCGGAAACGGGAAAGACATAGGCTAAATTGCCATGGATCTTTCTTTGCTTAAGGTACATTAATGACGGCCCCCGATAACATAGATGGGAATGTGACCTGCAAGCTCCAATTAAAGAAGCGACTAGTATTTTCAGATATGCGTCCTAGTGTAATACATTCCCAGACAGGTCCTGCGCTTGAAGCGCTAAGTATACACGAGGATCTAAGTCGACTTCATGGCAAAATTAGTGACCTTTTTAACTGCAATGCTTTGTTATGAATTGCTTAGAAAAACTAATACTCATGTCACCTACTCTGAGTGAACAGTTTGCCCGCACAGTAAGCGTGGTTTCAGCCATCATAGCCTTCCATTCAGAAAAATAAGTTTAACAGTTTTGCTTCCATTCCAAAGCAGTTTAGAAACAGATATCTGCAAGGTGGGGTTACAAACCACCTAATATTTTTTACTGCTTGACAAATAGACGAGAAAATTTGGAAAAACACAAAATCTTGTTGTTCCGCGGTCATGTTAGTTTTGATTTGGGTACAGATATCTAGTGTGATAGTGCCCTACTTGTAGGCAACTGTGTATGTATTACTTATTATTACAAAATATTGACATGTCAAGTTGTCAATGCTCATCCTTTTTGGGACTTTAACTAAATGACATTATCTTCTGCCGTAATAAAACATTTTTTTCGGAAATTGTAAACGTGGGCTTACTTCAACTTGCCAACAACAGAGAAACTGAAGTTGTCCTTAGGTGTTATTTTTGTGTTTTTCTTTTCCAATACTTTGGTAGTTAAGGTTTCTAAACCCACCAAATTACCACACCTCTTACGGAAACTACAATTTTAAGTCTTAGGATAATCCGTGTATTTGATATGTAAAAGTAGTTATGCATTTGTAACCAATTCAATCAATTGTGTGTAATTATAAAATATCGTGTTTTAACATCTGATTAAGAAGACGTCAGTCCAATTAATATTAGCTTTAAGCAACAGGCAAAGATCATTCTTAGATTTTGCTTGGAGCTACAAAGGTACTAAGATATGAACAAAGTATCTAATTACAAGCAGAGAGTAAAATATGTACATGTCACTCGAATAAGTTTCCAAGCGGCGTTTTCTTGGCTTTTTGGCTTTTAAATGTAATTCTAATAAATGCGGCAAGAAAAAGTAATGTAACTACTCAATTTGAGCTAATCAAGCATACCATTTCAGCATGCTGTCTCCACGAAGGAGCCTTTGTAAATAAGCGCACGGTGGTAAAAAGATCATTTACAAGATTTAATGAACATTAGTCAACTGGTAAAATGTCTAGTAACAAAGAGCCCTTTGATAAGTTAAATGAGTCTCTCACCGTGCCATAGGTGTAAAAGTATGTACTACACCACCCTATCAAATTTTTAATTGATTACGGAAAGTAATTTGTTAACAGTAAAACTAGTGATAAAGTATGGGTACAGTAAACAATTTATAAATTGTGGTGCAGTGCACTGTAATAATGTTGAATACCAGGACTGTAAAAGGTAACCCTATTCTATATAAAGCATTTGCATCATGGTAGGTTGAATATGAGAGGTTTGAGAGAAACTTGCGGCGATATGCATAAAAAACCTTTGGTAACATTCGGTTTTCGTGTCTTCTAGGCAACCTTTTAATTTTGACAGGTATGGTTCAGTAGGTTAGTCAATTCAGTTTGCATTTGAAATTGAAGTGTAGAAAAAGCAGTCATTAGCGCTGGCCACAGGTTAGTATGTTACTTCCATTGGTTATCCACAGTGAAAATAATGTGGGTGTTTCTTTTTGTATCATGGCATTGCAAGAGAGACCTATAGTGGGAGACCTATAGAGGGAGTCCAGCTGCACTTCTTAGCTGATTCGCTCCCTGATGCTAGGCAGACTAGCCAGATTATGATCGCTCATCGCGCACTTTATAGCGCTACCTTCTACATTCTACTTATGCAATTGTCAAATAGGTCGTCTTGCAACGCCTCGACAAGCAACCGCTGGGACGTTGGCGGTATACCCTTTTAATAATCTCTATATTATCAAAGCCAATCTGCTTAGTCGTTATATTGAGGGCATACTAATGGGTGTTTTTCTAAATGATGCGCCCTGTTCTAGATCATTCGTCAGGGAACATGAAAGATATATTGTTCCTCAAACGCTGTGAACCCAACTCAGTCGCATTTTGACCTATGTTTGCAATATTACGGAATTTAAAAAGAATTTTAGAGACAGTTTGTTATCTAATCGGTGGAGATGATGTCCAAAGATAACCCATGATTTTAAATATCAATATGCGTAAATTGGTTGATTTGGGCACGAGTTGGTGAGTTTCTACCATAATGCGCCATGCCTTTGTCAAACGCACAAGTTTTGCTGCCTTTAAAGAAGATAAGGAATTCTTGCGAAGCTTTGAACACGAGAAAATATAGGACTTGGAGGAAGTCTTCCGCTCAAACTAACTTAGCCCTAATTGTGAGTATAATGAGTGACTCGAAATTGAGAAATGTTGCACAATACAATGTCGTCAGCTTAATATATTTTAGTACAAATTAAGAGAACAAAAATCATTTTAGCCTAAAAGAATAATTGCAGATGGCATTGTCGTTAGAAAATCTCCATTGTAAAAGAGTGTGGATTGCTCTTACTGTTCAGCTTGGTATGAATAATTTTGGTTAATAGTTTAGCTAAGAATTCACACCGCCGATTGTTCAAGCTATGCAGAAAACATTATTGTTTAACCCATAGTTCACTGCCGATGAAACTGTTAATGAAGTAATCTCGCATAATTACGTATTTTGCTTAAAATACCTTCACTCAGTATTGATCAGTATTTGCATTGACACCCAAAATGAAATCTTGGAGTTCACAAATGAAATAGGAGGAATGATTAGCCGGATCGATTTTAGTAATCCAAAGGACCAGTAACTCCCTGACGCATTCAGCGTGACAGATCTACGCGCGATCAAACGGAAAACATTAACTTCCTTGTATGGCACCAGTTCCTCCTTAAAACATGTAAATAGTAATAGGAATTTGTTAAGGTCACCTATTAAAAGGAGGAACCTGGCATGTTCTACCAAATGTCTGGTAATAGTCTAACTGATCTCTGAGCATTTATTCAGTGGTCTATTTGACCCATGCCTTATAGTAAAAGTCTGGTTATCTCCGTGCATGAAAATGTCGTCTAGCTGTTCAAGTGGATTCATCTTCTATTGTGGTCATCTGAATGCTGTGGTAATAAATTGTTTGTTGTTTTGCGCAGAGGACGTCTGTTTCATGTCAGCTCCCGATCAAATTTTTCGTTGTGTTTTATACTCTAAAGATTCTCTTGCTTCTTTTATATTCCACTAGTCCGTAACTTTCACTTTGACAGGTCAACAAGATTGGATGTTTTATACCCTTGTGGTAGGAAAAACGAGAAATAACATGGTTTCATATGGCTATCTTATATTTTTGTGCTAATTGGAAAGCATTGTTTTTATACGTTCTGTGCAATGTTTGTAACATTCTCCGCTATTTATTTGGTGGCTTACATGTGTTTAACTACTTTGTTTGATACCGTCTTCCGACCTTTACATCAACACTCACAATGTAGCAAGCATTTTGTATGTTACTGTAATTCTGCCTGGCAATAAAAATCATCTGTCCAGTTCAGGAGGTTTCTTTAAGTATGAAAGCACTACCATTGTGATCTACGTTGCCAACTGTAACCCGGTAGCCGAAGAGGTGACGGTTTCGGCTACTATTCCAATGGTCGCGGGTTGGAGGCACGCTATCACTACCTGATAAGATAAAATGACATTGAAACTCATCAGGGTTGTGCAAGGTTTTCGGGCGGGCAACACCCAAGTTACATCTGTTTGAAGCACTAACATTCTATTTGATTTTCTGGTCACTGCTTATGTGTTCTACTAATCAGGCGTCGTCTACTCAAGTCGCGTAAATAGGTCTTGTATCATAACACGCAGTATAGATGGTTCTCCTAATTTTTTCTCAGTTTCGCTGTACAGCGATTTATTTACCTCATCTTAAATATGGGTTGGTAACACATATTTCAGAATTCATTAGAAGGGTTACGGTATTTGATTTTTAATGGTACTTGTATACCCGCTTGAGATTTATAAAATTTTAATTGTCTCTCCTATATCCCTTTTGACCGAAACATACCAGAGTTGTACTTTTTTCATCCTTTATGACATTTTCGGTATTGCTTACCTCAAAAGTCTTGCTTGGCAACTCTTACGTACGCTGTTCTCAGTTCCTTTTTATGTTGAGAAATATTGTTCACGTGTTGGATTCAGGGCTTCTCTTTTACCCGTAAAGCTTTTGCATTACGGCATAGACTGTACACGTTGAATCGTATTGGGCCACAGTCGTGTGTTTAAAATTTTGTCCACCAAAGGACAAATAATTTATTGTAAAGAGCTCCGTCTTACACATATCCCGGTTTTAACTTTCTGTTTTCTCTATTGATTTCGAAGTTAATCTGTTTTAGCTGATTGAGCGATTTCACGATAAATCAAGATGCCTCGAACAGTGAAAACGTATGACAGCGTGAATTTTCATCCTTGATCATGACACTTCGTAGTTTGTCGAGGAACTTTGTAGCATGTTATCTACTTGGATAAGATCCGGCGTCGAGGGGTTATAAAATTCTCAACAGGTTTTTGGCTAGCTTATACGATTGTGTACTTGATAACCAAACGACGGCTCTATCCTGAAATTGTATGGAAGTTGTTTTGGTGGATACCGCTAAGTAAAACTTGCCAATGTTTATGTATGCCCTAAATTGCCTGATTCTAAAGAATAAAATATTTTAGTACAATTTTGCAGCCGTTATTTATCAACTAATAATCTCGTTTGCCGACATCCTGTAATTCCTGTGTACATGATATCACATTGCTAACAAATTTTGAGCTAAATTGCATAAAATAGCCCACCATATTAGTGGCAACATAGGGTTTAGTATTTGTCAGCTCTTATATGGTATTTGCGTTCAGCAATCAGTAACATTCCAAAAGATCAACGTTATTAGTCAACCTATCCCAGTTGTACCAATTTGAGAACATACAAGCATGCCACTGGTTATGCTTGAAAATGAGGCATTTCCCTAGTTTATTCAATGAGCGACCGAGAAAAATGATTGCCCACGTAGATTATAGTTAGTTTTTAGAAAATACGTGTCAACATACTGCGACTAAGACAAAAGTTGTCTGAGCTTCCGTTATCATCCTGGCAGTCCGATATCAAACAATTTCGTCCGGGTGATCGCAATTCTTCATAAAAAACATGCAGCAATGCAGACTAATAGATATATTTCCTAAAGCAAATTTCACGCCTAAGTGCAATCCATTATGCTTTCTGTATGAATTAGTGCGTTGCCTTGACCATACCTGGATATATAAAGCTAGGAAACAGCAGTTATATTTAGTTTGTGAAATCATGTAACAACTAAGTGCAGTCATCATTTATGGCAAAGATTATATTGCGGACGTCGAATAATGAAATAAAAGCTTTTCTACACCAGCAATGACGCACCTTTTGTGTGTTGTCTCGGCTCTGCCTACTGTCTACGCTTTGTATTTGTGCAAGAATTTAACCAAGATGCAACCGGCTAAAGCACGTAGAACTGCTAGTTTTTCCCCTATCCTTAGCGCATTCTCAGAATGGGTTGCAAAGTTTGCCTAATTCAAGGAACTATAGCAGCTTATTGGAGGAATGCTAGCATTGCTAGATGTGAATTTTTCCGAGCCTACTGTTAAAGCGTTGTAAAATATTTACTACATTACTGAAACTACTATATTGCTGTAGTGATATTAAAAATACACATTGGGCTCGGCAATTGTAGTTATCCACGTTAATTCCTATAAATAACCTGCCCCGTATATGCCCTCTTTAATTTGCGCTATTAATCAGTACACTTACCTTGTAGATCAGAATAAGTAAAGAGCTATACATACCTGCAAATGCTTAGAGTGCTTTAGTTGTTTTTTATCTACTCAGCACTTTATTTGACCAAGGCGCTTTGATCGGTGAACTAACAACTAAATTTGCTATTGTTGTTATATATCTCTATGAGCCTTACATTTGCGGTTGTTTTATTAATATTGAATAAGGTTTTATGTCGTCAATAGCATATGTGTTACGGCTGTAATTGGCCCATCATTGGTGACTGAAAGCGCTTTCTTGAGCTGACATCTTCAATTTGCGTGCTGCAACTGGTGTTATTAATTCTGAGCTTCGGATTACAAAGTGTTGTATGATAACTCTCATAAGAAAAATAAATTTTATGTACTTCAGCAAAAGCAAAATTAAAACATAAGTCAAACGAATACCATCACAAATTTTTCAGTAATTTGATATCAAAAACATTATAATTGCAAAAACCGTCTACAAAGGTGAATTTAAATGGGTGAACTTGATAATTTCTTAAATTGATTTGTTATAAATTTGTAATAGTTCATTTGCCAAAGTATTGCGAGATCTTAAAAATCTCTATTGCAACTAACACAAATAATGTTTCATGCTAAATTTTACATCGTAAGTTGCAGCATCAGTGAAAAATTTTAAGCAAAACAGATCATTCGTCAGCTGCTAAAACTCAATGTATGCACTGCTATTATTTTTTCCTAAGAGTGTTTTAAATAATGCAAACTTACGTAGATTAGTGAAACTTAACCCGATAGTGCAGTCTGTTAGAGACAGATTTTAACATCCCGCCTTAAGTTGTTAAGTTAAATATTTATTATACGTGTTTAATGAAGAGCTGTGTGGTTTATTTATTCTCCTAAATTGGCCATCAGCAAAACCCGGTATAATCAGTAACCATTGACGTCCGGCGCATTTCTGTATACACGTTACCAAATAGCCAGAAAAGTGTATTTGAGGTAATTTGCGCAACAAGTACGCATACAACAGATAATTATGACTCCGACATGATTTATTCGCAACCACGAAGAAATATTTCCTCTAGACGCAAAGCGGTAATCACATTGTTCTAGAGTTCATGCACTAACAAACATCCAGCAGACAAAAAGTAACCAAAAATAAACAAGTTACGCTTTGTTAATTTAGTGCAAGTTAGCATTACTTCAGTGATTATGAGTGCCTAAATTTTATGTTGTGACTGAAATGCAGATTCAATAAATTAACCTCTCTGATGTAAAAATAATGGAATTAAATATGCATTTATTATTAAAAATAATAGTAAATAATGTACTTTAATAATGTACTGAAAGTAAAAGCATACATTTGAGTACCTTAAAATATAACTATGAAAGTAAGCAACTATAATGAAACGGATAATAGGAATTGTTCGTCGATGTTAACGATTTACTGGGGACAAAATGCCGGCTCAAAATGTTTATCAGGAGGTATGGTGTTAGTTTCATTCAATATACAAATATTTAAACAGTTATACTCAAGAAAAAGCAAAAGCAATAATCCTGCCGACGGAAATGCATCCTAAAGCGACATTACTCAGTAGATATATTCTCGTTGTCCGTTTGTTAAATGCGTACTAAATTTTCCGTGCACCTTGCATTAATATATTTTATCGGTCGCTTGCCCGAATTTGTAAATCATTTCAATAATGTAAATCCTGTTTTGTTTTGACTTTTATGAAATCCATGTTGTAGTGTGCGAATGAAACATGTTCTATTTGTCTTAAACAGCTTGCGGTCAGGCAAGCATATTTAAAGTAAATTCACACCAATTTCTCTGCATATGTAATCCTACCTGTCAATAGCTGGATTGTACATAAATGCAAAACATGCCAAAACGGCCACACTTATGTTACTGGTAGAAGATAGCAGTAAGCACTAATTTCTCAGGTTACCTTATTTCGCATTGTATGGTAAATCCCGTGGTTAATAGACGAAGTGCAAATTTTTGATTTATTTAAAAGAAAAATAATAGTTACATCATACAATTTGCATGGTGATCATCAACTGCCAGTAGTACTACTCAAAACTTGCTAGTGTATTCAATAATTAATGTGACACGGCTCTGACATAGATGGATGATTTTATTGCTAAGGGTTCACTATAGCAACATTCCGAGGGATATGTCTGGCTTGCAAGGCAATCTATGCAATAGAGCAGCAATAAATACTGCCAGATCTTGTGTTCGCTTTTGTCGTATTTTGGTTAGAGAACAGCATTTATTGCGCATACTTACGCAGTGTGCTTAAGAAGTAAGGTATAGGTACCAGAATTGTTTGCTTTGAGAGTTAGAATGTTAAAACTTGTGTTCTTTAGACTATAAGCTTCTTGATCCTAGATTGTGAATATTTTTAGTTTAAGGTTGTGTGAGCATTATGGCGCTGTCAAAGCTCCTATCATGGGCTTGCCAAAAGCACACTCACGATTTGTTACTAACGACAAACTAAACATCCTTATCTTGAATTATGCCAGCAATTTCTGTTGAGAAAACGGCCAATCGTGGTTTCAAACATTGAAGCAGTATGGTATTGAGGAGTGTAACTTTGAATAACTATATGATACTTTACGCTGCCATAGCATTTACCCGGCACATGTCTTTTTGAAAATTAAATGTTGGTAAACAGGACTAAGCAGCGAAATGGAGCAATATTCTCCAGTATTTAAAAATATTTTCCAATATTGTAACCTGTTCTATGTTAATAAATGTCAAACAGCAAATTTTTTAAAGTGTCGATGTTGAGGGTAGGAGAAAAGCTTAACTACTAAAGAAAAGTTAGTAGCAATCAATTATGTTAAGTAGAGGAACCAGTGTAACAACAACACGACTAAGTATATTTACTATGCAAATTGCTAGCACTTTCCATTGGCATGTTGTCTAATCACGTAGCACTTCCTCACAATAATGGCACGCAATGTGAGATGCCTTATTTTGTCTTGGTCACCATAGGGTATTTTACGGTACGCTTCATCTACACAGCCCAAATATATTTCTTCTTTGAAGAATTCGTGTATAACAGACGCAGATACAGGAATATGCATGAGGTTCAGTTGCATATTTTTGTCGACTCGAGTGAGGCTTGGTCCTGTCTGAAAGCAAAGTGCATTGGCATTCAACGTTCTACTAATGTAATTGCTCATAGTGCATAAAAACCAAACTATGAAATAAAACAGGTTTCTAATTGGAAATCAGTGTTAAAATTTGTGTGGAAACAGTTTAAAAATAGATTGCATCAAAAAGCCAAAAATATGTTTTTGCCACATGTTATGCGAGCGTTTCACTAAATGGGGCACCAAAACTAAATACTGTGGAGATATGATGGCCCCTTAAGTTTGTTTCAAAAAGACTGAGAGTGACGGAAATTTTGAGTTGAACCCAAGATAATAACTGTAGACATCTGCAGGTTTTATATTATTTATCAGTGTAAATTGACGCATAACAAGAAAATAAAACAAGGTAGCATGCCAAGCTCAGCGCACTCTCACCAAGGATGCTATACGCTACTGCACTATACTGAAGGTCAAGCAACTATGCACTGCACATGTCACCATGATTCTAAACGAAGCGTGTGCAACAATTCCACGCTCAGTGAAAATTCAACTGCCGGCTCTGCGACTTGGGCTGACAATCTTTAATGCTACAGCCAAGGAATATTTGTATATATATGCCATGAAAACAGAAACTATCTTTCTTTGTTTTCGCGCGCGGATGCAAGTTGCACCTACTATCAATTGCGTAAGCTACCTAAGTGCACCTCCCTAAGCCGCAGTTATGCGTACTAAAAGAATTTATATATCCATTGCAATACCAAGGCCTACAACATTCGTTTCAAGAATCTTCGGGTTCCTAGCTCAGTTAATGCCTTGTGGTACAATTGATTTACTCCTATATACAAGCTGGCTCCTTCAGTGACCGCATTATTTAAACTTGTTACCTTTAGTATGAAACATTCTAATCAATATGAAACCTGAGATGGTGCATAAATCATGTGATAGCCTTCATGTAAAATACGGGTTCAAATAGTTTTATCAACAAATGCATTTTTCGTTACATGTCCTATTTCGATAATCTTCACATTTTCCCATAATGAGATAGACTGTTTCACCACATCACAGTCTGCTACTTTCTGCTGAACTGAAAGCTAATGTCATTTTAGTATGAAGGCTAAACTCGCGCAAATATTTGTGTCGCGCAAAAGCGACATTTGTTTCAACTGCGCTTATGCGGGAAAATTTTCCATTGTCTGACCTTATCACTTTGTCTTACCAATTAGCCTTACTGCAAGTGACTTCACGGTCCTCCTGACTAACTGTAGGCAAAATATCTTTGATAGTTGTTTGATAGAATGCTTGCCATACTTAGCTGTCAAAACATATTTTCCAGGTATGTTTGCAACCTGAGTTTGAAGTGTTAGACAAAAATATTGCCTTATTATTGAACTAGATTTTGCTTCACCAAATACCTTTGTTCCATTCATGGTTTACAAACAGTAGTTTATTGTTCACTTGTGCGTCAATTAACGCATATTTTTGGCAGTTTCTCCAATGGCGATGTTCCACTTCTGTGCACACTTTCTAGTAGCATAATTCCTTAAATGCAGTAGTTTGCGCACATTTAAAGTCTAGGCGACTTCCTAGCAATATTAAATGTGTAGAACAATGTCAAATAGATTCCCTTTTACAAATGTCCGTGCTGGTTCCAATTGATTCATCGCTGGTTTCATGATCATAGGCCCACTGATGAGTTACGTATTTTACAGTAATAACTGTGATGGTGCTTGCAGGCTAGTCAACATCATTTATGTCGTAGGGTTTTTATCTTATTTTGCTCTATATGAATGCCCAGGACCGAACAGCATCTCAATCTTTTCTATCTAATTGTGTGCATCATTCCTTAAAATTTTGCACTTCTACCAAATTGCTGATACAAGTTTGTCTTGAAAATTGCAGAAAAGTTTATTAATTTATTTGTTTGAAGCACACCACTTCAGCTACCCAAATATTTTATGCTTGGTTGTTCCAAAATTACGTGTTAATATTGGTTACAGGCTATTCTTTGTTTCTCAACTTAGCAAAACCAGAGGCTAAGTCAAATACAACTTGAAGGTACCGATGCAATTCTTATTGTGGTTTCATCGTCCTGATGCAATTCGAAAGCACCTTGTATTCATACGAGTGTGCAACCGCCTTGTTTACCTTTCAAACAGATACTTTTGACAAATGCCCACTTATTTTTGCTCTCCAATGTTAGACTCTTTTCGAAACTAGGCATTGGCATTAATTACCATCCTATGCAATTAACATCAGTTTATTGATATTTGACCGCACTTCCCTGACAAGACAGGTTGCTTCAGTAAAATGAACGTAAGCGATGAACCAGCCGCTCAAAATAAATAGTTTACATCATTTTCCGATCCCAGATTTTTAGCGTTTTTCTGTAGGATAATTGTGTTTTCAGCAGCAACACTATTAAACATTTGAAAATTTTCCATAACACTCAGCTTAAGTTTAACAGGCGCAATCTTTTTTGAAATACCAGCTGCTATATGTTTTTGCAAATGAAGTTTAATTATTAGGACATGAGATTTCTGCACATATGTGTAGACCAAATAATCAAAAACCAGTGCTACACTTGACTGCTGCAAATCGAGCAACAATACAGGGTTGCAGCATTGCTTATATCTTTTGCTTAGTGTAACCGATATTTACTTAATTGTGCAATCATTGCATAGGTAAGCTGGAAGTAGTGACGTTAAAAAAGGAATACCCATGTGCCAACAAGCAGGAGAAAGTTTATACGACCGTACAGAAAATTGTACTATTTATCCCATGGGTAGATTTACTCAATGAAAATAATCCAAACTAGGTTAAACCGTATATGTTGGGTGTTGCTTTTGGGTCAAATAAGTCCCATTTTTATTATGCCAAAAAGGGAATTTATGGCATTTGCTTTAAAAAAGGCCGAATACTGAATAGAATCACGCTACCTGTAAAGGCTGTATTGGTTCCGTTTGATGGTATGAAAATTGGCACCGTTGATTTTTCTGGCATCCATTTTTTTATGCAATGATTAATCCGCAACCCCAACTCTACGTATTCGCGGTACACATTGCGAATGATCTTCGAGTTTAAACTGCTCGCGTCCATGTTTATGAAACGGGTGTTTTTCTTTAGGTTGCAAATGCTCTATCAATCCTACAAATGTTAAATAAATGAGAGAAGGACGAATTAGATGAGTTGAAAACGAGTTCGAATGTCAAATATAAACATCCTTTCTCTCTTAGCATATGGGTCATCAATACGGACTGGTAATATTGTATGTGCAGGTTAGGTTCCGATGAAAACCCCAGTGCCGACATTACCAGAAATAATTAATATGCTCTGTAGTGTCTTCCTAACTTCTGATAGCTGTCGACTTAGGTCTGGATATGATGAATGTTTAAGTATTTTATTTACATTCCGTACTACTAATTTGTAGACATCTCTGAATCTCGATTGCGATGCAGCAAATATTGCATGAATGCGATTTACTTAAGCCGTATTTGTCGACAAAAGCGGTTGATATATCTCAGATTTCCTCATGGTAACCTTTGCGTGGTGTAATAAATTGTTAACAAGACTATACCGATTGAAATGAGAATTTCCAATTGTTTCTCCCGATATTATTGGTAGACAACAGAATGGTATCTCTTAATCAGTTGACATGTTAGTATTTAAACAGTCTTACGCGCTTGAGACGTAAAAAGGTAAAACAACAGCAACTATGTTCCTAAATAAATAAACGATTTACTAATCGATAAAACAAAGCCCAACCCAACTGAAGTAGCTGGATTTTACTGCACTTATTCGAGGTAGAGTATATTACACAAATTATCAGTTAAGGAAAAAGCTTTCCGAAAGTATCCTTCCTGATCAATTTACATTATTGTACTATTGTGTATCCGATGAAACACCTTGCTAGTTCTGTTAATAATAGTACTAAATCATTAAAATGAATATGTTGCTGTATATTAAAGGAGAAATGCTTAGTCGCTGTTCTGCGTAGTCACCAAAATGTTAAGGTAAATATCGATAATTAAATGAGATTCAGGGAGAAAATTCTACGTGAGCTTTAGTAAATAACAGTGCTGCTAGCTGTAATACTAAACGAGCACTCAAATTGGAATGAAAGTATATTATCTAACCAAACTCTAGTGATAGGAGCACTTGTATTTTGTACGCAGAGTTAAATAACACTTGTGAATTAAGTGTTTGAACGGTAGCATTTTTCTCTGAAGAGCATAACATGCTATTTGTCCGGCGTGCTCAATTTAGTCGCGGGTATTCGAGTAATGTATCCCTTGGTCGTGAGTTCTTTTGCATTGATACAATGATTTACTGTCAATAGGAAGGGAACTTGGTGCGATTTCAAATACATAACGTACCGTGGCGTTTGTGAAAATATATCGACGTCTACCACTTGGAAAACATTGAAATTAGAGCATGTAGGTCATGCTGGATTGCGCTATGCGTATCAGAGAAACCATTGGGAATAAAAGTGTAGATACTGTAGAGGACATCTGCAACTGGTTCAGTTTGATAAATGCAAAACTATAAATATTGTCATACATAGATTTTATAGCTAACTATGGATTATGGACACTGCATATTATCACTCCACCAGCGACTTACTTATGTACGCTTCTATTATTTCGAACCAGGAGAATATTTGTTGTTCTTGTATGAAGAATCGATTAACAAGGGCAGGCAATTGACTATGACATGCGCAGTTATTTTTAGTGGGGAGCATTCAAGCGGAACACGAAATGTTGCTCTGGAGCTGATGCGTCATAGTCAAATGAACAGACCAGAAGTGTTCGAAATTAGAACTGACATATAATGTCAGAACTTTAAAATTAACCACCGGATTGCAATTTGTTGACAAGATTTCGTGTCATACAAAATGTAATAGTTGTTTACTGAACTTGAAATTCCATAACCATTGAGAGGGAAGAATTGTTAAGTAGGCAGTAGGCATTAGTAGATAACGCTGGCAATTATTTGTAACCAGCGGTATTAACCGAGTTCTACTGTGCTGTCACAACAGCTGATTTCTTAGAAAGAGTAAAGTCATTCAAAGCAATATGAAGATTTTGGAGTTTCGCTTGAAACGAAGGTAGCCAAAAATTGTATGATTCAAATTATTAAGAATTGTTATTAGATAATACCAGGAAAGTAATGTCATGGATATTGAATTCTGCTGTGCAGGGCTAATTATCAATAACCTTGAATGGGAGTTTCCTAGGGAGCGCCGTAGTTTGATAAAATATGAAGCACACGTATGTATTAAAAATTTGATTGGTTTAATTTGAACAAATGTTTGTCGGAATCTAATTAGGAATCTAATTAGAGCATAATTTTTTGTCTGCTTTAGTAAAGCTTTGTTAGTTTATTCATGTTCATTGTCAGACGCCTACCTAACATTAGTCGTATGCCCGCTTCGATGAACTTTCTCAGGTACGCAAAAGGACTTGTTGTTTTTGCGATATTGGAGAAGACGTTTCTTTACAAAGAGCCTCTCCCAAGCCGCAGGAGTTTGGGGGAAAATGTATAGATTACGGTCAGTTATTTCATTTCACATGGAATATGTCGCTAACTACAATGTTGACTAGTTTAGAAATACCTGAGCTTCACAGCAGCCAAATGTGCGCCATTAGTCAACATAAAATTCCCAAATTATTAAGAATTCTGAATAGTAAAACAATGTTTCTAAGTGTAGGTAAGTGTATGCTTTATACATTAATACATATTAGGCCTATTATATCCGAATACGGCCCACTGAATTTGGCTTTAGGCGGCGTCTGATCGCTGCTAGGAAAATCGCCAAAGAATGAGCACAGTATAAGCATACATGGATCAATAATGTGAATACAACTGACGAGAGAGTATATATGTTGTTTGGACCCAATTGTTCTTAAGGAACATATTGCATGATTATTTAGAAGGTGCAGCGTACGGCATTCGTCAAGTATCTGACATATTGAAGTTCCAAGCAAGTTAATTACATTAATCCTATTGTTTTGCCAAATGAAAACAGCCCTAAGATGTTATTTTTGCCATCTTTTGGATTCAAATAGAAATACATACAAACTAAATGATTTGAACTAATTCGGTAAAGCAAAACCAAAATCGTAATGTCAAGGTTCCATTTTTAAATGTTGTTATTTGGTGCGATGCGCGAATATTGTTTGCTATTATAAGGTTAATTATTACTTTACAACCTTTATTTCGCGTCATCAGTTCTACCATGATCCACTTAATGCTTTCTGTTTTATTTATCAAAAAACAAACTAGTATAAAATGCTCTAAATGTTGCTCTATCATCTAGCTGAATTTGGTTGGCGCTGCTTGGCAAATCTGCGCTGCCGTCAATCTGATTTAATGAAAGAGAAACCAGCAGAAGTACAATAGAACACCGGCTTAATTTATGTTCGGTGTTTACGATGGCTACATCGTTTCCTGCAGCGGATAATTAGTTGCGCCCTGAATACGACCTTATTTCCGTTTTTGCATTTTCTTGGCAGGGTTACAATACGGACGATTTTGCAAATATTTTCCTTTTGGAATTTTGCAGCATTATAGGATAGGGTCACAAGCAAGCTCATTTGGTTGTTTTCGGCGCAGCTTGGTGCTTTCATGATGGCGGGGAATTGATGGCAGAAAGAAGTAATAAAAAGGATAAAGCAGCTGAAGTCATTAATCGAGACCATATGAGTAATACAAATATTAGTTAGTAGACTGGTGATAGAGTTGGAGTTATTTTTGAGTAGCAATTTAATGAGTTGCGAATAGAAGGAAAGGAGAATATTTATCTAACTTTAGCGGATCAGTAAACTTTGTACTTTGCTAAAATAATATAGACAATATTTACATCAAAGTCACTTGAGGCATAGCGCGGTGTTTAGAATTTACTGTGCCAACTTCTATATGGACTTAAGCAAGAGGTGTTTTGGGCTATAAGTATTTTGTGAAGCTGGGCGAACGAAGTTGAATTTCTTTCAGCCTTCACTTGTAGGTAGGTATTTAGCTGTGCGTGCTAATGCACAGAAACGGTAATGTTAGAAACCGCGAATTAAAGCGATAAGTAGCGAAAAAGGTATATTCAGTTTAATTCTAGGAAGTATTCAGTAGATCGTAGTTTTTAGACGCAAATGCAGGGAGCCAAGAACATTGTTTAGTAGTTAACTGATGCTTGTCGTAGAGGTAGGGAGAAAGACCTACTCGGGAAATATTGTTAAGGCAGCAGGCAGATATAACTGAGCAGACTTGGGACCGACGGCACATACACACACACTATACACGTTAGCTAGAGGTGGGAAAGACCTCAGCTACTGTGCCGGTGGCACTAAAGTATTAATGCAGAAGGAGGTTGGGTAAGGATGACCACGCGGCGCATTCCCACGAGAAGTATCACCCGCAATGCAATGGCCCATTTGGTCATGCGTCGGTGTGGTTTCCAAGCGCGCTGGCCACTACCGCTTTTATTCATAATTTGGGTAAATTTTCTTTCGGTAAGCTATTTACTCAAGCCAGTCGTCCCCTTATTCATTCATATATTTGGGAATGCATGAGGAGCAGGATCCCAGGTTGGCGTTATTTGTCAAGAAAAGTGAATGCAGCTCTTATAGCACCAGGTGGTCTACTGCTGTGCATGTACATGCTACTTAACAACATCAAAACATCATCAAGGAAGACTTGTCAACTCGTAACCAAGGTTACAACATAACGCAGTGAATTGCGTGGTATTTAACACCAACATATACACCGAAAGTAAAAATATCCATTCGATTAAATCATGTCGCTTGCTGATTGATTGTTTATGATACATGTTGACGACTCTCTCAATTCCAATTTTATCTAGGAGAAATTGTTAGGTCGAGGGAATAATTGATCGCGCGGTACACCTATTATTTTTCCTTGCATTGTGAAGTACACAAATACGTACTGACAAAATATGGGTGTTGGTTGTGACTACTAATTTTGAAACAGTTGATTCTAAATGTAAGCAAATTGCGGAAAAATTGTTAACGCATACAACGCAAAATAATCCTAAGAAAAGCCAGTACAGAAATAATACTAAAATAAACATGTGGTTATGAAACGCATTTTACTTTAGAATCGGTACACCGTGATTTCAAATTTCTCTGTCTAGACCCCAACACATTGGGGTATAAGTGTTGTCGTTCCCCAAATACTCTGCTCAAATAACAAGATCCAGACATTTATATGTCAGATATAGTGGGCACGAATTATGAGACTTTCAGATGGTTAACACAATTTTAAGTAATTTCGAGTGGAATGAAGCAGTATTATTCTATTCAAATGCTACATATATCTTCCCTAAATGTGCATACTGCTAAATTGTTCCTAATCAAAATTGAATGGGTGGATCCAAAAGACCAAAGAATTTGGCAAATGTAATATGTGCCATATCAATTTACTTTTCAAAGCGAAGGCACTTGGTTTTTTCTTAATTTCATTGATCTTTCATTTGCTGTTATTATTTTGCAATGCGCATTATAAAATGTGAAGTAACAGAGGAATTTAACTGAAAACGGATTTTTAATGATTGTGAGTATTCATTTGTTACTACCACGGTTTGTTCTATTACCCTTTGCACTACGCGTATATTTTGATTAAAACTGGTTTATAAAAAACAGGACCACTTTTTGAACTATGTCCCCAAAATATATATCAACTTAAATTGCTTACGTCTTTTGTCCAGGAATGATGTTTATAAATCGCACGCTGTTCTAGGTAAATAGATAAAATATTGTGATTCGCTTGGCACTAAAGCGCATGGGACGGCAGCCCTTGATGTTGGTACGATAAAAGCTCAGTAATTGCTAACCATACATGCAACAAAAAGCAATGTGTACGTTGCAAAATTACAAAATTAAAATAACATCAAAAATTACGGTGCAGAATACAAATTGAAGTATAAGATGTAGAAACAGAAAATTTGCTCAAATTTAGGTGAATAAGCCTTATGAATTTAGTGCGCTTTTGTTATGTGCTGGCATCTTGACTGTATGCAGAAACGCAATATAAGACCTATGCGTACGAGTGCTAGAAAAGATCAAATATTTACGTCAATGTTATTTATGACAAAATGAACTTTCACTGATTTTCACTCCTAAAAATCTTCTTACATATGCAGAATTTTAAAAAACCCCATAGTATGATCAGAAGTCAGAGTAAGCGAACATTTGTTTTCGATAATTCATCTTTAGGCTTATACAATTATATACAAGTCAAAATGTGCAGACAGACATTACAAGTCGTTACTACTAAAGAGATTTACTTGGATGCTGACAGCGCTGTCTGTTAAGCCACGAAAACCAACCTTGTGTGACCTCGTGAGTCAGAGGTCACCGGCCCTTTGGGCCAGGGGAGTCCAAGACTTTTGTTAGATACTGCTGAACACATAGCTCCGGTTGATAAAGCCAAATCGCAGTTACTTCAGCGGATTCTAGTAGTCGCTTGCGGACGTAGTTCGCGCGATATTTGGGGCATGATAACTAAGTTTTAACGAATCTGTGATCTTTATGGCATTCCCTGTATCGGCTAGGTGCGCGGCTATTTAAAAGTTCGCCGTGTTTGCACCTCCAATTCTAAGCCTGACCTGGTGGTGTTCCTATATTCTCTCAGATAGACGGCGGTTCATACGACTAACGTATCCTGCTCCACAGGAGTATGAAAATAAGTAGATACACATTGATTTGAGTTGGACAGGCCTCTTATCCATTGAGTTTAGTCTCACCATCGGAATGCTAGTAAACAGAATTGGTATCTGGGCTGCTGCATAGGTGCGTCTGAGTGCAAACGTAAGACGAGGATATAGAAGTTCTGTCGCAACGTCGCCGTTATATGGCAGTTGTAGGAAGATTGTCTTATGTTTTACTGTCAAAACAACAGACTTTTTCTTCTTATGTTCCATGTCGGCTCTGATGAAGCTTTCCGGATAGCCATTCATCCTTAGTACTAACCGAATGCATTCACTTCTTCCGGAAGCTTTTCATTCGAGCAGATACGTTCAGTTCGGCTCTCTAGGGTATTTATCAACTTCCGTTTAAACCTAAGTGGCACAAAACTGTAGAAGATTTTGTTCTGCTTATGTCACGTGCTTTTCCTATAGGCGCAGCGCTGTAACGCACCCTCATGCAGTCTTTTCATGTTGATATCAAGGATATGAAGGCGACTCTTTTCGTCAAATTCGCAGGTGAATTTGGTTGCTGGATCTACTTGATTGTACCTGCTAGTTAGTTCCTCGATACTTTGAGACGACTGAATGAAGCCAAAAAGGTCGTCTGCATGACGGCATTATAAATTGTTACTTGTGATCCTTGGCTTTAGATTTCCCTGTTCCAGCATGCCCACGAAGACTTCTGCCAGGAACGGACACATTGGGGAACCCATCGCTACACCACGGCACCGCCGATATACTTCGCCATTGAATAGAAATTGAACAGTGATAGTGATTCTGAGCAATAGTTCCTTTAGGATCCCCGTGGGTATGCAAACATTATTGTGTTTTGCATCAACATACTCAGCGATGTAGTTTATGGTCTCAACTGATGGTACATTGGTGAAGAGTGAAGTGACCTTGAGGGAGCACATGGTTAGATTGGAAACATTTACATCACATACGATATCCACAAACGCAAAACTATCCTTCACACTGTGCACAAAAATAGGCAAAAGAATCAAAACCAGCCACCGAACAATCGAGTGACATGGGGTTTTTCATATCCAAGCCGGGACGAAGGGGGACGTTAGGCTTGTGTCTTGGTAGCCCATAAATCCTTGGAATAACCGTTCCTACTGGCCGAAGTTGTTTATAATTTACTTTGTTAATGTAACCAAACATTTGAAGCCTTTTAAAACAGTTGCAATGTTGAGTTTTATTCCGCTTTTTTTGTCCTTCTTACCTATGGCCCTCAGAAACTTGGTTTCATCTTCCAGTATTTATTTCATCTTGCTCAATTAGTCCACTCTGTTCATGATAAGAATGCCCGCGCCCTTATCTGGCCTGGGGAGATGATCTCATCATTGATAACCACACGGTTAATAGCTTCAAGGTGTTTTCGTTTTACTGGTGTTATGTACCATCATCGTACTTCGCTACTGGTAGCGTGCCTGCACTAGAAACGTGTTAAACTCTTCCACATGCATTTCTGAGAAAGCCATATTCCTTGTTCTGTGTTAGGACTGCCCTGGTCCAAACGGCCGGTGAACTCTGGCTCACGAGGTCACACGTGGTCGGTAGTCGTGGCTTAACAGACAGCGCTGTCAACATCCAATTAAATACCTTTTGCAGTAACGACTTGTAATGACTGTCTGCACATTTTGATTCAGCGTAAATCTGTTCCTCTAGTAAATTTGCCAAGTAAGTCAAATGATTCCAGCATATTCTACTGTATTTTTTATTTGAAACATTTATTAATGTGCTTTGTATGGTGAACGGCAGTAAATAATTTGTTTATACATTTCATGGGAAGACGTTAGATTGCTGCAACTATCGAACATAACAATTGCCCACTTCGGTTTAATAATTATGAAAATAAAATAATTGTAAAGTCTGAATTAGAACATAAGTATTCACTATTATCATACTTTTATTACCCTTACATGCAAATGTAATGTACAACTCAACCTACACCATAGCGCTATTAGTAGCAGCGTCTTTACCGTAATTTTTAAAAGTGTACTATGTGTTCTTCAATCTTGAATCTACGTTATCTTTGGGGTCATAAAATGGTTACCCCTTTCTGTAAGGCTGTGTTTAAAACGCCAATGTAAATGAGACTAGGTTTTTGGCTTTGAGGAGCTGTGGTGCATTCACATCTTTGATCAACGTTACCAGTAAAGTAAGCTTTAGCCGGATGGCAACAGCACTTCCGCATTGGTGATGTGCAATGGTGAGTACTAGGCAGTAAAGGTTTGACTATTCCATAAGAACAATAAATTGCAGTAAGAAAATTGGTTGGCTTATGCTCATACTACATTTATCCGGTTACCGATTCCCGACTAATCTGCTGGGTAATACATGCATACGATACAATGCAACAAAAGCTGAAAAAACCTGGTCTGGCTGACGTCATCCTAGATTTGCATAGCAGACAGCTGCTGGTACCGATTTACTTGGCCAGGCATAGACGAATTTCTTTGAAGTTTTTCTAATAACACCGAGGTTTTACGCTAGGTTTCCTTCACTTGTGTGAATAATACTTTGTCTCAAACAAAACGGTGGTCCTACGTCAACAAAGCAATTTTGCCACTTCCTGATATAGTGTAGTTACAGATTATTATTCATCAAACGAGAGTACCATTAGCCATGTATTGTGCTAACTGACAGCGTTTGCAGCCAAATATCATGGTGATTAACTGCTTCGACATTAAAATACAAAGCTTTGACTTTGACGTTTTGCCAGTAAGAAACACCGGAAACTGCAACCATTATTTTTTATTACAGATTTATTTAACATGGAAACTTGGAACAACGACAAGCTATCAAGATATAATGACCATGCTCATCCACTCAAAATTTATGTTAATTCTATTGCCAATTAATTATATAAGCAATATATTCTGGATAACAGTCCAGTTTGTTACTACGCAATCTAATCAAACTTGGAATGATAACGGGTTGTGTACTTTACGCGAGTCGTGCAGCGTACTACACCGGACATTCGACTTTAACATAAATACAAGGCTATTTGATTATGGTATTGAGTGACTTTTTGTTTAGCATCTGGCAGATCGACGCTTATACTATGCAACTAATTTTCAATAGCCATGCACAATAATGTCAAACTGGATTCACGTAGTCCCTATTGATTGTATAGTATGCCTGCAACCATTCATCTTGCTGAATAATATGATGAAAAATCCTGTTATTAATATTTCCAATTTAGGAGAAACATTGATATAATGACTAACTAACACTTAGTTGGGACTGAGTTCAAAATAGAGCTATTTGTCTTTATGCGCTTTTGAACGTGCTTAACAAGTATTACGAATTGGAGAGGAGAGCAATATTTGTACAAAAAAAACAAAACAAATTTGAATGCAAAATATCGCGCAACTTCTTAATAGGTTTTATATACAAATCTTCATATCATGTAACGAAAATAATTTTCTTATATTAAAGCTTCGCTGCTTAAAGCATTAATAAACCTTTTTAATAGAAATTTTACCTCCTAAGCAACTGTTCTATCCATTCTATATCTTTATTATTGGAATTTAATTTAGTAATAGTTATGCAGAGGATAATGTATCAAGCCTTCTGAGTATGCTGCCTTATCTTTCCCACCTCATGGAAAGCGAATGGTTAACGTGTTTATATAAGAATATACTGTTGACTTTCGAATTGTACAGACATTTATGTCGAACGGCTTTCGCTACCGGAGTCCATTGACACGTATTTGCCTTCTCCGGTATCCGGCAAGATAAACTCAAATACTTTGATGTAACAATTCAGCATCTACTAAAGTTGCTGAAATATTCAAGCGCTTTCAGAGGAGATGTCCCAAACTGTGTTATAAATTTCTAGTTGATGAATCCACATATGCTTATTGTCTGGTAAAAAGAAGCATCCGAATTTTTATAAACTATGTGGGAACACATTTTACGGCTGCAAATATCGAACATAGCGGGTGTATTCTTCACGTCGATTAATATGAAAACAATAGAAATAGTTGTGTTTGAATCGAAAACCTAGTTGTCTGCCAGTACTAGAAATATGCAACAAAAACTTAGGTACTGCAAAATTCATTCTAAACTATTATACATATGCCTGCCCATTTGTTGCCACAGTTTTTAAATTGTAACATGTTTATCCATGTTATATTCACCATTCTATAGGATTCTGTTTGAATCTGCTATATCTTTGGTGGCACAAGACGGTTTCCTCTATTTGTAAGGCCGTGGTTACAACGCCGTATAAATGGCAGTCCTACTAAAAGTAGATGAGAATATTATAAAAGGTCCGAGGATCTGAGGTGCATTCAAAACATAGGTCGTCGTTGTCTGTAAAGCATGATTGTGTGGGAAGGCATCAGCGCGCCCGCAAGGATGACGTACTACGCAGTGAACATCTAGCTAGCCCCTTAGAACAACAGGCTACACTAAATAAGTTGCGTTGGCTTGGGCTCGTAATGCATATATTCGGTTAGCTTACCGACTTATCTACGGGGTAATGGCTAAATATGACGCAGGGTAGTGAAAGTTGAAAAAAGTTGTCTGGCTGACGTCACCTTAGTTTGCGCAATAGCCAGCGATTTGCAAAGATGTAGTTGGCGGAATGTGGTTGTGTTGACCGGAATTTTTGATTCGAGCACTAATGATTTAAACTAGGTCCCCTTTTTTCACATACTGTATACTTCGTTCCAACTTTTACGTTATTTGTACGTCAGAAAAACATCGGCTAAATTTTTGTGTACAGCGCATAATGATATTGATTATTATTGAAATAAGTGAAACATGTACAACTGAATGTGGCTATAATCGAACATCATGGAGAAATTTGCTGTAACAGAAACAAAAGATATCACGACTTCCATATTTTGCCAGTAAGTAAAATTAGGGCAACCAGGAATGAGTGGTCGCTGCTACAGGATTATGTACTAGTGAATGTTGTCACAACGCCTATTTATAAACGTTTATACGGCTTACATATCTACCGGCTTTTAAGGTAAATTTGCTTGCAAACTTTTGGATAAAGAGCGGCAAATTTGTTTGTATAAATGTTAACTATTGTTATTTGTAATTTATTCAAACTGGAAAGGAAACCGGAGTGTATAATTTGCACGATTCGTACTGTTAGCTCTAATTGTCATTCGATTTTAGGATGAAAACCAGACTAGTGTCAAGTGAATTTGTAATGGCAGCGCGAATTGTATATGAGACAAGTAATTTTCAACAGAATTTGCAGTTTTGCAATAAATTTTAAACTACGCCTGCAATGTCTTTTCATATCCTATGCTGGAATATCCTGTATTATTATTTTTTACAAAGCAGAAAATAATTTGACTAAATTACAAAGGAATACAGCGCTAGGATTAACTTCACACCCGAGCTAATTTTGCGTAAGCGCTATTTGAATGAGCTTTGCAAGCATAGTGAATAGAAAAGAAAGAGCAAAATATTTTACAAATCAACGCCAAATAAACCTTGATGCAAAATATTATGGCAGCAACTTAAAATGCTTTATCTATTGAGCTTAATATCATGTAACTAAAATAATTCGCGCACTACAAGTGCTTAATTCTTAGAATTAAGAAAGAAATTTAAATGCCAATCACCTATATATGGCCATACGTTTGTACTGAATTTAACATACAGAAGAGCAACCGTGAATATTTAAATTTACGACTTTAATTTATAGAAGAAATCCGCAATACGTCTTGATCCTATTGCTGAAGAAAACATTTTCCTAGCCACGATCGTTAAATATTTCTCGTTTTGCACTAATGGAAAATAATCAGAAATTGTTACTTTTGTAACTATCTGAAAGTAACTGGTGCATTAACAGAGAAGTTCCCTTGTTTATGTTGTAAACGGCAATGCATTTAAGCGGCTTGTTTTTGCGCCGTATTTCTGCATGCGTTAAATATCAAATTTAAATGCTGCCTAAGTTAAATAAACAATCGCACAATGCGTTGTAGAACTATGTGCAATCACGATAGCATTCTATTAATTTGTAAATTTTGCGTTAATTAATATTTGCAGTTTGTAAATTGCACAAATCGAAGATACATTCATTTTTACTCACAATATGTCAAATTTTCTGCGCGATTTGTTTTCCTCGTACTTATATATTTTATTCACTTGTCAAGCTGCACACAACAGATCCACTTTACAATTTGTATCAGGCATTTGTAGTGAGGAATGATTGATACGAAATCATATTTGCTTTAATGTCCTAAAATTCATTAGAGTTAATGGCCATTTGGGCGAGACCCAGTTACTAAGTACAATATGACATTTGATTCACATATATTACAATTACCACACATACATCTTGCCAGACGTCAAGCACGTATCCAGAAATACACTGGTAAGCCTTTTCGTTTCATATATGCATTGGACAAACTTAGGTCAAACATAATCGGTACCTGCTTTGTTCCGGCATCATATCCAAATGCGTGCAGTTAAGTTAGGATTTACCTGGCAATAGTGGGATTTTCAATTCCCCACCAGCGATGAAAGTCATATCTGGAATTGAATTGATCCAGTATTTCTGGTCACCATCGGTTTAACAGCCTAAGCAAATGTATTTCCACCAATATGTGTGAAGTCGGTATTATTTACCAAAATACTTGCTCCAAGATATGTTGCTAAAGTCAGCCAAGGAGCCCATTGGTTTTAGTATTTATAAGTAGACTAATTTACATGATTTCAACCGGGAAAGTGGTGGTTATGTTTATCAAATGTAATAGACATTCAGAAGATGCTTTTCAAACAATGGGTGTCCATTATTATATTTGATATTTAAAGTGCAGCGTCCTGCAATTACATTGTTCCTGCAAAAGTTTTACACGGCGCAACAAGCCTCATAATTTCCGTAGACGTCTAGGCTATTCAATTAAAGTCATCCTAATTAAGGTTATGTTGACAGTAAATTGGTTATAATAGCACAAAGTCCTTATTCGTGTTCTACGCGCACTATTGATATGGTCCACGTACACCATTACCACGGGTTTTAGGAACCAAGTTCTGTTTCCGAAATAATCTTTGGTCGTTTGCAAAAGGTATGATTTAAATACGAGTTAACGACGCTGTTACGGTGATCTTGAAGTATAGGTCTCTTTGGCAAATCCTATTTTGGTCGTTAATTGTTGTACACAATAAACAAACAGTGCATATTAACAACTCAAATACTTAACTGAAATAGCTAAGGAGCTTTAAGATAGATGGGTGTTTACAATTTAATAACATGATGATTATTGTTTCCCGATAGTTAATCTCCTCACGGTAAATGGCAACTATTTGACTGAGCAGACTGCGCACACAGCTTATCGTAAACTACTTAAGTACATTTACTCAAACGATACAAGACAGTACTTAGTTAAATATGCTCTCTTGCAACCTTGCCAACAGCAATATTTTCCGCTGTATAAGTACAGGAAGCGAATGGAACCCAATTAACATAATCGCGTGCGTACCTATTATCATCGTAATTATCGGGGCTTAGAGCCGGATCGCCTGTTTAACATGGTTGCCGACATCCGGCTCCGGGTTTGCTTGTCACTGGGTCATTCATACGGTCAGTCACAAGACGATGTGCCTTTAGATTTACTATAAGCAGCTTGCGCTCCACCACACACAGTTCTGCTCTTTCACCTCATACTAATGTAAAACAGGAGGAATAACAACTTGAGGCATGTGTAAGTGAGCCATCTTTTGATAACGGAGCTGGCCCACAATTCTTAAAAATACAGAGTAGCCGCACTCATGTCCATTTAAATTGGATACCATGCACATTACAGAAAAACGGCGAATGGACGTCTGGATGCTAGGGATTATTCTAAAACATCACAAGACCGCTCATACCTTCGCAGGCAGTAAAGACGTGCAATCTAACACAGCCAGTATTCGAGGTGGATGATGTTGAGAGGTATGCACCAATATACACATCAGGCACTCATTGGGGATTTCAAAAACCAATAGAAAACTGGAAATACTAAAGGCAAAACAAATTAGCATAGCATATCTAGCCGATTAATGAAAATAACACAGGCGTATGAAGTGGAATACAGTCGTATCCACTTGAGGAAGACATTTGTTAAAACGCAAAGCAGTATAATTTAACTACGGTGAGGAAGCTTGATGTATGCAATGTCAAGTTCCGCGTTCCCGTTCAATTGTATGCTAGTTTCGTATTGCAAACTAGACAGGAACCACAAGTACCATGGTCAATTCTAAAGATTTAGACCATGATTTTTATGATTACATTTTCTTACTGGTACTCGAATTCCGAATATAAGAACTTTTATTGCCAAAGTATTGCATGTATTTCCGGTTCCGTTAATTGCTGATAATTATCTCTAAGACTACGACGAAATATTATGGCGCGTGGATCTACTTTTATGTTGCTGTCGGTGTGCTTTGGATAATGAATGGTGAATGGACATTTATTCCAAGATCTCTTAGGCTTTTCCATTGCTAAACTTTCTGTACCTTTCAATCCCCTGTTTGGTCCCGGTTATGGTCGTCACATGTTACAATCAAGCCAATTACAAGAAGGTAGGAAGGCAGTCTTGGTGGCGGTTACTGCATTATATTTTTGCATTATCAAGATCCAGGTACATAATATAATAAAAAGTATTGCTGTAGCAATTAGAAGGCGTCTGTACGCATTGGAGTGGCTGCTCTTGGACGAGCTCTTCTAGGTGCATGCGATAAGCGGAATATAAAAATATTCACTAACCATTTCCGAACCTTTGAATTATTTAATAGGAAAACCAACTCGCAATTTGCTACCGCGTAGAACAGGGCTCATCTGTGACATTTACTTCCATAATATTCTTTAAAGGGAAAAGATGAACCAGCTATGAATTCCACTTCGATGTACCGTAGCTATTTGCATTACGTGCGATGGTTGCTCGGCAGTTATATTTAATTTGCAAAAATACGCTGTGCGACAAGTTAATAAACAAAGACTTTGATTTTCCGTATGTTTACTAAAAAGATTCTAAATTGATGTCTGCTAAACAATATTTGGAGTGAACTATCATTTGATTAACACAGACTGCGGAAGTTGTGACGATAAATTAAAGAAAACTCTATATCTATACCGGTTAGCATACAAATATGTGATTTAAATGCTTATAATAAAGAGGAGATTTAAATGTAAGCCCATATATGCGAAACTAACGCGCGCAAGACAATTTGTACGCAGACTGCGTTAAAAGAAATTATTTGCATTACAATTTTATAAAAACGTTTGTGAGACTCCGTTGGATTTCAAGTATGTGTATAAGTAGCTTCTTCGAAGAAAAACGGGTACATGTTGATTAAAAATGATGAAAAGCGGAGCATTAAAATTCACAGTAATTAATTAAGCAACATTAAAGATTAATTGATGGCGTAAACTTGAAAACATGCATGTGCACATAGATACTAGGTAGAATTATATTTTTTCTTACCTGGCATATCTAAGGGAATCTGCCCGAATTCCTTTAACGAAAAACCGGCTTTGCTTAGCATGATTTGCTTTATGATTGCCCATCTCATAAGCAAACATGCGCTTGAGCTCTCAATTCTAGCACTCCAAGTCTCCAGGCTTGTATATCCTGCGGACGGCGCAATAGGATATGTGTTAGTTAATTTATCTTTAGGTCTCACTGGCTCGTATTTGGTCATTTGCAATCAGTCACCAATCGTTTGTTTGTTTTTCGTTGAATCATTGGGCCAGGACTTCTAGTGGTGTCAATCTGTTTATTTACACGTAACGGATGCTTATCCATCAACAAATCGCGTTTTATTGTTCAGGTAATTTTGCGAACATATTTCACATTCAGGGCAAAAAATGCCCATTTGTTAAAAATAAATGTCCATTCTGAGAGCATTCCAAATCGCTCGTTCAGTACATCCGGAGGCTTTACGATGTAACTAATTTAATAACACGTTTCTACACATAAGGCAAATGTGCAGTGGTTCGCAAGGTGGCCATACGTCCAGATTTAGGCGTGACATTCCGATATTTTCATATGTCGTTGCTTTTCGTGAAACGATGGGCGGTACTTACTAATATCCCACTTGGAGTCAGTGACCCCAGATTTCCCGCTTTGCGTTTTGTGAGCAAATTATGTCAAAACAACGTTTAAGATGACTACACAACGGAGATCAATTTTACATGCATTAAGTAGGCAACGCGCTGTAACGACTTGCATGTTCGATGTGACATACAAATCCTAATTATCTATTTCTCACAGTGGCAGATCAGATATTACCGAACACATAAAGTAAGATCGCCATAAGGAAGTAGTGACTGCGGCGGCATACCCCGTAACAAATTAGTTCAGATCAGCAACATTTGGAACACAAAATCTAAGTTAGTAGCCGCAGGAGGTGCCTTCGCTTATCGCGCTGAAGTTCAGGACCAGATTTTCCGCTACATGAATTTTACCAGCAAGTTGGCAGAGAAGTTATTTTAGCCGTCGTATTCTTGCACCAGAGAAAAACTTCAACTAAAATTAAAGAAAACAATATTTGTGTCAACATTCACAGAAGCCACTAACCACAAAGAACTGAATGTCTTCACGATCCCTGTGAGGTGTATTGTACGGTCATCGGGTATTAATTGATCAGGTCTGCAGTCACTTGCAGATGATACATCGGACACCTTTGTGAATGTGCGAAGTATGTGTTGGAACAAACTAATATGACCAACGAAACCGTGGGATATTTGCTGACAACAAGAACAGGAAATTTGATGATGTTCAGGGAAGAGGAAAACACAAGTTAATTACTAAATTGTTATCTTCAATTAGAGAAATACCTGTAGGAATTGGTTGCGTGAACTGGATTGTCCGCAACACATTGCAAATGACAGCTGACCCTCTTGCTATTGATGTTGAAACAGCAGTCGTGAAAAATCATTGTTACATTGACATTTATCTGTTGGTGTTAAAGAACAAAGGAAATCTGCGACTATAAGAATGTAAAGTACCAAAGCATTCTGCGATGCAATCAAACCCGAATACCTTCGGTTTAGCCAGCAGTGAAGTGAATGCTGAATATATTTTTACATTTAATTCCAATTTCTTTCTGGACAGAAGCGTCATTTAGTATTAATATATTCTTTAAAATGCCTGCACTGATGTGTAGCGCTTATTTACACACAAAAATATTGCCGTGTGTTCGCCGTTGTAATAAACATTGAGGAGTAAATTACGTCCGCACTGGACCTGTCTTCTACATTGTACATTATAGGTAAATTTTGAGGAATAGAGCATGGCGTATCCCTACGAAAGACTTGCCGACATGCTGATGCAGCGCCTAGATCTACTACGGAAAACGCATCCATTTGTGAAGCATTGCTCTACAATTGTGGTTCCAGATAACACAATATGAAACAGCTAATCAACTTTAGAGCGCAGCCAATGTACTTATTATTAACGCAAGCGCTGTTTGTTATTGCAGTAGACTAATACAAGTCGATATTTAGCTTCTAATTTTGTGCGGTCTGCATATGCTGAAACGATGGGCAGTAGGTTAAGCGTCCCGTTTTTGCCCCAAAAAATCAAGAAGCCTGCAGCGTTGACCCGGGAAATTTCTGGATAATTTATTCCTACCTCTCTGGGTGCAGGTACGTTTGCGTCGGATTTTCCTACAGCTCTCCACATACACTTCATATCTCACAGCTGCTAGCACCTAATTAGGATTCAATCAAAATAACTTTCTTACCGATTAAAGCTTGTCTGCGCTGTGATCAAGTATAGGCACGTTTGATGATTACAGTTTAATATCGGCAAAGGAATCCGAAGAATGGATCTGCCATTGCGAAGGTACGACATGTATTTCCGTATCCCTAAAATGATTCGCAGCTGTTTGGACTTAAGTCTAGTAATCTCGGCTGATTAATGTTAATACAACATGATTTGGTTAAGCTTGGAGCTACTTCGGTAATGCAGCCGCTAGGTATTAGTTTACTATATGCGGATGGCATTTTTTATTCCAACACCATGCTAGGCTATTTTGTGCTGAATATACCGGAAGTTGCAATGTGTCACCTTTAAGCCGACTATAACAGAATAAAATGGAAAGGCAACGACGGTGGCGGTAAGTGTTTGAAATTGTGGCATCCTATATTCAAACCTACATAATTTGATTGAGAGTTGCACTGAAGTAGACAATGGAAGGCGTCTACCCGCATTTGGATAACTTAGCTAGGACGATCATTTCTGGATGCAGGAGTTAGCATAGCATATAATTCATACACTAAACTTTATAGGACAGTTGATTTCTTCAAAAACAATATCGATGTTGGCAAAGTGCACCCGAGTATAGCCGGCTCATCGGTAACATTTTCCTTCCCTTCATTTTCATGTGGAAAACCGAGAAGTCAGCTCTGGTCTCTAGTTCGCTATCCTTTAGAAATTTGGGTCATATATGAATTGTCTGGTTATGATAATTAATTCATCGAAGCACTTGGCACCAGTTTTTGTTCACGGTTATGTGTGTACACTTATTTGATCGGGCTTTACGGGTATTTCTAGCAGTGCCAAATTTTCGGATTAAATCCTTATGGATCACTATCCTTCGATAATTAGCCCTTTCTGATTCCTATTCATTTTCAGGACTAACTACCATATTTTTGACAACAATAAAAAGGCCGCTTTGATTGTTTGCAAAAGTGTTCTCATTTCTTCTTGTGTTTGCAATACAAGGCAAATACTGGAATGAACTGCTTCTAACCGTAAGGCCACTGTGCCGTGTTAGATAGCCATTTAGGTGCAGCCTCGCATAAGTCGGCTTTCTCTACTGCTCTCTACACACTCTTCACAGCTCGCAGCCGCTAGCACCTACGTCGGAAAACATCGATGCGCCTTCTTTTCTCCCTTAACGCATGTCTCTGCGGTGATTCGAGCACTCGCGCTTCCATCAGTTTCTACAACTGTGAAAACAGACAATTGAACTCTGGTCTACCTGACATAATCGACTAGGTTGGAATGTGAACCGACTGTATGTAAATTAACTAATGAACCAACTACCACTGAAGTCAAAAGAACACGAGACCATAGGTGAACAATTGTTTTCGAGGATTCTCTTCAGACCAGTACAATCATATTTAAGAGTAAAATAATGAACTGAAATCGACTCACTGGGTCAAGTTACATAGTTAATTAACAGATCAGTGAGGGAGGCTAAAAGTTGATCATTGATCTGACTGGTCGATTGCATGTTATCGAGCTTGGTTGGTGGCAATCGACCTCAGTATCGTTCGTTCTAGCTGGCCAGAGAAGCTGTAAAGCACAAAGCAACTTCTTTTGCGAGCATAGTGAAGGTTGCAACAACTGAATGCAAATCGATTCAGCTGTCGCGAGCGCACGGAGGCGTAAACCTCTTGATTGATGATGGGGGACCCTGTAAATTATCCTGAAGGCACGCTTTAGATCGACTTGGTGCCCCGTGTCGACAATGTGGGCCAAAGCGGCGCTGCTAATGGCCCCAGTTCCTCCTTGACGCAACCAGCGCGAGCAGTGCTCCTTCACGCGTTTGGACAAGTGTCTTGCCGTTCGACCAATATAAGTAGCGTCACAAACGCACTTGAACTGATAAATAACCATAGATGAGGTCAGCATTGGCAGTATATCCTTATTGCGTGAACAAACAAGTGGTTCAGTAGAAAATGTGCACTTTAACCTGGCTGCTGGGAATGTCGACTTGACTACCGCTGAAAGACTTTTGGTTAGGCGCTCGGCAGCGGCATCCCCTTGAAGTCATGGGGCCAAACTAAGAGTGGTTGATTATTATCGCAGGAAAACAAGGACTTGCTTAATCGTCATTTCATCAACCTACACAAACTAAGTTATCCTGTCTTTGCATAAGTACAGTTCACATTATTATGGCAACCGCATGGTATAGATTCATTCAACAATGTAAAGTAGGTTTTTAAAGCCATGTAAACGTTGCCAACAAAATCTAACGCATAAAAAACTGAGAGCCAGTTCTGATCTGTTTGGCACTCTTTTTCCAGAACGAATTTTGAGAGCCAATTACTTGAAAATATAACCCTGATTTGAAAAAAATATTTTATCCTAATCCCACCTCTCAAAAATTAGTTGAGTTCAATGGATAATCTCAATAAACTAGGGGAAAGCCCCGCTATAGTCCTAATGTGAATGGCAGGAAAGTAAATCGCCTCAGTTGCCTCCGTCGTACAGGAAAGAATAAATTTTCGCAAAAGTGGACCGCTTTTAGCAACCCTGATAGATTTAGTCTAGGCAACGTTAAAATGTAATTACTGAGTGCTCGAAACGTGTTTACACTTAAATACGAATGCTTTCGTCTGAAAGCGAAATCGCAGAAGCACTTCTGTCGGAACATTTTTATATTTCCAACTGAAGAATGTGCAAACCAATTGGAATAATTAGCTCATTCTAGCTCAGCGGAACGTGTTCAAAGATATTGAATAAACCAGATGGCACGCCTTTACAATGGTCTCTTATTTATCTTACCTCTGATTCACTGGTTCAAATAACAATTTTACTGAAAACCCACTAATTTGTTGGCAGAATAATAACTTGCTTTCCCAAACCAGATGGAAATTCCCAGCAACTAGCAAATAACACACGTTGACTTTATGTAAAGGATATGCAATTTGGTTGACCCTACAAAATTTCTTAAATTATCATCGCCTTTGTTTGATACCATCCAGAAGAGGCATCTCTGTCTTACGTTTTCAAAAGTTTATACGTTTACTATAAAATATATTAGAATAAAAATATAACGTAAAAGTCTTACTTATCTAAGGATAAAATAATTCATCCTGCATCTGGATCGCGAAGTAATTTCTATTGCGCGTCTCATCCGTTGTTTATTCGGCATTGAGTAATCCCATTAGATTTGCTCTTACCTGGAAAAATGTAAAGCAAATTGCCGTGTCAAATGCAGGAAGTCGTTTTATATCCTTAAGGTTGTAATCCGTCAAACATCCTTGCGAATGCAGTTGATGCTTAGTACACAATCACCGGTATGCTGACAAGGTCACATTGATGCAACATAACAGTCACCCAATGAGATCAGGACAGATAAGTTGGGATTAAGGTATAATAATGAGTTTGTTGGAGCAATCTAACTTTTTGTGGATATGAAATTCTTACACTGCGAAACTGATGCGTCGGTCATTCTAAATATTTTAACATTAATATTGCATTAATTGTATAAGTTAAAACATTTCCTATATTTCTGGATTTGCAAAGTGGCACGCAATTATTTCAAATAACACAGTTTTCACATTATCAAAACTTTTGCACGCAATATCACCTACAGCTTTGTTATAGCTTTGCCCAACTATATTTGAAATGAATGTTGAGGTGCCCTAATAAATCTTAAGTGCAGAAACACAAATTAAGGCCATTATTTATAAACATAGTGGTTAACAAATAAGTTTCAAATTGACGAGTATGTTCTACGCTAACTTTTGATTAAATATCCTAAACAATATATGGCTTTCATATATATTGGATGATAAGTTTTCTCTGATATAAGAAGCGCATGCAAACAAACGCATAATGTTGTAAGAGGCACTGTCTAACCTACTGATCAGTAAATAATGCATACGATTTACTCAGACAAAGTTGTTAGTTTTGAAACAGCCACTATGCCAAAGATTAAGAATAATACAAATACCTTCATTTGGCCTTAATTTGTGTTCAAATAATTTGCATGATAAATTTCAAGGCAATACATTCCATCAGAACCAAGTCGGCCACCAACTTAATGGAGCAGATTTTTTGAGCCTTTCGAGTGTCAACGCATTGAATATAATTTCTGAAGACTCCTTATTACGCAGTATGTAAGTTCGTATTAACCTAACGTTTGCAGCTTAGTCAACTTGGGTTGCGCAATGATAGTCGCATGCTTATATACTAAATTATGTTATATTAGTCATACTGGTTCCGTTATAACCCAATATATTAGGCGGAAAGCTGCTGCAAACAAGTAATTAGGTTGACTTAAATAGACCTTGCTATTATTTGCTGCGTCCTCGTCGACGACAATTCCATTTGATTTTTCGGCTGAATATTAATTTTCATCCTTCTTTATAATAAACTGCTTTAATCAGCAAGCAAAATTGAACGGTTTTTAATACACAACCTAACATAATATGAAATGCATGTTCAAAAATCCTGAAATCTCGAGAGCAGTAAAACCTTAACCTTCGCGATTCAATACATGCATATGGTTCTGTAGTCTAGTCAACGCAAAATGAATTGCACATTCTTCAGTTTATTGTGGGTTTTGAAGTATAGCAAACTTATGTTGTGTGGATACAGACTTTAAACTAAGGCGCAATTGATTTTGAAACAGCTGCAAACCTTTCAGTGGTTATCTATAATTTAAATATGAGAACTGGAAACTGAGTGTTTGTTGTGGCGGAAGCTGGATATGATACATAAATAGGACGTAGCTCAACCTGGTAATAATAATAAAAGCGTAATAACAACCGAGGGCAGCTTCAAGTTATATAGTGGACAATAACACAATGCTACATTATTTCGTGCTTTTACTACTATTTTTTGTGTACTTTATTTTGCATTTGTTTTAATGATTGCACTTTTCCGAATACATCCTGCCTGGTGAGTTGACGCTACTTTTGCTTAGTACTTATGAATTTACTCTGGTTATTTGTGGTATATACAGTATACACCTAATCCAACAATATTACTGATTTAATAAAACCTTACATGACATCAACCATTAGCCGCAGTGCATTTGTCAATCTGTGACCCCGGTTCGTAAGAGTTTACCAAGTTGAGAATGTTCCAGTAGCATCATCACGTGTTTCACTTACTGTGTTTTGTCACTTTTCACATTGCATGGACTGATGTATAATTCATTATCGTGAATACCTCATGCTGTCGATTTAACAGCACTTCTTTTCCATTTTGATGTCACTATTTTAGGTTATAAGCACCACCAAGTGCATTCTCTTAGTTCCTTACGAGCAATCAATTCCTATTTCAGAACGTGTGTTATGCCATTGCAAGTTTTAAGCGTTATAGATTTTCCCTCGTGAATTGATATACGTTAATCTTGAGAAAGCGATTATTCAACGGATGGGGCCTTGAGACTAGATCTATTTTTTCAGATATTAGGTAATATGCACCTTTGAATTAAAAAGTACTTCCAAGGTCCATACCTTCACCAAACCTGGATTAACAAAATTAAGCGCTAATCATCAACATAATGGAGTTCATACAAGAAAAGCTGCTCTCCCATAGTCATTCCATTTCATGCACCACATTCGAACTAATGACAAGTACGTCACATCTTGCCCAAGTCTACATTTACCAGGGAAACAAAACTCGTTTACTTCGGAGTTGGATCAAATTTGCAACTACACAAACCTGCAAATTATACGAATATGATTACTTTACCAATTGTAGCCTCTACAAAATCTGTTCACTGACTAACATTTGACGGTAAGCTGTGTTCAATAACTTATTCATACATAATTTATATACTGTCATGGAATGCATCACAGGAGTGGCGGTCTTCATTATGATCTTGTTATTGTTATTGTTAGCGCTTATTATCATGTACCATCATAACGAAAAATATTATTAAACCATTTACACCAATCCCTTGGGACAGTTAGAAATGTAAATTAAAAAATACGCTCTTACTTCGCACAAAATCCAACTTGTAGCCTAGGATATAACAAGTTGTAAGTTATCAGTGTTCACTTAACTCATTTCAAGTCAAGTAGGTGCATTTCAGCACTTCTGATGGGTGAATTTAAAGCCTTGCTGCAAATGGAATCGACAGGATTACAGGTAGGTCAAAAATACTGAACTAACGACAAAATGTTCCAATAAAGAGCATAATTCACTGGTAGTATTTATGGGACAGTTCCTGAATAACCGGTTTTGGTCACAAACAAATCTGGCTAAAAGGGGAATGACCGACAAGTCATATGTTTATTGCGCGTATATTTTTATGCGTCTTTCTCAGACAAAAATGTGAATATGCCATTGGAATGTGCATTGTAAGAAGGCTGCGTAATGTCATTAAGTAGTTAAGAAGCAAGTTTATTGCATGAATTTGCGTGTGCAAATACAACTAATTTTTGTCGAAGTCAGCATTTACATACATTTACAACAGGATAATTGTTCAGTGACATATGCAAAACCTTTAAATGTTGGCACTTCAGGCTAGAAAAAATCACAGAAAAACTATAAGTTCAGTGTAATTAATTGCGCGTAGTGTCTAAATTCAAAATCGAATTTTATGTTAACAAGGATGCTCACAATAGACAGACGTTAAGCGAAAGTCGCCTGAATTTGGAAAATATATTATTCATGTAGAGTAACCACGAAAAACCCTTGCTGAATTAAGTACCAGGTACACAACCGACATATGTTTGACCATATTTTTAACTTTATTAATAAGTTTAAATAGTTCGTGACACTTATTGATAAGCGCTGTAATTGAATTGAGAAGAACGTCATCACACTTGGACGCTTTAATCGTAAGTATTGTGAGTTTGAGTATCACACTGATACAAATAAACAACTTTAAAACAGAAAAATTATCCGTGCCGTTATAACTAGTCTGGAGGGGCTTGACAAAAGATTACACTATAAGGCTGGATCAACTTTTGGATTAGTGATATTGCACAATTGACCGCCACTGAATGTCGATTTGATGAGAATAGTTCTGACATCATCCACACCAATGGTAAACATGTCAAATAAGAAAAGTAGATGCGTAAATTTTTATAGCCTTGGAGAAGTTAGAGTAAACCGCCTTGATGTCCGATTTCCTTCGGCTGTCTTTAGCCAAGCGAATTAGTTGTAGGCAGTGTTATGGCAAGAATAATCTACGAATATGGGTCGATCCGTTATGTATGAGCATAAAATTTCAGTAAAGTTGCTGGCGAGTATTCGCAAACGTTTTAAGCACGTATCTACTGCATATTAAAGATTACAAACACTAAGATAATAAATATGAAAATGGTAAACCGATTTTAAACAATGTTGGTTACATTTTCGGGTATTAGTGCCCTTGCTGCGTGTTTTGCATTGTTTTCGTTAAGTTTGAAGTCAGCGTCGGCCAACAGAATTGCTGGGACCGTCACATAAGTGGAAGGGTTCGGTGTGGCTCTTTCCAATCTTTGCGTTCCACGGCCGACGGTCTCGTCCTAAGTTGAACCTATCAAGTAGAGATAGCCGAGCTAGGGTGGAACTAGGCGCATAGAGCTTGGCAGCAATGGCCCTGTTCAATAGTCCATGGAGTTCCGCGAGCAGTGCATGAAACAGCAGTAAATGTTTTCTTCGGGATTTGGATCAACCGTCGTGCGCCTTGGATGGCAACACGCAAACCTACTTGTGGCCTCGTTGCACCAATACATAAAAATGTACTTAATACACCAGTGTTAAACACCTCTCGCATAACTAAATGGCTTGGTGCTTATGACAACTGCCGCCAATCAGTATGTGTCGAGTTCCACACACAGCTTTTTCTGTCTACCTGTTGAGTACAATTCTAGATTAAACAGTATGCTGTCTAGTGTAGGGATGAGAGATAGTCACAAAAAACCATACACTAGTGGTTTAAATTCTTTTGCGATGGAAGAGTGATATGTCGACACAGAACGCCATATAATTCCGGGTAATATTACTTGTTACATGCAGTCGAAATCCTGTAGACAAAATTCCGGATGGTCAGCATTTATTTAATAGTTGGAAAAGTTTAGATACAATACAAATTTTGGCGTAACATAGTAGAAAATTCTGCAAACAGCTACACGTCCTAAAATAATTATCATGTGTTTAATCAACAAACATTTCCTCATCATTTATAACTGCGACGACTTAGTGAAATATTCACTTCCACGCTCAATATGTGTCTTAAATTTGCAAGGGCATGTGTGCATCTCACTTTCAACATTGTTCGTTTTCTCTCTAACATTTCTGCGAAGTTATGGATTTCTTATTAATTATAGACAATCTTTTGGTTAAAGTTTGTGACCGATATGTTATTCTGCCGAGTTTATAAAGACTTGTGGCGGCATGGCATTTTACTCGTGAATTGTGTAATATTAATATAAAACCAAGATGACCTTTAAAAAATTATAAATAAGCTGCCGAGATAAATGAGGATTTACGAATTAGGTTGGCACCTCAGACGGAAACATTGTTTACGGATCCGAACGCATATATTAATCCTTCTTTTTAGCGACTTTTGTAGATTAATAGGAAAACTCGCAAGCCATTCCTCAAACTTGAATCTATGTGTTTATTCAAATCTCACCGTTTTATCGCTACAGAAAGAGTTTTTCATTGTGATATAGAAGACGAATTAGTTAACGTACTCTCCATTGTTCTACCAGATCTGATCGACCAAGACTGGGCCGATTCATGAAAGCGGTATAATTACTATCGTCAACTAACGCTGTTGTGGTTCGGCAGCCTTATTGTTCACGCACAATACTACCACTGTTAGCTCTCATTTGAATTAATGTAAGCTATGGTTCCTATGCGTATTTAGGTTGATTGTCGTCGACTGAAAACCAGGTATGAAACGAACAAATTTGTTGATGAATAATCCACAGCATCACTACCGAAAATCAAAAGGTTAGTACGTGGGATTCTTAGTGATTTCGATAAAGGTGATAACAACTTTATTTAGGCACTTGTTTTAAGCAACATAATACGTTTACAAAGGGATTAAAAGCAAAATTAGTGAGTGTCTTCACAAACCAAACTCAACTGTATCCCATGAAAAATTGGGACTCAAAGGCTATGTCTGGTTTATAGTAAGAAAAACACCGTGTACTTTAGACTCAAATAACAGTCAAAGCTCTCATGCGACGACACTTTTCAATATCCAACATCGCAATGCTTCAAATAACGTCGTTCTTAAATGAGTATAGAGTTTTTAACAAATAAAAGTTGTCCGTTCATTCTGAGAACCTCAGCGACCATCTCAATTTTCGCTTCCACGTTGCTGCCTAGTTAAAACCATTAATTTAATAAAATACCGGTACTTCTAGTTATTAGTCAATTAATTTAAGAAGCAAGAAAATGCTTATAAGTGTAAACCATCTGATCTTGTCAAGTTACTATCTTCCGCCATAAAATTTGAGGGTACACGAATAAATTGCTTGCATATTGATGACATTTTATTGGAGAAGAGCTGATGTAGCCTGTGGCGGCTTTAAAAGCTATTTATTGTTAAAGGCGTTACTAAAGAGCTACTGTTCGCAGATGTTGATAAACCCAAATTCGAATTCCGCTCTTTACCCGCAAATTGTCCGTTATCTGCCTTCATTTATGCGGCTATCACCTTGTGCAGCTGGTCCAACAAATTCATTCCAACACCTCGTTATCAACAAAGAACTCAAGAGGCTGAATGTGAGGAGGGCCGGCTGACCTGATGCTCTGTCGCCAATTGTGTAAAAGGAGTTACCGACTACCGCAACATACACATATGTTTTTTTGTTGCCTATACAATAGCACTATTCTCAACATTTTGAGAACCATCGGGATAACGCCATATCCAAATAAAAGAAGCTCGGAAATTCCGTCAATTTGCTTGTACATCTGTCATGCTAAAAGTCTTAGAACCACGTCTTATTCATTGCAATCTACAGGCACCCAAGATAGTGACGCCTCTCAGTTTAGTTATAAGCCCGAACACTCCAAGTCTGATGCAGTGGCGTATCCCGTTCATTCAGACGCATCTGCGTTAGATGCTAATCGTAGGAGAGTAATTCTCTTCAGTGAATTTATCAAACGTTTATAAGAGTGAATACAACTCAATGCTTCTCAGCATATTCTCCATAAATAGCGTCCAACATGCAGTGTGCAATCTAATTGCAAATTATTTTACAAAACGCTCGTCACTTACCCAACTGTATGGCTAAAAGTCCTACACTTTGATCATTTACAGGTTGTATTCCACTATCCCTTTTTGTTCGCTTTGTATATTGAGAGACGTACTATTTCACCAGATGTTTGGTTATGTAAGTATGCCAAGGACGCTGTTAGCTGCTTCTTTCCCACCAACAGGTCACGCACTACGCTTAAAAAGGGTTGAACATGTTTAAACGGTGGTTATCTTCCCGATCCTTTACTCTGAGCGATTCAAAATGTCGAGGCTTAGCCTGTTCTCTTCTTCATGCTGATACACCTCAAACGTTGACTAGTGTTGCCAGCCTCCTTGTTGCTAACGAAAGCATTAGACCAATTTCACTAACTCTTACGCATCCTGATGTGTTTTTATCCCAAATGATAACTTGGGCTAGACACTTCGACGAATTCATTCGCAAGATACGAAAGCTGTTACTTTGTGTCATCGGCTCAAGATACCTTCAGTACCAAGTAGTTATATTTATAAATTCCTGGCTACCTGTGTTCTTCTTATTATTGGTAATGCTTAACTGTAATGTTTCCTGGTCCTCTTTAATATACTTAAAATTATTGTCAATTCGACAAAGTTTATCACTAATTGGAATGGATTTAAACGAGTCTATTTTGAACTTTGTTATTACCATACCTTTCCATGCATGTCACAGAATTTCTCCGCATATATTAAATGATCATTATCGCCTACTCTACGATGAGTCAACGAAAATTCCTTCCTTCTCATCACTTGCTGAAAATTTGTGGCTCTGTATTCTCGCACCGCTTCTTCTCATTAATCTGTTTTGCCATATTTATCACATCCTCCATTGAACTCTACGAAGATCATTAGCAACAAGATTGATGATTCGCTTGAGAGGATATACATATATTTTTCAACGTTTGCCTGTCCATTAAGTAAACTTTTTAACCCAGATTTTATCCAAAGACATAGTGTCAAAAACGTGCTAAACTGTGCTCAGTCAAATACATAATGCGTATTTCGAATTTACTTGACTTGAAGTCATTTGCCGTGTAAAGCTTCATTATTAGAAGGTTTAATTTAATTTAACATCATGAACTACCAAAACTGTTTAATTTCACACAACTTATTTACTTGCATGAGAACAAGTTTTGTAGACGTTTCCAACGTAACAGTGCCAAAAGTGTTAGCTATTAAATTCTAGATACAGACAACCTAAAAATAAGCGCAGCAGCTGCCAAAATCTAGCAAATTGGAATATAAATATACCCGCTTATTTTTATCAGTTCATGTTACGTGTGCCGTATTTTAACAGCGTACCTAATTCAAAGTAGATTATATAAAGTTAAGACAAATTTTATAGTATGAATCACAGATACGTTTTATCGAAAAAATGGCACTTTCCATTAAAGTCGAACGGTAATCCCTTTAAGATATGACGAAGTGGTTGAAACTGTTTTCCCGTTGCTTTGTCTTCGATAATGACGATAATTTAAATTGCATTTGAAGAACATGCTTCATCAATACCTTTGCATTATTATGTGAAAATATAAGCATTTTTTGATTAGAAGAAGATGTATGTTCTTAATTTGAATTAAGTGTGCACCTCAGACACAATGGAATTTGTTTGCTTGCTTAACATCCTACAATTCTAATATGGACGTTCTTATTATGGTTGAGTAATATACCAAAAGCATTCATGGATTTTTGCAGCGTTGGTTGTCGGTGAACGAAATACATTGGTCCAATATTAATAATAATGATAATAATAATAACAAGACAATGTTACATGCGTCCCCGCAGTTGTCACACAATAAGTTAAATTAATTCATTACAACTAAGTTGTATTATAAACTAGATTAAATATCTTAAGTAAATTATCCTATATCTCAAGTGTTAAAATCTCATGAAATCGAATGCATTAACCATTGGCTGAATAACTCGTCATAGTGTTGCGGTGAATAGCAATTTTGCGGGCTCAACAGATGCGTATTTTTACTGCCATATTTGTATTCCCATAAAGCTATAATAGTTTGTTACCCTTGTTCCCTGCTGAGAAAAGTGAAAACTTTTCTCCTGTTTATTCAATTGGTCAACGCAAAGGAAAAGCAAATTTGCGATATATTAACATTTTCTATTACGCTTACCAGTCGCAAAATAAATACATTTCCGTAAATAATTAAAGTAAGTGCATGTGGAACGGAATTGTACTAGTGAGTCAATGTTGAGCACGCAAATTAAAGGCAATCTATAGATTGTCTCATTTGCTTTTGCACACACAATACAAGAAGATTTACCGCGACTGATGTAGGTAATCGAAATGTTAACATATCGCAACATTTGCCTTCTGTCTGACTTGACCAAACTCTTGTCATCCCCTAAAATTGCATGCTGAGGTATGAGAACATTTGCAATGTTGTTGTCTTGAACTGCCAAGCATTTATGAGGCATGTATGATTCGTCAAATTCCAGATCGCGTATAACGTCATTCTGTGGAAAAATACGTGGAATTTCGCACCTATGGCGTTATATTACTACGCGTAAATTTGACGACATCTTATTAATTTGCTAGGTTTGTATTAATTATATAATGCAAGTAGTAAATAGTAAATCGCCCAGTTAGAACGTGCAATAATTTATGCACCTATTTTGTCAAATTTTCCAGATGCATATTTTGTTCAAGTGACAATACTTACACAAAATTTGACAGCAACCTTAAAATTGATAGCAGTTATTCGTAGTAAGTAATGACGAATACCAAATTACTAGGGTTTACCGTATAAAATTCATTTGAGGAACGAGTTAATTGGATGGCACCCATTTACATTTTAGTAAAGAAGAGTTCAATTGATTTATACGGCAATTTTATAAATCGAATCTTTGTCAAACATCTATCAAACTTCCAAAAATGGATTGGTGTGGGGATTTATTATAGTTGTGCAGTAGAAAATCTTCCGTCCTACATATTGTGAACTAGTTTAAGAAGCATAGCCATATGCTAGCGGCTAAGTTCGTTTGGTACTGCCAAGAGTGATATTTTGCCTTTCCAACATACAGTGGAGCAAACAATTGAAATTTAATAAAACCAAAATAGCTGCATCAGCTTGGGATTGTCTTCATTAGCACAGACCTTTCCGCCGAGATTTATATAGTTTGCACTGGGTGCTAAAACACTAATAACTCACAGTTTTATAGTATAGTTAACTCAAGAACAAATGCTTATTCGATAATAGAACTCTTCTTATGTACACGTTTTTGAATGGAAACCTAGGGTTTATATATCGCAATTAGCCATAAATCTTCCGGACTAGTAAACTAAAAGCGCCAATTCGTTTGTTTGATATTTCAGATGCAGAAACTTGAAGGAGCACTGTTCAAATGACGGTTGTAAGCACTGCGCAACAAGCGTTCGCGTTTCAGTTAAAAAGTGTAAATTTTAGAATATTTTGTGAAATACATCACTGTTAAAGTGTTGTTGAACGCTTATTTGTTATACTGACGCAACTGTTTTATCGAGTATCTCATGCACCAATGTTGTGGCCTCTCGGAAGGTATTAGCACTGGTTTAAAAAACTATCCCTGCATTTGAGTTTTTTCGTTGTCACATGTCTGGGTAAATTATGAATAAGAGTTATTTTTCTGTCGTTAATTTGGTATTGTTTTATATGTCGCTTTTACCTCGCATTTGTGACGTCTTCAAAAGCTGAACGGAGTGATTCCGCAGCCCGTTTATGCAGACCAAATATATTCAAAAATTGTTATACAGTACCCAAAATTAATGGGTATGTAACCGTTACTGCTAAGGAATCTCGAGGGGTTAATCTTATCAGGATGAATAAAAACTAATCAACGAAGTAGAGCGCACCCGCGACTTTATAAACAAATTATGTACTCCTATTCCTGAGATAAATCGCAATTGAAACTTTAGTACAATTTGTCCCCAAATTGGCATCAACAATATTTCGTGCTCATAAAAATCCTGAGCGCTTATAGATTAAGTTTATACAGTTCATTGTGTATGGGTGACGGAAACAAATCATATTGCCCTGAATCATATGGAGTTCTGTGTCGACATACCACTGTTCCGTCGCCAACGAATATAAACCAATAGTGTAGAGTTCTGTTGTATCTATCTGGCATCCCTACACTCTACAACAAAAGGTTTTATCTAGAATTGTACTCAACAGGTAGACAGAAAAAGCTGTGAGTGGAACTCGACACCTAATGCTTGGCAGCGATCGTTATAAACACCAAGCCATTGCGTTTTGCGAGAGGTGTTCAAGCTGGGTTTTGAAGATGCTTTTCATGTAGTGTTGTATCGGTGCAGCAAGTAAGATTGCGTGTTGCAATCCAAGGCGCAAGACAGTTGATCCAAATCCCGAAGAACAATTTTAAACTGTTGTTACATGCACTGCTCGCGGAACTCCAAGGACTATTTAATAAAGCCATTGCCGCTAAGCACTTTGCGCCTTGTTCCACCCTAGCTTGGGCATCTCTACATGTTCGGTTCAGTATAGGACGAGACCGTCGGCCGTGGAATGCAAAGATTCAAAGGAGCCACCACAAACCCCCTCCAATTCTGTGACGGTCCCAGAAATTCTGGTGGCCGACGCTGAATTCAAACTTAACGAAGACAATCCAAAAGACGCAGGAAAGACCTGAAAATGAACAAACATTGCTTTACGTCGGTTGAAAATGTTTAAATTTATTCTCTTATATTTGTAATTTGTAATATGCAGTAGGTAAATGCTTGACCATTTTGCGAATAAGTGTGAGCGACTTTACTGAAATTTTATCTTCATACATAAGCAATCAACCCCTATCTGTAGCTTATACTTATCATAACACGGTCTACAACAAACTGGGATTACTAACGACAACAAGATGGTTTACCCAACTGTACTCCATGGTTGTTCAAAATTACGCGTCTACTTTTCTTATTTGACATATTTACCTGTAGTGAGAATGATCTCAGAACTATTCTCACCCAGTAGACATTCAGTGGCGGTCATTTGTTCTATCCCAATCATCCTCATTTAACCAAACTGGACAAGGTAATCTGTATTCAATGCTGCTACTTCCAAACGGTACTTACGCGGTACGTTTTGCTTTTCTTCACTCTGTATATAGTCACATGTTTCACTCTGTCACTATCCAATATATCTAGCGTGTGACGCATGACAACCCATATCCTACTCACCTAATATAATTCGCAATTTTAATTTCATGCAATTGTATAGCAGACTTTGTTATTCCTTAAATATAACAGCTTGTTACTTCCGGATACATACTCACTTTGCTTCAAATATTCTCTGCAATTATAATTTTAATGTCCAGGAAGGAATGTCTTATTATTTTTACGGTGTTTTGCTGATATAATTAACATGGAGATGCAAAACTGCAAACGGTGATCAAAATTAAGATATATAAAAAATTTGGATTTTATGTATAACTCTTAAAGAAATCTGTTACCTTGGATCCGTTACATCACAAACTAAAAGAATACTACCTATCTGCATTTGTAGTCATTTGATGGTACCTCGTATTAACTATGGAATTGTTATTTTATATTACCTGACTTTCAACCCAAAATCCTGAGGTTTTTGGTGCATAAGCTTTTTATAACTAGGAACATATATCCTAGGATAGACGTACTATAGAACCAACTATATGTAATGGCTAATGGTCAGCCAGTAAGAAACTTAATGTTTATGGATTAGCGATCATCAAATCAGTGTAAGGCAGTCCTTGTGCAAATAATATAATTTCGTTCAGGTAACTAGTAATGTCAGGGACGAACCAATACTTTAAATTATATTCACTGCAATTATTCCGGTTTTAACAAAATCCAGTACCCGCAGTTGGTTTGGCACTGCAAGCGCCCTCCGCGTGTTTTTTATGCTAGGTAACGAACACATTTCTTAGAACGCATTGACTGAAATTGTTTACTCTATATGAAAGTGCAGGCCAGGTTTTTCTCCGGGATTGCAATGCTGTTTGCAGTAGGCAACGTAACGCTAGATGAGGATGGGTGAATAATATTCTTTGGATATAAACGTAGAGTAAATTAAAGTTTAAATATGTTAGTTATCATGATTTCTTTGTAAACTATTCTACCTATTAAACACAAAACAAAGATGCACGGTTTCAGTGTGCATAGCATGCCATGTTTTAATTGCTTATTATAAGTTTCAGTTTAATTTTTCTTCCAACTATAAGACTGTGATGCTTAGATACAAGCTCATTTAATCTGTTTCGTCCGCAATAACCTATACCATTTGATGACAATTGAGGCAATTTGTACGGAAGGAATTCCTTTACCTAGAGATATTCAGATTCAGCAAAACCTCCCGAAAAAATCGTGTGTTCATGAATGAGTATGACGAGAGGTTAATGTTATCAGGCTTGTGTTCATTCGTCATAGGTAGTAATCAAATCGGTGCAACAAAATATTTTATGAATGCTTTGCACCAAACAAGAAATATAGACCATACATTTTTTCAATCACTTGAACAATTTGTGCAAAGTATTAATCATACTTATGAAAGCATTGTTAAGTATAGCAACGTGAGCAGCTAGGAGAATCTGTCGCCACCCAACCCAAGCAGCAAAGGTGGAGAGGTAGCTTTGTAGTTCCGCAACTACATACAATGTGAGCTCATAGAGGATCCGGTCTATGCGATACAAATGTTTTTTTTTTGCTATTGTCTACATTTAAATGGCGAAGACACTTGCTAATTAGAGGCAATTTACCGCCTTTAATCCACTCCCGGAAAGGACTTTTCTCAAGCATCCGACCTAGTAGGTGAAAAACACAACCTACAGCCACATTCTTAGTTTTGATGCTTTCGGCATCTAGGCTCTGGAATCCCCGACAACTCCCGGAGCAATTTTAATGGCGATCTACAGGTGTTTATCTCCAAATACCAGCTGCATGAACACATCAATACACCTACCCGATTCCGAGAAAAAGGTAAGCCTTTCATACCAGATCCGATATTCACCAATGAATAACTAATGTTTAAAATGCTGATTTTTGACATCTCTTTGGGCAGCCACTATCATATAGTCCTACACTTTGAAACATTTGCTATGCAGAATATTCCGTGGAAATCGCCTACATAATAAATAAGATTAGACGTTACCACAGTTTAGCTCGACTGAGTAGGGCAGATAACCGAAGCTTATATGTAAGCGAGGTACCTGCCATTGCATGGGAACAATTCGTCAACCAGTTTAACGCTTTGATTACGGAAGCTTCAGTGACCTAGAACTTCCTCCCGAGGAACGTGGTCTCGTTCCTGCAAAATAAGACACGCAAGTGCATAACAATGGTAAAGCCAGATGGTTCGCTAGGATAGAATGGCGTATCAGCAAAATATAGCAGAGCGTAAGGCCTAATATCATAAGCTTCTGTATAAACCTGTCAGAAGTCTAAGTGAAATAAAACAGGAAATTCTTCGTCCTCAAACAGCGAAATGACCTACACAGACACCATAGGTGTTGGCAAATAACCAACGCCTACAACGTTACAACATTTTAGTGAGATCACTGGCCACATAAGCCTATGACAATGGTTGTTTCTTCCCAAAGTCTCACTCACATATCAGTCCCAGAAGAAGCAGTACAAAAATCGGTTTAGTATGCGCAAGCACTGCTCTCCTGGGGTTGATAAAATATACAAAAATTCGCCAGCAGCAGTAGGGGAGAGTTTAGCTGAGCCTTTGGTGCCATCCTTTCAACACTCATTTGAAGGCACGTGCGTGTCATGCATGTTGAAACATGGGATGATTATCTTATTCATCAGGGAAGTATTTTTGCAGTCCAGCCAAACTAACGCCCCCTAATGTATCTGTTATTTCAAAGGTCATGCTAGTTATTATTTATGAAGCCTTTACGGCCTTCTTGATACGATAAATATGATAACTACATCGCACCTAAACAGCATGGCTTCCGACGAAATCGACGGTGCAGTACAAATTCACTCAAAAAGATCCAGCTGACTTAAAGCAGTAGGTATTAGCTCGGTAATTGGAGCATTATTTTTCAACCGTTAAAGTGCGTTTGAACTGTTGTACTATACAACTGTTCTCTTTAAGCATCAATTCTTTATTATGTGTAGTGCTCTCATAGGATGGATCAGTAGCTCTCTTCTTAACAGGCACCATTCAATACCAGTGCGTGAATGGCTGCTAGATCCAATCCGAGTCAAATACGGATTACCACAGGGATTATTACTGGGATTACGATTATTTTTGAAGTACATTAACGAGAACACACGCGTTATAATCTCCAACTGCCTGCTTCAATCCGACGACATCAAGGTATGGAGAGCGATAAATACATAAAGTGGCATCGCAGTACTTCACCCTTATCTGGAAAGGGTATACTCGTGGTCATTCCAAAATCAACATCGATCCAATGTGGGCAAAGTAGATTGCTACATTTACGGCACAATTTTATGTAGAGTTATAAACATGGCAACTAGGAGCACCAAATTTCTTTCGGCCTAGAGGGTTTAGGACATATTATCTAGTTGGTACTTGTTTCTTCGAATCGGGCTAAAAGGTCGTCGGGTAGCGGCATTTAACAAAGCTTCCTTAAACGTGCGTTCAAACAATGCGACCCTTCGATATTTTACAACTTTGGGCTTATACAAACGGCCACATATGGAACGCCCAATACAATTCTAAAAGTCATGGTGGAGGACAGATCTCAACTCTTTGGACATACCCTAAAGTCGGTCAGCCTGAAATGTCAATCGACTGTATACTTTGCCTCTGAGCGAAGGCTTCAAGTGCTTGGGATTTTAAGCAGACGATATCGATGTTTGCACGAGGACTTCGTTTTGACTTACCAGATTTCAATAGATCTTAACTACATGTGCAGCTAATTGTTGCAGCTATCAAAACGATAATTTTTGAGGCTAGCATCTCAAGCTGGCAGAGCAGCACAGTCGTTTGAAACGCTGTCTGTATCTTTTTTCTGTACGCATTTGCATATTGTGCAATATTCTACCGGAACTTGTCAAATGTAGTCCACACTCTGGCAGATTTCCAAACCCCAGTTTTTCGTGCAATTATTCGCTGCACCATTTTACGTGTCACAAAAACCTTGGATAAACACAAGTGTATGTTAGTGATTTCACTGGCGGTTACAGATTTTGTTGCATTTGTTCACCACTGTAGGTACACGAGGAAGAAACTCGATTATTATCGACAACACATTTGACGCCATTTCTTAAAATGCACCTCGGATATAAAGCTTATACTGCGTATAACAGCGAGTTCACCGTCGGATTCAGAGATAAAAGCTTGCAATAAGTGCAAATCAGTTTCTTTCCTTAGGAGCAGAACTCGAAAGTGGATGACAGTACGCAACGCAGCATGGCGAGGGTACAGATGAGCTCCAGCACCAGAAACTTGGGACAAGTGCGCAGCCCAACGTAACCACTGCACTAAATTGTTAAGAGAAGACAAAGCCGCCTATCAGCAGAACATCGCATAAACCTTCGTTGCTAACGACAAACTGCTGTACATGCACGTTAATAGCCTACGATAGGTAAGACAAGGATTTCCTTCGCTCAAGACGGCTGATGGCCGAACAAGAACGGCTATGGAAGCTGCGAACGCGTTGCAGATGCAATACGCTTCCACGTCTCAAAGAGTCTTGCCACCAAGCGATCTACCAAGCTTTGTATTCTGCTCACCAGAACTAACCCACATGAATTTTACCGCTGAGGCTGTACTGCAAAAACTGACTTCTCTACGCAAACACAACTCGCCGGGCGTCGACCCCATAGGTCCAGAGACATTAGGAACAGCAGCAAACCAACTGGCAGGACATTTAGCTCAGTTATTCCAACGCTGCTTAGAGCAGAACCTAGTTCCCGCCATGTGGAAGCTTGGAATAATAACCCCGATTCACAACGGTGGAAGCAGAACTGATCCCTCCAACTACCGCCCAGTATCCATTTCTCCTATACTCTCCAACGTCATGGAATCCATAGTTGCCGATGCACTAGTGTGCTATCTGGAAAACTGCAACCTCATCACTCCTGAACAGCATGGTTTCCGTCGACAGCGGTCATGTACAACTAAGTTACTAATTGCACGCATTAGTTAGACCAAGGCGGCTGACGCTGGAGAAGGTGTTGACGTGATCTACCTGGAATGTTTCAAGGCTTTTGATCGTCTAGACCATCGGATACTACTATCCAAGCTGCAGCATTACGGCATCGGCGACCCTCTTTTAAGCTGGATCGCCAACTTTTTATTTCAACGGCAATTAGTGGTCAGATTTCGGAGCTCATTATCGGACCCCATACAGCTTGAGTGTGGTGTGCCGAAAGGCTCAGTTCGTGGTCCACATTTGTTTTTTGGTGTTTATTAATGACTTTGCACAGGGAATCACTTCAAACGTCCTAACGTTTGACGACGATATCAAGATCTGGCCCAGGATCAAGGCGAACGCCGACCAACATATGCTCCAAAGTGAATTAGGTACAGTGTATCAATGGTCGATCCAAAACTTATTGCATTTCAACGTCAGTAAATGCAAGATGCTTTCCATCCGACATCAGAGCAGCTACTCATACCTACTCGGAACCGATGTACTGCAACAATCAACTCTCGAACGTGACTTGGTTGTCCTGGTTCAAGATGACTTGGGTTGCTCCAGTCAATCCGAAAAGGCCTCGAAGACCGGGAACCAACATGTCGGGCAGTTGAGGCAAGCGTTTGGACAAATAAACAGCTCCATATTTCGACAACTGCTCAGTGCGTATGTTCGCCCTCATGTCGAATATGCAATTCAAGTCTGGCATCCATGGCTGAAACACGGCCTTAATGCACTGGAGCAGCGTCTAAGAACGTTATTGGAAAGCGCAATCTTTCCTACTAGGAGAGGCTGCAATGACTGGGATTGTTCAGTGGAAGCTATCGCAGGCTACGAGGGGACCTGATTATGGCATACTTGATTCTGCGAGACTCACATCATGTGTGCCGCCCTTTATTGCAACTCAACAGCAATACAAACCTGAGAGGGCCACTCATTAAAACTCGCAGAACAATACAGTCGTCTGGAGTGCCGCATAAATTTTTTTCCAGTCTCGTCTGTCACCCATGTAATGCTATCCCAGAATCGGTCGTCTCTGCAACGACACTAACAGTATTTAAAAGACGGTTGGATGGTGCACTCATCCCCTTACACTTTGTTACTAAACACTGCGTCTCCATCCTACACCTCGAGGTTAACATGGAATTATTTGTTGTTAACTCTGGGTGCTGTGAATCTAAGAGGATCGCAGGACTACAGTCAAGCAAACGATAAGCCCTTATTATCATATTTAAAATATTAACTATTTTACCATCCGTATTATCATTATTGTTTTGTTGATATCTCTACTAACTATCCAACGGGACTTGTAAATCAGCGCTTCTTAACCCGTATGAATTCATTGTTCATTGTTCATTGTTAAACTCAATTTTGCCAACAGTTATGCATAGAACTGGAAGTTTTACAATAACCGTCCTTTGGGACTTGCTAAGCATTAGCATTTTACTCGTATAAAACCATTGTTCAGTTCATCCCATATCTAGTCTGTGCTTTTCGACCAACTACTATTAACTTAGATTCGAAGTTGTTAAAAAATGATACCTGAAGCCGCTGTTAGTCAGCAGCTTATTATCTTTGTACATTAGCATGTGCGACTTCTGGTTGTGCAACAAGGTCATAATCATCATCATCATACACGTTAGCTGGAGATTGGAACACCTCAACAACTGTGCCGCAATACAAAGAAAAAAGCGAGAAAAAAACAACTGGTGAAAGCTAGCTGAGCTACCGGTAACGGATGGGCATCCTTCCGGTAAGCTACCAGCCGGATGCTGTGCACCCAAAAAAGAGTTATTATGCAAAATTATATAAGGCTAAGTAATGAGATCGTCCAACAAGGTAGTGTTGTTTCATGTCATTTGGCTGGAAGACCGGCGCGTATTCAATGCTGTAGCTTGAGTGTACTTCTCCGTCAACAGCTTTTGCCAAATGCAGTACAATAGGTTGACGATTGTGAGTAGTATTCGTCCTTGTCGGTTTAATAAACTGGGAGTCAATGCAATTATTATAGTCAAACATAACCATGTGCGATATTTTTACATTGTTACCAGACAGTTTATTTCCAAGCCAGGCATAAAAGAATAATATCAAAATATTGTTATTTCTAATTATAAACTGTTTTAATCACAAGGTATCATAGTAGACATAGTAAAATATCAAGTCACATTAGCAACAAAGAGGATATGGCAAAATCGAACTTCAGTCAACATCCCTCGTTAACCGTAAACCTGAAAATCTTGCAAAAATAACTGCTAGTTAGGGGTCTGAGGATATATAGATAACCAAATTACAACCTCTATCAATTAGTAGCTAAATGCTTTTGACCGTTTTAATTTTCAAAATTTTGAAATCCTAGTTATCTTATGAAAATTCTTTATTAGGCCTAGTTTAAGTTGGTATTAATCCAGCAGCGAGGTACCCAGCGTTTTTAATAGAACTATAATAGAACAATAATAAAAAATAAAACAATAATGCTTATTTTACCTGAAACGATTTACATAATATTTGCATAATCTCAAAGTCTCGGAAAAACTGCTAATAAAAATGATATATAAAGAATCCTAGATAGTATCCACAAAGCAGCATCTTTGACGTTTATTGGCTCTCATACAATACAGATTGTAGGGTCCAGACCGTAGACAATTTGAGCACGAAGCTGCCGATTATATTACAAATTACCATGCATATCGAATATGCCGTGAAGACACTATCGCCGATCAACTAACCTTATAAGTGAAACACTTCAATGATACGGTTAACCGAAACGCTTCAATGACGCTCACTTGTAGCAAAGCAGTCTGAAATACTCAAGGCACTTCGTCGAGAAGAACATCTGTTCCTCGCAATTCCATTCACAGGCGATAACGCTTTAGAAGTGTGTGCGCGACGAGGTGCGAATTTGTGAGGAAACATAACGCCGCCCATTTAAAAGGGATCTTCACTAGCAAACCAGCATTTGTTCCTACAGAGCACCCGGTTATTTCCTGTCTATGGTAATTTAGCGATTTTTGGCCATGTGGATCTAGATACGTTGGACGCATGACCAGGCAATTATGCAAACGTATCAAGGAACATTCACCTAGTGGACCCATGAAGAAACATGATAGAATCAAAGTAATTGTGGTCACAAATCATCTGATCAACACTTGCCATCAACTCGACAGAAGGACCGATTGTTGGATCATGTACAATGCACCTTTCCTACAGAACCATCGGTTGATTGCGAGACTACTTACTACTACAGCTGCGATTTGCATCAGATTAACAAAACCGAACCAATGCATGCAAACGAAAAATGCTCAAGCGCTACAGCTTCCATGGCCATTATCCAGTACAAAGGGTTGGACCTAACCCAAAAACCCCACGTGCGATCTATTATATTATCTTCGGTCACATCTCAATAAACACGATTCAAATGTGGTTTATCATTTGTTGCACCTTGTACCCAAAAGCGATCACAGCTTCTTGCGCCGTTTATTTCTGTACTGAGCCTGTTGACGAGTAAATCTAACTTTGGTTTTTCTGAGATCACCGCTTAAGTTTATTTTTAGGATTAAATTACCTTGCATAATACTTGGTCATTTCGATTATAGTTCACAGCTTGCTTTTTTAAATGCTTTTGTTTGTTGGAAGCAAAATTATTTCGAAGTCTGATTACATTCAGCGACAACTCTTCTGGTAATCGTGGTCACAGCAAACATACAAATCTTGCAAATGTTACTTTACTACGTTTTTATGCAATTACACGGGAAAGAGAGAGGATTTCCGAGTCTACTTAGAAAGTACATATTGTTATATTGGTATTATCGTCATCGACGGACTGGTATGTGTAAAATTGTAGTTTACATATTACGGAACCAAAATATGATATCTAATTGAATCTATTAATATTAGGCCGCCCCCAAAAGAAATTGTGTGCACCAAAAAGAGATGAGGCTGAATACTAAATACTGAAAATAGGGAGAGGGATGAAATAATCTGCCTTGCTTCATAGTGGGTGGATCGAGCACATACTGCGCTGTGGTAGCAGATTGCAGCTGCACAATATCTTGTCCTGGTGTGCTACACTCCCTATACATGTAGTCCGCAAAGTGAGCATCAAAAATTTTTTTTAATTTCGACACCAATTTCGCTATGACTAGCGAAACGGATAATATGACAGGGTATAAAGTCATAGTTGTTTACATCAGTCCTAGTAAAACATACCCCTTAAACTAGATCCGTTCCCGTCTCATTACCTTATTCATATTGATGGTACATTTGGCGACATAGTCGAACTCAAGCCCCGGTCTTAATATGAAAGAGAATATATAGGTGACATGTTCCTCAGACCAATTGCAGAAGATGCGTCTAGTTACCCAAAGCAAGCGTTGTCCGCTTTTGCTAACTCTGTTCATCTTGTAAACAGACGTAAAATCACAGCTTGATGGACGGACTAATTCTTTCATGGAACTAGTGAGAGGCATCGGCTGGCCGGCCAGTGTTTACGTGAGCCTATTACTAACCTTCTCTACTCTCCTAAACGAGAAATTGACCGAGTTGCCCGGTAGGAGGAATTCTGGAGAACACCTGTATAGCTGGTCTAGGTCTTGCTGAATGACGGCACAGTCGACGGGAGAATAAATAATACTCCAAATCCTCAGGTCATCAGCAAATAGTGCACAAGGAGACCGAAGAAGCCGAAGTACTTCGTTGTTGTGGACCAGGAATGGAATAAGTCCCAGTAATGTTATTTGGGATAGCAGCTAGTGGACGGGTACCATTCCATTAGGTGGTCATCCACCTGAACTAGTAATCTTCGCTTACTTAGGAAGTCACTGATCCATCGGTGCAGTGCGCCGCCAACACAACAAATCATCAGCTTGGGAAGCAGGACCTTTTAATTAAATTTATCGGAAGCATTAGTAACATTAGTGCAGATAACTTCCACTTACTTCCAAAGATTCAAATCTTACAACCATTCCTGCCCTCGCCAAATTCAAGTTAGGGATGCACGAGCGACCTTTAATGAAACCGTGCTTTTAAGGCTTTAGATCTTTCAACTCCAGTAGCTGAAGAAGACCATTATTTCACAATCTTTTGGAGCACCTTTGCCAAATCAGATTTAAGACAAACCGGCGGGTAATTGTCCACATTGAGTTTGTCACCACCTTTTGGAATTGGCTTTAATAAAGATCATATTTATTCGTTCGTGAATACACACTCGGACAATGATCTTTTGAACAGCTCCGTCACGGCCGGCGGGATGATGACCGATAAGGACTTAACAATTGGCGGGTGAAGTCTTTCTGCTCATGCAGGTATTGTGCTATCAAGCCTGGCACGCAGACTGCGGATATTTAATGCGCAACCAATGCCCACTAGTTAAGTAGGTTCTGCACAAGTCGAGCGTAGCCTAGGCGCATGCACACTTGAATGTACGGAATCATAGTGCTTCGCAAATGCGGACGCACGTTCAATGCTGGAGATCAGAGGCTGTCCGTCGATGCATGCTAACAAAGCTAACTCACTTGTGGGTCTTAGTCGCCGCTTCACGTAGGCAAACATCATTCGGGGTCCATTTTTGCGACGTTCTCATGCTCCTGTTCGAAACAGGGACGATTTACACTTGTGTACACCGTTGCATAGATGGCACTATCATTTTTGTCGCCACATAATAGTTGGTGGATCAAGAAACGAAGAATGTATTTCACAATACGGGTCGCCGTTGAGAAAATTGAGTATCACAACTTTAGCAACAATGTAACATCAATGGTACAGCTTTCGACACTTAAGGGTTAAGAAAGGAGCAAACAGTGATTGCACACCTACATTTATAACAGACAAACAGGTTTTAAAATGTGAATCTTGAGCCAACTACCAGACTAATTCTATGGCGGCTCGATTAAGATCATTTAGGTCGATCTTCTAATACTTGAAGGATGGCTCATGCAGACGCGTGTAGGGCAACGAAAGCCTTAGGTTGCTTAACACCCTCGACTGGCCACTAGCTGCTATTGGCTCCAGGACCGGAATTTCATGCATACGCTGCTCATAACTTATTAGCAGCCGTAGCTTCAGGCACGAGCGGTTAATTTCCCTTTTTGTGAATGATCATTTGCACAGTGGTTATTGCATTATTTCATTCGACCGGAAAGGGTTATGCAATATTTTACTGCGTATATAACCTCACCGTTATTTGACAGTTTATTTTGTCATCCGTTTTGCAGGCCGGATTTTAACACTAAAATTTTGACCACATCTGTCTTTCAAAAATGGTGTTTAAATGAGTTGTAAAAATAGACTGGCCCTCGCACATAATTATTTACAACGAAAGTTTATTCCATATATGAATGTACCTCACCAATAAGAACTTAAGCCAATATTTTCATGTGTTTACTGGTAGTAGACTTTTTCTATTACAGGTATGATAGATTGAGCCATTAGGTTTTCGATTTTGCACTGTTTTAGCAAACGCACTTGTATAATATTTTGTAAGGAAGAGTGAGTTTGATTTTCAGCCGTCGAAGCTAAAGCGGATCGACCTGGAGATGAGAACATCGCTTCTCATATATAAGCGATGATGAGCGCCACATAAGCATTTTGCTACATGGACAATAGATATTTTGCAAAAAATTCTAGCTGTTTTAATTTAGTGAATATTTATGATGGTGCATTACTTAAGAGTGGTTCCCACATTGAGTCTCATTGATTCAAGCTGTGTATGGGATAGGGAAAATGACTTGGTGATTTAGCTTGTTAGTTGCCTTACTTTCGGTACATGCTGTAGGATGTGCACATGGAACTTGAACTTTCCTACTACTTGAATAACTAAGTCAAACAGTGAAAATGCAGTTGGAATGGGAGTGCCAATGAGAGTGACGGATCTTTCTGGCATGCTGCATCTGTGTCAGAGTATCTGAGAAGTACACAGAAAACATTGACATGATTTTGCTTCATATTTTTAGGAGTGGTGATTACTCGCGTACATATTTCAAGCCCAGTTCCATCTGGTTAGGTCAAATTGAGTACACTATGTTTAAGTCCTCCATGAATATAAATAGCCGCTTTTGTCTAATGTAATCACAAATATATTTTATGTTAATGAAAAAAGTGATGTGCTAATTACACTGATCTTAACAACATCGCTCGTGACATTGCTTGAAGTGGAATAGTATGGAACAGTCAGTGCTCTGTTTGTTCTTCCGTTAAGGTATTTTTCGAAACAACTCTAGAGACGGTTGATTAATCCTTAGGACTCCAGCTGGGCAAAGATGGATTGTGCGCTCCACCGTCTAGGATAATTTACCTATCTATGCAGATTATGGTAATGGCCATAGTCATCTCAGGTTGCTGTAACAGGATATAGCTATTGCAATTGGCATGTGACAAAAGAACTATTTGTGTTAAACCAAGGTTGGGTTACTGCTGACTAGTTTTTTCTTATGTTACCCGAGCCTTGGCGATTTTCTCTAGTGCCTCAGAGGCGGTAGAGGTATAATTTATCTGTCGTTAATTTGACATCCTACCTCGCAGACTGCCTTTTGGTTACGGTAGCATTCTGGAATTTTTCCTCTGAGGCGGAAAACGACTATTGTCTGGTGACAGTGTAAATAATTTAGCGTGCAGATAGATAAGTTGTACCACCTAAGATAGCTGCAGGCGGAGTACCTTAAGCTGTTTTGCAAATCTTTGTTTTATATGGGGTTATTGCTAATTGTACATCCTTAAGATTCATATGAATTATACCTAATACCCCTTGCGTCCTTGATGAAAGGAGGGGAGAGATTATATTTGGTTCCGTGGTAAAGGAAATCGCAAATTATGAATTCATCAAATCAGATATTTGGACTATGTTGTGTGTTGTAATTTCCTGGTACCTTTTATAATTCTAATTTTGAGCATAACATCTGGGCACAAGGTTTCTCTGTATTATTGCCGGCATGCGTTTCCTCGGCAATCATGCACTGTTGAAGTTGGATTTTGAATTTAGTAGGGTTTCATGTGCTGGAATTCTTGTGGCAATGTCTTTATTTTTGCAGTGAATTGCTCTTAATTTTTCAAGCTTGGATGTAAACTTGGATAACGTTTTGTACCGGCTGTCAACAGGATATTTATTTTTCATTGTCGCTGGTGCCAGGATATCCGTAAATATGATGATAAGTTCGTGAAATTGTCTGCGGCGATGGCTAAGTCAGATGAGGCGAATAATCGGTTTCGTTGCACGCTCCAAAGCAACTTGTCAAATGTATTTAAATTAATGGGTTCCATTCGGGGTACAATCTTCCTAAATTGTCTAGTTTTGCTTGTTGTCTTGATATTCATGCTGCGGCAGACGGTGTTTTGGTCACATTCTATAAATGTGTCTAAAATTATAAAGACAGCCGGTATACACATTTTAGTGAGCATTCCATTAATAGATGAATAAAAAAGGTTTTCAAAAAATGTTTAAACCAAACCTAGAATGCTATCTACGCTAATTTCCGTTCATTGTGTTAAGCTGAACATTTGATAAGGAAGAATTGCATCATTTCCACAAGTTCCCAATTTGTTTGGCCTGTGCGTCAAACAAGTTAGATTTATACATTTGAAATATTTACCCATGAATTTGTGTTTAAATTTAGTGCAAATGACTGTGTTAATAGCAGACCTTTACTGTTGAGATTCGTGGAGAGCGGCTTCATGAAATTTATAAATACAGCCTAGCAGCAGGTAATAGACAGAAATGTTCAACCATGATGAATCATTTAAATCAGTATTGCCAACTGGTCGGCTGAGGTCGCTGTTATACCATTGCGTATGCAAATTACAAATTCACTACCGCGTTTGTGCAGCTGGTACTTCGGAAACAATTAAAAAGCCAAAATTTCCATTTTACTTTCATAAATATTTGGCCTTCACCACGTTCCTGTGACACAAAGTATGTGAGGTGTTTTAGGAAACATAATCGCTGTAGGGATATTCTTTTTAGTTATTAGCGAAAGCATATTTACAATAGAGAATTTAACTAAAATGGTTGAGGTGGGTTAAAATTAGTTGTTTAACTCATAGCCATTTCTTAATGTAAATGAGTCAGGCAACACAAGAAAACAATTTGGTTCCGTCTTCCTCTTGATCTCCTGGCTCCAGTGGCGGAGGCGCTGAACCGATTGCATCACCATTGGGTTTTGGGTTGTCATATGAAGATGCTCTATGTTGCGGGTTGATGTCGGCAATGGAAGGGTTAGTTGGCAGGTGGTGAGAATATTCAGAGCGTAGTTGATGGATGATGATCCGTGACGTAAATAAATAGATTGACGCCGCTGAAAGTCCTGGCCCAATAGTGCAACGAAAAACAAACAAATGATTATTGACCGATTGTAAATAAACGAATACGAGCTAGTGAGATCTAAAGGTAAACTTACTAACGCTTATTTCCCATTTCTCCATTCGCAGCAAATGCAAGCAGGACGACCTTAAGTGCTAGAATTTTAGCTCATGCGTACGTTTGCATTTGATATAGGCAATCTTACAGCAAATCAAAATAAGCATAGCTAGGTTTTGATAAAGAAATATTCACTTAGATTGGCCAGGTAGGAAAAATATAGTACTGCCTAGTATCTATGTACACATGCACATTTTAAAGTTGACGCCAACAAGTAATCATCAAAAATCCTTCTTCAGAATGGACTGTGGCTTTTAAGGCTCTGCCTTCCGTCACTTTTATGAAAATATACCAGATTTTATTTAACAAACAAACTTAAAAATACTTGAAAGCTAATACATTCTAAAAACGTTTTTAAAAAAATATTAATGCAAATAATTTCATTTAATGCAGCCTGCGTACAATGTGTGTAACGCGTGTAAGTTTTGCATATCTGGACTTTGTATATATATATACCGTTTTTTATGTGGACTCAAAAGCACCTATTTTAGGATAATTAGTACTGATATTAAGTAATCTTTAATTTTTCTTTACAAACTTTCTCTGTTTTTGTTAAGCGAATGGTATTTCACTTCAACTATAATAACACGATATATATTTCGAATATTTTAAGTAGATCTACAAGAAACCAAGGTCCATTTGTATTAACTTGATAGCCGTGCGAATGTTTGCAAATTTAATATAATTACAGAGGAACCATTTTAGGTGATACAACTAGCTACAATTCAACAAAGTGAAATCATAGCTGGTTCATCGTTTCCGTTTAAAAAATATTATAGAAATAAATGTCACGGATGAGCCCTGTTATACTCGGGGTCAATTTACTAGTTGGTTTTCCTATGAAAAATTTGACGGTTCAGAAATGGTTTGTGAATTAATTTTATATTCCGCTTATCGCATGCTCCTAGTAGAGCTCGTCCAAGATCAGCCTCTCGAAGGAGTATAGACGCCTTCTATTTGCTACAGAAACATTTCTCTTTGTTGTTTTATGTACTTGATTCTGATAATGCAAAAATATAAAGCAATAACCGCCACCAAGACGGCCCTTCCAACTTATGCTCTTGTAGTTGGCATAAAGGTAACATGTGAATACCAAAACCGGGACCAAACAGGAGAGAGGAAGGTCCAGAATGTTTAGCAATGAAAAATCCTATGAGGGGCATATAATTAATGTCCATTCACATTTTATTATCAAAGCACCCCGACAGCAACATAGAAATAGTTTCCCGCACCATAATATTTCGTCTTACTATCAGAGATATTCAGCAGAGAATAACGGAAACGGAAATACACGTAGTACGTTTGTAATAAAATATCTAGTATTCGGAATTCGACTGCCAGTAATAAAACGTAATCATCAAAAAACATGGTCTAAATCTTTTGAATTGACCATGTTACTTTTGGTTCCTGCCTATTTTGCAATAGGAAACTAGCATACAATTGACAGAAACGCTGTAGGTGGTGTTGCATACATCATGCCTCTTCACTGCAGTTGGTTTATAATACCTTACGTTGTAACAAATGTATTCCGCACATGAATACAACTGTTTTACATCTCATACGATTTGCTTATTTTTATTATTCGGCTAGATATGTCATGTCAAGTTTTGTGCCAATATCCTTTCCAGTTTTTATTGGTCCTTTGGTATCCCCAGTATGCGCCTGATGTGAATGTTGTCAAGGTGCCTTCCTCTCAAAATAATCTACCTCGATTACTGGCTGCGCGATATTATACGTCTTTACTGAATGATAGGGGATGAGCGTTCCTGTGATGGTTAAAAGAATAATTCCTAGCATCCAGACGTCCATTTACCGCTTTTGTACGTGTGGTAAATATGGTATCAAATTTAAATAGACACGAATGCGGCTACTCTGTACATTTAGGAATAACTTGGCTCCCTTGCACATGTCCCAAGTTGTTATTCCTCTTGTTTTACACTAGGTAACTTGTGTATGAGTGGAGCTGTGTGTGGTGGAACGCAAGATATCTACAGTACAACTATAGACGCAGACGTCCTGTGGTTATCTGTATGAATGACCTAGTGTCAAGTAAACCAGGAGCAGGATGTCGGCAACTATGTTAAACAGGCGATCCACCTCTAAGCCCCGTTGATTACGATACTTATAGGTTCGCAAGCGGAGATTATGATGAATGGGTTCCATAAGCTTCCTGCACTTATACAGCGGAAATATTGCTGTGGACAAAGTTGCAAGAAATTATATTGTATTTAGTACTCTCGTGTATCATTTGAATGAAAGTACTTAAGTAGTTTATGATCAGCTGTGTGCAGGACGACCCTCGATAACCGAAACCTGCCAAAAAAGTGCAAAACCAGTCATCATCTTGGTTTTCTCTGGAGTTCAGGGTGTGCCAGACAACAATATTTCCACAAATGTTCAAATGCTGAAAGTACGTTATTCAATCCAAAACTGGCACTCTTAGCACAAACAAAATGAACGGCGACGAAATCTGTTAGAGCTGAGATTCTACTATTTTACCCTCGCTTACTTCGTTCATGGATGCTCTTCTGTTCTGAATCGCGGTACTCAAGTACTTAGGTATCCAGTACATAGATGAATCATTTATTATTCAGAGAAAGGCTATGAGTTGTAGCCTTACTTAGCGGTGAATGTTTGAGGTCATGCCACTATATTGACATCGAGTACTATGTACTATTATATGAAGACTCAATGCGATTTGACTATTCCACGTAATAAGGTACTACTAAGGCATCTAACGCTATTTGCGCAGACTTGCTTCTCTTGCATCTGTTGGCCAAATTAGGTAAAACTCAAATTACCATATCTAACCGATATTATGGTCTTTGTCTTTGCCTACTTGGTGATCATAAGTTGTCGTTTCTGATGCTTAAACTATCACTTAGAATTCAGATTCAACAAATTATTCATGTAAGCCGAGTTGGGATACCCGGCTGGATTGGATAACAACGCATGTGTTGGACATTAATTAACAAATTTAGCACCTCGAACACCACCATAATCTGTTTCGCTTGACATTCCCCTTAATACAAGAAATCGGTTCTATCAGCCTAAATTGTGTTCCATACATGCAATCTGAATCCACTCAAGTGTTTTGCGGATTTTTTGCCAATATCCTTCTTGTTGAGGTGCATATGTCCCAAATATTGACTTCGTAAAATGGTATGCATATATTTCCTTACAAGCCATGTAATGTTTTTGCAGAATACTTAAACTAAAGTAAAATGATATGAATTAGATTCCCATAGTCCTAGCTTATGTTGCGCTTTTACATATATTAGTTAATTACTGCTTAGTTTGTTGCATGTAAAAATAGGCTGCATAGATATTTAGATCAGTTAAAAAGCCTGGAGGAACTTACTAATTTGTCCCCCAAAGCATGACATCACGTCAGATCGGACGATTGCGGTATGTATGGGAAGGCAATTCTTGAAATCCAGCAATCTCTTGGGACATATGCTGGTCTGAAAGAAAGTTACTTAACTTCTATTTAGGTAAGATATTTTAAAGCAACCTTCGATTTATTAGGTTTTGTGGGACGTCAATTCATTGATAACTAATCAAATGCACACTACAGTTTCCTAATATGCACCTGGGAGGACTTCCTTTCTCAAGAACACTGCTCAAGCGATACATATGGCAAATGCACCTTATGTGACATGAATACTACAATATCGGCCATATTATTAGTGTTATATTTCAAGCAGCAATGTTTTGCAATTTCATCACATATCTCGTAAGGATAAATGATGTAACTGTAAAACGGCTATATTTACCAAGGATCGAATATAAAATCAATAACGCTTATAATTCGTAACTGCTACTTTAGTAATTTTCAAGGAGTTAACAAGCAAAGTCGTACTATGAAATATTTTGTAAATCGTGACAAATTTATTGAGGTGACGTGTACGGTAGTTATGTAAACGGACGGTTACTTTTTTCTCATAGTCCATTAAATAGAGCTGTTGTCTACGTTTCAGGAATACACTTGGCTAGTTTTGGATCAATTTATGGGTATCTTTCAATACCTACGTTGTTATTTTTCAAGGTGTCTTCTCAAGTAATGACACAACTCTATTGACCGGCAGTTTTAACATGGTAATGACAAATTATTGGGTAAATTATGTGATCTAACACCTCGAAAGCTGCGCACATTGAAATTTTGTTGAACGATGTTGTTAAATGGAAATAAACGGCGACCAAGATTGGTGTCAGCCCAGCGTCTGCACCACGACTTCGAAAGAAATTGCAAAAGAATTTACCGCTGTCCCCTAAACTTTCCGGTACATTTGGTCGCAGAAGCGAAACGATAGCTCGAGTCAACTCGGTTTTAGTAAGGGAATGCCTAAAGTATCGCAAAGCTTCTAGCAGACAGCTGCAAGTGATGTTGGCACAGCTTAGTGTTGCGGTTAGTTCGAGAATTGTAAGAAGACGACTTACGGATTATTGAGTTCGAGCCTGCAGGCCGCTAAAGAAGCAAAATTGAGCAAACAAATGAAAGAAAAATAACAGCGATGGGCCAAACAGCCTCAAAAATTGTCCAACGAAGACTGGAAGTGGGTAAGAAGCTGACGTTTTATTTTCCTAATTATTTGCTAGAAAAATTATGTCTACATTGCTTTTGCTGCTTTTTCTGAATTTTTCTGTGGTGTATTTTAGGTGGTTTTCAGCGATGAGTGCATCATCCGGTGCCCTGAGTAGCCATCTCTATATGTCCGTCGATTACCTGTCGAGCAGATTAGGGAAGACTGTATGGTTCAACGAGTCATGCACCCCCTCAGTTCATGGTATGGTACTCTGTGAGCATCTACAGAACTGGACGGCTCTCTATCGTCCAGGACAACATGAACCAACAGCAATACAGAAAACTACTGGGGCACCAGCTGATCCCTCAGCTGTTGAATAGTCAGAGGAAAAAGTTTTTACAGGGACAGGGGATTTCATTTACATAAAGGACAGTGCTCCATTTCACAAGGGGCGTGAAAGCACCCGTTTTCTTGAGGATTGTGATATAAAGGTGTTACCATGGCCTGGTAATGGCCCTGAAATTAACCCAATAGAGAGTGTATGGGTAATTTTAAAGTCTGAGATGAAGAAAAGATTATTGCAAAAAAGCAACTGCTCATTGAACAAATAGTGGTGACCTGGGCTCAGAGTGAAGTCAAGACTGAACTTTGAAAAAGACTCATTCACTTCATGACATTGCTTGTGAACTCACTGAAAATTGCCGAAGAATCATTTAAGACAAACTTACCATGATAATTTTCTATTCGATATATGTTATTCTTGGAAAACATAACTATTTTATAATTACATCATTTGCTACTTCCGAGATATGTGAGGATATAAGGAAAATATTGCTGCTTGGAATAATGTCTACTAATTTGGACGATACTGCAAAGCGTATGCACAACATTTAATTTAAGCAACACAAATAAATGTCTCTAATTGTACTACCGTTTTCGTAATTACAGGTATTATTTTGAAATGAATCCGTACGAAATGAAATATTAAAATTTTTAGCTGCATATCAAAATGAGACTGTCTCGTCACTCTTCGAGATGAAGTATTCGCAGTGTTTTTGTTTCACGTGCACAAGTATACACAACGGATACTTTTATTCATAAGTAAAGTAAACCCCTGTTTCGTAGTAGTATAAAAGGCTGCTAAATTAGTTATCAAAAATCAAAACCGTTATTCGGCTTTACCTGCAGCGAATTATGGCCAATCAAAAAGAGGCAAACTACACTACATATACGATATTTGCGCAGCTTTGGAGTCAGTTACACATACCGTAAAAATTGTTCTTGCCTTTTAGAAAGTAAGTGGATCGTACCAATTTGGAGTCAAATTGAAACTGACGAACACGCTTGTCAAAATTGGTATTCACGCCCTAGCAAGTCGGCAAATGCAATAATTGGTAATCCTCACGGCGCACGCATAACCTAATGCAACCTGGGTCGTCTTTCATAATTAATTTGCATCAACTTTATTCAACGATGGTATTATAATACGCCGCAAGTATTCAGCTCTGTGTGTTGAAAAACAACCACTTGTACAGTTTCATAGTGCAGAGGACGCGTGAACACACGCTTGTCGGAATCGTTTGTCGTTGCTTCGCATATAAAGCATGATGGTTCTTAGGGCAGTCCTACCAAGATTCTTATGGCTTTTCAAAAAGATATGAGGATCAAAATGAGCAAGGAATCTGCACAAACATTATAGCATATTGACTGCAAACGGAACTCCTCGGACGGCGTTTCACGTTCTATTTGACAGGCCAGGTTGCGTCGTTCAGTACTTGGTGCAAAAACAGATTTTCCTGTTTAATTTGTTGAAACTCATTTTTTTCGATACAGGATTTGTTTATTGTGTATTAGTTTCGTGTCCGTATATGTCACGCTTGTATTCGGATCATGTACTTATTGTACCCGTTAGCGCATCAACCGTTACATCTGCTAAGCTATCAGTAATGACGAATCTGATACCTTTCTAACTTGTTGGAATATAGTTTGGCACAGTGCTAATGCTCTTACATGCCTCATGTTATGTGTGAATTTCTTCATTTAGTCTATTGGCTTTTCTTTAGATCATTTTACAATACTACGTGAAACTCCGCATGAATTCCTCCAAATATTGTGCAATAAATGTCAAGTCACTTTGCAACCACAAACTGACAGGACGATGTGTGCGCTACTAGGCGAGCGAAACTTTCCACAACGAGGTGCTCCCTGGGTATATATAAGCCAGCGAAAACAGTCGCTTCTTCTTTTGCAGGAGCCCACTGTCCACCAGATTGATGACCAGCCGTTGCGTGAGCTTCAGCTAGCATGATTATGCAGTCATAAACAGCCCAAAAGACGAGCGAAATTTTCCATAGGTAGCAGCTCCGTGGGTACATCCATGCAAGCGGACATCCAGACTCATCTATATTTGAACGAGTTTACATTCACACCAGCTGCAGCTTCTGCGGCATGAGATCCACACCTTTATGGAGACTCAGCTAGAGTGTCTTTGTTGCGTTCTATGGTCACTAAAATGCTGGTGTGCTTTAACACAAGTATTGGAGGCCAGTTGTAAATGCAGTGAAGCAAATAGAAGAAAATTACAAGCAATCAGCAAAACTGTAATCTTATAATATTTCATGCGCCTGCATAGATTACTGCTAGTCATTAGGTGAGTTATCACCACAACGCGGATATTCTGCAGAGCACTTTTGGTAGACTTTCCTATGTAAATATGAAAGGGTTGTGGGTTAAGAAATAACCCGCCTTAGCATTTGAGAGGTGGTGAAATGGCGGCCTTCGCGTGTTACCTTTGTTAATGCAACAAGTCTGAGGCTGATAATAACCTGCCTCCGTAGGCTAAATGGTCAAATGATCCAAATTATTTCCCATTTGGACTCATAAGACAGCGTAAAGTTGTAGTCCGCTATCGTGGAATTGAAGCGCTTATTGATACTGGAGGAACAAATCTCCCCACTATAATTCTCGTGTTTTTTCCCCGGTCTACCGAACATAGATTAACAGATCGATGACGATCCATGCGTGCCTGGCGGTTACTACAAGAACATAAGATTAGCCATTACAGATGTGTGTGATTTAATAAATAATTTTGATGAGTTATTTTATTTCATTGCCCCAAGTCGTCTGGAAATACGAGGATTAGACATTATCTGGTAATAGCCTGATGTCAATAGCCAGGAAGTACATATCATTGACTGCTCGTGCTTCCCGTGCCGTTGAGGTAGGATGCCATTAAACAAGTTGTTTTATTAATCCATGCCCTGCCTAGGGGTGGCTGCAGGCACTTGCTGACGCACATTGGTACGCTGAATGGTTAACTGTCAAAGGGCGCAAATTGCTTGGCCGGCGGGTGTGGGACAGGCACAGATGTGGGCAATGTTTGTTTACCATCATAGGGCTCACCGAGCCGTACGGCAGTAAGAATTGCATGTAATTAAACACCACAGCCGCAAAGGACCTGTCATGAATGGATCGCCAGGCGAGACCAACGGAAAGTAAACCGCTCGGCTGTAAGAATTGAAGGTTAGTTAGACACCCATCAGCATTGATTGCGTCATGCCTAGGCCGCAGGGCCAGAACAACGGGAAGCAGTGCGTTCGGCTGCAAGAATTGTACGCGAGTTAAACACCATGAATTGTTTTCAAATTGCCCAATGTCCTTCAGGCTACATAGGAGAATTCGCCGGATTGGGTTAGCCAATTCTAGCTGAAAAGCCTCCAAATATATCTGTCTACATTTTTTTACCATGTAATCTTTCAAGCCATCTAGTTATGTGTGTTCCTTACTAGTAACACTGCGCTTAAATACACCCATAGCACAGATTAATGGGATTCATATCCAGTGATCGCGTAGGCTATTCCATCGGTCCTCCGCGACTGACATAACGTCCAGCGAACGTCTGGTTCAGGTAGGCAAGAAACGATTTCGCAGAATGTGAATGTGTGCTATCCTGCTGATACCAAATTGTATTAATTAAATCTTCCAAATATAGATGCGCAATGACGCTTCTCTGCAACATTTCAGGTATGACTATACTGAGTAACGTGAAATATCGTTATTGTTCCAAAAGAAACTACTGGACGCACTCTTGGAAAATAAAACGTGCCTATTGATTTTTTGACCAGACAATGAATTCCAGGCCATCAGCTTTGCTCCATGTTGCTCATATAAAGCACTACATTGCCGTGGGCTGTTTTTTGCCGAAACAGGTCACGTATATTTGCTATGCAGAGAAAAGTCCGACTCATTGGTAGAAAAAATGGAATGCTCATCCAGACAGATTAAAAGCAAACTGGTTAATTCAAGGCGCTTCTGTTAATCTCAAGCACCTGGTAAATTGCACCTCCAGTGCACCTTACCGCCAGAATAGTTCGCCTTCTTCATCTGATGTACAGTAGAAACGGTGTGGTTTCGCAATGTTGGGCGAGTTGCTGAATGCTGATATGGCTGTTACTATATACCTCTTGTACAACACACAGACTGCTACCTTATCTCTGATGAGGGAAGCCGTTTGCTTTGGTTAATGTTGCAAACATCTAATTCGTTGATACTGACTGATATTTCACCATTTGCACGCAAATATAAATAATAAAATTGACAAATTATATTCCACATTGTACATGGTAAACAGTATCGAAGGCTTGATATATTTGTACCACTAGCCAATTTTTGACTGTGAGGGCAAAAGTCGCATCCATGATTAACTTGTCGTATGGTCTACTGGTGCCATCAGTGTGTCTGGGCCGGCTGAAATCTAAGAGTACTGTCACGTCAAGTAAACTCACCAATTGGTTTTCAAGATCCCTAGAAGCCGAAATTTTAGCTGTGGCACAAGTGCAATCGAAAAGAGGTAAACAAGCAACGCTATAACGTACAAGACACTGCAGGCAGTGTGATTCATTTTAGTATCGGTAGTAGCCTAATACAATCTTATGGATTTGCTGGAGGCCTTTTTTATGCCTTAAAAGCTTTTGTAGCGATATAAGTAGGGTGCACATCGACCAGTTATCTCCTTCGCTAAGGCTGTTGTTCTCAATTTCTAGCACAGCAACCCATAAATTAATTTGCAGGATACCGTATTACTGGCTCTTTTACCTGCGTGAAGGCCGACTGTGAATCGATCGAATCATGACACGTTCAGTGCATGTGCGCTGTCTGCCTCAGGTAAAGTTCTTACAGCCGGACTGGCTGCGTTTCTTTGAACTTGAACTGCGGTCGAGGTATGACGCAAGCAATGCGGATATGGAGTCTGGCTAACGTTCCCTTGTTACAGTTGAATGGCGTGCGTTTCTTTGGTTTTTCATGTGATCCACGTAAGGAAGGTCGATTGCGGCTACGGTGTTTGCTAACGTTTACTTCGCACCGCAGAACGGCTCAGTGGGCCCTGCGATGGTAGACAAACTTTCGCGCTTCTGTGTCTATCTCAACCCTGCCGACCAAGCAATTTGCGCCATTAGACGTTTCGTAGTTTAGCGTATTACAGTTCGTCAGCAATTGGGTGCAACCGCCCCTACCTTTCGACATGTTTAATAAAGCAACCTGTATATTCGGTACTCGCTGTGCGAGAGACTGGCAGACAACTTCTTTAATGAAATAAGCTTTCGCGAATGTGTAACCACATTGATCAACCTAAGACTGTATGAATTATTTGAGGGTACAACATATCCAGCTCAGGAATTCGATGATTTGTCTGGTTGCCGCGTGCAGCAATCTACCATTGTCCACCTCGCTTTCTGCTTATGGGTAATTTTTGCTCACTTTAATTTTGTAGCCAGAGTTTCAGCTTTTTCCCCGGATACTAAGAATTCGAGGCGCAGTTTACAGAAATGGTATTTAAAATTGGGCAGCGCAAAATATCTGTCAACCAACGCCTTTACACCGTATTTCGCTCTATCTTGCATGGAGCTACCACTACTATTACTAACAAGTTACGAGCAACATGAGCCAGCCATTCATGTCCTGGAGCCAATGGCAGCTGATTGCCAGCCGAGTGTGTTAGTCAACATGAATCTTCCGTTGTCCTATTGCAACTATAGGAGCCATTCATCATTTATTAGAAGTGCGGCATTAATGGTCCTAATCAAGCCATCTAAGAAGTAGACTGGTAGTTGGCGCAAGATTCATATGTTAAAGCCTGTTTGTCTGTTATAAATGTGAGTGTACAATGATTGTGCGCTTCTTGCATGCACCTCAATTTTCGGAAGCTGTACCATTGAAGCTATATTGTTGCGAAAGTTTTCATACTCAATTGTCTCAATGGCGACGCGTGTTATAAAAGTAAATTCTTCGTTTCTAGAGCTGCGGATGATTATGTGGCATTGGCATTGGCATCTATGCAGCGGTGTGCACAAGCGGAAAGCATCGTTCTCTCGAATAGGTGCATGGTAACGCAGCGAAGACGGCCCCCAATATGATGTTTGCTTACATGAAGCGGCGAACTAGGTCCACAAGTGACGAAGCTGTGTTCGAGGGCACCGACGGACAGTCTCTGACTTCCAGCACTGAATATGCGTCCGCTTTGGATAAGCGCTATGATTCTGTACATGCAAGTGTGCATGCGCCTATGCTATGCCCGACGTGTGCAAACCCTACGGAACTAGAGGGTTTGCTTGCGCTTCAGATATCCGCAGTCTACTCGCCAGCGTTGTTAGCACAAAACCTGCAGGACCCGAAGGAATTCACTCGCCAATTTTGAAGTTCTTATTGGACATAATCTCGCCTGGCGTGACGGATCTGTGCATAAGATCACTGCCATTTTGTGTTTTGACGAGCGACTGGAAAGGCTCTTTATTAAAGCCAATTCCAAAAATTAGTGACAAACGCAATGTGGACTATTGCCGCCCTATTTGTCTTAAGTCTTGCTTGGCAAAGTTGCCCTAAATATTTGTGAAAAAATGGTCTTCTCCAGTTAAGGAAGTCATAGATCTAACGCCGGCACAGCACGGTTGCATGAAGGGCCGCTCGTGTATCACCATATTGATGTTGGCGTGGCAAGAATGGTTGCAAGTTTTGAATATCTGGAAGTCAGTGGAAGTTAACAGCATTGATTTTACTAAAGCATACGATAAAGTGAACCAAACGGCCATTCTTTCCAATCTGGGGATTTGTTGTGTCGGCGGCGCACTGCACCGGTGGATTAGTGACTTCGAAATTAAGCGAAGATTACTTATTCAGTTGGATGACCTTCTAACTGAATGGTACCCGGTACGTTAACATGCGCCTATTGGTTAGCGCCCCATAATATCATCAATGTCAAATTCCTGGCCAGGACAGTCGTCAATGTGATTTCCTTCCTTCCCCGACTTTGGCAAAATTGGTACAGAAATTTCCGCTGTATTTTACTACTGGTCTTGACGAACCTGATATAAAACTTCTCTACCTTCACCTCACTTTTACTCCTCTGATTTTTGTGAGATACCTCGGGTCTGCAATCAAAGATCTAGAAAACATAATAGCAATAATAAAAATAACAAAAAATATAATTGAATAATAGCAAACCTAATTGCTTTGAGTGATCATATCCATGGTTTTCTAAATCACCTTCTTTAAAAAAGCGCACCCCAATTTATTTTGAACGTGGGGTTACAAAGAAACAGTGCTGATTTTCCTGCCCGGGTAAACTATCAACAAATTTAGCCAAAGGACTGGCTCACACTTGGCTGACATATAAACAAATGCTGAAATATTATTTCTCTTTTCCGTCTCTTTTGTCACCTTGGTATACACGGTGTCATGCTTAGTTCGATGAGAATCATGATGATATCAATCTTTCTGTAAAAATGTCACGCCAGGGATTTTCTAAAACTATTTACTCCAGTTCGTCGAAGGCCCTTCCTTCAAATAGCCCGATCGCCAACTGTTTGCATTTAAGGAATGACTGAGCACGCAATATACTAGATCCTTGTTTACATGCTTTTGGATTTAGTTTGCACCAATGGAAAAATATAGAGGACAGCCTGCAGCGGAAACCCCACAAGAACTCTTTTGAAGAGGAATGCTCCATGGTTGTCATAACCTTTGCGTTTGTTCCAGGTAACACCAAGTAATAAATTCATGGAGGACAGTAGATTTGTGTCGGACTAGGGCAGTTAAAATTTCATGAACAATCTTAACTGCCCACTGCCGGACATGAATATAACCGGCTGATATGAATATTAGCCATGGAAAAGGTTGTTTCTCACCAAATGTTTCCAACTTAGCACGCATCTTCAGCATCAGCATTACGACATTTCTCGTTGCATCCCTGCTCTTAATATCGCTTTTCGTTACCCGGCTATCAATATTTGCAGTACCAATTTCCTCGTCGGTCCTAATATGAGTAGCATCCTTCGCTTGTACCACTCCAGGTATGGAAGTAACTTTGATGCATTTACACTTGGTATTAAATAACCACCTTTACTAATGATGTCACCTCCTGTCACAAGCCGCTAGAGGCGGACCGCCCCACTTTAACCCCCTATGCTGCGCCTCTGCGTGTTTGTCTGAGCATGCATTTACGGGCTATGCGCACTTTGCGCGCGTAGGCCTACAGCGAAAAATGAGTGCCGCAAGGAGTTGCTACGTCACAATTTGGTATGGCCACACAAAAAGCGTATGCATAACGGTGCACTTAGGCGAAATCACTGATGCGACGACCGCAGCGTACGAAGCTTCCCGACCCTATGGAATAGCGATTGGCTACGCATTAACTTGTGCAATAAAGTTTAATGTGGCTACAAAAACGACAGCTTTAGCGCATATTCCACGGATAGCATCAGATTTTCTAAAACCTAGGTTGACGCTTACATAGAATAAGCGAGTGATGTCAAAGCAGGAATACGTTTTGTACACCGAGGAAAGTTGAGCATACAGCTCTAATGAGTTCGTCCCGCAACGAAATTTGGTGCCTAACATGCCCCGGAATTGGTTAGGGTGGGAACTTTACTTTCGCAATTACCCATACCACGATGAAATGTACTATCCTGTCTGTGCAGTGTGACGGCCAGCTGTCTTCCCTAGGCGTGTTTTCGGGTGCTCGCGAAGGCGAACAATGAATGTGACCATACATGACTTAACACGAAAAATATGCTGCTAAACAATCTTTAACTTATTTTAAACTCGCTCGTTGCTCATAAGCTATGAGGTATCTTTAAAACCTTAATTTCGTTACGCGCACCTGAACGTTAGAGTAGTCAAAGTGACCGATTTACATGCTCCCGGCCGTCCTAGTTGTACACAGCCTCAAACCGTTGAGTTTCTCAGTGTAAAATCTTTGCAGAAGAAGTACTGGATAATATTCGTGAGCCTGCTAACTAGCACCCATGGGATAATCGCCTTAAGATATGTTACATCACACAGCATTTCATAGAGACCAAACGCCAACACTGAGGCTTATTAACTACGGCAGCAAGGCTTTTTCTGAGTCGTTAAGCTGCAATGCGCGAAAGCCTTCCGCATAAAAACGACTTCCTTAATTACCACTTTAAAAGGAACTTCACATGAGCTTCCTACCAGCCGACATACAGAAACGCAAAATTCAATATCAGTTTTTTACTTAAATTCGATTAATTGATCACCACATAAAGGTCAAATTGAAATCTCACCATAAACCCATGCATTCAAACTCCGGGGCAACATTGGAAACAATAACCTATATTTCCAAAAGACACAAGAATTTATCAGCAAGAATTGTGATTTTAATGATTACAAAGCCTCGACTCCTAGGACATGATCAAGCTGCGACCTAAAGTGTATGAAACATACGGACTGGCTTTACGGACACCGCATTCTCATGCCTTGGGCTCCCCAAAGCAACTTGGGCACTTCGTCCAAAGATATTGCTACTCCTCTCATTTTCTTTTCTCCTTCTTTTAACTTAGGGAAATGAAAACAGCAAACCTGTTTCATGTGCGTCCAGGTAGTGTGCATGTGATATAGTTTGCAGTAAGCCTAAAGGAAAACTATCACAAGAAGTCTTTTATTAACGCTAAATGTCAGTTGTCGAGTAAATGGCAGCGTTACTCATAACACCATTGCACTTACCAGGCTTCTATCGAGCGATTCCCGTTTCCGGTATATAGAAAAATGACGTTAATATAATCAAGTGAATAATTTGAGCTATTATACAATGTAAATTTTAATGCACAGCAGGAACAAATAGCGCATGCATAGCGCTTGAAAGTGAGAAATAGCCCTCAACACCCCTGTCATGCATTCGAGTGCCTAAGCTAAAATATAGCATGCACATTTGCGCGTGTAATCTAAGGAACTACGGCATATAAACGCGCAACTCATCGGCTACCGTTCGTCGTAACTATAAACAAAATTATGGGTTTGTCACTCATATATCCACTGTAAGTAATATCATGCTTAAGGACAAATGCAATGTCGGTGTCAAATGCAAAGTAATCACACGCCGTAAGGTGTGATAACATGGTCTTTAGTAAGCTATTCACTGCATTTGTAATTTATTATTAAATGCATAAACTTGATTATTTCTTTGCGCCTCTAATCCTAGCAAAAGCTTATGATATATAAGTGAAGAAAGCGAAAATTAGATTAACTTTGCGGGGATTTTTATTGCTAAGCCGGCAAAACTAGATGACCACAAGATGCACATTTTACACAGATTACAAGCTCCAGTTAGTATTTTATCTTTATTCCAGTTTACTTATTATCCTTTTATTTAAAATCACAATATATTAAAATTCCGCATTAGTTTGGCTCAGGTTGTTAATGAATAATTTTTTATTTAGCGCCAACCACAAAAAAGGCTAGTGACATGAGACGAAGGGCAAATGCATAATTTGTGTCATTTACCTGTACAAGTGGTCATTTGATCGAAATAATTTAAACAGAAATTTCAAATCTGCAGAAGGCATGTGCATCCATCAGCTTTGTCAATAAAAACCTACCGAAATTTTAATTGTTCATTTGTTTTCCGAACTTGTTGGTTTTGTCGCAAACGTTTCATCGCCATTTGAGGTGGCATCCTCAGTGCGGTGAAATGGGAGGTACAATCTTCCTGTGCACGAGCTGCAGCTGACCTTTAGTATTGGAAGTATCTATTTGTGCTTCGTGATCTCTAACTATTTTCCCAAGACTTACGTCGGGGCCCGAGTTGTTCTGTTTTAAACCGCGTGATAAAATTTTCAGTATTGCTTTTGTTCAAGTGGTTCGTACATTGAATCGATGTCGATGTGCATGTTGATTCGGTTTTTGTTAGGAACTAAGCTTCCAGGTATTTCTTCTATTTTCTCGTTTCACCCCGTACCAGGACTTCTGCTTTGCTCCGAACGAAGATATGTCCTTCTAAATGTAAATACAATGAAACCAGCTACGTTACACAATGCTTTTCACACGCGCTTTTATGTTCCTGTATCATTGTTGACAGTTTTCTTTACGTCTGGATAAAATAATCACTCACGTAATCCAGGCAAAATATTTGTATACCACACTGCGTGTTTCCTTCGCCTGCAGTTTTTCTTTTGGTTTTGAAAGCGTACTTCTCAACGTGGCATTTTGTTTTTGTGCCACAATGAGATGATGCTGTTGGAATAGTTTTGTTGGCATTTCCAACATCTTATTTATATAAAGCAGAAAACCCGTTTCTTTGCTTTTGTTGTTGCTGTTGCCGTTGCTACTGTTATGGTTGTACGCTGTATGTTTACCTTGTTATGATTCAGACATGTTCGGATTACATTCGTAGGTATCCATTGAGTTTGAAACATTTAAAGAGATGATTTTTTCACTTTGCTTTGCTTCCTTGGTAGTACTGTGTGTATGCGTTCTGCGAAACAGTCTCATCCCACAGCTAACTTTATGGCGTTAAGAGGGGTTGCTGTTAAATTTAGAATTTGGTTTGTGTTCGTTACTGTATACATAATTTTGCAGCTCACATTCCATGATTCTTGTTACTAATACCGCCAAGAAAGGATCCTGGCTTTCCTTCTTAGGTTCCATTGTAAATTGGATGCCTTCCATGGCGTTATTCAATAGCTGTTGTGCGACCGTTATTTGGTTGCGTCTGCTTATTCCAAAGCATCGTCCACAAATCGAACCAAAAGTTTCGGATTGATGATTGGTAGTACATCCTCCTCCGATTTTTGCATAAATTTATTTTGTGATTCATGTCACAGGTGATCCTATTGGTGTGCCTTTCTGTTGCTCATAAATCTTTGAATCACTGAATGAGAATTAGGTCGACATACAAAAGTGTAGTAGTTTGCATACATTTGTGATCCTCTCTTTTCCGATTTGTTGTTCCCCGTTATTCAGGCGTTCTGTGATTACCGCTATTAATATTTGCAAAGTTTAAGACATGAAGAGCGCAGTCAAGTCGAATTATCTTATTGTTTCATCATTAGATATTTGCAGGTGTTTCATATTTTGCAGAAACTGCTGGGCATTGGTTATGGAATATTTCAATTCAAATATCAAATGTTTGAGGCGTCTCCATATTTCTTTCGCTAGGTTGTAGAAGGGGTTTTCCCGGGATTGACACGAAAGGCCGCAAAGTTTTAACATGTTTAGGCATTTTCGGCAGTCCGTACAATTGTACGATGTTCGAGTAGCGGGTACTCATTTTGTCGCGGTCCACTTTAGTGATTTGCTTTAATGTTTAGTTTATTTTGTTGGTCAGCTGCAAAATTGGACCAAAGTCCATGCACCTGTAGGTTGGTGTGTTAGTCAAGAGGAGTGTGGTTTTCTCAATGTAATCCTCATTGTCCATTATGACAGTCATTTGTCCTTTGTCAGCTGCTAAGATAATAATTTTTCCTCAGACTTATAGGTATTCATTGCCACTTTTGCTTGTATGATTAAGATCCTGTATTGTTTGTTGTGCCTTGTAATAAAAACATTTTTGTTCCATATTTGCTTCCGAGTATCTTCGTCAACCCCATTGGACTACACCGAGATATCGAATGCTGTTTGGAGAAAAAATAAACAACTAAATTATCAACCAGAGCTATTAGTACTCCGCACGTGTTAAGTATTATTTTACATGTTTTTCTTTTGAAATGGTTTCAATTATATATCGATGGGAGCAACAAATCTAAACATTTTGCATGTATGCGGCCAAGTCTTTTTAACATATAATTGTGTTTCCAATTATAACTACCCCATACCTGTCAGAAAATAATATTACCCAGATTAACAAGCCACATCAATTGTAGTTCCTTAGTTACTTAAATAATCCGTGCAATATTAAATTTCAGTTCACTACTTGCACTTCGCCATTGAGTTGATACGTAAGGATGACTCTAATTTAACTATCGTTAGAAAGCAGTAATAATTAGGAGCGTCTCCTGCGTGTATCCTATGTACATGGTGAATCATTCCCATTCATATTTGCTATAAACTAAACTGCCAATTCAGTGGTATGCGACATAACCTTTTGATATTTCTTGCAAAATTTTCAAATCAATATACCTATACATATATAATGCACATTAGAAAGTAGTGGTCCTTTGTATTTTGCACTACAAAATAATGCAATTTAATAGGTTTTGAGAATTTAAATCTTTGCATTCCAGACACACCAAATTATTTATTTAAACGCAGCTACAACTGAACTCCATAATCTAGATAAGTGGGATGCAGAAACAACATTACCCTTTTATCACCTATGTATCGTTCACATAAATCTTCAACCGAATCTAAGAAGATTTTCTACGATGAAGTATTTGTTGGATGTTTCCAGGTGTCCACAATTTATGTAAATCCAAAATATATATGCTTCATTTGACAGAATGGGGTTAACTATATTCTTCTGTAAGATACCGGGAAGATATAATGTTGTAGGTAGATCAGGTGAAATCTATATACGTAAAAACACTTTGGATTTAAATGAAGCTCTAGCACTTTGCTACTATTTTATACCTGACGCATTTAACTACAGCAGCTTTTACGGAGAAATATATTTAATGGAAATCGGCTTCGGCAAATTCAAATTTATGGAGTCTGTTACGTTAAGTTAGAATGAAATTATTTGTACCTCGTTACAGCTGCGGTATATAAATTGTATATTATTGACCCCATTTATATGCGGGTACTCATTGGCAATACAGATTCGTCAAATTAAATAGAAGCGACTTGTTAAAGTATTATATATTACATATGAGGAAACATAAGCGAAAACATGGCGGCAGTAAAGACAGTATGGAATAGTTTGTTGCTATAACTTTAGAAATAAATTATTACATTTGGTATACATCCGTAGTGTAAAATCTACATAAATTAACATGCATAATTAGAGCGCAACATTTATTAAAATAATATAAGCCCGACTTGTTTTATCAAATGTATTTGTAGATACATTTAAATTGCTAACAAATTGCGTTTGATGAAATGTTTCAACGCATTACAATTTCATAAGAAGCTGCTCTAGCATTTATTATAAGTTTATTCGTACACATTCTGTACAACACTTTTTGGAGCCCCCAATCGTGCTTCCACAATTATAAACCTTGTGAACAACGTTCTAATTGAAAGCATTCCGCACAGTGTCAGGTTTTAATTAAACTATTAATGGTATCACATTTGGATTAAAGATTAAACTATAAGAACATTAAGCGGGTATGTTTACTAATGTGAATTGTCCTTTGTCTTGCTATGGTACCGCTAATCAGACAGAAGCTTTGGTTATCTAGCCTTAAAATGTTCTGCCAATTATTGCAATAGAAATTTACAATCACAGTTAAACTCAATATATATAGTAACGATTGGCAGTTCAGCGATATTTTGCTTGGCGGCTTTTTGAAAACTAATTTAATAACAAGCTGTCATCTGAAGTTATCTGCGCAGCAGTCCGACCGTTTTGTAGTTATGTTTGTTTAAATAAGGTGAAAAGCTTGCTTAAGATTTCAGCTACTTCTTTGCATGACCCTACGTGTATTTCGTTGCATCTATCCTTAGCTTTTAATTAACAGCATGATGTTCCCTATAAAATATCAAAACGAGTCATCTATATTACACCTAAAATCACACACTCAGGTAAGCTTCATTAGCCGCCGAAAAGCTGCTTACGCCAACGGAGAGTAGATAATTAATTTAATTCTAATTTGCAGAAACCTGATAGAATAATTAACGGGTGAATACAAAAAGTGGGTCGAGAGGATATGCCAAATTAGAATGCTTTCAATTTGATCGGAATGAAAGGTTTCGAAACAATTGCGGAATTTTTGTGGCAAATGTCATAAGAAGGTCACTTACAGTTTTTGAAAAACTCATTGACGTTATTTTATCAATTTATATTCACATCTAGTTTAAGAAACCTATGTTCCAATTTCTTGTAAGTACTCATTATATTCATTGTAAAGTGCAAATAACCACTATTTTACCCTATTCACTATCAGGAAATCATACGTCGACATTTGGTGGAAATTTCCAAATGCCGATTTATAATTGAGTTTTTGAGCTATTATTATTATTATGTGCCTACGCTGTTTGTTTTACTTGATACCTACTTATGCACAAACCAGATGAAATCCCCAACTACTTCGTTTCGATTAAGTTACACTTTTATGTGCAACATCTTCCAAGTGTTCAAATTATGATCCGCTTAATGGTTGATGCAAAACCACTTTCCATATTCTTTGCATGCTTAACAGGCTGAAGCAAATAAATATTGACAATGCAAGTATGCTGCTGAGATGATATAAATGTAACCAAAGTAAACCACAAAGTGACAGCCGGGAAAGGTTATTTTCAGTTATAATAAATTATCTGCTTATATCAGAAAAACAGAAAGTTCATGCAGTCATTTCCCTTTATCAATATGAATAAAGCAAGAAGAAACAACATTTCAACAAAATTAATTGAATTCAGCAATTTTGCATATTCGCGTCAGCTGTTTATATGCAGTTAGTGGAAAACCGTGCGATGTTAAAAGCAAAAGATTCAAAGCGGTCGAATTTTCTTATTCTCCCCTGACCCGTTCCGAGGAAAGCGCAATCATTAGCCTCAAGAGGGAAGGGCTAGCGTGTTCACGATATCCGTCTGCTTTCACAAATTTGCCTTCAGCCTCCGCAAACTGCAGTATGCGGGGATTAGCTTCTTTTCTAACTACCCTGAAATTGCCACGTAGCTTTTGGCATTTAGGGTTGTCAACTCTGTGGCAGGCAATAAAACTAGTCGGTAGTTTTGAACCCTCAGCGATCAAGTTTCGCAGAAGATGCTCTGCAATCCAAGCTCACAGCCTCCTCTCATTTTGGCCTGCGTACTTGCTACCGCAAGTAAAGTAACAAGGTAAAAACTTGATGCGTTATCTTGAGAGTCCGGTCTGTCCAAATTGGATTTAGAGAAAAACTTTCTGACTTTGTATAAATACCACTAGCTCAGCCGCATGGTAACGATTCTTAATTGATTAACAATTTGGTCTTCTTTGAACGGCAGTTTAATAGATGTTTTATTCTTCGGGACATCAGTTGGTCGTTTATCGCCTGATAGTATTTCGCGCGCCGAGCTATAAATCACCATGAATACCCATTCTCTTGTAGTATCAAGATGACTAGTTCTAGTTCACGTTTGATTATGTCTAGTCAGCAAATTAAACGAGCTCTAGCAAAGGTAGTACGTACTAAAGCTCATTTATAGTTTATTGGGAAAAAGCTACTAAAGTTAAAGTATTGTCCCGTCCATGTTGCTTTTCTGTACACAGATTAGACGAGTGTACCTCCGGCTTCCTCTCTAACTCAACATCAATAAAGTGGAAAGATCCGTCTGACTAGTTTTCCATTGTGAACTTGGTGGCTGGATGGCACCTGTTCATCAGTTTAAATAAGTGCGGCTTTTGTTGAGGGGTCTAAACGACGATGAATGTGTCGTCTACATACTGGCAATAAAGGTGTACATTTTTTAGGTAAGAAGCTAACATACTGTTTTCCAAGTGGCCGAAGAAGTTAGCAACCAAAACTGGGCCCAATGAGCTGCTAACAGCTGCGCTATCGATTTGTTGAATCAGGGTTCAACTGAATCGGAACTGAATGTCTTTTGTGCATATGCGCACTTATGATTTGCGCTGCAGCGCTCGGAACCCGAATTTGTCAGCATGTATAAATATTATATCTGGTGTCTTCTCCAAAGTGATAACACTGTACAATGAGGATACAACGAAAGAAACCATGTTATTTTATATTTAAATTAATTATCTTGTTGACAAATTCAAAAGTGTCGCTTAGACTGTAACTCGTCAATTCCCTCCGGATAGGCTCGATACGTTTCGTTAGCCAACGCGCTAATTTTTGGTAATGTGTGTCTACCATTGGGACGATTGGACGTATTGGGACACCTTCCTTGTTTGTTTTTGGTAAGCCATACATGTGGGGAAATCGTGATCCCCTGAGGCGAAACAGTCCTAGTTTTGGCATCCTTCAATCAGGTATTCACTTGCTTCTTTAATTCACGGACTATTAACTTCTCCATCTGCACGGTTTTGCCTTGGTTTGTTACATCGGGAACAGAACGATTAGAATCCGCAAGAATTGATTGACTTTCCTGAATTTAGTGTTGCTTTTCCAAAATCACAACTGCTGATCCCTTGTCCGCTCTAAGTATTACGAGGTTTTTGATTCGCTGCAATTGCATCTATGAATCCCAATGATCCATTGTAAGGATTCTGCACTTTTGAGTTTCACTGACACAGAATTGGTTAGCCAAGTCTACCATTTGAACCCTAAACCAGCCCCTTGCATCCTCGCTGACAGATGTTAAACTGGACTGTTGTTCGCAAGAAGCTAAAACATGCTTCAATCCTTATTTTGTCGCATCTGGATGGTGGGACTGCAAAATTGAAATCAAGGGATAAAGCTTCAAGTCGGTGACGACACAAGAGGGTGATTGATAAATTTAACAAATATTTCTCAGATTCTAACGGCACTTGATCGTTGAAACATTCCGGTGACTTGGAGCTTCTTGGATGCCTTCTGAATTCAGCAAATTCGGTTAAAAGATGGTTCTTTCTTACTTGTTTGAAAAACCGAAAATATTGTAACGCGTTATGTTTAACCGTTAACGGTGGATAATATGCCAATGTTCATTGTAATTGTTTATCTGCGCTTTGGATTTTGATAAAAGCAAACAATAATACCCTTGTAAAACCTTGCTCTTAATTCTAAACAAAATTTAAGTGCACGCAATTTATCTTACGTGGATAATAATAACAATAACTATTTCTTTCGCGATGTAAGTCCTTGTCGCTTTTTGTGAGGACTGGTTATTATTGTAAAAATTATCGAAAAGTGTTTCGTCCGCAGTATAGTATTACGCTGTTCTCAAATATAAACGTACATATCGGCACATATAGACAAGCAACAACGGTGTTCGCTATTTTATAGCTCATAATAATAGTCACATATTCAACAGAGTTACCCGACTAAAAACAATCAGAATCATTTTTCCAAGAGGCATTTATTTCAATATTCATCTGATAATACAATTGTCAGTCAAAACGTTTGCCCTAGTGTAGATGCTGGGCATATTTCCAGCTCTAGTGAATGAGGTATATACTGGTTTATTATGATAAAAGCAAATTTCCCTTATGTGGTTTCGTAAGCACATTCCATTCTTACAAGATTATATCTGTGGATTACATACAAGACGTGCACAAATATCATGGAAAGTCAAGCACTTAAAATAAAAGATTGGTTTTCCCACACTGCTGATTCGCTGTTCACATTTTCCCTTTGTTTTGGCGGTGGCGGTCATTACCTGAAAAATCACTTTCATTGTTATAATTATCAGACAAAACTTGAGCCTTATATCTGAAACAGTTTACGAATATTACGCAAAATATTAGATTTACAATTTCAACAATACATTTTGCTTACTATAGATGTAAACGAATTAAGCCGAATTTATTTAAATTAAGATTGTCTGTTTTTTAGCTACGACATATTAACTATTGTACAGAATTCGCAGCAGAGCAATCTTTGCAGAATACGTCTGTTATGTGGAAAACAATATACTTCGATCTTGACAACCAACACGGCTACTAATAAACTTTTATAGGTCAAAGGTGGTTATTTGCGAATAGGGCGGTAAATATCCATTTAAATATATTTGGTAACTTAACGAAACTTTTTTAGTTATATGTACGATTTTAGAGATTATTTCATATGTCCATTATCTGGTATTTGACATAATTAATAAGAGAAACAATGTGTTAAATTGTAATGCCTGCAGCAGATATTGCAGTTTTCGTGATAACATCATTGTAGTATCCTGGCAAACAAAAAAGAAAAGCGATGCATAATGCACTGAACGATGTCTACATTTCCCGAAATTACTATCGCAAATATACTGAAAATATGTGCATTATGCATGCATGGAATGCTGGATACTAATAGAATGAATGGAAAAAAGACATGGTGGGTTAACCAGGTATATACATGCACTCAGATTCCACTCATGTTATTAAAAACAGGAAAAATGCAGCTGTGCGCACATTATTGTTGATGGAAGCTGCAACTAGTATTTCTCTTTCTTGAGAGCTTATCAAATGTGGACGATTACAATTGCGTCACACGTTAAATAAGTTTTCGGCTAAATTTATATGACCAATTTATAATTAATTTATTTGCAGTTTGCTTTCATCAATTATTTTCATAGCTGCAATATAATTAAATGGGTATAGCTGTTATGTATAAACATTAATGTTGATATATTTAACTGAATTTTAGGGTTCTAAATGTTAATTTGCAAAATAAGTTTGCAATTTGTTCTTATAGCACAGGGTTCAAGATACTAAAAAATCATGCCCAGTTATTGAAACTATATTTAAAATGTAATGGAATATTTTAAAGCTGAATAAGTTTATCCTGTTTACCATTTTGTATAAACATTAATCAAGAACACACAGCTTTCAATCGAAGCGTTTATGCGTTAGAGTATCTAACCGCCAGGGCCTGAAAATTCAGCACTTGTTATTTGAGAAAATTGATTAATTTTCTGACCAGATTTTCTATTATGCATACATAAAAGAAGGTGTCCTGTTCATTCAAGCACTTTCTTTCCGTCCACAGTAACATTGGCAACGTATTTAATGCATGAATATCTATAAAATTGGGAGCAATTAGAAAAGGTTAATTTGCAGTGAAGGCGAACACCCACACCTCTAAATGCAAGAAAGCCTAAGGCTGTCAACTTATTTTTCAATGCACAGCTAAACTTTATTCAACTTCTAATCAAAGTTCAGTGAATCTAAGGGAAATGTAACTGTTGTACAGTAACAGTGCTTTGAACGCTGAAACCATAGCTATCCGTTGAACCGGACCATTTAATGTTTTTTAATGGAGGTAGGAAGCAGTAGGAGCTAAGAGAGATATTGATGGTACACGGCCTCTAGGCCCTTTCTAGCTTAAACCATCAAGTTACCTGTCTTTTAATTAAAACATTTAGAGTTATAGCTGTTCGGCCAATTTAATTGGCTTCGAGCCCGCACAAAACTGCAGCACTCTGTGTTAGTTGGCTTTAAGAGGCTGAGCTTACCTCGTTAAAGAAGGAGCAAATTTATGTTCCCGGGATATAGCAAGTTTGTTGAGATTTTAAGCTTCGTTATCTCTGTGGTAACAAATCGTCTTCAAAACGTATTTGTTTTACACCTTGTTCTCATATAATTACTGCAAATGTTTTGTCAAGAATTACGGATGGCTGTGGGTCTAAGTACATCTTCTAGGTTAAATGACCGCCGTAATCATTGTTATGTTAACGCTATATTATCTGCCAAAAGTTTTGTCGTAGAAATGCTCGGGACTGACTAGGGTCATCAAATCCGTTTGCATAGCGTCCTTGTAAAGTTGCCGATGTACGTAAAATTGCAGGAACAATAGGATGACAGTCATATGTGTGCCTTACATTATCCTTTATCCATGCAACTGGATATAAGGTATATATTTCTAGTAGCTAGCGTCAACATGTTTCAGATAATTCTTGCAAGTAAGCAACGGTCTGATGTGGTATGGCGTTACATATATGGACAATATATTCAAGGAACATACACAATTGTCTGACGGTTTAATGCGCATTCCATAATGAGTGTTAAATAGTATTTACTACCCGACCTATCCGACGTTTGTCTTAGCAACAAAAGCAGGTGCAGCAGTTAAAGGGCTAGGTAATGCAGCTAATTTGTCACCGTAAAGACAAATCTTATCGGAGCTTCGCTATTTAGGTCTTCTGTGATAAATACAGTCGTGGGGTCGTGTTATCAAATTGGTTTTAACTAGTAAAGTTTAAAAGATAAAAGAGGAATGAGGAGAAATTGCTTACACTAGCAGCATTCGTACAAAATATGCCCTAACATGGTTTCGTTTCATGTAAAATTTCAATTGGATGCGTTTATTGGTTCTTTACGGCAGCACTGTCTTATGTATCTGACGTACAAATTATGTAAATGAACGTCTTCATACGCATACGTTTATCTCTAAGCTCTGTCAGTTGAATCATCGTTGTAAATTGCTCCGTATATAAACGGAATAATAAACTGATCAGCATGATTTGATTTTGACAGCAATGAGATATAGAGGCATTACGTAACTGACATTTCGAAAATATTTGATTTAATATAAGGTGATTATTTGATAAAATATGGTAGGTTTTATTCGAGTTCACCTATTAGCTTTATAATCTAAAGTGTAACTACAAACACTTGATAATAGATTAAACGTGGTATGCTTCGTTCTAAGCGGAATATAAACCTAAGTGTATGTTATTATGCTATATTTCATTTAGCGGTTTATAACTGATTCCTCTAACATAACTGCAACCTGTACTGATCAAGAGCACAGGAAGTGTACATATCCGGTCCGCAAACGCAGGGTCTTATAAAAATGTATATTTAACAATTTATCAACGCCTGTTATGAAAAGCGGAAACCATTAATTTTTAACCATTACCATTAAGGAAAAGAGAAAAATATAGTCACAGATAAGCAGATGGGCCTTGCACGCATGTTATGTTTATAATTAAATTGATTAAAATTTATTCTGTTTTGAAATAACAGCATTTTCCTATTTATGATGAAAGAAGGTCATATTAATTTAATGTGACAAACCAACCTTTATGCTGCAGTTACCATAAGTAACACATTACCAAAAATGTCTATACTGGTTCTCATTTGTTCACACAAGTTTAAGGTCGATAATTTTAGCAAAGATAGGTACTCAAGTTAAAATTAACTTACTAATATAAATATAATTACTTTATATTATTCAGCAGGCTCGATCATCATTCATCAATATACCCGTTAGATAGACGTGGGAAACACTTCAGCTGCTCTGCCGCAAACAATAAAAGAGAAAATAAATGCAACAGTTGCATGCCAGCTGTGCTACCGGCAAAGGATGATCATCATTAAGGTAAAATATCGGCTTCTAGGCAAAATTCTCTTGCGCTGGCAAATGTGATCCTGGTTTGAAGGGAAGACTAAACTGGATAGGGAGGGCTAAAGAAACACAGCAGGAACGCCATTGTGGTCGGCACCTAGCCATGCCATCTATTTTATCTAACAAGACGTGTTCATCGTCTTTTTATCCCTAACCAAAGAGCCGCGAAGCTCCAACAAAAGCCAGCGCCGAAGAGAGGGCATTCATTCCATTTCGATCAAGTTATCGCTTGACCAACTCTCCTCTTCTTTCATCCACACTCTTGCGTGAAAACACCGCACGTCGCGGAATTCATTGGACCATCACGCGCAACACTTGGCCGAGCCTTCAGAGCCTAGTGCGTGAAGTGATGGTGCTGAGCGGGTCATTTCCTTTTCCTTTGCCGAGAATAAGGTGCCGAACATGCTTGTTGCTCGTGCGGTGTACCTACCAGATTTGCGTCATAATGCGAAGGCACCGATGGTCGAACTTAACTAGTCTCTTTATGTTTGTTGTTCTAAGATGCCAGGTTCCCCAACTGTTCAGTAAGATCGAACGTTCCGCTGCATTTTACACTCTACCATGCAGGGCAAGAGGGCTGTTGAGCCGCCGCCGTAATTGGCGAAGCTTAGCAAAAGCACTTCGACGTTTTGCTATACAGTACGTGGTCTCACATTCAATCCCAATGGCGCTGCTACAACTTCTCAAGTATTTGACTTTGCGTCGACTTCTAGCTGTTGCTCAGAGCGCAAAGTTGGTCCGGGTCAATGGTGGAGCAATGCATTGCACTTCGATGGTACAAAGCAAAGCCCAAACAACTTAAAGCCACGGCTAATCTGTCAAATGCATCTAGATATTACTGAGAGCTTTCACAGATGTGGGTACTGCGGTCTGCAACTTTCCAGTCAAGTAGTCGTTCTACTCGCATTAGCTCTAGCCCTAAGTTGTGTCCTGTAAATGCAATCTTCATGACTTTGTCAATAGCAAATTTGCAGGGGAAAGGTGACAGCGCGTATCAGTGTCTCACACTTCTGGATATATTAAAGGACGACAGTTTGTCGTAAGCCCTTACTCTTCTAGTGCTACGCGCGTAAAATGCCGAGGTAAAATTAGCATATTTCACAGATACACCGTTCTTTAGTAGACAGTTCCAAAGTGCTCATCCATCATTTAATTTGAATGCACATTTGCTGTTGAGGAACAGGAATACGATGGGCCGCCAATACATGTGACGGTGCTCCAACAACGCACATAGAGAAAATATGTGAATAATGCAACCACAACCTCGAGGAAACCAGGCTCTCTGATAAGAATCCCGCATTCACGTGCACCAGTCAGTCTGTGAAGGATTACGGAGGCGAGTAATTTGGAGGCGATGAGGATCTGACTGATTCCTCTATGGTTGCGGCAGACCGAACGCGAGCCTCCTTTGAAGAGAGGAACAATAACAGCGAGACTCCATTTGGTAGGGACGGGTCCGTGCTTCCACAATGTTACTAGTGATTTGTGTATAACATCAATAATAGTAGTGCGTTTGAAATTGATGGAGGTTAGGTAAAGGACATCTGATCCTCCGGCTATATTTAACTTCAACAGTCCGATTTCACGCTTAAGTTCTTAGCGAGAGTGTGGATTTAAAGGGACTGCCCACGGATCATGGCAATCGATGGGTTGTGACTAAGCGAACATTTCCTGTCTAATAACCTGCTTTTTAAATTGCTTAGCCCACCGCTGTAAACATGTACACAAATTGCGGATAGGCTGTCAACTCTCGTCACGTATAATTTCACTAACACCAGGTCTCCTGCTGACCGTTTTCCGTATCAGACTGTATAAATTTCGACAGTTACCAAGGGCAGAAGCCATTTTCTTTTCTGCAGCACAACCAGACCACCAAGCTTCGCGGTCTCTTTTCAGGCTAGCAAGGTGCTTTGACTTAGCTCTTCGCAAGTTTTATTGTACTCGGTTCTAGCCGGAATTTGCCGGGGAGCATCGATAAGTCCCAGAGACCGCGAAGTGACCAACTATTCATGTTGGCTATTAGATTAAACACATGAGGGTGTGCCTGCTAGTATTAAAGGCTGGTGAACTTGCGACCGGTTATTATCAATTTGCTCAAGTAAGCTCTTACTCAACTCGAATGACGGCGTACTTTGATAAGCAACTTTAACAGCTGACTTTGTCAGTTGGCTGGTATCAAATCGCTCCCAGCTTCGTCGACGGCGTCCGAAAATACTCATCCGCATGTCAGCATACACAATGCATTGTTGGTGTCCATACGTGTTCTCCAAATCGAACGACAATACTGGATGCAGTCTCTCCAGCGGTAACCGTTTGTAATGAGATCAATTTGCATCTATAGTTGTTGTAAGCCTGGTGGCCGCCAAATCACTCTCCGAGGGGTGCTGTGTCTGAAGTTAGTGCTCCCACGAAATAAGAGGGCACCTTCCAAAAAACGAAGTAACCGCTCACCGTTATCATTACGGGAGCCTACACCGTGCTGGCCGCCCAGCTACATTTCATCAGTGGACAACTTCCCAAATTGTGCCTTCAGATCCCCAGCCAACACAACAGTGTCCGGGCTTCTGCTCTGGCTTAGGAGCTGGGTCAGTTGGCGGTGGATGTCATTCTTCACCGAATCATCCATATTGTTTGTGGGTGCGTAGGCAGGGATGCAGAACAGATAACTAGTGGTCGGGCGCAACTTAAAGCTTTGAAAGAGCCAGTCAATCGGACCGCACACATCTGACCTGATTGGATTCCAATCAACCGAAGCAGGTTAAGCCTGGGGGCTCAGCGCAATGCCAACCAAAGCTTGGCCGGCGCTCGAGGCTTCCTCGTCACTGGATAATTGTAATGAGAAAATACTGCTTGCATCATCTGAAGGAGATAGCACAGTGGGTACAGAGGTGGAGTCTTGCAGGCGCGTTTCCGTTGAGCAGCAGATATCGATGGAGAATGTCTTAATGTTCGCGCAAGTGCCGCCTGTTGAATGACCTCTAACAATATGAGTAAATGAGGCAAGCCAATCAGATAGAGGAACGAGGGCTACGGATGGAAGCGGAATAAATGGAGTGGTCGGCTTGGTTAGACAAGGGGTTGTTGAGAGTAAATTTATGACGTTCCACGTTAGCATGTAATTTGAAACGAAAAGATATATGCTTAGCAAAGCTTTGCAGGGGAGGGGCAATAATCGGTGCTTTAAAACAGGGGAGACAATTGAAGTTGGAACGGGACGATAATAGTAAAAAAGCGTAAGAGGGGGAATAAGAAGACGAGTGGTATTGGGCAATAACATCCACACTGCTGTTCACCATGTTCGATGCAGCAGACAGCGCACCGTTGATTATCCATTGCGGTGGTCAGAGGATCAGGAATACACCTGAAGAACTATTCACTATATTGCGTTAGCAGGATATTGTCATGTTGCCCAGGCATAGGCAGGAGAAAGATTAGGCTTCTCAAACAAAGCTATTTTTGGTTCAAATACCTGAACGGAAGGCAGCAGTGTTTTGCCTTGGACTATACATAGTCCGTTTTAAGTTATAAGATGTCCCCGATGCAATCCCCAACCTGGACGACCAGGATACTAAGATTCACTGTTCTCTTAACATTGAATAAGCTGGTATGGGCATATCTGATAGTGCCAAAACAGCACCCAGGGGAGCTCAGGTATCACCGAGGCACACAAACCATCGTACTACAGCAAGGTCCAGCCTCATGGCAAAGGGGCAGGCTAGGTAGGTTCCTTTATATATTTATATAATTTTACCGACAAAATTACCATGACCACAGTGTGTGAAACTAAATAACTAGCTGTGGAAACCTTATATTTAATGACATTTATATGCTAAGTCGTTTTCATAAATCTGAGAAGTGATGAAAAATAAATTTTTATCTATGATAATTTAGGCTTGGTAAGAATACTCGAAATTAACCAAAGCCAAGTTCGGTAATTCGCGATTTTGGCAAAATGTATATAAGCGACCATTATACAAAAAGTTGTTGAACGTTCTTTGACGTTTACCTAAATGTATTAATTATATTCAAATTTGATAATTTGTTATACAGATACTCGCCTATACGAAAGAATATTGGACATGATTATCATAAAAAGTGATTGGAATGTTAAGAACGTTAGTTTATTTAGATGTCACAAACAAACGCATAGAATCAGCTTTTGCAAATTGAACTAAAACGATGAGTAAATAAGAAAACGTTTGATAGTAACTCCTTGATGAATCCTTTAAACAGCCTGTGGTTTATTTGACTAAAACTGAGCAGAACGCACTGTTATTACATTAATATCTAAAAGCCATTTATTCAGGTGCTTTTTTAAACCTCGGATTGAAAGTCTGGGTTAAGGCACTTTGATGAGTTTCACAACACCTACCTAGCGACAGCTAGATAGTCTAATGTGCGGGCGCTACATAGAACTACAAAGAATACAATTCTACAGCAAACCAAAATTCATCAATCAAGAAATTAATTACAAATTTGGTTGCGTTTTATTTATAATTACGGTATCAGAGTTGGAAAAATTAAATAATCCAACATTTTATGTTAGTGACCACACAACTAGCGCGCATCATATAACTATTTCCTATTTTCCAGCACATAGTTGCCCTATCTGGCCAAATAAAATGGTGCAAGCATAATGTAAATTACTTCATATGTTACGACTAAATGAAACATATAACTAAAATAAGATGGAAAGTTGTTTAAGAAAAGTGAAAATGTGTATTACAAAAATTGCACACTTTAGCTAAAAATCTAAGTGGTTGCACTTACGCAGTTTAGTTCTTGTGAATAAAAATTAAGGAAAAAATCCGTGCTGTGTTTGAAACCCCTTAATGCTCCACATTGCCTACAAAACACAATATATATAGAATCCTGAAAAGAAATATATATTTTGGTTTAACTTGCAGTCAAAAATTATGGACGGTCAGTTGTCTTGAGGCTGTTTGTTATTCTTTTATAAAGCTCGCTCTAAGCTTAATGATATGCCAAGTTTCTGGTGAACGAGTGCTTGTTTAGTTTACACTGTGTTATAGTATCATACATAACGTATTTAAAACATCAAGCAGCTGAATGAAAGTAGTTGTTTCTGCCTGTTTTAATGAAAGATTTAAACATTGCATGGTTTTCGTTATTTCTTCCACATTTCTGGTTTTCAAACAGATGCAATGATATCTACCAGAATATTGCATATGACAGAGTATAATTACAAAATTTTGTGACTTGTTTACCTACGTTGACCTATGCCCGAAAAATAATAAATCATATTGTAAACATAATACTGAACACTGAATAATGTATTTTGGAGCAAGTAAAAAATAATTCTGTACAACTACATCGAGGGAAAATCAAAAACATTTTAAAAAAATAGATAATCACGTCCGATGGTTATCCTGTGATGGTTCAGCAACTCCTTCTGTAGCACATAAAATGTTTGTTTACACAGTGAGTCACAAGTGGGAGTTATCGTTGTCCAGTGGCAACCGTTCTCTGAAACGTATGTCAGCGAAGTGTAAGTCCAAAATATTTGGATTTCTGCACAGATTCGGCCTCGACGACATGTTCTGGCAGACTGTTCCAGGCGTGCACAACCCTCCACTCGAAACACAAGTGTGGGATTTTCTTCAGATCAGGTACCACAAGTTTTACCTGTGCCCACATGTGGTGCATGGTAC
>OX104071.1:17604085-17650573 GCA_944474145.2 Dicrocoelium dendriticum | reverse complement strand
AAGAAGGTGGACACAATACTCGCTACTTGGCATCCCTGCAATATACTGTAACACATAACTAACACCTTATTTTTAATGTAAATATTTTTTTATCGCCGCTCACTCTGACTAACACATTTGGAGAGCGCATCACAACAATAAGTGCTTGACTTTGCCCGCGAGCTAGCACGGTCAGGCCATTTCAACCCACTACAAATGAACCAGACCAATCAAGTTGTCTTATTGATTAGACACTGGTTTAGTGATAAGGCTTTTTCTGCGCAACTTATGGGAATAAGGAAATAGCTCTTTTTGTCGCTGTTAGAAACGAAGCGAATGCGATTTCTAAGCATTGAATAAGAAATATCTAGATAGTAGTAAAATATTGAATTTTAGATATTAGGTCTCTCGGAAAGTTTTGTGGTATTCAATTATTTAAAAGTAATAAAAATGCGGAAATTCGAGCTTAGGAATAAATTTAGGCATAGCCAAATTTCAAGTAAAGTAAAAGGAACTTTAAGTGAAACAGTATCTGAGGATCTGCTTCCATGTGTGTTTTATCCGCACTTCCATGCCTCATCTGGCCATGTGTTACTATAGAATAAAGGGAATAAGCTGCCATCATGTTGACTCATATTTTTGGCCGCGGTTGTAAGCAATACGGCGTCTTCAAGAAGGTTATATTTTATGGCTGTTGTTATATATCCCAGGCCGCCAACAAAAGACTCGTCTTTTGATCCATCACCATTTTTATCGCCAGGGGTTTTGTGGCAATTCGCCTTGCGCTGGTGTATGTATTCACCCTGGAATCTTAAATCCATCAACTCAGGAGATCGTTGCTGTCGTGAACAACCATGGAAAGAAAAGAAAGCTGATGGAGCAGCATGAAAACTACTAAAAAATGTTATATACTCCTTTAGGTCAAGATTTGGTTATCTGTTTTCTTTTATAAAGGCAATTGAAAAGTTCAGATAATTGAATAAACAAATGTTTGTTCTCGTTTGTGATTTTGAAGTGTTCAATAATTTGCAGCTTCTGAAAGATGTACAGGTGGTCCCATAGGGTGAAACATATCGAAAGAACAGAAAATGTAATCCAAATGGATTTCGCTGAGTACAGAAAACTGCAGCGTATCACCGGCGTTTGACCCACATGTAGGAAGAGTTGATAATTAGCAGTGAGAACAAGTACAAAGAAACGAACTTAAAAAAATCAAATTCAAAGCTTGGATTTGATCAGCTTAGAAGTAAATTTAAGCGGAAAATCTGCATTATTGGAAAAACTAGCTCATTGTGCCTGCTAACCATGGGGGCATCAACGGATTCCGGGGAAAAAGAAGGAAACCGTACACTTAAGTCATGTCCATCTGTCTCCAGTTTTACATGAACATGAACTTGTCATCTTTGATCGCAGTATACTAACAGCTTTTTCGACCTTGAGAAATGAATGCAACGCCTTTCGAATTTGTATCCTTGACTGAAGCTCACGGATCTCAAGTGAAAGCATGTTCCATAACTCTTAAAGCACAAGTCGTCCATCTGCCTAGTTTTTGATATGTTTATTAATAATTTGATATTGTTGTTTCTGGAGTGATACATTCTCGGTTCTTTTAGCTACAGTACGGGAATTGAGGATGGCCTTTTTATGTGTTTTTCTGGGCAGCGTATGAAAAAGACGATAGGTTTTCGTTTCATCCGGCGCAGCCATAAGGGATCAAGTTGAAGTTAATGCTTCCATCCACATATTATAATGTAGAGGAATAAGCCAAAATACCTCTAGAGAATGACCGTTGCTTTTGCACTATTGCTATACGATCACCCCCTTTAGAGTTCCAACAGATTTTAGGGCCATATTACATTGGTTTCCCCTTTTAAAGTAAATGTTTTAACCAGACCTCCATGCTCGGACGAGCTTGAGCAGCAGTATACCCGGCTTGATCAGCGAAGTTAACGGTGTTTCGAAAAGTATATCCCTAGATCAACCGTGGTATGCCAGTGCAACAGTGGTTTACAGTTAATGCTAAGAGAACCCTATTTAATGTCCCCTGCGTTGGATACAAATTAGTACACCATGAATCAGATTTGTGTTACTCACGAAGTTGGCACTTAAAACATCACTGAAGGAAGTGAGTATAAAGGTATACATACTCCTTATATCATCGACAAAAAGCAGCTTCACCAGCGATAGGGTCACGAAGATGTCATACGAATATAGTGGGAATAGTAATGGGCCTGGAGCACTGCCTTGTATCATGCTACCAGTGACAACACAATCAGTTCGTGAAGTACAAATCAAACCACGATAGCACAGGGTTGTCTATGCCGTTTGCAGTTAGTTTGGATTAGAAAGAAGCATGCGGAACCCGGTCAAATGTCCATTCGATGTCAAGGTAGACGACAAGGCAGTCAAGCAACGACAACAGTCAAGCGAACTAACCAGAAGATTGCGATAGTCTCTCTGATGGAACAATGAGGTATTACAGGTACAAAATCAAAGCTTACTAAGTCAATTGGGATAAAAATTGTTGCGAAAATAATCTTACATAAGAAAGTGAAAGACGTTTTGGTGGACTCATTACAGATTTAAGGAGAAGAGCGGTGATGTTCGAGTATTAAAAGTATAAATCCATCGATTACGATTTTGGCAAGACACCATTTGATTGCGTTTTGTAGCCCCCTGGCTAAAATGTTAGAAAAAATACAAACTAAACTACGCACTGGAAAATCGTTTTAACTTTTCTTTAGTTTAGGAGTCGAGTCGACATAACTAAATGGAGGGGGGCGTTTCAAGTCTGGCACACGCGGAAGGAAAAAAAAACGTCTACGGCATTCAAACCCGCTATACAGTATAATCAGTTTCAGAGCTGAACATCTTAGGTTAGTGGTTCGATTTCAGAAGCGGACGGTAAATGTCGTTTGGGTTCTTCAGAATCTGGCAAACCATTAGGAGACACCCCCACAAACGTCGATATCGAATGTTGTACATTCCCCGAGATTACAGTCAAAGCCGATATGACAGATGAAAGAGACTGCTGATGTTCTTGGTTGCCCATTGTTGACGAGTTTCGAGAGCAAAGCGCTCCTGCTTCTACCACGGCTGCCACTCCTGGATAGCATATTCCATGTTCGGTCGCAAATACGCGTTAAGCATTTGGAAGAAGTTTGACGGTTCAAACGGATCGAACACGCTGCGAAGAAGGCCACAGTGTTGATTGCTGGATCTCAGCGCCTTTTCTGTTTGGTTTGAACATCCGAGATCATATTTTAACAGTACACGCAGTTCACCACTCCTGAGAGGCATTCTGCAAATGGGCTCTCCAAACTTATAATCGCTCATCGGGCTGAAGACGCAGTTTGGTTCACCTTCCTGTTGGCTCTGTTCTACTGAAGCAGAACCCTCGTTGACCATTTCGTAAACAAAATCTCGTCGTCCGTGCTGGATTAATTAGTGATATTCATGATTTTTCATAATCACCCGCCATATCTTGGCAGCCTTGAAGGAAAGCAGGAAAGTTGAGATGACTCTTGCCAGATGTTTGATAAGCACCATGACTAAGCGCGGTCCCAGCACCGAGTTTTGTGGGACACCACATTCTATCTCAACTTTGTTAGAGTGTGATCCCCTAACACGTACTTGAGTCTTTCGTTGATGAAGGAACCTGCCAATCAACCAAGTACAAGATCTCCGATTCCATAGCACTGTAGCCATTGAAATTGGACGCGGTGATCAAGGCGGCCTAAAGCTTTGTAGAAATCAAGATAGATGAGGTCAACTCCGACCACGTTATCAGCCCCCTCCGTCCAACTACCTCGTGCAATCAGTAGGTTAGTGGTGCATGACCGGTGTTGACGGAAGCCACAGTGCTCCGGTAGCAATACGTTTCATTTTTCCATATAGGGCATTAGAGCCTCAGCGATGACCGTTTTCATCATCTCCGCGAGCACAAGGAGGAGAGTCACTGGCCGATAGTTTGCAGAATCTGAAAGGCTACCGTCTTTAAAAATTGGGGTGATAATGCCACTCTTGCCCATAGTATGGACATGCTGTTTATCAAAGCACCTACAGAAGAATTGTGACAGTGGTTCAACTGGCCTGTTGGCCTCAACCTTCAGTGTTTTGGGGCGGACGTTGTCTGCTCCCGGAGAGCTATGCTCACTCAGTGGAAGTATCTTCCTTAGGACATTTGACGGGTTAAAAATTACATGTGTATACAGTGATATTGGTAATATGCATGGCGTTGTGAGACAGACAGAGGCTGCAAGTTCGAAAATTGGGGCGTTATGTAGCAGCAGGGCGTTTGCTGCTTCTTCGGCACTTTGTGCTCTACCGCCTGTCGTGAAAACTGGAGGAATTCCATGTTTCACCTTATGAATATTAATGACGCCTATATAAAAGTTTGTTGGTATATTGAAAATTTTTCTAAAGACAGGGTCGATAAGTTACTTTGTCCTCATAGATAAATGCAATGCATTGGTTGCGATGGGTCAGGAAATGGCCCCAAATATCTTTGTTGTGGTTAAACGTGTAGGCACGCCATGTTGCATGCCTTATCGTCTAGCAATTTTGAGTCCTGCTCCAAAGAATTCAAGGCACTTTCTGCTGGACGAAGTGGCTTGGTCTCTGATGCTCTGTTGACGATGTCGCTGAGTCTATTAACGAACGCTTTCCAAATGTTGTCAAGCGGACTGTTGTTTGAGCATTCCCAAGCAGCTGCTTCAGTGAGTTCTTTCAATACGTGGTAGCGTGTGCTTTTATGTATTTATTCAGAGTGTTAAGGTGGATACTCTGCATAACATACATAGTTGAACTTTAGTACTACTGTCCACTGAAATCTAATGTAATATCCGTCAATAAATTGTCAGCCATGAGCTCTCAATTCGTGAGCACGAGGTCCAATCTAGACGTTATAATGTTTGCGCAAATAGTTTGATATATTTGACTTTCATAATTATTTTATAAAGCATAGCGTAGATATCTGCAAGATACGCCATCTAGACTTCGCATGTCTACCTTAAGAACCATCATGCTGTCGCCACGACCCATCGAAAAATTGAATCAGATAAAGTTTCGTACAATTGCCACCTGCACCACCAAAACTTTATTAAAATATCTAAGTATAATACGGTCCACATAGGATTAATGCAAAGAAGAATTTTTGTAAAGACTTGCCATTCAAATTTACTCCGTAATAGCAAAATCGATAACTGTGTGATGTTTAATTCTTACCAATGAATGTGAACTAACAAGTATGTGGTTCAAGGTAGGTGAGAAATTTCTACTCGTCTGCCAATGACAGCCACTAGCTGACAAGTAATTGACAGTAACACATAGTAATAGACAGTAATCATAATCATAGTAGTACTAGTAATGGATTTTCTTTGCAGAACTCGGGTTGTTTCAGGCTTATTGTGTCAGCATCGGCGAATAGGGGTACTATAATATAACTATGAACATAATTCGGGTTGTTTATATTTTAGCTGGATTTGTGGGTATTTACCGAGTATTGCAGTTAACTACACGCGGATGACAGCAATTTGCACACCCATTTCAAAATTATATGGATGGTAATATCCAATTTCTCCCTCGGCCAGTTTCCACTTTGATTATTCATTATTATGCTCTGAATGCAAACATAAATCTATAATAAATATTAAAAGAAATTCAATTTTAATATATACTACTGGTTGAAAATGATCAACGCCGAGTGGAGCTCAATCTCCTCTCATACAATGAATCGAATTCGCATTAAGTTTTGTATTTCTACTACGTTGGCGCGTTAAACATAAATTAGTGTGCAACCAAGGTAAAAGCAGATATTTGTATGAAGTAAGATTATACTACTTCATCATGAAAACAACCGTTCACAAAAGCACTTGGTCAGTAAAACGCGTTGGAAGTACATTTGGGCAAAATTCCACTTAGCAGAAGTAAGAAAATATTTAGCCGAACGGAAATTTGGTACTAGTAATAAAAATAGTCATCTAAATGCACTTTAATTTCACGTCGTTGCATATTAGCTATAAACGGTATGATACCAGATAAACATTTTGGATCATGGCCGGTCAAAATGAACTGTCGTAATGCAAATTAATGCTTGTAGCCCTGCGGTTATGGTACGCCAATTTTCACTGCGCTGATCATTCTCCAGAGACATTTTCTGTAAAAGTTATTAAGTAACTCACCTGTCACCGCATGACGACGCTGTAGATTTCTTCGCTTTTCCATTAAATTGTTGTAACTATATTATTAAACTAAACGTTTATTTATCACTAGTTTAATCCTGCTCCACCATTACTACTGAGGCCCGTAGGAAAAAATTAATATCTCCTTATAAATCATAGGTTTCTCTATGGAATTTATGTTAACTATACTTTCGATAACAATAATAAAATCGTTGTTTTATCGACTACGGCATTATACCGGATCCTATTCTCATTTTATTTCTAATGAATCAAAAAGTATGCTATTCGTTATTCTGATTCCTTTCTATATTTATACAATGTCTCTGTACAGCTATATTAATGGACTAAATCCAATTTTAAAATAAGTCAAAAGTCACACCATATTCAAAATATATGGAAGGTATAATTCACTCTCGTGTAATTACATCTGCGCATCAACAACATTAAAAAATAATCTATTAACGAATTGCAAGTTGCGCCGTCGCAAAGATGTCATGCATTTCTGTGCTAAATTATTTGATAGCATAAATTAGATCGCCTTACCAAATTAGTAGGCTACACCACGTAAAATGCCATGTAGATAACAGGACTACTTCTTCCAACATGGATATATAAATCCTATAGCAAATAGTTGAAATAGTTATGGGCTTACTATTTAAATAAATGTTGCTACACACAAAATGCTTTAATAAGCGAGGATGTAATTCAGGGTCCTCTTAGCTTCATGTGAACACTTATCATATATTATTCATCTAACCCAGATGTAGTTTTACAATTACTCGGGACAAAAATTTCGTTGTTTTATGGCTCACAAATTGTTCTGTCCCATATCTCAATAAGCGTTTAATTTCACTTGGTCGAAACAATATTTATTTTGTTTACTTTAATGACGGCTTTGATACCCATAGCTGGTGCAAATATAGGTAATATTTAAGTGCTTGCTCCTTTTATTTGATGGTCGCGCTTGCAATTCAAAGTTATAACAAGTTATTGTGAATAAATTTGCCAAGTTTTCGAAAGAAGCATTTTAACCCGCGGACGGGATATATTCCCACTTACACACACATTGCTGCCTAGGCTGATTTGACAGTATGTTTCCGTGTGCGAGAAAACAACAATTAAAATGTAAGCAGCAAAGTTGTAGAGCAATTTAAACGATTATCTCGGCGTTAATATAAGGAAAAACGTAACTTGTTAGATGCTTTTTACGATAATATTCGAAATGCTTGACTATCAATTACCTATTACTTCTACAAAAGGTCAGCTGATATTATGTGAGGAGATAAAATAGCCCTAAGCCAGAAACTGCATTTACCTTCATTTGAGGATTGCAACCATTTCAATAGCAAATTAATTATTATACTAAGGATCAAACACACAGTTGTAATTACGGTAGATTTATAAATCCACTATTTCTTTATCAGTAATCTTCACCAGGTAAATGGCAGGCAAACATATTTGCACAAATGGAGGAACGCATTTTATTTCACTGCACGCAATGATACCAAAACGTGGCAAATATTTTCATCCTTGTATTATTCCTAGGGAATTAGTCAAGGTTTTTTTCAACAAAAGATGAGCTAAAATGTCAGATTGGTTTCGGATCCATAAATGGGAGAACGCACACCAGCACTTACCGAACACGAGTTTCTCTACTAAAATGTATGCTAACCGAACGAACGACTGCACCAATGCATTCCGGTGGGAGGACACTCAAACTCAAGCCAACATATGATATATAGACAGAGACCTAAAATACTCAATCCAAAGCCGACATATTCGCAACCGTTTCCACCGCATTTGACCAGATATTATACCTTTGACAACCCAGCTCTCCCCAACTCAACGATCAGGCTCCTGAACTGGGTTCATTTCAACGCATTAGCTACGACGAAGGCATAAATATTATGTTGTCGCTAACAGCTGAACGGCAACTCTTAGGTTAGAAAAATCTCTGCTTATGTACACCGTCGTATATGATTGAAAAAAATTTCAGAGCATGTTTGCCATCAACCTATGCTATAAAATGAGCAAGTCCAGAAAATTTCTTAACGGAATTATAAAATTTCGGGAACTCCCGCGGACCGCAAACAGGTCCGCCAAACACGCTTTCATAAACATTGCGTTGATAAACACCCTAGGTAAAGCTAGTGCAAATAATCTTTTAGCTATCGCTTGAGCGGATTTTACAAGTCTTGATATTCTACTTTTTCTCTGCTGTTTTATTCCATCAGTAGGTCAGATGCAACTAAACTTAATCGGAGTCCCCAAATCATCTCATATTTTACGTAGTTAATATCCACGGTAACTAACGAATTACATGAGCTACATGGCCGTTGTATTTTCCGGAAACAAGAAGGGAGAAAGGAATGTTTGGTAACCGAGCCGATTGTAGTTTGTAGCTAGTGTGACCTCGGGAGCTCACAGGTTAAAACGGACTAAGAAAGAGCCATCGATTTCTTTAAATGAGATCTCATGCTCAGTGGTTTGCTAAATTCCAGTACAAAAAACTTCATTTTGGCCATAGAAATGCCAAATACTAATTATACGGACTCTGTATATATTTAGGAAGGAATATTTATTAAACCGGTATTGCAACAACACATGGAACAAATGTCCATATAATATTATTCGCTTCGCTTAATCCCACTGTAGCCTCAATTCCAGGCTAGCAAAATGGCATGTCGTTTCACGTCTCCCCCATATAATTACGCGACATGCATCCCTTCACCAGCCATCAGTCCAGCCTACGCATGATTTGTCTTGCTGAAGTTGACTACATCGCGCAGAGCAACATAGATTCCGCCGGAACCTAACGTACACTACACATCCACAGTTAGCACGGGACGTTTGTGCGGAAGCAGTGTATGTTGGTGTAGGTTTTGATCTCGTCTACCTAGACGTTTGTATTCCATGCAAGCTGTTGGTTCCTCACACACTTCTAGAAAAGCATCAAAGGTACGGCAATGACAAACCTTTTCCACAGTATATCAACAACTTATATTTGCGCACGCGTCTGGAATTGAAATTGGACGAATTATTGTTAATCCATATACACGTGGAATACGGTATGCCACAAAGTGCAATATTAGAACCCAGATGATCCGGATTTTGAGCTGGTGATTAATTTCGATGCCATTAATGAAAAAGTCAGTATAGCACAGAAGCTCGTTATAGCTGGCTCATCATCATGCTATGTAAATATATATAACTAGTTAACACAGTTTGAAGTGACAACAGGACATAAGCATTTCACCTTGTCTGCTTTGCGGATACGAAACGGAGCCTGGGAGGGGCACATACGTCCAACAGGCTGCATGCGAGTTCGCCTTGACCTTTACAAAAATCATGACCCGGTTAGACTACAATCGTATTCAGTTGCATTTGAGTAGATGCCGAGCACTCCATTTACGACACCAAATGATTCACACCTATAAGTTTGATGACGATGGTCTCCAGTACTATCCTCCGGAAAGGTAGGTTGTACCAATGCAAAATACCTAAGATGATGGGAGAAATCTGCGATAGCACTGTAAAATATAATCGAAATCTTAAGTTTCTAAACGTGCATTTTTGTTCAATTGAACCTATCATTTTTTCACAGCTTCTTTCTATATGAAAAGTACGCACGTGGAATATACAACTCAAAAATGGTAGAAACAATAGTTCATGGTTATGGAAATTTCCCAACATTCGACAAAAAATTACGTAAAACACAATGCCGCTTGCCTTAGGTACAGTGCTAGACTATATTAGGAGTCTGCCGAGAACGCTATCAATGTTTGTCTAGAGACGTGCTCAAGAACACCGCAAGCAATTATGCTGTCAGCTGCAAAAACGTAGTCATGACTACAGACTGTAAGGCTACTGACTCAAAATGGTAGCCGGTTGGTACGCATACGGAGTTTCTTCTTAATAACTGTTTACCACATATGTGCAAATCACTACCGGAACTTGTTATATCAGCCACTACATTCACCTTACTCAAACCTCTTCTCGACAAAGCCCTATTCGCTTTAAACCAAAGTACAAAACACACGAATTTTACCTACCTTCAGAAAACAAAGTCGTTTCAGCCTAAACCTGGTTCTCTGAGGAAATCGAAACCGGAGGCATTTAATGTTAAATTAAATTATTTACTACGGACGCATGTGGATAAAACGTTGCTCGGAAGGGTCACCACTTTCGATTCTTACTTGTTCATGGAGTTTTCTTTTCTGTTGCAAAACACAATACTGCACTTTATGAAACATTTCATCCTAAGCTTTATTCGCACTCAGCTAATGAACTTAGTTCTTATTCAGAGGAGTGTAGCTCACCAGCTGACAACAGCTGCAAATTTATGAGACAAACTGCTGATAGCCGAATCAATTCGTAAAGAAATGCTGCTCGCTGAATGAGCAGAAAATAAAATAACTTCCAGTCTAACATCTCATTTGAAAGGAATATGCAGGGCTGCCAACAAAAATCCTTCACATGCCGAATCTATCTCCCTAATGTTACTTATATCATTCTGCCCAGGAGCTGTTCTGTCTATCTCGATAATATTTGACCTGTGAGTTTATATGTGATCATCTTCTACCCTATGTACAGCTTAAATCTCTGGATCAGTCGCAAAAGTGATATTTAAGCAAATAAAGCAAAATGGCAGGTGGAGCAAATGTATCCATTTTGCTGTGACGGATATCGTTCAACTGCTTATGTTACCGAAAACCTGACTTGGATAAAACGGTTGCTTGAATTGTGCTTTTAACAATTTGGTCGAAGTAGACCAAGGCACAAAAACGGGCAACCTATCTTCACCGCTTCAAAGAGCACTTTGAATAGCAAAATAACAAATCTCACTCTGTTCTTCAGTGCATCACTTGCGGGAATCACCGAGATTCATAAAAATTTACAAGAACGGGGTCTTAAGAAACATCATTCAATTACCGACATTTTAGTGGCGTTATGTAGACGACACATTTTACTTGTTAAGCGGAATAGGAAGAATGAGTTGCTTGATCACTTAAACTACAATAGTGAGCCAACACAGTTTACTGTTTAGTTAAAATCTCGTAGCGGTACAAAAATATTTCTTAGCTGCCTGATTCACAGGAGTGGGGCAATTTAATTATGACAATATATCACAAGCCAACAGATACTGAAGAGGTACCCCACTATACTTCGGTTCATCCGAAACTGGTTTACGCTGGGATTGCCTCAGCGCTATTCTATAGGGCACAAACTTTGTGCACGATGGAGAAGGACAAAAAGGCTGCGCGTAAAGTGGCAGTGGGCAAACTATTAGAAAGTGGTTACCCATGGCGACTAGTCAAACTTCAATTGCAGAAAGCGCTAATCCAGCAGTCAAGATTCACAACCGAATAGTTATGGACGCTAGGAATTCCGTACAAGGAAGGCACTTCAGAGGCGCTTCGGATGGTACCAAATAAGGATGTCTAAGCGTGATCTTTCAGTGAAGTCCAAGGTTACGTTCGGCGCTGGTACACAGGGATAGGACGACTAACTGTGTTTATGAATTTAAATGTACGGACCGTGCACATGTGTAAATATGCTAAAACCCGAGCGAGATATGTACATGAATTTTGGAGCACACGTGGGACATTTCAAGCCAAGCAAGAAACGAGTTTTAATACCAAGAATTAGTAATCGACGCAGGCGTGACTGTGCATGCATGGGATAGAGGTCATCAGTTAGACTTGCAAAACGTAAATATCATTAATAAGGGAATATTATCAAGACCTCCTCGGTTGATTGCTAATGCGGTAGAAATGGCCAAATCTGACGACTAGGTTAATAGAATGGAGGTGGTAAAACTCCCTAAGGTGTGCCGAGCCAAATTACGCAGGCCAGCGTGACGAGCCAAGGTGCGTGTTTCTGATTGGAAATTGCAAACCAGCTCCCATTTTTAGCGTTCTGTGCATATCTGCCAATTTCTTGATGCACAAAAGAATAACTGCAATATTCCTATTATGACTGAGCCACCTGATTTGAGATCACGAACTGCTGCTATTACGAAAACATGGCTCGAGTCGCGGGTAACGTAATTATCGTTACGGCTTGCTTTAAAATCTCACGCAAATTGCACACAGATTAACCTGGTCTGACAAAGCCATTGTGTCGTGGGTGAAACATTACCCAACTACTGTACCAACCAATTGTTTTCAAACCTCTCTGAAGTCATGACTAATTGATCAGTACCAAGTATCTTCAAACAATTTAAGACACCTATTTTGCTCTCGCCAACAAGGAGCTTGGATGCCCTCCCGACGCACTTATTTTTTGAACCCAGGGCTCGGGATATAAATGTGCGCGCCCGTGTTCCCTGTTCCCTCAGGGCCTGTGTTGGATTTGCTTTCCCTATGCTCATCAGTCCATACCCCCCGGGACTCAAGCGTCCAGCAATAGCAAGCGCAGCACAATGTAAAACGGCTAACGTCAGTTTAGTAAAGTATCAATTGCCGTACATTAGAGTCTGACCATGCTTGTCTCTCCCAAGATTAACAATCTTCCTACCCACTTCAGAATGCATGCGTATTCTGCGTCGTCGGTGCGTGCAGCCTATACGCCTTGGCGAATTCTATTGGCCGCTAGCCGTTGCCAACGCAGTGCGATGGTAGCCGCAATTCCAAAGAGCATCGGATGACAGCTGCTACATTGCAGATTCATGCTAAAACACTAGGGATGAAAGGGACTACGATTAGATTAGATTATTAATTGAGAAATGCTATAGTAAGGTATACTTCGGACAGGTAGGGATGAACATTATTGCTGTACAACGGGCAATATAGTGCCGGTTATGTTAAAGAATCTACTGAGATATAACTTTTTTTCGGGAGGGCCTTATGCCTAGTAAAGCGATATGCTTAGTCCAGGATCATTGATCGAACAAAGCGTGAGCAATGAAACTACGAAGAGTGTTGAGCAACTTAAGTCGGTCCTAATGTTTTCGAAAATCAACCTGTTATTAGTTGGTCTGTACTGCTAATGATACATACGAGATATCAGGTTAGATGCACTGCCAGATTTGCATAAGTATTAATATGGACCTCGTTCCCATATTTGTCTCCGAATAAGTCTATTTCATAACACGTTACAAGAGCGGTGCCGTATAACTATGTGTACGTCTACGCGAAATATTCTGGCGGTGAAATAAAGGTGGGTTTAAATCAGTATAATGTTCCATACAAAAGGGATATGGCAGTTCAGCAATGCCCTTTATGCACCCATAAAAGTAAATATCCAGCTAAAACACCCCAGCTGAAACCACGAAGGGAATAATCGTAAGGAAGTCATTAAAGCTTAGTCATGTAGAAGCTTTTAAGGATATATTGGAGTACAGTTTAGTAATAATTTGCGACACCAATTGTTTTTCCACCCACACAATTCTCGTATTCAGTTGTTCAGTATTTCGAAGAGAATGGTAGGCTTTTTTGAGACTACGGAGCTAACTTCCGTGTCAGCTGTACGCCGTAATGGCGCTTCGCTGCCGCACAACCACAACCATTCGCGTGCGGGATGAGTATACCGTGAGGACGCGCATTCCTACGCGGATTCGTACCGGTGACCTTATGGTTGCAAAGCAAACTTGCAGGCCTCTCGATCGCCGGCCGGCGGAGCTACATCTAGTTGGATATGTTGACGTGTGTTTCCATAGTTAAACTTTGAGGGTATTGGTAGGCATTTTGTGAAGTGCATCGTACGCTTTTTATAAATATTCCTGCGCTTTTCCATTATTTGTAAAAAGACGAGCAGTAATATTTTATAATTGGCCATATACAACATTTATGTAAGCCATCTAGATTCCATAAGCGGCCTCCAATTACTCATGCCGGTGATTATCTGTCATTGACTATGCTTTATCCCGCATGTTATGGACTCTTGACTGCACAGCTATTGTTTCTTGCTTACTTGTTTTGTGCTCCTTCCCACATATATACTTAAAGGAACTGTACATTGAGTATGCAGGCCCATTTTTGATCAGTTCTAAACGTCGACCCTAATAAACTGACATTAGCACAGCTTGAACTTTTGCGTTGATGAAAAATAAGGCCTTCCTTTATACTTGCGCTTAAATCTCCTTATTTGGCTTACTACAGTCGACTGTAGGGTAGCTAATTCATATGTCGATTGCGTTAATTTAAAGAGTATCAGCTAAGATCGCTGATGGCTCTGTGACTTGTTGGAATACAATATTCTGGAAATTCATATATTTTCGTTTGGCCACCGGACGTGATATAATCCCTTGTAAATTTAGCTACTTAGCGTATATAGGACTTTAAATTTTTTATTGTCCAACGAGTTTTACGTGGCTGTGGATAACGTACTTGGTTTCAGTAAATTTGCTACTACTGCTAATTTCATATTATCAAGGTACTCAGTACTAAGAGACAATTTTAATCGAAGAAGCGTTTATTGGTAGCACAATAGACTAAAGACTGCAGAAAAATCAAATGAAGCATTTTGCTGGGGGATACTCAATTAATGTGGTCTCTCTACCGGTCTAAATCTTTAATACTATTCTCAGTTCGCGACACGGCTTTCGGCTCCTATAATAACACCAAGGATGAAGTCAACTTTGTTGTCACCAGCAATTACGAATGGTCTTATGTCGTTGTATCGATCAAATATGGATTTGGCTGATGAAGAAATATTAGTGCGTCCAGATAACTTGCTTGAAACATCAAATATTAATAATTAATGTGTGCTCTACCTAACCGTACCATTTGTGAGCCTCTTGAAACTATCATCTTATTTGTGACAAAAATTGGATGTCCCATACCGAACGACTAATGCTTAGTTGAAAGACTATAATGTAGCACTCGGTGGTAAGAAATCTACATGTCCGTGAAGAAACTGACAAATACATAGCTTGAATATAGTTTTGTAGCAAAATATATGTAACACAACTTTTGCAGGTTGTACATGAGTTACCTAGGATAAAGCTGTTAAAACTTTTTATCAAGATGCTTGTCACCAGATATTCGAGATTTTGTTCTTTGTCTAAATTATGCAGCAATCGTGAAGAGAAAGGTGTGCCACTCATTGGACGATAGTAGTTCATGTTCCGGCAACAGCAACTTTGTGTTCGGTAGAATATGTGGTCGATCTTACGCAGCAGGAATTTTGTTGCTTCGCATAGATCACTAAAGATGTTTAAGAGTATGGTTGCAATTCGGGATTAGCTATCTTTATCCCTGACGAATAAAAACCACGGCATGTAGAGTAGAATGGCAAAGACAGCGAATGTATCACCAAATCAATATTTAGCAGATCGAAAGTTATGCTGCATCGTCTGCATTTATGAAATCTAGCTGATTTATCATGCGAGTAAAGGGGTTGCAAATTTCATGTTTCAAACCTCAAGCCGTCTTGGCCGTTCGCTCCTGGTATTTAGCAAATAGCACTGATGATGTAATGGGGGTAAGAGCACTGCTGTCCCTGTGCCTCAGTAGATTATTTTGTACTATTGAGGGATTTATGTCTAAACTCGCGAAACGTTTATGCTCTAGCTCCTGCGAAATACGCATGTTTCTCCGTGGTAGCAGCTTTCCATAGATGCAAGTAATAAGTTAAAACTAATTTATCTGCTAATATTTGAAACGTTTGACTTCCGCTACCTATATTTTGGATTAAGCAAGGTAGGTGGCAAGCGGAGTCAACGTTGTTGTTGCTTTTGAGCGAGAAATCAAGGTTTAATTTAAGTTTTAGTGTAGTTTCAACTTATATAACAATATAACCTGCCAGATATAAAGATTTGGAAAATTCCTTCCATTTAGCATGCTGCTTTGGTCAATTATTGGTTGCTGGTCATACACCGCAAATTCTCAAACTAATTGGTTTAAAGCAGCTCTCCACTATCCTTTGTCCGCTAGCTTTGATGCTGTGCAAATCAATAATTCGTTGCAGATACCTGCAGGAAAACACCGGTCGATAAAATTAACTGGTTACTTGAGTGTGCCCTAGTACTTTATATATTGACACTCCAAAATATGGGAGTAGCTGGCTAAAAGTCATGAATTTGCGGCACATTTCAGCCACCACATAATACATTTGTGTAGGTGTTAGTTGCTTGTAGAGGCTAGCGGGTCATAAATGCAGCCATCTGATAGTATTAAGCGTTCCCTAATTTTATTTAACCGGATTAAATAATGGGGCTTACAGCAGGCATTTAAACCTACATGCGTAACTAAAAGACATGGGGCACCTGAGTTAATGAAGCGGCCTTTACAGAAATGTCTGTAACTCATAGGGGAAGAGGTGAGTCAAGAGTACTGGAAGAATGCAGTGATGCGGAAATGATGTACTTCAACTTTCGGAACATAAATGTGACAAACTAACAGCAATAAAGTACAAACAGAAAGCGACAGCTGATTGATTCAAGCAGATAGTACGGTACTTCAGAACCAATAAGAGTAACTGAGGATAAAAATTAAACATACGGGGAACCAAACCAAACAATGAAACGAATAAATGGAACAAGATGGATAGAAAAGATTGGGTCCTTATATCCACGGAATGGTTTCATTGATGAAAAAACGTCTATACACTTATAGCATTGGCATATTTCTACTAATCGCTGAGGCCTTAATGAACCGAAGAACGGTTGCAAACGTTTCCACGCGGTATTTGGTCGGATCCGGTGGACAGTAAGCAACTGGTGTTTACCCGTCGAGGATATCGGCCGCATGCTAACTCGACACGGCTATTACCGGACTCGTCATACAGTCGGCTGATTCCCACTTGTTTGTACTTTAGTACAATTGCAGACATTTATTTGCATTGAAGCAATACTTTAAGATTCTTTGGCCACATCATATTAACTTGACACTCTGCGCAGCATCAGTTTGCATTGCAACACAACCCTCTCCGATGGGAGTGTCTCCCGAACATAAGACCTCTACTATGGATCTTCGGTGGTCATTTTGCTCTCATCATTCATCCAGTGTCTGAAACATTGTGCAAACGATTGGTCCTGACTACTGATCACTTCCGATATTAATCCAAATCGTGCTCCTCCCCGTTTCAACTGAAATGTTTAAATATATAAAAATACTTAGTAATATGCTAGCTTGTTATAATAACCCATGCGATCTCACTTGGAATTTATTGCATAGCACTTGATGGAGATAGAAAACATTTGCTTGGATTATTATATCTGTGCCGAAAGGTAGTATCGATTCTATTCCATATATTATAAAAGATTTTTATATATAACTGTTAAACTTTATTTGAACTTTTACCTTCAAACCTACTAATGCTTATCAGCATCTTCTTATTTGGCTGTTGTAAACTGATTAGATGGCAACTGTGGATTCAGTCAAATATAATAATGCATGCATCAGGCATGATATAGCAAAATAGTATATTAAACTGTATGCAAGTAAATCGTTGGTACCACTATAGGCATTTTTCGTTACATTCACAAGAACATTCAATAATTAATAAAATCATACTAGACTGATGCACTTAGATATCCGTTCCAATATCTCCATTGCTATTTTATTAGCTAGCCTTTTGTTTTAAATTAAGTTGAACCCACACCACTTTTCACAAGCAAATTCGGTCAAAACCCTTAGTTTAAAATACAACCGTCAGCACGATGTGGTTTGCGTGAAGGCACTCCGCCTGCCTCTCATACTATCGGCCTTCTTGTATTAAAAAAGTGTATCTTTTTAGTCACAATCTTAATATGAATTATCATAAGTATATGGAAGTAAATCTCGTCACATTAAGTTTACGCAGCCAAACTGTGCATAAAGCGAAACATTGGCATTCAGGGCTACTCCACAAATTTGTGAGGAACAATTATATTTGTAGATCATAATCCATAAATAAAGTGCCATTCCGGTTAATGAACTTTCGTAAATTGTACTATTATAATTAGCTTACATTCAGTTTGTTTTTACCGTTTTATTTGAGATAACCTTTGTTTCAGATCACAAAATATGCTACAATACCTTTTCTTACTATAGTTATCCAATAATGATAATCTCAGTGAAAAACGTTCTTTTTAACTAATTTGCTAATGCTATAATTCAAAGAAACTTAGTTAAAAATAAAGTTATTTTAACTAGACGTTAGGCTCAAACTGGCTAATTAAATGCTACGCTTTACTTGCGAATGCAAATTTCAAATCAACTGCATAGTCGCGGTGAATGTGGGTGTAACAATACTGGCTGTATATTTATATATATATTTATATATATATACAACTGACGAAAACAGTGTGGTTGCCGCCTTTGATGGAACTGGAAGACGCTCAGGATTATGTCTTCGGCCGAAGTAACAAAATAATCATATTTCATTATTTGAGTTCACACAAGTTTATGACCACGGTGTAAGATAGTAAAATCATTGTTTTAGCTGTCTCATTATGCTGAATTCGCGAAGTCAGAATGTGACTCACACACCTAAATCGCTGTATTGCCTGCATTTTAAGTATCATCTCGGAAAAACTAAATGAAAATATCCAGTTAACAATATAATAACCAAAGCTTGAATAATCAAACTGACAAAGGTAGGTGAATGCCATTTAAACAACCGCAGGTGGGAAGCCTATGTGAATTTACTATGGTCAAGAAAGCGTGACAAATACAACAACATGGTGTTACGATACAAAGAAGAGAATAAGTGCTCAGCTTTTAGCCTCGGTGAAAGATAGATAACCTCTGTGGGAAAGCATTACATAATAGCTGAAATCAGTCACATAGAAAATAAAAATGAAAAGGCATGCAAGCCTAGAAATACGGACGAACAATAAAATCATCTACCGTATCTCTAGGCAAACCACCACATCTTGATATACATTTAATCGAGCAAACAATCGGAACATTGTCTTCTTGCAACAGTCCATGCAAAGTATTGTGGAATTGTACAACTAGTGAGGTAGTACACGTGCAGTTCTAAATTACAATATTAAGCTTTGCAGTAAGGTGAACTCCTAAAATCTAAAAGCATAACGTGTTAATCTACTGAACAAGTGAAAGTCTTCAAAATCTGCACAAGCCAATATATATATATATCGAGGAAAATAGATAACGTGATGTTTGACAGGGGTTGAAAAATTCGTGGATTGATCCTCCAAATTTAATAGAGGTGAATTAGCTAAAAGCACTCGAACTATTTCAATGTTCAGAAATGAAGAAATTACGTGGTTATACTGCAAAACACCAAGAGCACTTAGTTGTGGGCCAAATAAGACGTTTGTCCAAATTACATTGAAGCGTAGACGACTCATTTGAAGAAGATCTGCTACCAAAGACCATAATGTCAGCATACTTTACATCTAGTGTATGCTAATAGTATGGAGAGGAATTTACACATACAAATAAAATAAAAGAGCGGAGAACGGCCACTTAAAACACCTTTGAGAGCAGAGGATGTATGAGCTGCAGCCGTTTCTACTGAATAAAAGGCGTACAATCAATGAAATAGTCATGCAAAATTTGCGACCAACTAGGTGGATTTCGTTCTCATAAAGCTGGTTAAGTTGTACTTATCTGTCTCGACTCCTGAACGCATTTGAATGAAAATTAGTCGTAAGGAATTACGGTTTTTATCCTGTAATTATTAAATGCATCAAAGGTGGAGAGGTGGGATATAAAAGCAAAATGAAGACATCAACATAATTATCAGCTTTGGAAAAACCGTAGGATTAGTAACTTTCCCAGCACATTCAAGAGAATGAACGCACAAAACAATAGGCCAATACGTGGAAAATGTTTGTGTTTAGCAAACGGTTTTATTCTGGATGACCTCAAATATCGGAGTGGACACCGATGCTGGGAACAATTTCGAAAATAGCAACCACGTGTGATGTAAGAGAATTGGCGCTTGTTTCATTGCCACTCATAATAGAAATTTATAGCCAATAGCAACCTTAAATTTATATTCTTGAGTTCTCAGTTGACGTCAACAGGATCAAACTGGGCGGTTGTTCCAAAAAGCTAGTAACGAAGGGTAATTGAAAATAGGTCGACAGAAGGAAAGTAAACTCAGATTTGCGTCTGACAATATCCCTTATTCCGGTAAAGCCCATGGCATTTTTACAAAACCTTTGTTACAAAACTTCCAAAAGTTAACGGGATTCACGTTTTCCTAGTTGCGTTTCAAATTGTAACACGGTTATTCTGATAAATTCGTCATTAATTGTTAAATTTGGCTTTGCGTATGGATGGGCATTTTGAGCTTGCAAGCACGTTCTATTTCCGTTGCGGTTGTTTCAGCAAATGTAGAAAAAATAGATTTGCTCTCAGGTAGATCGCCTAGACAAAACATCATAGGTGACAGCTGAAATTTACGTAACTGCTGATGTTTCTCACATTGAATGTCAGATATTTATATGTAAAATTAAATATTCCTTTGAAATAAGCTTTGCTTGCAGTCTTGTAATATTAATTGTGTCGCACATTGGTCTTGAATTGTCGCTACTTTAATGCGGCGTACAGTTACTGCAAATGTTAGGACAAATATCTTTTAACACCTGGTCCGAATGTTTATTAATGCATGCGTTCCAGTAAAAAACCTCAAGATCTGTGTTTTTCTGATCGGGAAAGATACTAAATTTACCAGCGAACGTGAGTTGAGGAACGTTGCATCACCTTTATTAAAGTTAGAGGCAACAGTGCATATAAAGCCTTCCAGTTTTAGCTACACACTAGAGAAATTTGTTCCACTAAAAGCCTAAATATGGACAATGATTTATCAGGAGTAATGGTGCGGTTTAGATATAACTATTGTACCCGAAATAACGATATAATTACGAATTCAGTGCTTTAATAAATCGTTTCCAAATTCGTTCGTACCAAATTCTGATTTATCTGTATCGATAAAGATTACCGCGTGCAACTTGGCACGTACATTCCCAATTGTTCTCATTAAATTAACTTCCTGCAACGAGCATCAAAAACACTATAAATAATCTTGGGAACGTAAGCTGAATATAGGGTTATGGGCATCAACGGTAATGTAAACCAAGGTAACTTCTTTGTAAGACAAGGCTTATTTTAATGCGGATCTTCCCGTGAGTAGCTACGTTAGTCTAGTGAACCGTAACTAACGTGCTCCTTGGTTGCGGAAGGCGTTTTAGTGCAGGTTTATAGCGTTTGTTTATGCGCCTGAAAAAATAACAAAATACAAGTTTGTAGTAACCAAACAAGCAAACTAGGCGAACTATAAACGTGTAAGCGATAGCTGCTGCCATTACTGGCTTCATTGTTTTACATTTGCGCAATCAGCGTATTTGCAACCTGGACGGCCGTTAGGTGTTGTTTTTTTTAAAACAGATGAAAGCAGCAGTCCCGTCGACCTTCCTGTGAGAGCAGTTTGCTACCATGTAGGTTTTGCAAACTGCAGTAGATAACGCACCCAAGGATAATAACATAAAACGTACCAGACTAAATAGTCTGTCCTTCATGAAAGCAAGTGCAGTGAAATATATTTGTCTACCTGTGTTAGATCCAGCTAAATAAACTGGAGTATTTATCTGAAGCACACAGCACTTTATATTCAGATCCATTTTTCCAGTAGAAGCTAGTAGAAGCTAGTGCTGTGATGTTAGCCAGATGACACAGGATCTATAGTTATTCAAACATATAGTCGTCAAGTTTCGGCAAACCAATTAGGAAACGCGTGTACCGCAAAAACTGCGACATGGTGGGATCATCAAATTCGCCAACAGCAAGAAACTTGCACTAACATGCTTCATTAAATGTACTGGTGTGTATCAGAAAGCTGCCTTTAACTACGCATATGGTGCTTTTATTTGCATGAGGCTAGATTATCGCCGACAATCGAATCCATCAATCAGACATGCATCAAGTGAATTGGATAAACGTGAAGAAATTTTATGAAATTGGGTATAGCATCCGCTCGAATAAGCCACTTGCAGCCAGTAGGAATCAAAAGTAGAATGCGTAACTTTAAGGGATTGTTGGAAAACCTCACATGATGAACCATAATATGTTAACAATAAAGTGTAAACACCAATTTATATAATATTTTAGGAAAATAAGAAACAATTTACGTGCCTAGAATTTTCGAAACTGGAAATAAAGTCTTATTCAGGGCGCAACTAATATCCGTTGCAGGGAACGATGTAGCCGTCGTTAACACCGGACATAAATTAATCCGGTGTTCAAATGTAATTCCGCGGGTTTCTCTTTCATTATATCAGACTAGACTAAATCACATGTGCAACGCACATGTGCCAAAGCAGCGCAAACCAAAATCAGCTAGATGTTAGATCAAAATTTAGAGCATTTTATACTTGTTTTTTTGATAAATAAAACAGAACGCATGGAGTGGGTCATGTTAGTATTGATAGCGCGAAATACAAGTTTTTCATTATTAAGTAACCCTATATTGTCAAACCTTTCTTGCATCACACCAAATAACATCTCTAAAAATAGCAAGCATGACATTATGATTTAGGTGTTTTTTACGAATTAGTTCAAACCTTTTTAGTTTGCACGTATTTATTTTTAGATCCTAAAGAAAACAAAAAACATCCTAGGGCTGTTTTCATTTAGCAAGACGGTAGGAATAATAGAAATAACTGGAATGAGACTTTAATATGCCAGAAACTTATGAATGCCTTACGCTGCACCTGCAAAATAGTCGTGCAATATTTTTTTCTAAACAATTGGGTCCAAAAAATATATATATTCTCTCATCAGTTGTATTCACATGATTGATCCATGTATGCTTATACTGTGCTCATTCTTTGGCAATCTCCCTAGCAGCGATCAGACGCCGGTCAAAGCCAAATTCAATGGGCCGTACTCGAATATAATTGACCTAATATATATTAAACTATAATGCGTACACGTACCTACACCTAGAAACTTTGTTTTACGATGCAGAATTCTTAATAATGTAGGAATTTCATTTAGCTAAATGGCGCACATTTGACTGCTGTGAAGCTCAAGAATTCATAAACTAGTCACGCGTTGGAGTTAAAGTGAATTAACTGACCGCAATCTATGCATTTGCCCCCAGTCTCCTGCGGCATAGAACAGGCTCTTTGTAAAGAAAGGACTTCTTCCCAATAAAGCAAAAACAAGTCATTTTGCATATATAAGTAAGTTCATCGAAACAGGCGTATGATTTATGATAGGTACGCGTCTGACAATGAAAAAAAACTAAACTTACGAAGCCTTCTTGAAGCAAAGACAAACAACCATATGCCCTAATTTTATTCCTGGTATCCGACAAACATTTGTTCAAACTAAACCAAGCAAATGTTTAATAAATAATTGTGCTTCACATTTTACCTAACTACGGCGTTCCCTAGGAAAGTCCCATACAAGGTTATTGATAATAAGCCCTGCATAGCAGAATTCAATATCCATGACATAATTCTCTGGTTTTATCCAATAACATATCTCAGTATTTTGAACCATACCAGTTGCTGATAACCATGTTTTCAATCGAAACACCAAAATTATCATGTTGCTATTGGATCATTTTCTTTATCTTAGGAATCGGCTATTGAGACAGCATAGTACAAGAACTCTGCAGATACCGCTCGTTACAAAATAATAATCAGTTTAAGCAAATAATGATTACTGCTTACTGAACAATTATTCTCTCTCAATGGTCATGGAAATTCAAGTTCAGTAAACAACTATTACATTTTGTATGACACGAAATCTTGACAACAAATTAAAATCCGGTGTTTAAATTTACAGTCTGACATTATATGTCAACTCTAATTTCGAACACTTCTGGTTAGTTCATTTGACTATGAAGCGTCAGCAACAAACAATATTTCGTGTTCCGCAGAGTGCTTCTCACTGAAAGTAACTACGCATGTCATAGTCAATCATCTGCCCTTGTTAATCAATTCTTCATACAAGAACAACACATATTTTCCTGGTTAAAATAACCGAAGCGTATCTAAGTATGTCGCTAGTGGAGTGATAATATGTAGTGTGCTTTACCCTTCGTTAACTATAACACCTATATATGACAATATTTACAATTTCCATTTTTCAAACCGAACAAGTTGCAGATGTCATCTAGAGTATTTGCACTTTTATTCCTAAGGATTTATCTGATACGCACAGCGCAATCTAACCTGACATACGTAATCTCAGTTCAATGTTTTCCAAGTGGCAGACGTCGTTATCTTTTGACAAACGCCGCGGTACGTTATATATTCTAACCACACTAAGTTCCGTTCCTATTGACAGTAAATAAGTATATCAGTGCAATAGAATTCATGACCCAGTGACACATTACTCGAATACCCGCGACTTTTTTAAGCACGCCGGACAAATAGCAATTTATGCTATTCAAAGAAAAATGCTACTGTTCAAAAACTTAATTCACAAGTGTTATTTAACTGTGTACAACATACATTCGCCTCTATCATTAGATTTTGGTTTCATAATACTTTGTTTCCAGTTTGAGTGCTCGTTTAGTATTACAGTTGGCAGCACTGTTATTTACTAGAGGTCATTTGGAATTTTCTACCTGAATCGCATTTAATTATCGACATTCACCATAAAATGTTTAATGGCGACTACGCAAAACAGGAACTAAGCAATTCTTCTTTAATAAACGTAGCAATATATGCATTTTATTAGTTTAGTATTGTTATTAACCGAAGTGGCAAGGTGTTTCTTCGGATAATCAACAGTACAATATTGGAAATATATCAAGAACGATAATTCAAAAGGCATTTCCGTAACTAATAATTTGTATAATAAACTAGACTTAAAATAGGTTCCGTGAAATCCAGTTAGTTCAGTTGGATTAGGCTTTGTTTAATCAATGAATAAATAGTTTATTGATTTAGTAACATAGTTGCAATTATTTTCCTTTATACTTTTCAAGCGAGTAAGACTATTAAATGTAGTCGATGGGGCCTGTGTAAATACGAACATGTCAACTGATTAAGATATAACTTTATGCTGTCTACCAATAATACCTTGAGGGTAACAATTGGATATTTTCATTCTACTCAGGATTCCATTTTTAAGATTTTTTACACCACGCCATGGTAACAAGGAGGATACATGAAATAAAGCCACCGCTTTTGTCGACATATACGGATTGAGTCAATGCCGATTACGCAGTAACATTTGCGCAACTATTATTCAGCCCTCGTTAGATCAGGTTGTATAGCAACGGACCGGATTTTCGTGGACCGGGGTTCGACTCCCCGTCGATGCATAATATTGTGCTTGAATTTTAATCTTGGCTTCTAATTTCTTCGAAATTTACACTACTCACATACATCCGCCAGTTATTTGCCACCGCCCATCGGACGTCTGATGTAAAGGAACTTCGGACTATTGGGAGGTGACGGGTGAGTGAGCCAATCTGCTACATCAGGACCGGTGCTGTGAGGTTATGGGAACACGTCGCGCACCAAGCAGAAGACATGTGTTAAAATTTGCGCACCTATTCGTCAGCCCTCGGTAGCTCCGTTGGTTGAGCAACGGACCTGAAATTCGTGGACCTGGGTTCGACTTCCCGTCGAGGCATATTATTGTGCATGAATTTTAGTCGTGGCTTCTACTTTCTTTGAACTTTACACTACTCACAAACATCCACCATGAATCTACCATCGCCCATCGGACGTCTTAAGGACAGGACCTTCGGTCTGTTGGGAAGTGACGGTTGAGTGAGCCAATCTGCAACATCAGGACAGGTACAGTGAGCTTATTGGCAACACGTCGCGCACCAAGCAGAAGACATGTGATAAAATTTGCGCACCTAATCTTCAGCCCTTGGTAGCTCAGGTGGTGGAGCAACGGACCGGAAGTTCGTTGACCGGGGTTCGGCTCCTCGTCGTGGCATATTATTTTGCGTAAATTTTTATCTTGTCTTCTACTTTCTTCGAATTTTTAAGCTGGATATATCACTTTCAACCTAATAAAAACCACCCGTTTCATAAACACGGGTATGAGCAATTTTAACTCGGAGGTATTTAACAATGATTACTGCGAATCCGTAGTGTTGTGGCTGCGGATTTTTCATTGAATAAAACTAATGGATGCCAGAACATTCAGCAGTTCCAATTTGCATAATATCAAAGGGAGTAAGTATCACTGTCATACGGAGAGCGATTCCATTCAGTATTCGACAATTTTTGAAGCAAATGGCATAATTGCCCTTTTTGTATGAGTGCAAACGAAAATTATTTGTTCGAGAAGCAACCTCCAACGTAGGCAGGAGTATTTTCTTTGAGTGAGTTTACCAGGTTTCCTAATGTTTTATAAGCTTTCTCCTGCTTATTGGTGCAGCAATATTCACTTTTTAACGTCACTGCTTCCAGATTAAATAAGCGATGATCGCACAATTAAGTAAATGTCGTTTACACTAAGGACAAGAATTAAACAATGCTGCAACCCTGTATTGTTGCACGGTTGCAGCAGTAAAATATACCACTGGTTTTTGATTATTTGGTCTAAAATATATACAGAAATTTCAGCCCTATATATTAAACTTCATTTTCAAAAATCTTATAGTATCTGGTATTTCAAAAACATTGCGCATATTAAACGTAAGCGGTGTTATGGAACATTTTCCAATTTTTAATAGTGTTGCTGCTGAAAACACAATTATCCTACAAAAAACAATAGGAAAGCTAAAGACGGAAAATGATGTAAACTTTTTATTGTGAGCGGCTGGCTCATCGCTTACGTTCATTGTACTGAAGCGACCTGATTTGTCAGGGAAGTGCAGTCAAATACCAACCAACTGGTGTCAATTGTATGGGACAGTAATTAATGCCAAGGCCTAGTTTCGAGGACAGGCTACCATTTGAGAGCAAACACAAGTGGGCATTTGTCAAAGGTATATGCTTGGAATGTAATCAAAGTAGTTGCACACTCGTGTGGATACAAGTTTCTGCCGAAAAGGTTTCAAGACGATAAGCCCACAATGAGAATTACATCGGTACCATCAAGTTGTCTTTGACTCATCCTCTGGTGTTGCTAAGTTGAGAAACAAAGAATAGACTGTAACCAGTATTAACGCGTAGTTTTGGAACAACCAAGCGTAAAATATTTGGGTAGCTGAAGTGTTGTTATTCACATAAATAAATTAATAAACTTTGCTGCAGTTATCAAGACAAAATTATGTCAGCAGTATGATATAAGCGCAAAATTCTAAAGAAGGATTCACACAATAGCATAGCCAAAATTAAGGTGCTGATCGGTTAATGATAATTAGAAAGACGAAAATACGATAAAATATCCCAAGACATAAATGATGCTAACTAGCCTGCAGCCACCATCACAGTTATTACCGTAAAATAACTAACTCAACATTGAGACTATGGTCGCGAAACCAGCAGTAAATCGAATGGAAACAGCACAGACATTTGTACGGTGCATGTATTTGACATTGTTCTACAAATTTAATATTACTAGGAAGTCTCCTCGACTTCAAATATGCACAAACTACTGCCTTTAATGAATTATACTACTAGAATCGATGCACAGAGTTGGAACCTCAACATTGGAGAGACCGCTAAAATTATGCGCTAATTGACGCACAAGTAGACAATAAACTTGTATTTATACCCAGTATGGAGCAAAGGTATTCGGCAACGCGTAATCTAGTTCAATAATAAGGCACTATTTTTGTCTTACAACATCCGATTGCATAAATCCGGAAAATATATTTTGGCACGTAAGTAGGGCAAGCAATCTATGTTTTTCCTTCACAACCCTCAAGGATAATTTGAGTAAAGTTAGTCAGGAGGACCGAAAAGTCACTTGCAATGAGGCTAATTTGTGAGACAAAGTTATAAATTCAGACACTGGAATAATGAACTGCGTAAGCGCAGTTGAAGCAAATGTCGTTTTTTGCGAGACATAAATATTTGCGCGAGTTTAGCCTTTATAATACGATGACATTTGCTTTCAGTTCAGAAGAAGGGTTTAGAAGGTTAAGTGATAAAACGGTCTCTCATTATAAGAAAATGTGAAGATTATCGAAATAGGAAAAGCATTTTTTGGTAAAACTATTTAGACCCATATTATACATGATGTCTAGCACATGCTTCATGCATTATCTCAGGTTTCATATTGATTAGATGTTTATACTAAAGATAACATGTTTTAATCATGCGTTCACTTAAGGAGCCAGTTTATATATAGGAGTAAATCAATTGTACTAAAAGGCAATAACTTAGCTACGAAACAGAACATTCTAGCAACGAACGTTGTTGGCCAAAAGATTGTAATGGAATTTTAAATGTTTTTGGTTACACAACTGCGGCTTAGTGATGTGCATTTAGGTAGCTTACGCAATTGATATTAGGTGCAACCTGAAGCCGCGCGCAAAAGCACAATAAAGAAGAGTTACTGTTATCAAACCACATATATACTAATATCCCTTCGCTATAGCAATAAGGATTGTCAGCCCAAATCGCAGAGCCGGCAGTTGAATTTTCACTGAGCGTGGACATTTTGTTGCACATGTTTCGTCTAGAATCATGGCGACATATGCATTGCGTAGTTACTTGGCTTGCAGTAGCGTACAGTAGCGTATTAGATCCTCGTTGAGAGTGCGTTGAGCTTCGCATGCTGTCGCTGGTATAATTTATTATTCTGCCTCAACCAGCACTGATAAATTTTATAAAACATGCAGATGTCTATAATCGTTCTATTGGGCTTAACTCAATTTTTCCGTCACTCTCTATATTTTTGAAACAAACTTAAGGAGCTATCATTTATCAACAATACTTAGTTTTGCTGCCCCATGTAGTAAAACGTTTGCACATGTGGCAAAACTATATTTTTATCTTTTCGATACAATCTATATTTAAACGGTTTGTACACAAATTTTAACGATGATTTCAAATCAGAAACCTGTTTTATTGCATAGTTTGGTTTCTATGTACTAAGCATTTACAGTAATAGAACATTTAGCATCAATGCAATTTTCTTTCAGACTTGAGCAAGGCTCACTCGAGTTGACATAAATATGAAATTGAACCTCCTGCCTATTCTTGTATCTGCGCTGTTATACACGAATTCTTCAAAGAAGTAATATACTTCGGCAGTAAATGTGTAAATGAAGCGTACCGTAGAATACCCTATGGTGACCAAGACAAAAATGAGCATCTCGCATTGCGTGCCAATATCGTGAGGAAATGCTACGTGATTGTACAACATGCCAATGGAAAGTGCAGCTATATTACATGGAAAATATACTTCGTCGTGTTGTTGTTACACTGATTCTTCTAGAAAATATTATTGATTGCTGCTAACGTTTCTATAGTGCTTAGGCTTTTATCTTACCCTCAACATCGATCCTTTAAAAATTTGCCGTTTGACGTTTATTAAAATAGTACAGTTTACATTGTGAAAATATTTTTAACTAGTAGAAAATATTGCCGCCTTCGCTGCTTAGTCCTGCTTACCTACAGTTCTTAGTATAAAAAAGACGTGTGCCGGGTAAATGCTATGGCAACGCAAAGTATCATATATTTTTTCAAATTTCCACTCCTTAATACTATATACCATACTTTACTATATCCTATACGAATGTTGGCCTTTTCCTCTGCAGCAAACGATGGCATAATGCAAGTTGAGAATCCTTAGTTTGTCGTTAGTAACAAATAGTGGATGGGCTTTAGGCAAGTCCGTGATAAGAGCATAAACAATGCCATTATGCTCTCACAACCTTAAATTAAAAATCATCACAATTTAGGATCACTACGCTTATAGTAACTATAACACGTTTTAAAATCCTAACAATCACAGTAAACAATAATGGTACCGATACCTCAATTCCTAAGCAAACCTCGTAACAATATGCAATAAAAACTATTTTGTAACCGTAATATGACAAAGACGAACACAATATCTTGCAGTTTTATTGCTGCTATATTATATGTATTACCTTCCAAGACAGAAATATCCCCCGGAAGGTTGCTTTAGTGAACACTTGGCAATAAAATCCTTCATCTACGTCTGATCCGTGCCATTTTAATTATTGAGTACGCAAGCAAGGTTCGAGTAGTACTACCGGTAGTTGATGATCATCATGCAAAATGTATGGTGTAACTATTACGTTTCTTTTAAATAAACCACAATTTGGCACTTACCACGGGATTTACCATGGGATGCGAAATAAAGTGACTTGAGGATCAAGTGCTTACTGCTATCTTCTACCAGTAACATAAGTATGACAGTTTTGACAGATTTTGCCTTTATCTACAATACAGCTATTGAAAGGTGGGATTACTTATGCAGAGAAATAGGTGGGAATTTGCATTAAATATGCTTGCCTGACAACAAGCTGTTTAAGACAAATGGAACATGTTTCATTCGGCTACTACAACATGGATTTCATAACAGTCAAAACAAGGCAGGACTTGAATTATTGAAATGATTTACAAATTCGGGCAAGGGACAAATGGAATACATTAAAGGTGCACGGAAAAACTTCACATTTAACAAAAGGAGAACGTGAATACATATACTGAAAATGTCGCTTTAATATGTATTTCCATCAGCAAAATTATTGTTTTTTATTTCTGTTTGTACCTATTTAAATAGTTTAATATAGGATGAACCTAACACCATAACTCCATGGAAACATTTTGTACCAGTATTTTATCCCCAGTAAATCGTTAATATCGACCATCGATTCGTATTATCGGTTTCAATATATTTGCTTACATTCATAGTTATATCTTTAGGTACTCAAATGCATGCTTTTATTTAAATTAAGAAATTGAAGTATATTATTTACTTTTCTTTTTAATAATGAGTGCAAATATGAGTCCATTATTTTTACATCAGCAAGCCTAATTAATTGAATCTGCATTTCAGTCACAACATAAAGTTTATGGACTCACAATCACTGAATTAAAACCAAATTGCTCCAAATTAACAAAGATTGACTGGTTTAATTTTGCTTACTTTTTGTCTGCTGGATTTTCGTTAGTGCTTGAAGTCTAGAAAAATATGATTAGCGCTTTGCTTCAAGAGGAAACTTTTACCTCATGGTTGCGAATACATCATGTCGGAATCATAATTATCTGTTGTATACGTACTACTTGCGCAAATCAAATTAACTACTATTTCTGGCTAATTGGTAACGAGTATCCAGAAAGGCGCCGTACTTCAATGGTTACTGATTATACCGGGTTGTGCTGCTTGGTACTATACAAGAACAACTGAAGCACACAGTTTTTCATGAAACTAGTATAATAAACATTTAACTTAACAGCTTAAGATGGGAAGTAAAAATCGGGCTCTAAGTGACTGCAATATCGGGTTCAGTTGCACTAATCTACGTAAGTTTGCGCAATCTAAAATAATCTAAGAAAAATTAATAGCTATACATTCATTGAGTTTTAGCAGCTGACGAATGAGTTTATGGTTTATATTGTTTAACTGCTGCTGCAACTTCGTGTGAAATAATTACCAGGAAACATATTATTTGTGTTATTTGTAAGAGAGCCTTTTGTGATCTAACACTACTTTGGTAATTGAAATGTTGCAAATCTATAACAAATCAAGTTAAGTAATTATTATTTTCACTCATTCAAGTTCAACTTTATAGACGGTTTTTTGCAGCCATAATGTTTATGATATCAAATTATTTAAAAATCAGTAATGCTATGCTTTTGCCTTATGTTTATTTCTGCTTTTGCTGAAGTATATAAAATTTCTTTTTCTTATGACGTTTATTATACAACACTGTAATCCGAACCTCAGTTGTAGCACGCTATTTGAAGACGTCAGCGGTAACACATAAGCTATTGACGACATGAAACTTAATTCAATATTAATAAAAACAAACAGCATATGTAAGTCTCATCGAGATATATAACAAAATGGCAGTAGTCAGTTGTTAGTTCACCGGTGAAGCGCCCTGGTCGAATAAAATACTGACTAGATAGAAAACTACTAAAGCATTCTAAGCCTTGTGAAGGCATATATAGCTCTTTAATTATTCTGATCTACAAGGTAAGTGTACTGATTAATAGCGCAAAATGAGGGGGCATCTACGGTTATGTACAGGAATTAACGTGGATAAATACAAGTGCCGTGCCCAACGTGTAGTTGTAATATTATCATAGTAGTATTATAGTAATACTATTAGTATTACTATAGTATTAGTATTACTATATTAATAGTAGTATTACTAAAGTAGTATTATTAGTATGTTATAGAAGTATTACAATAATAATTATATTGTATTACTATAGTTGTTTCAGTGGTGTATTAAATATTTTACAGCGCTTTGGCAGTGGGCCCGGAAAAATTCACACCTAGAAATGCTAGTATTCCTCCAGCAACCTGCTATACTTTCTTGCATTAAACATACATTTTGCAACCCAATCAGATATTGCACTAAGGATAGGGGAACAACTAGCATGTCTACACGCTTTGCCTCATTCCATATTGGTTAAATTCTTGCAAAAAAGCAAACCGTCACCGGTAGGCAGAGCCGAGATAACACAAAATGCTGCGCCATTGCTGGTGTAGAAATGCTTTTATTTCATTATTTGACGTCCGCAATATAATCTATGCCCTAAAGGATGACTGCACTTAGTTGTTTCGTTTGCACAAACCTAAATATAACTGCTGTTTCCTAGCTTTATATATCCGGATATGGTCAAGGCAACGCATTAAGTTATCTAGAACGCAAAAAGGATTGCACTTAGGCGTGAAATTTGCTCTAGGAAATATTTCTTTCATTCTGCATTGTTGCATATTTTTGATGAAAATGTGCGGTCACCCGGATGAAATTGTTTTTATCTGACTGTCAGCATGATAACGGAAGCTTAGGCAACTTTCGTCTTGATCGCAGTATGATGACACGTATTTTTTAAAAGTTTACTATAATCTGCGTGGTCAATCATTTTTCTCGGCCACTCATTGAATAAAATAAGGAAACGCATCTATTTGCAAGCCTTACGAGTGGCATCATCGTATGTTCTACAAATTGGTACACCTGGGATTGGTTGACGAACAATATTAACCTTTTGGGATGCTACTGATTGCTAACCGTAAATACCTTAGGAGAGTTGACAAATACTAAACCCTAAGTTGCCACTAATATGTTGGGATATCTTACGTAATTCAGCTTAAAATTTGTTAGCAATGTGATACCATGTATACAGGAATAAACAGAATGTAGCCAAACGAGATGATTAGTTGCCAAATAACGACAGTAAACTAGTGTTAAAATGTTTCATTATTTAGAATTAGGAAATTTAGTGCATATATAACATTGCAAGTTTTTCATAGTGGTATCCAACAAAACATCTTTCATAAAATTTCAGGAGGGAGCCGTCGTTTGGCTGTCAAGTACACAATAGCATAAGCCAGCCAAAAACCTGTTGAGAATTTATAACCCCTCGACGCCGGATTTTATCCAAGTATATAACAAACTACAAAGTTCTTGGATAAACTACAAATTGTCATGATCAAAGATTAAAAATGATGCTGCCATTCGTTTTCACTGATCGATGCTCCTCGTTTTGTCGTGAAATTGCTTAATCTACTAAGACAGATTAACTTAGAAATCAAGGACGAAAACAGAAAGTTATAACTGGGATATGTATAAAACGGAGCCCTTTATGATAAATTATTTGACCCTTGGTGTACATCTATATCAAAATTATAAGCACACGACTGCGGCACAAATGCTTCAGCGTGTACAATCTATACCGTAATGCAAACGCGTTACGGGTAAAAGAGAAGCCATGAATCCGACGCAGGAACAACATTTGTCATCATAAAAAGTAACTGAGAACAGCGTACATAAGAGTATCCAAACAACACCTTTGACGTAAGCAATACCGAACTGCAATATAGGATGAAAAACGTAAAACTCTGGGGTGTTCCGGTCCACAGGGATTTAAGAGAAACAATTAAAAATTATAAATGTCGAGCGGATATACAATTACCCATTAAAAAGCAAATACTGCAACCCTTAAAATGAATTCTGAAATATGTGTTATCAAACCATATTCAAGATGGTATAAACAAATCGCTGAACAGCGAAAGTGAGATAAAAGTAAGGGAACCATCTATGCTGCATGTTATGGTACAAGACCTTTTTACGTGACTTGAGTAGACGACGCCGGATCAGTAGAACACATAAGCAGTGACCAGAAAATCAAATAGAAAGCTAGTGCTTCAAACATTTGTAAATTGGGTGTTGCCCGTCCGTAAACCTTTCACAAGCTTGACGCGATTAGATGTCATTTTATCTCATCAGGTAGAGATAGCGGGCTTTCAACCCGCGACTATTTGAATTGTAACCGAAACCGTCACCTCTCCGGCTATCGTGTCACAGCTGGCTACGCAGGTCGCAACGGTAGCTATTCCATACTTAAATAAACCCCTTGAATTAGAGAGATGATCTTTATCGCCAGACAGAATTACAGTAACATTCAAACCGCTTGCTACATTGTGAGTGTTGATGAAAATCTCGGAAGACGGTATCAAACAAATTAATCAAACGAATGTACACCACCAAATAAATTGCTGCGAATGTTATAAACCTTATATATAACGTAAAAAAACAATGCTTTCCAATTAGCAAAAATATATAAGACAGGCATAAAAAACCATGGCCCTTCTCGTTTTTCTTAACACAAGGGTATAAAGCACCTAACATTATTGACCTGTAAAGGTTAAAGTTACGGAATATTAGAATATAAAAGAGACATGAGAATCTTTATAGTATAAAACACAAATTTCTTTGGTAAGCACCTTGCTGCACCGCTCCTCGCTCTGTTTGATTCGCTTTCTATTTCTGCAGCCTACAAAATATAAGTTGGGTTCCATTGCTTCCAACTTCTATACTGTCCAGTATTTGCAAGTCGCTTAAGTGTCATTGATTACCGACTACTATGCCACGTTTCACCCAACAATTGGTGACCCCGCTCCAGAACACCCACTCCGCCAAGTTGGATTTTCATTCTGGTGAGCTCACTTTAGTAATTCTCTGCTCCATCTGGTTTTCTCAGCTGGCACTCTGTTTGTTTGCTTTTACAATAGATTAGCAACCTCCAGACTCAGGTAGTGACATTGAGTCTGTCCTACTCAATGCATTTGCGTTAGCCCTTCCAATATTTTGGCTGAATGATAATTGGTTAAGGTTTCTGCACATAAATTACGTTTTTTACATGCGTAATATTCCTTCTGAGGCCACTTGAACTGCACAACACCGCACAAACATTCCACGGCTTCATCCACGTTGTCACTCGTGGTCTAGGCTTTGCGTATTCATTCCTAGATGATATTATATTAGCCAGCTTTTCGGAACAAGAGCACCACGAGCATCTTCGAACTCTCTTCCAGAGACTGACCCAACACGGTTTCACAGTCAACCCGACTAAGTGTGAACACGGAAAAGGAATTTTAGAATTGCTAGGCCACCTCGTTACATTGTCTGGTATCGAAGTCCTTCCCGATAAGGCCAAGGAAAACAACGACTTCCCAGATTCACCTTCCTTCATGGATCACCGTCGATTTTTTGGTTTGGTCAACTACTATTTGGGCCTCATTCCGAGTTGGGCTCAACCCATGTGACCTCTGACTGACCTACATCTAAGATCGGTTCGCTGAAGGAGCACAGAGAGTCTTCGCCGAACTCGAAGATGCTACCACCAACATACCCCATTTAGCTTATTCTGAATTGACTGCTACTGTTTCTGTTACAACTGATGTCTCAGACGTCGCCGAAAGAGCAGTCATCCAACCACAACATGGTAGGCAACGGCAACCAATTGAGTCCTTCTGCAAGCGCCTACATTCAGTATTATCGCGTTACAGCACGTTTGGCAGAGAACAGCTCAAGGTTTACCTAGCCAACCGTCACTTCCGCCTCACACACGAAGGACGAGCTGTCACCTTCTACACTAATTACAAGCCCCTCCTCTTCACCTTCAACGCTGTTTGCGACAGATATGCACCATGGGATTTGAGACACCTAGACTTTGTCAAGCAACTCACTGCTTACATACGTCATGACTAAGGTGTCGATATTCCCGTCGCCTTTGAAATCGCTTCCATGGAATCGGCTCAGGCTCTAGATGAAGGGATGCTGCGCAAGCTGCACTCCACTTCCCTGCATATGCAACCTGTTCCACTCCAAACCAGGGAAGGAACTATTCTCTGTGATACCTCAACAGGTTGTCATTGACCCATCGTGCCTGTCTTCTTCAGACGAAAGTATTGGACCCAGTGCTCTCGCTATCACATCCAGGTGTCAGTGCATGTTTGAAACCGGTAACCAAGCCTTTCGGTTGGCCACGCATAAAATAATGATTCGTACCTGGGCTGAACCCTGCGTTTAAACCAGCGCGCCTAAAAACATATTCATACACGCAGTTCTGTTTGTTCAATTTCCGCCCCGGATTCTCGGTTCTCGCATGTAAACCAAGGCCTGGTAGGTCCATTTCCTCCTTTATGCGGATTTGTATATATGTTTGCATGTGTCTTCTGCTTCACAAGATGGCCAGAAGCCATTCATGTAACAGAATGCACAGCGGCGACTGTTATCCGGGCCTTCTTACATCGTCGGGATTCGCACTACTTATGCCCACGGTACACCATTTGATTTTTCATATTTCGATATTTTCTAAAACCCTTTAAGCTGTCGCCGCATCCATAACACAGCGTAACACCCAGCAGCCAACGGGTTAGTTGAAGGTTTCAATGGACAGCTTAAGGCACTGCGCTGCGCCTCCTCCGACCCAGCTTGAGCAAAATCGTTTTTACTCGTAATCTTAGGCTATGCAGCAGCATCAAAGCTGAATTGCAATGTGAACCAGCAGATCTAATGTACCCTGGTTGCTAGTAGAATTCGTTCCAACTGCCGCATTGACGGGTATGCCTTTACCTAACATTGCATCCTTTATAGTTCGACGCATGTGTTTACTACGCTCGACACCGCAAAGACAAGAGATGTGCAAATACACAGCGGACTGCACCTTCACTCACGTCCTTCTCCGCATGATGCAGTGCGGGGTGCTCTTATCCTTTCTACACTGGCCCACTCTTGTCACGAAACGGATTTAGAAACAGTTTACCTTAGCTCAGAACGTTCACCCAACAACTGCGTTCATCGAAGGACTCAAAGTGCTTTTCTTTGACAAACAATTTGCAACCCAACCTGAACTTATCCCACAATCCCCCGCATCTGCGGCGGCTTCCCCAGCAGTATATATCCCGAAACCTCCCGCTCCCCTTGACCCTTTACCTACCCCGCCTTAACCCGCGGCAACCGACCGACGCGCTAGACAGCTCAAACGGCCGGCCCGTTTCTCCGGTTTTCTAAACTTTTGCAATTTAGATTAACAGGCCTTTTTCTCCTTTAGTGGTAAGCACTAGTGTTGTTCATAAACGTGTTACAAACCCGATAAAAACATCGCAAAACTTTTTGAAAACGTAAGAAGCGTATTCGCTTTTAGGGTGCATGCAGGCTACCATCTTCGGCGTCAAGCCAATGTTCTAGACCTATGCCAACTCCGTCTCCACTATCCTTCCAGAAACTTTAGCTCCGGAATATCCAAGGCAACACTTGAATGGGTCGCCAACCGGCTCAAAGTAATCCCCGATTCACCTGATAGCAGAACCAAGGCCCTCTTCCTAAACATAAACAGTCAGTCGGCTGCAGACAGTCACGATAGGGGTGGTCCCCAGCAGCCTGCCTAAGCGTTGTCGAGGAAGACGACGACTTTCTCTGTGAGACTAGGACTGTGGGCTGGAGTGCGGTGGAAGGAGTGACGCTTCCCAAGCATATCGTCGGGTATGCAGCAGAGGGACTCTCCTGTTGGCCATTTTCTTGGACTAGCCGGATTATTGCATTCCGCCTAGCCCGTCTCTGATTATGCACACTGGTCCACAAGATCACCATAAATAAGTAATTACAAAAGGCTGGGCCTAGCATATTCTGCTACACACCCCATCTTGGAATATCTTTAGTTAAGCTCATGCAACTATTGGTAAACATCCGCAATTGCCGTTTTCTCCCACTAGCAGCTTTATCTTAGGCTTCCAACCCTAAGCCTTCTAGAGAGAGGCCGTTGTACTTTACAGCAAACCACGCTCGTTCTGTATTTTGAACATTGCATTTTAAGTTCATTTTTGCCTACAAAACCTCCACTTGTTTCATTGACGGCCTATTCTTTAACAGAAGGCGTTTTGGTGAGTACATTGCTTTAGTGATTCAGGCTGCGGTTGATTCGCCTCCTATGTTTGTAGCCTGCGAAATGCACCTTTGGTTCAGTCGCCTCCAACTTCTCTACTGTCCCGTATTTGCACGTCACTTACGTGTAATTGAGTACCGACTTGTATCCTAGGCTCTACGCAACACTGGCATGCGCATCGCGTGCCCCAGCCATCAGAGACTTGTACATAAAATTGAAGTGCTGAGCAATGCGGTTCCTTTTCTTGCGTCACAAGCAAGTCAACACACAGCACACACGGTATTCCTACCATATATGAAACAAACTGGGAAGGCGCCAATGGTCGAATAGCACAGTAGCTGTGTTTTCCACTGATAGCTAACGTTTACAATCCTGCGGATGATGGTTGAATGTGGCTATCCTCTTTATGTCTGCCGATTTACTGGACCGTGACTCAACTGTACAGCAGGATCGAATGCATGAGGAAACTGTATACTCTACACTTCAGGGAGAGAATGATGTCGCACCGGCGCCATAAGTGCCAAAGTTTAGCAGAAGCGCTGCGAGCTTGGGACTACCCGTTGGATTACTCAGGCGCTGTTACCACTGCCAAAGTAGTTGCAGTATAGAACAAATTCTAGTTGCCGCCAACAATGGTCAGCAACGGACGTGGTTCGTGTTTCTAAGAGGCAGGTTATGTAATTTGATAATGAAAAGCGAAGCCAGGAATGGCTAACAGCCAACGCTAATCAATCCAGCGCAGCACACTTGCGAGTTTTCAAAATAGACGCAATATTGACAGCATACCCCAAGTCAAGAAGTCGTTCGTCTGGGAGCTGCTTTGCACCAGCTAATCCGTGTCCAGTGAACGGCAGCTCCGTGACTTCGTCAATAGCGAGGTTCAGGGTGAATCGTAACAGCAAGCATCCTGGTCTTACACACCTGGAGATACTCAACTGCGGAGGCAGCTTGCGCTCAACGCTCACTCTGCCCGAGCAACCCGCGTAAATCGCGCAGCAAATGTTCACACCCTTCTTGACACACTGGTTCACAGAATCGAACGCACAGTTAATGTCGAAGAAAACGACTGCAGTGGGCCTCAAATATAAGTGACGGTGCTCCAACTATTGATGCAAAGTGCAGATGTGATTGAGGCGCCCGGCATCCGGGAATTCCGGCATGCTCCTCACAACATGGCTTACACGAGTGCCAAACAGTATATATGCAGGAATAGAGAGGCAGCGTGTTGGATATATTGGGAACCAGGCGGATTATTCTTTGGTCGCCCCATTCTGTATACCCATCACGTTAACTCGAATGCTTGGACTGTGACGAGGCCAATACATTCGTTTGGGATAGGTTCTAGATCCTTAGTTTCAGTATAACCGGTTTAAAACCTACACAAGGCGCCCCCGAATGTTAAAGAAAGCCAATGAAGATCATCTGGTGGCTGCACCCTTTTCAAATGCAGCAGTCCGATCTCGCGTTTGACTTTTGAGCGGGGGGTGGATCCAAATGGACAGCTTAGGTAGCAGGGACATCACTGGCTGCCGAGAAACCTGGCAACTCCGGCCGATGAAACTGATATACAAAGCGTACGTCCAGCAATTCAAACGTTTTGACATGCTGTGGATAGGCTGTGTAAATATAGGTTTCACTTACACCGGGTCCTCTGCTACCCATATCCAGTAGCAAAATGAATATTTTGCGATAAATAAATAAATAAATAAATAAATGTTATATTCCTCGGTGTTTCGAGGTGCAGTCCAACTATGTGGTCTGATCAATGTGTACAACAGGATTGCAAAAAAATTATCAATTTGTTCACGCTTTTTACAATGGATCCAAAACAGGTACTAAACTAATTGGCAGGATTAAGGCATTAAAGAAAATAAAAAGCAGGAACAATAACGTAAGCATATTTAAACAGATGTCCAGTTAAAGTAATACGGCCACTCGTGGAACCATCCTCAGTGGACAGACCATCAGACCACCATCAGTCCATCTGACCATATGACCATCTGGTGTGATTTTGTCGTTTATCATTCAGGTGTGCTCGGTCCAGATGTCACCGGAGTTTTGCTGAGTCATATCCAAATATATTACGTGATAATTATCAAGCAAATTGTAGCAAGACATTTAGGTTGGTTTGCGAAATGTCAGTAACTGATACGGTTCACGCGGCCTGGGATAATATTAACTATTAGCTCACGGAAGCGTTTACTCCATACATTTTGCTTGCGAGGTGAAAGGTGACAAGAGCACAGCGCCCGTGGAAAGTTACAATTGGGAAATACCTTCTCCAGAAGCGTTCTAGGTACTGGAGGACCTACCTTGGGGCTCCATCAACTAGAACCTATGATAGGTACCGCGAGGATAAAATGGATGTACACAACAATCATAAAAGGTTGGTGGTTGTATGAAATGGAACAGGCTGATGGAGGTGCGGGGACTCCAAAGCAGCTTTTCTCTTATAATAAGAGGCCTTGTGTTTCAACTTCGCTTATTCTAAATCTGCTACTGGCCGACGGAACTCATGCGTAGGCTGGCTAGCCGAATAACCTCCCCGTAGTGTCAGCTGGGTGGCGCGTGTTTAATCCGCGCGAGCAGATAGTTCGGCGGCATTGTTCCTGTACGTGGTTGGTTTGCGCCTGGCAAGCCTTCTCCTTACGGAAAGTCACAAATATCTGCTTAATAGTACTGTGACGCGGCGGGTGTGACTAGCCACGAAATAAAGTAGCTGACCAGGCTTCTGCAGAAAAGGTTACAAAATCGACGTGCGTCGAACATTTCTGCATATATCGGCCACGCGATTGAACCAATTCAAAAGAGCAGCAACAAATATACAAGCACAAGCTACACACCTTTCCTTCATGCCTGCATTCATGGACCCACATATTTGAAAATTCCATCTACCATTGCACATTTCTTGGTCAATTGTACTATAAATGTGCTCACACTTTTAATGGTGTGCCTCGTGTAGACGAGGATACATATATATTTATTTGTTTATTTAGGCGGACTCGGATGAGGCTCGTGTAATTTAAGCAGTTTGCAGACGCTTTTGTATATGAGGCCGAATTGACTTGCATTGATCTTGTTCCCAGAGTACCCGAGGGTACTTATTTAGCTGAATTTCTGTGGGGAAAACGCAAGTCCTTAGGGTTCCGCAAGAAATGAACCCCTCTATTGCAGCTGGACCTGATACCATTCACCTGAGGTTTTGGCATGAGTTGGTGGCAGAACTAAGCGGACCGCTAACGGTGGCGTTTAAGAATTCACTTGAAAGCTGTACATTACCTTTTGAATGGAATGAGGTCGTCAGCTGCCCTATCTTCATAAAACGCGACAGGAGTCTGTCATCCAATTACGGGCCAGTCAGTCTGAGTAGCATCGTGTGCATACTGCTTGCAAACCCGGTAAGCAACACTTAGGAAGGAAAGCTGAATAGCCTAATTCTACTAATTAGTGAACAACACGGATTCCGAACGGGGTTTTGGTGTCTGAGGAACTTGTTGGTTGCTTGTAAGGCCTAGGCCTATGGAGTGGAAATGGTCACGTAGTGGATGTGCTTCGTCGACTTCTAGTAAAAGTTTGCTAAGGTAACGCACTTGAGTCTATCACTAAAGCTTAGCTCCTATGGCGTATCGCGCCGAACTCATCACTTTGTATCAGCATTCTTGCAGGGAAGCGAGCAATTTATACGTGTGGACCGCAGCTTATACTTTTAGCAAGCGGTCTGCAGCGGTACCCCACAGTGCTTGTTTCTTGAAACGATGCTGTTCTCCATCTATGTAAACGCTTGGGATATCATCCCTTGCTCATAATCTAACGCCATGGATTGTTGTGAATGTCTCTGGGGACTGGGACTGGTCTACATTGTTGCTACTGCCCATTAATCAACCTACATGTTTCGTTCTTCGAATAAGCGCAACTTTCTCACCTTCGAGGTATGTGCTCGGTGGGGTTGAATTTCCCCTTGGCTCCAACCAGGTAGACATAAGCGTCGTTCATTCCCCGTATTTGCATTCTGCTGAAAACCGGAAGAAGCTTCAATAGGGGTTTCAGAACGTTGTGTTTAATACGCCGTACTTTCGGGGTCTTAACGGCCGACATATCTGTGAAGCCGTTCTCAGCTTTCTTTCGGCTGCAGCTGCCACACTATGTCCAGCCTTGCCCGCCCCGGCTTGTTCGGGACAAAATGGAGCTCGAGAGGGTTTTGAGAGTAGTTGCCTTATTGGTCGAGGGTTACGGGGGCAATGGTACGCCGAGCGTCTACTTAGCTTGGGTATGTATTTAATGCACTACTGGTGGCTTTGAGGCGACCTAATCCTTACCGCATTTTAAAAGGGAAGTTTCGGCTGGACGTGAGCTAGTTATTTAGCCCGGCAAAGTTGCCTAGTTTTCGCGGCCTTTTTATGAAGTTACAAAAGCCGCTTTCTGACCGGATCGGAGTGGAAACTCGGCCATCGCGTAGAGTTATCGAGCTAGAATCCGCTTCCAGAAGTTGTGGCCGGTGAAACTACGGTTAAGGCTTTCGAACATCGGTAAGACGCCCTTGGTAGGCAACACCTATCATTTCGCTTTTCCTGACCATATCCATTATTCAAATTTTAGCTCAAATACCTTCAGTCTTTTCATTCTTTGGTGTCATCATTCGTTACAGTGACTGCTTTCCTTTTTATCTTCTATTTTTTTCTTCGTCCTCCTTACTTCTAGTGACCTACACAGCGAGACCGCTAGTGCATGGAACGTGGGCAGTAGTTGCTTGATCAGGATTTGGTCCGGGTGTTTCGTTTTAGATCCATCAAGCTCTCGCAACAAACTAACTATGCCTGACTCAACGATCCGCCTAATAAGCAAGACGCAAGGGATTTTCTCATCTTTCCAGTCTTATCTATATATGGAGCTGACTGGAACAGCATGCCGGGGGTCGGCGTCAATGCGGATACCGACGAGCGTTTTAGGAGACTGCTGGAAGCTCACTGTCCGAGTGCGCATGGCTTATGCTGCCCTACTAAAACCATAGTGGACCAGTGCGTAACACTGTGGCGCAATGATCCCAGCAATCCTCGTACTGATCGGGAATTGACGGTGTTGACAAAGGGACTTCCTTCTGCTATCTATGAACCAATGAACCATGGAAAGGACATTGAACATTCGGCCATCAGCAGTATAAACCATATATAGTAGTGTGAAATACATCCGCTACCGTGCCGCATAACATAAAAGAATAATAGAAAATGACTACAACAGTTGCGTGTCAGCTGAGCCGTTAGCATCGGATGGGCGGTTTTCCGTAAATGAATCGTCCATACACCCTGGATTATCATCGTCGTCGTGGTGACTATATTTACACTCGGCGTATTCTCCGAGGTCGGAAGTGAGATGAGATATAACTGTTCTTTGTTCATTGTAGGCGTAGTTCATCACGGCGCTACAGTATGATGCTGGTTTCATCTAGGTTAACTCTGTTACCTCGTGTAGTGAACGACTGGAGCAGCTTACCTGAGCTACTGGTCAGCTCTCAAGAGACTGCTACACATCTGTATTTTGACAGACATGGCTCTTGGGTTTTGGTGTGCCATACTATTTGATCGTTTTTTGGTGAAATATTGTGGAAAAGTGTTTGAATAAATATTGGAAACGTAATATGCCTATTGTCTAACTTTTGCTAATCCAAGGTAACTTGGATCCATGATTATAGTACTAGGCAATCTGTGCAATCGATCGCTTCAACTCAAACTATTAAACGGCATATAATTTCTCCCGTCGACGTTCGCGATCCTGAGGTTTCCAGTTTTCTGTATCAGTGAGTGTTTGTCGAAAAACAAACGACAAAATTTGACCACTGTAATTTGCTCTGAGAACAAGCGGTTGTCAAAGTAAGAGTGCTTGCATTAAGTGAAGGTGGTAGGGCGTAGCCATTCGCTCAGACAAGCTTCTCTTAGTGGCGTCCCGCAGGGATTGGCATTGGGGCCAATTTTGTTCGCGAAATACGTAAATGACTTGAAGGGAGAGCTAGGGGATCAACACTAATTATTGCTGACAAGATAATTCTCTGAAATATTGTGGATATCAAGGAGGATCCTGAGGCAATAAAGCGAGCAGTGTTAAGTTCAAGTGCAAGCGAGACTGAACAGATAGGAGTTTCTCGCGAGTGTCGATTATTCAGCGGGTCTTTGAACCAGAAGCTGGCGAAATTTGAAATAACGAGGGACCTAAAACAAAGACCGCATCACACCCTGTCCGAACAATTACTGCCCACGTATGCAGCCCTAGCAGCCCCTGCTGGGCCGGTAATGTGAAATAGGAAATAGGAAATAGTAAACGCAGATGGCAAGAGAGAAAGTGGAAAGAGTTTAGCAAGTAGAATACCAAGATATTAGTCATTAAAAAAAAGATAAAAAGTATAGATGAGTCAGTTAGGAAGACGGAACGTTTTGCTGTTGCCCCCTAAGAGCATCGAGCTGGCGTGCAAGATCCTTAATCGTAGGTTCCCTAACCACGTGAGCTGGAAGCAAATTTCAAAGATGTGTAAATCGGCGCGACAGAGGCGATTTCGTTCTTATCCTATCACATCGTGATTTATGAGGTTCCCGTGAGTGGCCGCGGAGATTAGGTAAGGTAGCGGGACTAACTAGCCTAACAAATCCTAGCCGATCTTACCCCGCAAAATACGATAAGTGAGAATCAGGTTCCCTCTTATTTTTCGATAGTGCATTCAGCACATCTCAAAAGTGAGTAAGCGTTAAGGATACGTCTGTCCACGTAGACCCTGCACCAACCGATTGCCCACTCGTTACACTCTCACCAAGTCCATTTGTCTCGGTTTAGTCATGTTGGACAAACCTGGATACAATATTCCAGATGGTGTCTGACGAATGTTGCAAATAGCTTCACAAACAAATTGGCCGTTAGGATTCCGAATGAGCGGGGATAAAACACAACATACGAAACCCCCGACAAGCAGCCTTCTTTTTGCAATTGTCGCCAGAATGAATTGCTGATGAGTGTCGACCCCTAAATCTACCTGCTGAGTGACAACAGGGAGTGTGCCACCGCCGACAGCATATTGGGTGGGCAGGTTAGTAGCTCCGATTCGGAGGACAGAGAAGTTGGCTTAATTTTTGGGCAACAGTCATAAGGTAGACAATTCCCATAGCCTTTCCAAGTCCCCTTAAATTGCCTCGAGACCACTTAGGATATCCACAATATTCCAGACCTTAAGTTGTCAGCAAACCTTAGTGATGACAACACAAGCTTTCTCGGCAAGACATTTACATAGATCGCGAACAACAATGACCCGAATACCGAGTGCTGCAGAATGCCACTAATGACAGCTTGCCTCAGAAAAAGCTACGCCTTACCCATACTTAACGTTTCTCTCCTCAAAATATCCAGGCAACCATTGCGGAGCAGGGCTAGATAATGCTTAATACCTTAAGTTTAGTGAGAGTCGAAGATGTGGAACAGTGTCAAAAGTTTTCGAAAGCCCAAGAATAGCACGACTAAACCGTGGCTATTATCTACCGCTTAGGCCCGGCTTTCCGGAGCTACAAGTAGATTAGTCTGAGGTAAACGTCCCTTGCGGGATCCGTATTGCCGAACACTGCTTCAGTTAAAGCTATTTATGCGGCTCTGCACTGAATCCCTTATCAGTTTTTTAAACAACGTGCTCACTATGCTTTTCAAACTGACAGGCCTGGAGTTCGCCAACGGAGCGCTGTCACCGCTCTTCAAAATCGGACAGATGTTTGCCTCCTTCAATTCCGAGGGTAGGATGCAGCTGTCCAGCGATATTGAAAGAAGCATGTGAGAAGACCACTTAGCTTAGTAGCCAATCCATGCAACAGCTTTCGGATGAATTGATTCAAGACCGGATGCTTTAGAGGTATTAATGCCTTGCAGTAGCTCAAAGAACTGAGTCCCCGATATGTTAAATTCAGCTAATGGAGATTCCTCTGGAACTCTTTTAACTACTATTCAACCTGTGGCAAAGAGGTCTCCCTAGCAAAGACCCTATTATACTGATCAATAATTATTCAACTCTTGTCAAAGTCGGGCTGCGCAAGGGTTCCGCATACTCGCAATGATGCCGGTATAGACAGTTGTGCCCCGCCGCGGCTTTTAACCTAAGCAAAATCTTCTTGGGATTGGCTGCGGCAGTGTCCGCTAAACCCTCCTCGTACT
>OX104071.1:17502441-17603585 GCA_944474145.2 Dicrocoelium dendriticum | reverse complement strand
GTCGGTTCCATGCATCGCCTACATTGCAAAATTTGAGTACTGGTCATTGCAACCAAAGTTGCGGTAGAGGGAATATTCACCGAATACTGATGAATAGAACGCTTAGCCGCTGAGTAACTCGTCGGTAAGGTCCAAGTAAACAAAATTTCGTGTCATCTCCCGTTGGCCTTATCTCCCTACTTCCGTCTTCAAATGCAATCAAACGAGTGGACGCAAAGATCATATATTTATCGCGGGTCCACCTACCCTTATTTTGCCGCAAGTGTTAGTCGTGTGAATGCGTGATGATATGCATGCTGTGCTGTTGAAAATTGACATCATGGCCTGTCAGATAGTCTGTGAGAAAGCGGGAGCTCTTTACACTAAACAGTAGTCAGTTAGCTCTTTGGAGGTGCCCGTTGTCCGCTGCTCGCAGTTGGAAATCCACAGTGGTAGACAGATGATAATAATGCAAAATTTATACCTCAATTGCCCTAGATGGCGTATTTTATATGTGCCATATTAATATCTGCTCATTTGCGCAATATAACATTACATTCAATGGCTAATCAGCTGGTATTAGCGGATAATGGTGAGGCATCCATGAGAAGCAGCGCATTAGCGGGTTACCGTTGGCCCCAGCAAATGTTAGAAATCTGTATTACTTTACTCAATAAAATTCGTAATAGATGCGATCAAACGCCAATGTTTTGCGGGAGGCAAAGAACCTAGGTTAATCGATGAATTTTGGCGAAGGATAAAACGAAACAAGAATTAAGAAACTGCATTCAAATCCCTAGTAACACCTGGTAAGTGTGAACAAAACTATGAATATTTTTCCCCATAGTGCATCTTATTATTCTGGAATATTCAGTATCGTTAGTGATATGTGTGATTATTGAGCGCATGGCATGGTAGTGGATGTGTAATTCCCAGGAATGGAAGGAAAATTCCAAGAAGCCTGAGTGGCGCATCTGGTTTATAAGCGTTCGAATGTAGTCCAAATTGGGGCTAAATGCGCGCCATCAGATTAAACACTGCGTTCCGATAGAGCTAACTGCAGTAGGGTCCCGAAAGGTGCTGTCCCGGGTGTTCCCGCGTTGATCAAAAAATTGCGCTCGAAGCCATAAAAACTGGTTTTATACCAAGCAAGTATCAATGCTGTTATTCGTTTTGCTGTGCCCGTGAAATTTTAGAACTGAGCTAAATGCTTGCGCGCAGATCGGGCGTCATGTATTTGTACATAACAGTAATCTAAGGATTTGAATGGTCTGTTAATGCGGAACACTGCTTTGTTCGTTGAAATGCTATAGAAAAAATTGCAAAACTCCTAACAGTGTAGGTGATAATGCTGCAGCAATTTATTTCAAAAGCGCAAATTATACGTCTTTGATAGGTCTAATTTCAAACACTTACAGCCTCTCGCAATTTTGTCACTTGGAGAAAATAAGTCGTTTATCGAGCTTTGGTTTCAGCAAGGATTCAACCGGTGCAAAAAGAATCAGCAGGTTTTATCATACGTTCCTTTCATAGCAAATTTTTATCGTAGACTAGAAGGAAGAAGCTTAAGCACTTATAGTTGTTTAGCTCCACGTATGGGGTAGATTTATGTAACGGTATGGCGAAAGCAATCAGTTTCACGTCATAGTCTTGAAGAAGGTCAGTCCAAATATTCGTCATCGCGCTAAACTTGGTAGTCTTTAATTCTTACATAAAGTATACCAATGTCTGGAACTAAGTTATCCCAGCAGTATATCTTATGTGCCTTGCGGAACAATACCTGGACCTATACAACGTACAAGGAATATGACAACTGAGAATTAGCCAAACACCACAGCGCAGAAGGAAAGTAGTTAAGCAAACATACATCTGTATCTTAACCATGGCTATTATGAAGGCAAGTGGTCCAAGAACAAGTGCAGTGTGTGAGACCTTATTTTATTATTCATATAGACAAATTGAGAGATAAATTAACTTGTTCAGTTGTATAACTTAAGCAACAGATACAATAGACGTTATATTACTTTTGAGCTAATAGCTACTTTAAGTATTTACTCACAAAGCCCAGTATGTTATCCAACTTTCGTTTAATTTGCATAATTATAAAAGTAAAAGTAAATGTTCGGATAACCAGTAGAATTAATACGGCCTTTTGATACACTTATGGATATCATAGTTAAGGCAGCGGTGTTGTTTTTTATGTCAGCCCTGGAAAATGCCAAAATACTTACAACAGTTTTATAAACAATAACAGCCGAAGCCAATAATGAAACGGAAATCTGATTCTTACTAAGATTGCTAGTGCAAAACTTAACACATAATTTTTATTGTGAATTTAATGCTATCCCAGGTGCGGTTACGATTGGTTTGCGATGTGCTGCACAATTAGCAGAAGTTAAGGTGATTTATCACGTATTGGTTGAAGGCAAGTGGGCTCCTATAATGGATGAATAGCAGATTGACTTTTTAAATAAACTACCGTTATACATACGCCTATGTAAATAATTGGCAATTGTTGTAGTTCAAGACTATAAAAGGTTGCATAATATGAGAAGTGCTGTAGTGAGGATACAAATGTTAAGCGAATTCTTACAAGATGTCCTGCCAAAATGCTCCCTAATCATTACACATGTTGAAAAGTATAAGTTGCCTAAACTTAAATGAATCAAGAAAACTTTGCACCTTGGACTATTTACCGTCTATCTGGATTGCGCTACGCGATCTCAATTGCAGGCGACAGTTTGCTTTGTAGAAAAGCTATGCTATTTTGATCACGGGGACCGCATCCAAAGTGGAAAGTGTCAAAGCTGCTCTCTCCCGATACTGCACCGCACTCCACGACTGAATGTTTCGCCTTGACTTAGACTCGTCAGGCAGAGATTGCTTGTGCTTGGTGAGTGAATTTCAACACAACGTTTGACAGCTTCCGTTTTAGTTACTGGGCCAGAGCTCCACAGCAGCAAGTAACACGGCGGTTAGAGGCCTAACCTTTAGTTCACAAAAATCCGCTTTATATCTGGAATTCGACACATAAACTAACCTGAGGCTACAGTTTGTTTGGAATGGATCAACTATCAGTTTGGCCAAAGTGAACTCACTAGGTATGCCCGTAACAATCCTGACGTACGTGGCACATACTCTTTCAAACAGATGTACTTTGTAAGCTATATGTTTATGTATGAAACCAGTGTTTTTGTATTTTCAGTCGAGATTGCATGTCGTAATCCATGCACATAGCGGTGAAAGCATGGTCCAATATTGTAGCATTACCTGCTGCGTCGATCACTGCTCTGGACCAAAATCTTAGTAGTTTAGACAAATGCCTTCAACTACTGCGTAAGGCTTCCCTCTCAGCTAAATAAATGTGTACCTCCAGTGATCTCTAATTGATGAAGCTGTCGGGCGATTTGTTCCATTATCGCACAACCCGTTTATTCACACCTCAGAGCGAATGACGAGCCTATTTCTGCCCAGCTATCCCTGTGACGGACGGCAAATTTTTACGGAGGGTTAGACTATGAAAAGAGCGAAATCCGTGCGCGGGTTCAGACAGGCAGCCAATATAACTAAGCCAGTGAAATGCAAGTCATCGATCGGCAGACGCAACTGAATGGGTTGTAACAACCAAACTAATGAAACAAAAATGTTATTAGCTTGTGGCTTTACTTCATGCCAGAAAATGCACGAACAAGAACCTATTGTGCCAGGCACCTCCGCAAACTTCATTCTTATTAAATCAGCCAAAACTACCTAATGGTAAACCAAGTTCTCTATGACTCCGTGCAGTGGGGTTGCTCATCTCAATGATGATCGTTGTACGGAAAAATATTCCAAACACGAATGAGTGGTGGTCATGCTTGAACTGATGTGTGGAAACAAAATCGCTTCATTAGCATTAGGCGTGAGATAGAATAAACCCAATCCTTGCCAATTTGATGCGTTTCCAAACCGCTAAAGAAATCTGGGTAAAGCGTTAAAAATGCGTCACTTGTATCTCTAAACTTCAGTACAACCAGTCGCCTAAATATATATTAAATAACCACCACCCATCCGATTGGAATAAGTACAGCCAAGAACTCGTTTACACAAAACATTAGCGAAATTTCTGAAGGACATTGACACTAACGATGCTTGCTACTACGATGGCTTGCTACTAATGTCAACCGAACACGTAAACCTTCAGCTTCGCCTACTGGTGCCAAATTAAAAGAAGAAGACGAAGCTATGCTTACACAGCCTCCACTGCTCTGATGCAGATCAGCTGGACTGTTAGCCTCTACCGAACTTGCATTTAGTTTACCATCGGTTATACATACCAGCGTTCCAGAATCTATGTCGAAATACTTACAAGGAAAATGGTGGGATGATGTGAACCATTGAACCTTTACGAGCGACATCATACGTGTTGTAGCCAAGCCTCTCAGCTTGACTGGTTTCACCCGTCACACAAACTCACAGCAATAGGAAGAACAAAACTTTGTGTTTTATTGACTACCAACAGTGAAGCTAAAGCTGCCATCCGGCATGGGTAATGTGCAATGAGCAACATCTTGGTTAGTGATTGGGCTAGAACGAGCAGTTGAAGCAAAACTCGTAAGAGCACAGGAAGCAATCCGTTGTCAGGAGAACCTCTGTACACGGTGTTCCCGAGGCTGGAGCTCGTGGTCAGCGCGAAACGACCACCGGCACCCGGTAAGATTTTCGCAAGATTAAAGGTTGCTTGCCCTAAAATATGTTATATTCACTATGATTCCGTAGCAGCGCATATCGACTAACTTAAAGAATGTGACCCAATGATGTTGAAATTGGTGCTTAAATCCATAAAAATGTCACTAACGGGGTTGAAGTGTTGGTATGAGTACTCCCGTAGACTTCCTTTAAACTTCTGAACCAAAGCAGCATCCCTTACGTAAACAGACTTGAACAAGCATTTGTTTGGAGAAATTCATTACAACTATCCGGATTACTTCAAGCAGCTGGCCAACGGAACTATGAAACTCCATAACTTAAGCACAAAGTGAGGGATAATAGGTTCGGCGAGATCCCTTTGTCTGACTCAGATAATTTCTTCCTCGCCACACCAAAATCAATTAGTGGCCGAAATACCACGAGTGGGCTCAACATTCTACTCAAAACACTCATTCCTCGCTTCATTGATAAGATCCCCAAAAGGAAATTTACGGCCGACCTGCAGGAGCTAATTGCAAGTGCTCCGACTTTCAGATGTCAGTTATCCCACCCGATCCGACATGGCTGATAATGGATCAGTGCTTGATTTCGTGCTCTAGAACAATGACTACATGAGCCACGGTGGCGTTGGCTGGTAAGTTTATTGAAATAAACAGATGCGCATGGATAGGCAATCCCCTTGGTTCTCAGCGGTATTATCATTCATTTGGAGAAGAACCCGGAAACGCATGGCGGTGTGACACAGCGAGAATCTGTGCAGAGTAAGCATTTGTGCAAAAACTGCAGCAACCATTCAGTGTAGCTTAATCCCTGAAGCACACATATCTGTAAAGACATATTTGCACATCATGAGGTGATATTTTGTGCTAGCAATAAGTTTCGCTACAAAACCGTAAACAGTGTCCGATAAGTGCTGCTTGCCATCCGCCCACTCATCTCAGCAACTGGAAGTGCTCAAATCGCCGCGGATGCAGCTGAAGTTTTACCGCAACAATATGATCCAATATTCCGACGTGTCACCGGCATGTCACATTCCTGTCCCGTGCTCCCGGAGCCAGTACGTAAACATGTAACTTATAAGGGATATGCTCTAGTTACACACACATTGTTCCACTGGAGTTGAAACCGTTAATCTGAAGAAATTACAGATGGCGGCTACTAGGATAAATGAACCAATAACCCTAGTTAGAGAGTCCTGGATAAGCAGCAAGTTTTCAAAGCGTAGAAATGGTGTACTATCACCTGCATTTTCGAGTGTGGTAGCAGTTTAGAGCCTGCCAACTATCGCCCGGGATTTTTGTTGCGGTGATGGAGTAAATGTTATCTGAGGCACCAATGAACCATACAGCATGATTCAATAATTTGACTTCGGCGCAACATGACTTACTTCAGCATTAGCCATATACTACCGACCTACGTAGTGCGTGTAGCATTTTGATCGAAACCGGCGTATTAGAAACGGCCCTTAGGCCGTTTATGTTGATTCCTCCAAAGTTTTTGACCACTCAGATCACCGCGGATGTGGGAACTCTATCCATGAATCTTTGCTTGGAGTATGTTGCTGCGGAGGCGGGTCACATACATCCACATGCCTGCAATGTTCTCCTAGTCATATGACTCTTAGTAATGCGGCTATTCACAAATGTGGATGCATTCACTACTTATTATCCCAATGCACTAGCTGCCCTTATATGTGTTAGGTTTGAATAAACTTTTCTATTCAATGGATCTAAAACACTAGCTCTACGCAGTTTACAGTATCTTTTAACACCCTAGCTCTTAGCGATCTAAACCGATGTTCACAGGTTCCTCATTTCTGTTTTCGCAATCTATATTTTGACCTCAGACCAGGATACGGTCAAAACGCTGTGCGGTATCTGCATGTGGTTACGTAGTAATTGGCTTTACACCCACTAATCCAACGTAAGTTGAAGCTTTACCAAAAATACCCTCATGCAGCCAATGTTGGCCACTAACAAAGGACTTTATAGGTAATTCACAACAGATACCAGTTCTCCGCTTCATTCAATCCAACAGGAAAACAGATCCTGTTAGCAAGTCTTGTGCGCCTGCCTGTCACCAGCATAACCGACTACATTCCGAAATAGTTTACCGGGACTGACCGCACGGCAGACGAATTAATGCTTCGTTGGTATGAAACTATCGGCGATCCGCCAACATTAAACCTAAAGCAGTACAGGTAGACGTCAATCGTGAAGCGGCAAGTAGTAGTGCGATTTTACGAAAAAGAATAATATTTTAGTTCGAAAAAAGCAGTCTAGTTCATTTTAGGTTTCATGTTACCAAACGCTATGTATTATAGAAACATTAAGCAGAGTCTTTCCAAGCTCTTCCCAAAATTAGGGACTCACAATTTTTGTAATTAAGTACCATAACTTTATAAATAAAAATCAACAGCACCATTAATTAAATTGAAAGCATGAGCAACAAACTTCTGTCTGCTTCTGATATAAATCTGATGCTTAGTAAGAATGTTAACAATAAAAGCTTCTAGCGTTGTGTAAATAGGATTGCTTTCGTCGAAACAGTGTTTTAAGTTGCGGTGCTCTTCCTTTTATTTATTTTGAAGGGAAAGCGCCTGCTGCGTACTTATGGAAAACGGACATCTTGAATATGTTATGCGACGTTATTGACTGCTGAATTCTTTCTTCCAACGTGCCTTTATAAGTTCATGCTACTTTGCTTAAGATTGGGATAAAGTTGTGTTTTAAAGTGCAGAGATAACACTGCGTCTCACTGGTGTGTTTTTTTGAGTAAAAACCTAGCGTGCCCCGTTAAACACCTGGTTAAATCGATAGTCTGAAGCGAGTTATGCTATAGAGATTACTAACTTCTCTTTTGGCTTGCTCTAATCTAAAATATGCTACACTGAATTGTTGAAGATTCATGTTTGAGGCTTAAGCTCATCAGAACTCATACGTTCCACGGTAAAATTCCGTTTACCCGGTGATAGCATATCCAAGCTTCTCTCGAGTGCCAAGCAGCAACCTTTGCCGGATAAATACAACAATCATTTCCTTTACTTATATAAATATACGGAACTATAATAAATGACTGTATTTAGGTCCATTTAAGAAATAGCGTTTTAATTCCACTGGAAACCATTTATATTTTTCACTAGTGGGCTGACCCAAAATTAATCAACTACTATTGTTTTCATACCAGGTTACACTGGAAGGCACTGGAATTGTGTTTTTCTAGGTACACTGGAAAATATCCTTGGAAAAGTAATCTTATATTACCTATGTTCCCTTCATTTTATCAGTCTGCGGAATCGACGAATGATAAGGTGCAGTAGCTGATGCTTTTTTGTGTGTTCGTACAATGCTGCAAGGAGCGCGATTCTTGTCAAAACCATCGTGACATACTAGGCACCATTGCTCCAAATTAAGGCATGTTGGTAGTTTGGTTGTGGTGGATCTAACTAAAAAAATTCGAAATGTCAACCTTTGGGCAAGCAGGACGCAAGGCAGAAGATACTCTCAATGTCACCTAAAATGATATAAAGAAGGAGCCAATACACCATGCGTAAATTTCCGTCACACATGGACCTTCCAAATCAATGGTCCGTTTCCAGTTGCGTCAAAGCGGATTATTCCCGAAGCTTGGACAACCAGTATCACAGAAATTGACTGATGATCGATTGTGTAGCGGTTGTGCCATCCCATTATTATTACTCACCTGAGAACGCAATTATCGGTGTTTGAACGATGTTGTGACGGAGGAGCAAAGTGAATGCTCAGTGTCAACTATATTTGAAGCGCTGTTGGATGGTACTAGATGGTACGCCAGTATAAGTCACGAAGCAGAGATTTCACAACAAAACGCATTGATTTGTGTCTGGTGGGTTTACAACGGTGGTGTCTTGGAGAACGTTGTCCAATAATAGTAACTATGATTGCTGATGTCTGCTACCAACAACTGCAAAGGCTGTAGACCAACACAGGAAAAAGCATCTAAAACTGACTGGAAACCTTCTCCTGCAGGGCAACCCCCATTTGCATATGGAATAATTGACGGGTCGCAAGCTGCAGCAGCTAGTTAATAAAGCATATATGCAACCATTATATAGCCTGGAACTTGCTTCAACCAACTGTAATCTTTCTATTTAATGAGCATTAATCACAAAGAAAACTAATACGAATTCCATGTTCACAAAGAAAGGTGCCTTGCCAAATTGTTTGGAATCCAGCCCAGCCAGTTCTTTCATAGGGCTACCGACAGTCTACCTGAAGGTTAGCATTAATTTGTCGATAACTACGTATGATAAAATGATCAAATTTATTGGTAGTTTATACTAAATATGGACTGAATATATATGCCACAATTTTAATTGCTATTAGGAAAATTTAGGTGTTTCACTTGTATCGTATTCTTCTTATAAAATAAGTTATGGACTCTCGACGTAAACCAATCACTGAGTATCATGTGTTATACTTTCAAAGTAACTAAAGTGTATTGTACTAACCCTACGCTCTTCTCTGTGTCATTTGCAAATGATTTAACTGAGCGCAGTCGTGCAGCCAGAGCATGTCTGACCTACTAGTTTGAACAACTTGGAAGCAACTTGAGTCCTTCCGGCGGCTAATACAAATTTGCTAGGTCCATTATAAATGTACATAATCTGTGTCCGTTTCGGTCACTTATGTCAAACATTCACTTTTGGGTTTAGTTGCACCCGATATGTTTCAGATATATTGCATTTCCGTTCAAATTCTTTGTAAGGGACTTAGGTTTAAATTAATTCTTCTCAAATTATGAGCCCGGTTACGTTATGGTAAAACTATCAAAAGAGTGCATGTTCCGTCACCCCATTTACAAATCAACCATCAGTTCATATAATTGCAATTATTATTTACCAACACAACAGTTAAAATATAACTACGTTTCTTCGTTGCCAACCAAACATGGTGAAAAACATATAGTATATAAATATAAGGAAACCGTTAAGCACTATAATGTTGAGATATCCAATATAACGCCTCTCACGTAATGTCAGGTTTTCAAGTTAGTAAAGAACAAAAGAACAATTTATGATGGCGTAAAATATTTAAATTCTACTACCTAGAAACTTGGTATTCGTACAGTGGACAGGATGATGTTAAATTGCTCCTTAAAATTAAAGTGATCCATTTCCGGCTGTCATGTTCAATTTCCCTGTTGTAGTCGTTGGACGCAACACAAGTGCCCACATAAAAAACTAGGTCAAACACTTGCGTTGCGTGTTAAATGGACAAGTTGTATTCAACTCCCCTATTTTGTTTAAATTTGTGGCGCTAATGTCGTCATTCGTGTGAGATATCTTCAACCCGATAAAACACTTACGATGACGTCAATTTTCCAAGCCATCTGACATCATTTGTCCACCCTTATTGCCCCTTCGTTGGGCGTCAAACTCTCACATATATTTTGCTAACGAAACATGCTTGACAGTATGGATCATGCGAAATTCTTTTTCATCAAACTGTTCACGTCAATCGAAATTGACAGCTGCTGCTGAAACTCAACTATAAAAAACAGCCTTCTATATGAGCATCACTGCATCCCACACAGGCTGGGCGTACTCAATGAATGGTATGATTTAGTTCCACATCAAACTATTTTATGGTATGCGGTAAGTGTATCAAAGAGCTCCATTGGAGTATTTTCCTGCAAGTGTGCAGAACATCTCCGACCTTCTCAGTGGTGCATCTCTACTTGCTCGGACTCGTAATACCATAAGTTATAAGCGCAAGAAAACGTTACTTTCTAAATTTTATGGGGTACGTGTAGCCAGCTGTTTGCTCTGATCCATTAATAAGCCAAACTTTACCCAGAAATTGTGTGTAATGATCATAGAAAAACCTGGAGTCGGGCGAAAGTTGTAAATAATGCTTTAATTTCATCGCCTATTAACACAATACTTTTACTTTGCGCAACAAATTTTAAAAATAATATCTATGTAACCTTAAACAAGGTATGGACGTGGACGGTAGATGACTGCCATCACTATCTTGGTATTTATTTTAACCATTCCTGTAACAAAGACGCGATCGACCATAAAAATCATAATAAGCATTGTAACCATCGGAATGCAGTGCTACAAGGCTAAACTCAAGAGGCAATTTTGAGATTTATTAAAGCTTCATGTAAAAATGTTTCGGAATACTGGTAGTTCATTTTGTTCATTTGTTCATTTTTCCTCCAAACTTAGCGGATTGCTTACAGACGTTTCATTCATATGCTTAACGCCATTCACAGTACAGCAAGATGTGATGTGTAATAGTCCATTTGTGATCAACCTGCAGTTGACTTTTCTAAGTAGCAGTCTAGATTTGCACCCCGTGACTTCTACACCTTTCTCCACGACTGAAGTCGGCGCCTGCGTTGTTCTGCCTTAAACGGTGTGACAAAATTTCCTTAATTCTTGACGTCAAAGTGGTTGGTATAATGTATCCATATCGACGCGCATGTTGATTGAGCTTTTCGTTGGGAACCACGCTTCCAGGAATTTTCTTTTTTCGAGTTTCACCCCGTGCTAAAACTTCTATTTTCGTCCAAACAAAGCTCTGTTCATCTCTATCTACACACACTGAAACTGACGACAATACACAAAGCTTTACACATGCTCTTTTATATGCTTTATTCTTGTTGCCAGTTTTATTCACATCTGCCCAACATGGTCCCTTTCGCAATCTCGACAACGTTTTCTATATACCATATTGCGCTGTTCAATTGTCTGCAGTTTTTCTTTTATTTTTGACACAGTTTTCCCAACCTGGCAGTTGGTTTGTGTGCCACAATAAGATGATGCTTTTTGAATAGCCTGGCCGCCATTTTCGATCTGTTCTTCATATAAAGCAGAAAAACCCGTCTCTCCGTTTTAGTTGTAAGGATTATTGTTGCTGTCGTGGCTGTTGTTGTTGTAGGTTGTTTGTTTAGGTTCTTGTGGTCAAGACCAATTCCGCTGAAGCTTTGCGGGTATTTTTTAAGTAGGAAACATTTAAATAGGTGCTTTGCTTCCTTGTGCCTTAAGGAATTCAAACCATTCGTATCGTGAACTACTAAAGCTGAATCGCAATACTACACTCAGAGGACACCAGCTAAAGCTGACCACACAATACTGCCGTTTGGAATGTCGCCGGAATTTCTTTTCACTTCTTGTGTGCCAACACTGGAACGCTCTTCTCACATACGTTGTTTCTTCCCTACGTTAATGGTATCCAAAAGACGTATGGATGATTCGCTCATCCAGTTATATTACGCTATAAAAGCAGTGATGTCTACGTCAATCAAACACGAACAAACGGTGCTCATTCTCAGCTTCTGTGTTTCACTATTTACACACTACTGCTGTGGTATATCGTTTCGGATATATTACAACTGCATTCATCAATTACATCAGTTCAAGAAAGCGACGCACGAGTAAGCGTTCTCTAGCTTTCGTCTTTAACACATACCTCCCTAATATTACTTACCCATCTTACTCGAAAGTAATAATTCGATAAGCATTCTAACATATTTTAATGAAGCTGGACATCTAAATTGACGGTTTAAACATGTTTGCTTTTACTTTAATCATCTTCTGAGACTTATAACGCAATCGCTTTTTTACCTGAAATATATTGTTGTTAATTGTTTACCTGTGGTACTGCAGTGTGTTGGGTTCTGGGAAATATTGTCAGCACACAGCTTACTCTGTGGCATTTCGGGCTTATGCTGTTAAAGTTCAGAAGTTGGTCTTTATGTGTGCCTCTTCTGCAGACCGATGTTTGCAGCTGGCTTTCCTTTTCCAGTTCCATTGTAAATTTTCTGCCTGCCGTGAGGTTATTCAATAGTTGTTGCGCGACTGTTATTTGCCTGAGTCTGATTATCACAAAGCGTCTTCCACACACCAAACCCACAGCTTCGGATTGATAAGTGACAGTACATCTTCCTCCAATTTCCGCATAACCATCTCTGCGATGAGTTCTGACAAAGGTGATCCTATTTGTACGCGTTTCAATTGTTCATACTTCTTTTAATTGCAGGAAATGTAAGTCGTCGGACAGAAGCGGAGTAGTTTGCATATGTTTTCGATCGCCATTTTTGCCATATGTTGTTCACTGCTGTTCAGCCGTTCAAGGATGATCTTTTGCTGTCTGCGAGTTAACAGACGTGAAGAGTGTAGTCACCACGAACTATGTCATATTTTCGTTATTATCCATTCGCAGGTGTTTGATCAATCTCAGAAACTGCTGGACTTTAATTATGAAATATTTCAATCCACAGGTCAAGTGTTCGAGGCGTCTTCACATTGCTTTCGCCAGTTTTTAAGCGCCTGTTCCCGGGACAGACAGGATAGGTTGCTTTGTTGTACCATCTTTGTGCAACTTTGGGAATCCGTAGAATTGTGCCAGGTTCGAGTCGCTGGCTCTCATACCGTTGCGCCCTTCTTTCACCATTTGCTTCAACACGTGAAGCTGCTTCAAGCTTCTGTTTACTTTGATTGTCGGCTGAAATGGGACGAATGACTGGCATAACAAATAGAAAAGATTACATTGTGAAACCTACACGGCTCTTGAACGACACAACAACGTACAATAGCATCGACACTGATCCACTTGCATAAGTCACCTGCAGTTTGAGCAAGAATGGACAATTTATTCAGCAAAATTACACGCCGCATCTCACTAAAATGAGGATGCCACCTTGCATGGTGAAGTAAGGTTTGAAAGCAAACCATCAAGCTCGGTGAAGAAATAAACCATTGAATGTTTTGTGGAATTTTTGCAAATACACAATGCAGGTAGACATTTTAATAGGCCTCGCACTCCTCTTGAGTTACGGAACGATGATTTTATCTGATATTCCATCGACGAAAAGTGCAACCATTTTTCTACTTCTAAGTTCAGTTTAGAAAAACGCTGCTAAGCTTAATTTGGAAATAACACAATTGTTCATCACCCCTTATTTTGCATGGCTTAGCCATCAATCAGGCAGTTGCTCCGTTTAAATTTGCAAGACATCAAAGCGACCTGTCAGCATTTCTATAACCTCCAGAGAAACTAAATATAATTGAACATATCGGGTGAGCCAGACGTATAATAGTTTTCCTATTATTCATGGTAAACTGACAAATGTAAAGTGCAAGTGTGTTCATGAGCTTCTGGAACCATCATGCCTGCATCCAGGCGGTTGTAACATTTTCTATAATCGAGTTTGATTACATTACATATGATTTACTCCGAAACTATCCTGGTTGTGGTTTTAACTAAGAAAAATTATGATTGTAAACAAAAGTCCTACTCTGCCATATTCACTAGAATGCTGTCATCATTGGCTTTATAGGGTTGGTAATAAAACGAAGCAAAATGAATACACAAGGTGCAAACATTCAGAAAAAATCCAAAGCCTACTTAAGCTACTTATACGGTCACGTTGTATTGACCATTGCGCGAATGCAGGCATGCATTACAGAAACCTTATCCTTAGTAAACTTTTTGCCATATGTTACCCTTGTTTCCGCCGTTAAAACAAGGCATTACATCGTTTAATTATCTACATCTCTAAGGGATGTCAGTAAACACGTCAGTGGCTTAGGCTAGACGTTTTTCTTGTACAGAGACTAGCTGCTTCTTTTTTCTTAAATTGGGAAATAAATTCGACATGTCTCGCATTCTGGAGTATAAAACTTTTTTTCCAAGAAAAGATAAGCTTGTACATGAGGTTTCGTTTCTGTTTAAACCGTTAAATGACGCAATGCACAATTCCGTTTTTGCCTCTTTTTCTGTCATATTGTCCATGATGCTCATCCCATACGCATATTGATTTACAGCCATGGGATTAAGGGTACGTGGAGAAATTATTTCGTTCTTTTGTGAGCCATGACACACCTGTCTTAGACACGCACGTACTTACAATAACAATAGCTTTCCGCCGCATCATAGCCCTCATCGAATCCGGGTTTCTTAAAAACGTTCAGCAAAGTAATGCATTTTATCATGTCCATCCTCAGCCGCGTTTGAAAAATTACAGCAGGAGCGATGGTTTTTATCATCGCATCAAACATTTTACTAATATACCCGCTTTAAGCTGCAAAAACCGTTTGAGTGCAGCGTCCTCTGTTTTGGTTAGTCGCTTTTGGTTCCTAAAAATTCTAACCAGCGAAAGGTGCGAAAAGTACAAGCTAAGGCTCTTTGATTTATTATTCCATCTGGGATAAGTAACAAGCAATACATCCAAATTTGCAAAGTCTCATCAAATGATCTATTTAAATAGTTTGACAAAAGATCGGTTAGTGTATTTGTTATGGTGCGGCAGCACTGCATGCGCTAGACACAAGGCATAAAATTGACGTTGAAATTTTCGAGGTTGTCAGGAAGGGATTGTGATCAGCCCAACAAAGGCTCATTGCTGCGAGGATAGAAATAACAAAGACCAACAAATGCGTGAATATAATAGACGAAGTATAGCTGTCTAGTGCCTGCCACCCAGTCTTACTCCAGCCAGTTTGATGAGCCTCGGCAGATGAATCTGAAGTCAGAATGGACAACTAACACCTGTCCATAAAATGCCTAAGGATTGGAGACAAGTTCCATCAGTGACCAAGCGCCTTCCGACGGACCACTTTAGATTGCCATCCAAGTCCGTAACTAAACTCTGACCAACCTTTTGGTCCACATTTGAAGTAAACTAAAAGCGACGGATTTCACACAAAACCAGTGAACTTTGACGGCCGTAACCTTTTTGCCAATGATGTGTATGTTAATCGACCTCCGTATACAGCATATACATGATGATTTTTGAATTATCTCCCGTCTTTAAGCTAATTCAATTGGCCTGATTAAGCTTTTGAGTCAAAAGGGAAACCTTGTACTGCATAACAAATACACTAATCGGTCGTTTGCTAAACTTTTGTAACGATGACTTCTCGATCAGTTTCAAATATTTTCAAGTTATCCAGTATCAAAAAGTAGTTAGTTCTTAACTTAGTTTAAGATTTCATACGGGTTCTTGAGGACGTCTGAAACTTGTTTATAACTGCGAGACTTTTCCTTTCATACTTGAGCACTCTCTGGACTATAATAAATTCTTTTGAAGCGGCGTCCTCAAAGTTAAGAGAGGATGTAGTTTAAGTGAATTTTGCTTAGAGTGGACTTTTGTAGGCGTCTTCATTTGAGATTGGTTTCACAAACGTCTATAGGTTTTGTACTTTAAAGGCGGAAATGCCACGCGCAGCCTGATAAATCAGCAAACGACATCCGTGCTCCGTGTAACTTGTGCATATTAATAGGTAAACATAATAAAATTTTGACAATTTATACTAGTTAATCATGTGAACACACAATGCTTGTGCACAGTTTCGGGGTTCTGAATTTTATTAGATATTTTCACTGCCAAATTAGCGTACCATGTGCGCCTTGACTCTCTCAACAGGTTCACTAGTTCTATTCAGCTGCTTCGGAATCAAAACGTATTATCCTTACAGCCCTCTTCACTTCGCTACTGCCTTTCTAGCAGAAGCTCTGTCGCTTCTCCATCGCATGTTCACTATCTTTTTCGTATGTAGGCATCAAATTATGGTCATGATTTTAGAAAACACCTTGATTTTCCGCTTGAACTTTAGCAAATGCGGTTGGCTAGCAGAATTCATTTGAGAGCATTTAAGTGAAAAACCTGATAATGATGCTCTGCAATATTGTGACCTTAATTGACTGACAGCATCGGCTGAACACTTCCGATCCGGCCACAATGATACGATGCGTTTCAGGGTACTCTGATTACTAGTTCGGCTAATATCACCATAGTTTGTGTTGTGACCGCTTACAATGTTGTTTATCCATCATATATTGAGGTAATTTGCGTATATTAATACGTCCAAATTTCCCAAGAGTCGATGGTAAAGTGCTGAGTATTTGTAACGTCAAACCGTATTTTTACCTACTCAATGAGAACATTAGGATAATTCGCATAACGAGAAAACTGCATAATAACTTAGAACATTGAACTCAGGGAAATTTAAAAGCTACCACAGCATTGAATATTTTAAGAACCATGATGATGCAAGGGGCGTGGTATTCAGAATCCGACACTTCTTACCATTAAAACATTCAGCTTATTATGGCTAAAGAATAAATCATGGTTTGGAGCAAAACTTTGTTGGCAAAATGCTTTTATAAAATTTGAATGAATATATCTCTAAACTGGCTAACAACACTTCATAATGCGCTCAATTCTTAATTAATTTGCCAGCTTTTGTAATGCTTAGACATATTTATGTCAATCCCATGTTGAATAGGACAAGTGCTTGCTGAAAGGTTGACGTCAAGACGTCAGCCACGTAAAATGGTAAAAACCAATAGTTGCTGTCTGTTTATAACTGATGTGCTAATTAATTCCGCCACAATAAATTTGGAAAGGTTTTTGGACGCTTTAGTCAATTGTTAGGCGTAGATGTGACGCATGATCGTCGCACGTTTCCTTGTAATAGCTTATCTTGGTCCAGGTGAATTAAACAGAAGCGTTTATGTAGCCAAGTTTTCAGTTGCAGAGTCTATGCCAAGACTTATGTTTGAAAATTGAAACGGATTTGCTGCCATTATAAACGGCATGGAAATGGGAATAAATAAAGTTACTGGGAAATTCGCCGTCTAAAACTTTTCTTTGTACACAATTTTTTCTAATATGTGGAAGGCATTTCAAGGCCAACTTAGAACAAAACTACATGTTGAAAGCCGAGCCCAATTGTGACTGCATCAGAACTGAAAAATTGGAGGGAGTTTCTGTGTATTTAACCGTATATTTATTGCAAAAAGTTGTGAATACCAAAGGTGGGGTAGCTGTGCGAACAACAAGGGACCGATTGTCATCCTTTCTGTTGGGTCATCGCGTTAGCGCAAACGTTAGACACTTGGGTATTTTTAACATGCTAATCCTGTTTTGGAGTAGGTTCTACAAATAAACGTTCTACAAATAAACGTCATCATTTAACTGATTGATCTACAGTTGTCTTATTGTAAAGCCAATTTCACATATACCTTAACAGAATCGGTTAGATAGGTTTTAAAATTGATTTATTATTTGTTTCAGCAAGCTCTAAGTGTGCTGCTTTATTCCATTTGGGTAAAATTAATGCCACCATTGTGATTTGACAAAACGGCTGCACAGAGTGCTACACCACGCTTTTCACTAAGAAAGTATGTATAGCTGAAGTGTTAAGGAAGTCGTACTCTAGTACAGCTTTCAGGTTGTTGAAAGAAGTCTGTGTAACCCGTTACACCATGCATCCTATATTATTAACAAGTCAGTTTCATTGTACCCCATTAGGGGATTAAATGCGTCCTATTGCAAATGGTCTTGTAATTGCGGCATTGTGTTTCCCAAGTTTGATTTAGCTCTAATAGCTTGCATGCTGTTTTACTTTCATCGTTCGACTATGAAGAAGTAGCAAACTTTTAGATGCGTCCTACTGAGTTTATCCTAACACTTATAATTAAGTGTTTTTGTAAACGCCAGCAGTATCGCAAAAGTTAGTTTAATTATTACCCGAATTTACCACTAATTCATAGCATCAAAACCGTTGGCTGATGAAAGCTATCCTACACATTTCCTTGAATAGACAAATTAATATTTCATTTATTATTAGGCTCAGTAAACATGATTTTGTGAACGAATACTTTTAGCTGACGACTATAGAACTGGAAGGTAGAAGCCATACTAATGTTTACGTTGATGGTGTCGCAAACCTCGGTCCTTAATGTACAAACGGTTTGTTCAATAACGCATGCTCGACGAGAATGGCAGCACAACAAGTGTGTAGAAAGTTTATGGTAAATATGTGGGTCAGTTCCGCAACTAACGACGCTACTGCACTCATGAGGTTCTTCCTTTAAATCATTCAAACTAACTCGCTCAAGTGTAACCAAATAAGAGCCAAGCAGCGCGTAGGTGGAATATGCATAGGACTCTAATCAACTGCACTGTTCGCTTGCAGTAATCCAGGCGCATGCTTTGTCATGTAAACCCATATAGTTATTGTGCTTAAAAAATCCCATCACAGATGGCCTGAAAGGAAGCAATCTATTTCACTACAAAGGCGTGATTTCTACGAAGACATCGTACTTAGATAGAAATATTTTGTTTTCCAGGGTTGCAGCTCCGTTTTTATTAGCCGCGTGTACAATCGCCGCTGCTCAGAATTTCTAAGGTGATCTAGGTTTTGCTGTAAGCAATAGGTAACATTCAACCAAAGGACCTAATATCAAGGATGCATTTATCAAGCAAGACATAACTACCGATTGCTGTGGAACTCTAAATCTAATTACATCCGCAGAAGATGTACTTCGATAACTGAAGTGAAAGGACTTGTTCTTTAATGAGCTCATCACTGTTACCCATATCTTCCATGCTAATGAATGTGAACGAAGTGCTTAGTAGGCAAGATCTTGCACCTCTGCCGCCACCGGAAGTAGCCCGTTACAGTATCTAAAATATTATCCCATTCGCTTTTTTGCCGGCACAGAAAGACGCATAAAGATCTTTATCGTTATAGAAAATTACATTTAGTCTTAGGCTATTATGAATGTATGCTTTCACAGCTCTACCTCCGTGTGGCGTTCTCAAGGAGCCGTTTTGATATCATGCTTATTCCTCGTGCTCATGGATGATCTACGTTATCGTGCTTTTAAACACTCAAGAACCGCCCTCAATTGCCGCATTGAACGTTGCATGCATTTAGCTCGGTAGTTAAAAAAGGTATAGGGATAGCCGCTGACAAGCAAGCGTTAGAGCTGAAAATTTTGGCAGATAATCCCTTTTTAGCGTTCCTACAATACCTGAACCTCTATCTTTCCTCGCTCGTGACGACAACAAAAGTGTTGCTACATTTATTCCGACATTTTGTTCGCCTAACCTTACGACTTTTCAGACCAGAACAAACCATAAGTACACTTAGCTTTCCTCCCTATGTACCACGTTTTCTGCGGTTAAACAGACCCATTCGGTAAATTTGATTGCCCCATCATTAATTTATGTCATACGTGCTCAGTGAGAGGAGTTTTGGTCCCTTAGTTAATCAGCGATCCAAAAATGGATGGTAGGTGGTTTACCATCCAATCCATGCACCACTGTCACCGCCACCACCACCAATGTCTTCCACTCAGCTTAGAGTCCATAAAAATATAGGTACGTCTGTTTCATGTGAACAATTCACCGACTATCCCAACTATTAATACGAAGATTACTGCACGGTAGAGACCATCAAAATACACGTAGGCAGTTTCTTCTCACCCTCTTTAGCCAATGTATCTAGGAGTGAGCACGCGCCCATAAAAAGAATGATTGCTAATGTCATTCGGTTTTCTTCAGTTGTAAAAGCTGAGCTTTGAGTTTGAAAAACGTGTATTGTTAAGACACATTAGGAAAACGCAACTACACAACACACAGAGGTCTACCGGGCAGCTGTATGGAAATGTTTTGCAAGCAAATACGTATTACAAATGTGTACTCGTTTTATTTTGTTTCAAAGGAGTGTGTTAAATCATTTACCCAGTTATTAAATGATCTCAACCGATGTAAATGTATGATGGCATTGTCGACATAATTTGAAAGCCTGGCAGTCGAACGGTTGTGCAATTAATGAAAGCCGGAAATTCCGCCTGATCACTTGTAGTCATGTCCATCACAATTAGTCAAGGGAATTACCTGCCCTTGGCTTCCTACAAACGTTCCGACTATTAAACTATTTCAATTAACCTGTACATCACATCATTTCGTTTTTATGTCAGAGCATTCCTTGTTCACAAAATATGGTTTATATTGTATACTATTCTCTATCGAGTATTTAAAAGATTTTAACATATGAACACTGCATATTCTACAGGTTACAAATGGTGCACCAACAGCAGTGTGTAGTTTGATTAACAATGAATTCACAAATCCCTCTTACGTCACTCAGTAAAGATTGAACAGCTCTTTAATTCCCTTGAATATTGGAGCGCTTTACTGCAGCCAGTGCTCTTCCCATTTTACTTCTTTATTAATAAAGGCGCTTTTGGTCCTTTCTACAACTACTGAATATAAATGCGCCGACCGTGACGTATTCGATAGCATCTTTTCCATTGCTACGTCGCGTTCGACACCCAGCGCGGGTTGATTAATTTTACACTGTGGTTGTCTCCCTGATTATTTATACATATTAATTTAAAGTGCTGCCAATTGAATTCCTGATTCCTTCTTTCTGAGAAACTGTTAAGTTTGACAGATTCTTAACGCATCCTATTTATGAGTCACCAAACCTTACCTAGATGATCCAACAATAAGCAAATTGGTGTATGGTTCTCACAATCTTCACATAATTAGTACGTTGACGCAGATTTTTCCTGGGTAAGATAGCACTGGCTTTATTCCAGTGGTGCTCAACCTGGGGTACGTACCGCCATTGGGGTAAAATGGAATTTTGCGGGATAAATATAAGTACGGGGATTATACTATATTATACTAACCATATGTCGTCAAACAAAATACACAATAAATTTACCTGTATCGAAACCTTAGCTAACTAAATAAGTAATCAAAATAATTGACCATCAAGAACTAATCATTAATGGGTGAGCAGTGCATTGTGTGAATTCCGGCAATAAACTTTATCGAGGAAAATACAAACGCTAGCCGGCAGAGCAGCAGTTACCTGGCGCCTCAATCGGATCGCTCGTCGATCGTTGTTTTATTGAGCCAGGCATTCGTTCGCCGAGTCGAAGTACAGAATTGTGTGCACACTAAAGTGGAAGCATGGGTCAGTAACCAGGTAAAGGAGTAAGCAAATTTTGGCTGTAGTTGGGATAATATAGGCGATTGGTGTTCAGGACGTACCAATACAGAGTGGTGTGCAGCTGCCAACCAGCACCGACTTGGAAGTGATGACTAAAAGGTTAGAAACCATTGATATCACTGTTGCTTTATCAGGTATCATATAGCAAAGTAAGGAACCAAATTAATGAAGGAACTAAATGAATCCCATGGTAAAAACCGTACAAATGTAGTATTCTTGCTGTCGTTGGTCCTGATAGCTTCCGTTTCCATTGCGTACATAGGTCTTAATGGACCTAAGAAGTTGCAATGGAAAGCAAATATCACGTAGTTGGCTGGATGCTAATATCACAACCACCTAGTAAGAGACCACGATAAATCAAACGTGAAGATAAAGGTCATAAGAATAATCGACGTCCGTCTAACCGAGGCACACTGTTCTGCTTATCTTGGGGATCACAGCAACGTGACGCTGGGACCTGCCAAACAAAATGCACCATACATTTAAAAATATACAATCTCAACGTCACATTGACATATGTAAAAATATTGGTGCAATAAAATGGCTAAAAAATACTTGTCGTCTATAGCTGGAAAAGAGTAAATACAAATAATCTTCTGATATAATGATAAGTAGGGGATATTGATATATATAATTGAGGTTATCACAGCCAATTTCCAAATCGGATAGTCGTCCACATGCCCGGAAAACACCATACTGCAGTTTCGGCCTTTCGGGCAATCTCAGCAGTGGGCATCCACAGGATCCATCCCGATTCGAACCGTTAAGCACCAGCGGCTTGCACCGATAGTCAGCAGCATATGCCATTGAGCCACGTTAGACAGCTTCGGGAAGTCATGATTTACAAGCCAACTGTGATATAGCAAGTCTTATCCTCCACTGCCGTGCAAGTTACGAACGTTGCAGAGGACAGAGTTGGCCATTTGCATAAGCTGCTGACTGGCGGTGCAAACCGCTGGTGGTCATGGGTTCGAATCCTGATGGATCCGATGGATGCGCACTATTGATGATGTCCAACAGGCTGAACCTGCAGTCTAGTACTCTTCCCAGCATGTGGAAGACTATCTGATTTGAAATCTGGCTGTGCTAAACATAAATTAACTAGATAAAAATCCCCTACTCATGAGTACATCAAAATATATCCGCCCAACAGTTTCTATATACCGTGTCGTACATAGTTGCTCTTAGTGGACGTCGTGTCTTTCGGGACCAACCCTTTCCACTGCAACGTTCGTAACTTGCATGGCAGTGAAGGATAAGCTTGTATATCATTACGCTCAGAAGCTGTCCCCTTGGCCAAGTAGTATAAGATGCTGACTCTCGGTGCAAGGTGCTGGTGTTAATGGGTCCGAATCCTGATGGAGCCAATGGATGCGCTATACTGATGATGACCAACAGGCTGAAACTGCAGTGTAGTGCTTTTCCGGGCATATGGAAGACTATCTGATTTGGAAGTTGGCTGTGATGAACCTCAATTATTTAAACTTAATATTCATTTTTCGTAGCTTAAAGGAAAATATGCAAAGTTTTATAGCTAATTAGCCTACTAAATTAAAACTATTTGTGATGGCTTACAGGGGATCCGGTCTTTAGATAACAGCCTGAAAGATGTTTAGAAGAACTGATTTCTTCCATATATTCAAATTCTTTCACGGCGCTACACCATAATTTATGAGGCGTTGACCTCCTCTATTATTACTCTCTGCTTATACTGCCTACTCGCACTATTCCTTGTTTGTTAAATGGACTTGAAAACGAACGTGTTCTATTTAATCCATTGCTGGGCTAATTGAACAATTTGGAGTACCTCGTACATTCGTCATGTTTACTAAGAACCTCGGCAAGTAGATACCTCGCAGTACTATGCGTCACTATGCTATGCTTCAGGCTTGCATGATTATACATCGGAAAGCTCTTTCTGTTTGGGTACTGCATCTTGAATTGCAGTTTTTAGAAACTCAAGCTTAGTACATTTGTCACGGATTATTTTGGATACCAAGAAAGTCAGTAACATCAGGATTGCCTCGCGTCTGGGTGACATATAAACGTAGTTTACTTCTTACACTTTGCTAGTAATTCTATACTTATAGCTTTTATCAGTATAATATTTGTCCAATTGAAAGTCCCAACGGCTTTCGTGTCCGGGGAGTACTTGGCTTTCAGTCGACCGTGGATGGCTAAAAGGTAAGGATGATACATGTTTTGCGGCTGGAAATCACCTAGTATGCGTCGAAGCTGGATGAAAGGGGTGCTTGTGTCACATATTCTGGTTAGCTGGACCGTACTGTCACAACAGTCGAAAGAGATCAGAGCGCAGGGCAACTAGATGGATGGTGTGAAAGAGTAGGACGGTTGGCTAATACAACAACAACGAAGACGTAATGGGAAAGACGGAGAAGAGGAAACGACGATCACAATATAGGCTAAGCTCGACAACAGCTTACTTGCTGAATTGTTATTAAGACGCTGACACGTTACCATCCGTAAATCGGCAGTGCCGGTGCAAAAACCTAAGTGTATTATGCCTAATACATAAGGGTGACTTCTAGTTCATTAATTTGGCTCCAGGGTAATCTCGGTTCGTAGCTGAAACTCAGCAACATTAATAAACAGGACCAGAAGTTATAATATTTTTGACGTCCTTAAAAACAGCTCAAAAATATGTGACTTTGAGTTCAATACTTTTGTTTCAGGGTCATCTGTGTTCGTAGCCGAAACACAGTAATAATGAATTACAATACCGATAGTTACAATATTTTTGACGTCTGTAAAAACTCATAACTGCGATACAAACCGATGCTAGTTTGGATTGCACCTGCAGTGTCTGTGTGTAACGTTGCACTGCTAGTTGTTTTCAACCACTTAAATCCGTTTCCCCAATAGAGGAAAATGATCAATACCCTAAACGACAACATAATCTATGTATGCCTTTGGTCCCATTTTAGGTGTTAGCACGCATTTATGCTTTAAGAAAATCCTTCGATAGAGCTGAAGCTTATTACAACCCGGTAATAAGCGCAGAGAGGCAGAACGATGTGAAATTGATGCATAGCTCCGTTTTATGAGGGAGAGTATCCCTTAAACATTTTTCATTACTTGGGGCCGTTGCGAATGTTTTTAATTTATGCCCAACCAAAATGTGAAATCGTCGTTGAAACCCATCCATTGTCATGTTGCAGCATAGTTTGCTAATCAATTATGCCCTTTAAAATTCTTCTAACTACATGTAGTATCCTAGCTAAAACTTACTAATTCGCAGTTGGTTTCGCTTAAGAATACAACTGCCTTTACTTTTTCTTAGTTTTGAACAACCTTAACAGAAAGCTTGGTGTCATGCCCGAGAAAAACCATCGCTCCTGTTTCCGGTTAGTTTATGACTGTTGCAGTTTTTCCACAAAAATTTGAGCGATTACAGGCACAGTAAATTTTTTGTTACATCCGATGCAGAATTGAAATAAAGCGCTGTAAAAAGTCATGCAATTTTTTGTTTCTCTATCCGCAGCCTATACGAATGCCTAACAAAATTATGAGCATTTTTACAGTGGTTATTATTAGTATCAAAGCACTTAGTTTGTGACATCACCAGTTATTGTACCTTGATTATATATTAAACCATTAGTGGATGGTATATTTCTAAACTTTAGTCTAACAGTACTGTCGCTTATGTTGTAGCGTTGGTAGAGTCTTACTACTTCTTAGTTGTTAATAGTAGATGTTTGTGAGTAGTGTAAATTCGTAGAAAGTAGAAGTAACGATTAAAATTCTCACACAATAATGTGCCTCGACGGGGAATCGAACTCTTGTCCAACGAATTTTCGGTCCGCTGCTCTACCACTGAGCCACCGAGGGCTGCCGATTAGGTGCGCAATTTTTAATACACAACTTCTGCTTGGTGCGCGACGTATTGCCAATGAGCTCACAGTATATGTCCTGGTGTTGTAGATTGGTTCACTCACCCATCCCTTCCCAATGGACCGAAGTATCTGTACTTCAGATGTCCAAAGAGCGATGGTAGATTAATTGTGGATGTTTATGAGTAGTGTAAAGTTCATAGAAAGTAGAAGTCACAATTAAAATTCACACACAGTAATGTGCCTCGACGGGGAGTCGAACCCCAGTCCAACGACTTGCTGGAAATTCCAGTTATGTCCATCTTAATTAGGCTTAAGTATTACGCTCTTCACCGCTGAGTGCCGCGTACGCGCAGCAGTGCAAGCTGTTGCACCAATGTCACGGCGTGCCCATTTAGTTGACTCCACCGCTAAATTAATTACCGTACCGCTGCAGTCGATGGCAAGCAGAGCACGTGATCTCACGTCGCGTAGACAGTCCATGGGTATGGCTCACACGTGGGCACACAAGGCGCGTGCGATGCAGTTTCGAGCGTAACCGATGAAAGTCTTTCGGTATAGGATGCATGGGATTAATAAAAGGTCTCGTGAAGAATCTGCAGACAGATTTAAGCTGCGTAGATTCGCCAAAACCCAACATACTCAGTCCAAAGATATATGCATGATTTAACACACCTGCACATGTCTTTTCTCCCACCTACACCATGAACGCTAAAAGCGGAGACATCACGTAATCCGGATCCCGGCATAAAGCCAAAGAAAGCGTGCCAAACTGATGGAGATACACGCTGCGTGGGCTTGGACCGCAAACACTGAGTTGGCGAATTCGAGTGCTCATGCTCCTGATCCCATCACAACAACGGTAAATAAAAGAACTACCACGAATTTTTCGACCAGCGGACCGAAAGTTCCGTACATAAGATTTTCCTTGAGACCCTATGGTTAGAAACAAGCGTTCATAAATGGTCCGCTCATCGGGAAAATGATCAACCGTGCAAAACAAAATATATATTCAAGTGAGAAACATATTGCTACTAACGCATTGTTGTCACCGATCGATGAATCATTCAAGGCAAGCAAAGGATGGCCAAATGTAAGATTAACATTATATTTGTCTTCTGAAAAAGGTACCGCCGCCAAACCGTTACTAATATCTAAAAATGGGCGATCTAGCAAAGATTATCACCTAGATACTCCTGTACATTCTTACAGCGAATACGCGTAACAAAAAAATTATGGTGTCAGGAATAAGTGGTCAACACTGCCATGTCCCTCACCCTATACCCACGAAGACAAGCACGAACAAACAATTCCAGACAGCCAGTTTTACGAGGAAGCAATATTGGTCATACCGCCTTTTCCAGATCTGGAACATCCTAGAGAAACCAACTTACAGTCACACACTTTGTTTAGTATGTCTAGATGGCAAGGTTACCCCAACACCAGGCTAGTCACAAATTTCACCCACGCCTCAACATATTCCTTACTCAAATCAATTTGAAAAATACAAGGGATAATTGTCCCGGCGCCTGAACTAACAAGATATTGATCCCATAGTATCCATCCACCACGCCCACAGATACATGCAGAAATACGTTCCTTAATCTTAAGCCATAAATCGGCCGATTCCTGTCAGACAAACCCGATGCAACCTCGTCATCAGTAGATAACACCGTACTGTTTTAAGAAATAATGAACTTGCCCCAAGCATCATTTTCCAGGCGCATTCAGTTGCTTAATGCACGTTCCATGGAAAACCAAACTCACTTCCTACGCGCGACTAATCTAAGGTACTCCTTAGTTTAACTAGCACATAATGGATTCTAAGCTTTATTGGTAGTCGCAAGTTCAAGTGAGGAGGTAGTTGCTCTAAATACGTTCACAAAGCAGTGTTTACATCAAAGGCCAACGTGCCCTCACATACTCACCTGGCCCGTGGGTCAACCGCCTGGACATGAACATCCAAGCAAACAAAACACACCAATACCACCAAAACCTTACTAACCTGAAATATGCTCCCCTTCCATTCCCATAAACCTAGAACATCCTCGACAATATCGCTACGCTCAACCATTTACGGTGAATCCTGACTAAGCTACTCTGTCAACCAACGCAAGTTATCGGATGCAGCATGACTGCGAATAGCTGCGAGGTAAATCGGACTGTCTGTGGCCTTGCCAGTGACAGTTGACTCAATTGACAAAGGATGGCAGTGTTCCAGGACGTTGCGCATTTCCGTTTGGCTAGCGATCTCCCCATAAAAGGCCAGTGATCTCTACTTAAAAACACTGCGACGTGGTGGATGTGACTCACCACCGAATAAAGTCACTTCACTTTGCATCACACTGGCAAGTCTCCCTAATTCGTGCATCACTAATTCAGACGCATACGCCCACACATGTTTACGTACTTTTGTTTTCCATCATCCACACAGCGCTAAATATGCGGCTTCTCACAAGGTGACTTCACAATTTCACGTTCCCGCGTGTAAACTATCCTGAACTTGGGGAAACGCTCTTGCTTGTCTAATTTTGGACATGCTCTGTTTGGCATGCTTCAAAATAATTGAGAATAAAATGTTAGTTATTTATTTACTTACTTCGAGGACTTTGTGTTTATACTTGTACATGTTGATAGTCCCATGTTGCTCCTCGGACATATACACTTGCATCCCATTTCTTGTCGCAGAAATTAATGCACTTCAAAATATGTTCTCTCATATAGCTGACCAACAATCCAAGTATAAGGTAATTGGTGGACATTTCCACACGCCGGATCTAGTGTAGACCTCAAGCAATGTGCATACCCAATAAACGAATATGGCCTCTTCTTTACACTCATACGGATGGACCCAGCACGTCAGATCTCCAACTAGAACGGATCATATCTTTGACCTAATATTCACCACTGACATATTATCACCCTCCACCGACGTCTTTGAGCACTTTCGTGGTAGTGATCAGAGAGTAGTATCGTTTGCATGCGTTGATCCCACACGATAGAAAACATCGGCCGCGTTCAGATTGCAAGCCCTTTCAAAGAAGTATAAAGCCGTCGACTGGGGTCTGCTCGCCAAACTAATGAGATCTGCTAAATGGGACAGATTTCTCCTTACCAAAGACTCACAAGCCGCTGCAGATATTCTCTACAACAGGATTTATATATGTAATGACGCACACGTTCCCATTGTGCATCGACAAGTTTACCACAGGAACAAAATGCATATGTCACTTAAAACTACCACTGAGCTCTCAGAGTTGCTAACGACATATCGTAAAACAAATGCCTTCCTTATTGGAACAAGAACAAAAGCTTACCACAGCTCTAAAATTGGTATATCATAATAAACAGATCGTTACTGAAAAAGCCCTCTTCAGCCAGCATGAAATTCAAGATCTAATCAGTAGTTAAAAGTGTAGGAATACCAAACGGAGTCAATACACCATCCCACTGATTACGGCAGATAACCACATATTAACTGACCTGATCCACATCAGTGAAATCTTTATTCAGCACTCAGGCGTCTCCTTTAATGAACATAAAACCCCAAGTTGGTTTTTATCACCGTCAACGATTGGTCAACTCATTCGTGTCAAGTCTGAACTTCGTGACATAATAAGGCTTGTAAAATAAACGAAACTTTCCTAATTCGGTGGACAAGATAAGGTGCCTCCTGCAGTTACCAAGCTCGCAAGTGTTAACATACCCTTGTTTCTATTGAACATGTCCACCATATCCATGAACTCAGACAGGGTACCAACACAGACATACCGTGACACAAATCAGGCGCCCTATTTGATTCAAAGAAGTATCATCTAATACATCTTACATCTGCCAGATCTAAGTCGATTGAGCGACTTGACAAAACTGTAACGGTCGTATTGGTACTATGACACAAGTTAATCAACTACTCTCAAAAAGACTTTCTGAATGCACCTTCGAGCATAACGTACCAAGTTGAATTTCTACAACATTAACTGACTCACAATATAATAACAATTATGCGATCATCATTTGCCTTGATATGCACAAAGCTTCCGATCGAGTGCCACATGGAAAATTAATATTCAAATTGATGTCGTGTGGAATCGGGAAACCCCTGCTTTCGTGGTTCAAATTGTATCTTACAACTTGAACACAAGTAGTACAGATTCGGGAACACAAACCTGGAACAACAGCAGTCACAATTGGAGTAAGCTACGGTTGTGTCCTTGGTCTTCCACTGTTTTTGTGTGGTAACGATATATTTGACTCTGTGAAATTTTAGAAAACATGCGTTTTTGCTCACAAGGTCTAAATTATCTACACATTTTATTCTGATCCCATAAACGAAACTACAAATATGATCCAGCTCGATCTCCATACGCTTGATACCTGGTGCTCGAAGTGTGGGATGATATTTACGACTGGAAAATGTTACGCAATGTGATACAATTGCGATATAATATCTACCAGTTTAACTAGTTGTGCCAAGCAAACTACAGACAATATTGTTCGTGACCTGGAACTAAGATTCTCATACTACGTCAGCTAGTTTGAACAAGTAGACTAGGTCATTGCTAAAGCCACAAAAAGCATTGGAAGGTTATTGGAAATTTACAAATTAAAATAATCCTTGCTTGGTGCTTATTCATCACCTTCACCTCTTTTGGAATACTGCTGTACTATGTACCGTAGTGCTAAAAATCGAGACGGCATTGTACTAGAAGAGGTACAATGAACATTCACATGCACTTATTGGGAACATGCACAAAATTAGAATATTCCGAGCGATGTCAAAACTCAAGCCTGATATCTTCGGATTGAGGCAAACACAGCACAATCTAATAAAATGTTATAACATCCTGCACAAGAAAACATGTTTACAACCTTAAAATGGTCAAAATACAATCGCCATCGTGCAACAAACAAAAGAAGGAACATTCGGTAGTTGAATACAGGTCGAAGACCTTTACATCCGCCAACTTTTCCTCACCAGTTATCGAAGAAAGTGAAAACATTTCCAACTGATACCCTTGCTAACAATTCACGGCAGGGATTTAAAAAGACCAGCAAATACTTGCTTTAACAAAATGTGATCCATCTACTGGGATGTCTCATAACGAACAGCCAAGCTTAAAAACTAAGTCCATGATTTGTATAATCCAAAAACAAATCTACAACTCAAAACGAATATTTTAATAGTTAGGTCCCTATACTCACCACCTACTTACATATGCCAAGGACGAAGTTGTCCCCAGCAAGTGTGTTGTGATTGGTGAAGTCAAGCAAACACGTCTCCACATTCCCCGCCTTCATTGTCAATGTTCCTACTACATTTATTGTAGTTAACCCTTACGTTTATAGATTAAAGGTGTTCCGCTTGCTCCGGTTTCATGTGTGCCACTACCAGAATTCAACACTAATAAATAACGATTAACAAAGCAGCGATCGGATATGCACAATAAAATTGACACCTACTTTATACATTTCCGTAGTAACCTTCCCAAGTGACTTATCAAACCCGACGTTGAAATATATACAGCATCACGTACAAATTGAAACCACATGCAACTTTGATGCTCAATTAAAATAGAAAAACGATTTCCATTACTGTTGTAAATTTTCGATTATTAGTGGTCATTGGACTAGAAATACTTTAGTTACCTGAACGTTCCGTCACAGGCATGTCGCGCCAAAAATGGGAATATACAATTTTATTTCCGTTTTTATTTAAGCGCGTTGTTGGCACAAAGACATTCTGCTCGCACTTGCTGGTGTACTAGTTTTTCTCTAACAAAGGTGGCACCTTGCTAAGCTTGCACTAAATTACTGCTTCAGCTGGAAGTACGAAGGTTCGCTCTATACACCTGCCCAGCTGAGTCTCTTACCGCCAAGTTTTTCTTCTTTTGCTCCATATTACTGATTGTGCTCTTGCAGAACGAAGCGGTTGGTTTCCTGCTGCGTATTTTATCAGATCACTTAACTTGCCAGCAAAATAAGTCCATGCAGTATCAATAGAACTGTCGTCAGAAAACTCCGAGCTGGTACCTTCAACAAGCTGTGTTAGTATGTCGTGATGTGTGATTGTTTGAAGCATACCGATATTTACTTCTGGCTATTCTGTATAACAAGTATAGACCTTAAGTATAGCCACACTATCAGTCCGCCACAGAGGGCCGCACATTTTTGGTTCCACTATCAGAAACACTTCCTTCGGGAGCACTGAATCAAGCACAGATGGTTTATTTTCAGGTCTGAATCTGGTTGGCGAACTGAATGGCCGAGGAGCGGAATACTTGTAATAAGTTCAAGGAGGTCGGCCTTGGGTTGCTTTCTGGGGTTACTGGAACTTTGTGCTCTTAAAAATAACGCAGCCTAAGATGAGAATATGGTTGTATCGTCGTCGAATAACCTTCCCCAAAAATAATGTCAGGCGGGAATACATCACTTGGGTGCACATTGGGCGACCATACATAATTGCAACACGACAATTATCGTTGCGTCCGAGTCGCAGGCTGCACCGGAGCTAGTCTCTAGTCCGCGTTGCTAGTTTGTTCACCGGTTCGCTCAGCAAGGTAATAAAACAAAAGCATAAGGCCCTTGCTGGCGCTAATGTTTCGAAGAAGGGACATACCATTTATCACTACTTCGGCGTGGAGGATTGTTGCGTGCAGCCAAGGTTACGTCATGAATGTGAAGTCCCAGGCATAAGACGCAGGAAGTGGCCACATTTCGACATCCATGTTCAGGAGACTTGGTACGTTATATATATGCATTTAAGTTTCTCATTAGCTTTGAGTTATGGGATGTGTTCTAGCTGCATTTATTGTACAAAGAACCATGCATTTATACAGGTTAAGAAGTGCTGCTTTACAAGTCCCACGGGATATTTGGCGGGTATATGGAAATAACGATAATGCTAGTAACAATGTTAGTATTTCAAACATGAGAATAAGGAGTTATCCGTTGCTTTGCCGTAATCCTGCAATCGGCTTAGATTCACAACACCCACAGTTAACATCAAATAAATCCATGGGAAACTTCAGGTGTAGGATGCAGATGTATTGCTAAGTGACAACGTTAAAGTGGATGAGTGCGTCATCCAACGGCCTTTTAACTACGGCTAGTGTTGATGCAGAGAAGACCGAATCTGGGAGAGCAATTCTCGAGTGACAGACACGAATGGAAAGAAAATTTTGCGGCACTCCAGGCGGCTGTACTGTACAGCGAGTTTCAATGAGTGGCCCATCAGGATTGGTTTGGTGCTGAGTTCCAGTAAAGAGCGGCACACATGATGTGGGTCCTGCAGACTCAAGTATGCGACAATTAGGTCACTTCGTAGGCTGAGGTAACTTCCGCTGAATATCTGCAATCGTTGAAGCTTCGCCTGGAATGAAAGATTGCCTATTCCAATTACGTTCGTAGATGCCGACATTGTGGCTGCTTCAGTGAATTAAGGTCGTGTTTTAGGCAGAAATGCCAGGCTTTAACTGCTCAATTGAGATGAGGCGGACGTACGCACGGTGCATTTGTCGAAATATTAAGCCAATAGTTCAAACGTCTGCCACAACAGCCTGACGTCTTGGTTTCCAGTATTTGAGGAGTTTTCGGATAGCATGGAGCAACCCAAGTCATCTTGAATCAGGACACCTAAGTCCTTTCGACAGTTGATCGTTGCAGTACATTCGTTTTGAGTATATATAAGTAGCTGCTCTGATGTCGGATAGAAAGTACCTTGCATTTATTGATGTCGAAATGCAGTAAGTTTGAGGTTGACTATTGATATACCGTATCTAGGGCACCCTATAGCAGATGCTGGTCGGCATACGCCTGAATCCTGGGCCAAACCTTGATATCATTGGCAAAGCTAAGTAGTTAGAAGCGCTTCCCGGTGCAAGGTTGTAATAAACACTAAAATCGAACGTGAACCTTGAACTGAGCTTGGCGGAATACCACACTCGACTTCCACAGGGTCCGATACAGAGCTCCAAAATCCAACCACTAGCTGCCGTTGAAGTGGAAGCTGGAGATCCAGCTCAAAGCAGATCGTTGAACCCGTAATGCTGGAGCTTGGAGAGTAGTATCCGATGGCCTTAGGAAAACCTAGGCAGATGGCATCAATGCCTTCCCCAGCATCAGCTGACTCGGTACAACTACTGCGTGCAATCAGTAAATTCTTTGTGCATGACCGCTGTCTACGGAAACCGTGCTGCTGCTGATGTTACAGTTTTCCAGATAGCCCACCATTGCATCAGCAAATATGGATTCCGTGACTTGGAGACTATAGGAAGAAAGGATATTGGCCGGTAGATGGAGGGATAAGTTATGTTTCCGCCTTCGTGAATCAGTTAATATTCTGAGCTTCCACAGTGTGGGAACTTGATTCTAGTCTAAGGAACGCTGGAAAAGCAGAGCTACCGGTCCAGCCATTTGGCTTGCTGCTGATTCCAGTGCCTCTGGACGAGTGATGTCGACACCCAGCGAGCTGTGGTTGCGTTGAGACGTCGTTTTGCAATAAGCCTTCTCGAGGAGACGACGAAGTTTGGAAGGTCACTTATTGGGGCCTACTGCGTCTGTGGCTGGTCTGTTGCTTCCACAGCTTTGCCTGTTTGGCCAACAACCGTCCTGAGTAGAGGAAATCCTTGCCTCAACTTTCATATGCTATTGGCGTGCTTATACTGCAGTTTGTGTTTAGCGCTAAAGGTTTTTGGCGAGGTCCTGCTGATAGGTGGCTTTGTCTTTCCTTAGCATTTGAGTGCAGTGGTAACATTGGCTTACGTAGTTGTCCAACGTTTGTGGAAGGACCTTCTGGCACGCCATGTATGAAGGTTGTGTTTACGCGGTCTTGCTTGTTGTGTCCCACTTCCGTGTTTCTTTCTGATTATCGTGCACTCCAATGGACATCGGGATATATTCCGATCCCACAGGATCCGTGTTTTAGCGTGCTTGCGAAGAGCAGAACTTTTTCTACCTCGGTGGGGAATTCTAATGTTACTCGAATTATTCTGGGTTCTCTACAGTGTGATGAGTTCGGATGACGAGTAATTTGTAAAAGGTTTATGAACTAGGATTTGACACTCATCAGCACCCACAATCAGTTCAATTGAATTTGGTCATCCGATAACTTATCACACAATGTGATGGCTGTGTATTACGTGACATTTGCGCATGCAACAGTCCGAGCACTATTGTTGGATTCCTTGATCGCTCATCTACAAGGTATGGTACTCCTTTTTTCCGACCTGTTGAGAAGTGTTGATGGTTTACTTTTTGTCCCCCTTTTCGCGTTAACGGTGTTTACAACAGAAGAGGTCGCAACGGCGGCCTCCAGGCGGACCTATGCGGCATTCTATGCATTTGTATCTGATGTTCCGGGCCTTTGTCGCGACAAATGACATGTGAGCTACAGGTACTGAAGTTTGGTGTTCTGCTGCTTCTTTCTTGTGAATGCTAGACGTCAGGTCTAGTGGAAGTTGCATAACCAGACGTTTCGAGTGGTGCCTGATTTTGGTTGCCATGAGTACTGTTCTAGTCTCAGAGGTGAAGTCATTTCTCGTCCAGCATTCCATCAAACTTGGAGAAGACAACCGAGATAAGTACGTAGCTGATTGCGGTTCCGGTGAAGCGCGTTGTGCAGCTTTCCGTTGCTTGGAAGCCGCATCGCTTCCGTGGTGCATACTGGCTTCCATTAAATTAGTCTTATCGTTTATCCACTGCTCGGCTTCTACGGTTAACCGGTTGCACTTCTGAAACAGGATAAGCACGCATTTAACACGTGGGATGGTGGAGCAGGCCGTACAGAACCAAAATGCATCTTGAGCTATTTCGCTCTCGTTCCTCTTGTTGCAACACGTTTTCATAAATCGGATGATACCATTTCAAACAGTGCAAGCAATCCAGACCGACTTTAACTATTCATTGACCTCCTAACCAGAAAATGGTTTTCGCTTGGATCCCTTTCTGATTCGTATTTCTGCCAGCCATCGTGGTGTTGTTGTCTGACTCAGCGGTCTGGTAAGCGTTTTGTACTTTTCCAGCTTTGAGAGCGGCGTACATGGATCAGGCAAGCGTACTGGCTACAAGGTCAAATAAGCCGTCGGCCTGGTCGCGCGGTCTGTGTGATGGTTTATGCAGGCCCAGTGGCTGACAAGTTCACAAGGGATGGCGAGTGACTGGAACCTGCTAACTGAATATGAACACAGCGCTAAACACAGATTTAGTGAGCACAAATTCTTTCACAGCTGTGTTGAGAAACACCGGGTCGGAATAAACCTAGGCTCTTCGGGCGGCCTCGAGAATTCTGTATCAAATGCTATCACACAGAAGCGCAATCAACTCAATGTGCTTGAGTTACCTGCATGCGCTTAAGCACGGATGCTAGTGAAAAAGGTTAGTGATGGCACGAATTTTTATCGTAGATATTGTTTCTAAGTATTTTGGATCCCTGTGTGGGGTCGGTAAATCGGGTTCGAGTGAGCTTACAGTGACAAAGCTGAGAGAAGGTGGAGACAGGATAGACTGGAATGATCCAAATGCACTATGAGCACGCACGTAACGCGTGTGTGTGGCTGACCTTGATCCAACCGATGAAAAATCGGCCACTAATTGTTATTCGTTTAAGGCCTTGACAAACTCCATTGTATCAAATCCTGGGTTTCCGCCATCACCACCTTGCACCTTTTTGGAACGAAACGTATCACGCGTCCAAGCAAGTTTGTTCGACTAACTGCTTGATGTTATCTACAATGTTCTTTGCAAAGAAGTCGACTAAATAATTATTTAGTGTTTTGGCCCAAGAAACACTGCTTTGATCCAGCACTCAGAAAGATGGGTGCTGCGGCCAGCATGCCAGAATTCCAACATTATTATTAACATTTGTATGGATTGAAAGACCAGGTTCACAATCCTCGGCTTTCATACTTTGTAATTTGGCAATCTGCGCAGCCACTAGGTTGGTTGCTCAATCGCGGTTTCCAGGGACAGTGACTTTCGAAGCTAGTGCCACTGCTGCTGGTCGTGAGTGGTCGCTTGGCGCTCATCATGAATAATAGCCTCGGGAAAGCCGTGCGCATGGATTGTCCTGACTAAGTATTCTTTCCGGAATTCTACCAAGTGCTCTTTTGCCAGTTTGCGCTCGCTAAATGGAATACCCGGTGTCGCGTTCAAATACTTTGCTTTGCTTTTGCCCTTGATTCACTTATCCTACTCACACTTCTATTCAGCACCCCTTGGCCGGTCAGTGGTCTTGCATTTGATTAATTGCATTTCGAAAGTCTATCAATTTAATTGTAACGCACTTATGGGCGTACGGTTTTTCCAAATATACCTTCCGATGCTGCTCTGATCTGTTAGTTTTTCGGGATAGAACATACTGGCCTCACCTGTTGCCGATGTCTTTGCACGCCACTGCTCCTGTACCATTCTGGACTGACTCTGCGGTTACCCCAAATTCAAAACGCTGAGAAGAGTGGAAAATACGTTTTGCAGCTTATCTTTCTGTGCTACTCGTTCTGAATGCATCTGTGACGCTGAAGAAAGGATACTTTAAGGCTTTTGCGCTTGCACCTCGGCTCGTATTGTCGATGTATATTTGCTGCTTGGAACCTGTGGAGAAACCCACGTTGACAGGACCTCGATAAACAATGGGATGTTAGAGTGAACACCTATACTTCCCGGTAGAAATTTTCGCAGCTAACACAAGCATCTGGCGAATCAGTGGATGTAATTATTTCCCTTCTCGTTCGTTCTGTTCGAATGTGGCTACAATAATGTTCATAAGAAAAAGTGGAAGTAACTATGCTAATACAACCATTGATTTCTGGCCTTGCAGATTCACTGATCAGCGAGAGTAACTTACTGGCGAACATAGAAAAGCTCACATGGGACTAGTCCTGTGACAAAACTTGCGCGAAGGTCTCAATCACGGAACGAAACAAACTTTTCCTCTCTAACACAAGAGCTAATGCGATTGATCATTTGGATTCTAAGTGCTCGCTGACGCGATCCTCAGTTAGAAAGAACTGTTACCGTTGTGTAAATGCTGAACGTCGTGCAAATTATAAGTCCTGTTCTGCGATGAGAGTAATCTTCCGGAAATGCCGTAAGACAGATCATTTTGCTCGGGTTTGTAGTCGCCGCGTCAATGCCTTAGTGGATTCTGCAAATAACTTTAGAGCTTCTCCGGTCACCATTGAATAATCCATATATGGCGTTAATGGATGTCAACACCCACTTTCGTCTTTAACACCATGATCCAGCCTGCCTTCACCAGATATTCTATGTGTATTTTTTGAAGCTAGGAAAAATCTATTTATCTGGGCATGGAACTGGATTCCGCGTCACCAATCACAGTTGCGCCATGTTGCTTTTACAAGCAGCATTTTGGTCAGCTAACTGTACATCCTTCCGCTTACACCTTCAGCAGCTACTTCAATGGCGATGTCCACATACACGGTTTTGTTACGGTTTCAAGGTTTCTTATAAATGTAGGAAGCGTATAGTTGAAGTTTACGTCTATAAAACTGATAGTAAGCCTCTATTGGGACATAAATCTATGGTCTTATTGAACCTATCACCATGCGTCAGACGGATGACTATAGTCAGTGTCAACCTTCATTCGTTACGGTCCAGTTACCCCAACCTCTTTCTTCCGGATATTGGTAGAGTCCCGATACCATTGTAATGAACCCAGTTGAACCCGGATTACATACCGTTCAGCATTTCAAACCTAGATCTGTACCTTTGATCAAGCGGAAGGATTTATCGCAAGCTTTGAAAACTATGAGCACAGAAGACTTGGTAGAACTTATGCAGTGTTCTGAATGGATTCATCCACTAGCTGCCGTACAAAAGAAAGATTGCTCTATTCGTGCATGCACAGACCTTCAAGCGTATTAGCCACATATAATGGTGGGTAAATTCCATATGCCTTCTGTTGAAGAGTGGATGGTTAGGCTTTCAAACGCCAAAATTTTCTCAAAGCTGGATATTTGCACTGCATACTACCACATGCCACTGACTCCAGATTGTCGCCATTTGACTGCTTTCCTCACGCATACAGTTTGTATCAATACAAAGTGCTATCAGTGGGCCTTAGTAGTGCCCCAGCAGCTTTCCAGAAATTTAGTAAGTTACCGCTATGAATTCTCAAATCATGGGTTGCATATATAGATATTTCGTGTTTGCTAGGAACCCCGCCGAACATCAGGAAAACCTTCATGACGTTCTGCTTAGACGGATTGGACTAAATCTTTGCCTGAATACAAGCAAATGCCAATTCGCTGTAACGGAAGTCTAGTTTATTGGACATTTTACTTCTACCTCGGGTATTAAGCATAATGTGTAGAACACCAACGCTATTCTCGATTGTACAACAGCAAGCAATGTTACACAGATGAAACATTGCATACGCTTGTGTTCTTATAACCTTCGACATTTACCGCAGTTTACGATCGTTGCCCAGCCGTTGCGGAACTTCACGCGCCAAAACCAGGGGTTTCGTTTGGCCACTGAACAAACCAATGCTTACATGACCATACGAACGATGGTTGAATGCAGTCACACTGTAGCGATCTCCAATGAGCACTGTCCAATTTTTGTTTCAACTGGTGCTTCAGAGGTTGGCTTTGGTGCAGTTCTTTCCTAGCTGCACGATGGAGAGGAAAATGTGATTGCGTACGCATCACACACCTTGTCTAATACTGATAGAAATTATTCCACATGCGAGGTGGGAGCCCTCGCATGCATCTGGGCATATGAGAAATGGCACTTTTAATTATTCGGACGTCGCTTCACATTGCGCACCGAGCATTCTGCTATTACAGCGCTACAAATGCGCAGTAAAGAAGATCAAAAGCCGGCACGATTAAGTCGCTGGTACCCACTTTTATTGAACTAGGAATATGAAATAACACGTAACAGGGTGGTTTAGCAAACTACCAGATGTAAGAAAACACGGTTGCACATATCTCCCTTTCCGGTAATTCAAATCAGGCAAATGCGTTTATAAGGATAACTGCATATCCCCCTCTCAAGACTACCACTGCCCGACGAAGAAGCTGAATACTTAGAAGAGGTAAAAATTATAGCGCGGCTCTCAGAAGAAAGACCTACAATAACATTTGACCCGGTTCTAGTGAAGCTTCAGGAGTATATATCCGCTTCATGGCCCAGTCTTACCAAGGTACAACCTGAGTTACTCCCATACTATACCCTACGGCATTAGCTTGCTACTGGGAGCAACTGCATTATTACAGGAGAGCGGTTTGTGGTCCCACTAAACCTTAGTCCTGTAGTGATTGCATGTGCGCATGTAGGTCATCCCTGGATTTTGCGAACAAACGCTCGGATACGACAATACTATTGGTGGCCTAAGCTGAGTTCCAGCATCAAGACGGTTATCCGGAAATTTTACAATGGCCAACAGTCCGAGAACAGTGTGAGACCCCTGAATGCTCCAATCCAAACTGTCTCTTACCCAAAAAAGCTGTGGGTAAAATTTGCCATCGATATTATGGGCGCATTTGCCGATGCACCCTTACAGAAGCGAAACGTGCCAGTGGCCACCAGCTTCTGCAGCAAATGGCCAGAGGATATTCCATGCGGGGACGTAACTACAGCCCTCATCATCAAGTGGTGGTGTTGTCATTTTGCAAGATACGGTTTGCCAGAAGAAATAGTCACTGATAACGTCCTCTAGTATTGAAGTAACGAGTGTACTGAATTCGTACGGCACAATGGTCCCAGACACAAGAGGAATCTATCTTAAAATGCTTCTGTGAATGGACCTGTCGAACGAATTAATCGTACTTTGAAAAATCTTTACAAGTCCTTCGGCTTTCAGGAGAATACTGGGATGATGCTTTGGCATCTGCGTTGGACGTATACAGGACCACTCCACGTACGGTAATGACAACGAACCCCAAAGAGTTAATGATAAAGCGAACAATTCGAACACAGTTAAATGCATTCTTTACGTCCGAAGAAACCGCCTATCACAGAGCATACGAAAGACGCGTTGTATAAAAGCTAACCCTAGATGCTTTGGGAGAACATATCCTCCAGGGACGTTTGTTAGATTGAGACTACCCTATCCCAAGAAAGGATGTAATGTGCTTGGACATTCGACCCTTGTGGAATCGGTGTGCACGCTAGGAACTTACGAGTTGGCTGATGAGACAATGGTGAATGCAAGACGGCTGCACACAACGCTTTCCCAACGCGTTATTGAACCGACGAACACACAAACAACAGAGCGCTCGATACGAACTAATACAAACTTACGACGTTCTGGTCGGATACGCCGCACTGTCTACCGATGCGCTTTAACTAATAACACAAGATGACAATTCTTCGGGGTGCTGACATTAAAGTAGTTCGTTCATGGACATGTAATGCTTATACTTTCACGAGCAGACAAGGGGACGACGTCGTATTCAAAGTCCTTGCTTTGCTGTTGCCCTCGATTCGCTTTTCCTACTCACACTTATATTTAGCACTCTTTGTCCGGTCATGTCTTCTTACATTTGATTGATTGCAATTTCAACATCTTTCGATTTAAATGTAACACACATATGGGCAGACAGTTTTTCCTTACATACATTCCGGTACTTCTCTGGTCTGCTGATGTTTTGGATACAACACTAGGGAACAAGCGGATGGAAAGTGCCCCATTCTGGAAGCAAACTGTCAATAACAGAACAGCTGCTGCCTAATCAGAAAAAATCAATATGACGAGGAGAAGTTTTGGTTTACCTTATATATATGAATTTCGGTGACAGTTTGCGCGTGTCTATTTTACAGACTTGACTCCAACACCTATACGAAGTTCCACTAGTTTACAGCATTGAGTTTCTTTTAAAAGGTACTTGTCATCGATTATGGAACGTCGGTGCGGATTACCGATGATGCACTTTGCGCAGCTCAGTTTGAAGTCGAACATTCCGCTGATCTGCATAAAACCGGTGGAGGTTGAAAAAGTACAGTTACGCCTTCTTCCCTTAATTTAACTATGTGGGAGTAAGTGAACGTTTATGTTTCCGTTTTACTTTGGCAGCAGCCACGTTCTATCCACTACTAGTGTTGATGTCCTTCTGAATCTTTGGAACACTTTGGAAGGTGTGCGATGCCTTGGCTGTATTAATTCGAATCGGACTGGCAGTGGTTATTATAGACTCATTTGCGCAGCCGGTGGTATTGGCGTTTAAAGACGCTGGTTGCGCCTTTGTAACACACTGCAAGGAAGCAAGTCAGTTTGTTTGCCATTTCTGCCTACGCTGCTACTTACCGCAACCTCCACTGCGTTAAGGCCCATTTTTATCGAGAACTTTACCACCTTTTGAACAAGTGCATAAGTCTGATATCATTAGACTTGTTGGCGCTTTTAATGCGCAGGTCGGTCGTCTGATTCCAACTGAACGTCAACCTAGAGATCACCACACGCTCAGATGAAAGAGTCCGGCTCCTCACACTGTGCAAGAATAACCATTTGTCTCTCTCAAGCAACAATTGCAGGCACAAAATTAAACGTTCCGCAACCTGCCGCTGTCCGTCCTCCAAACGGTTTTGGTCTCAGAACGAGCACATCGCAAGCAGCATCCGTTGGTGAGGTAGCGTGCACGATTGCAGGTTATACTTCTCAACCTATATTGACTCAGGTCACCTGCCGATTTATACGAACAGCTGCATTCGTCTCGGTGGGCTCCGGAAACAACTACACTATAAGATTGGCACAGACATAAACAAATAAATATTTATTTATTCTCAAAAGGCGTGGCACGCCTTTTGGGCATGCTGAGGTTAGTTGAGCCCACCGTCCAGCTGGGCTATCAAGCTGCACTATCAGAAGCCGCATCTCTACACGGTTCCGGGATTTTGAGGAACCTTCAGTATTTGGCACAAAGCGATGCTTTATAGCTCAATCGGTTCGCCAGCCTCTCCAGGGCCAGTAGCAACAAGGCTTTTCAAAGCAAATTGGTCACGAATCCCTAACTGCAAAGTAGCGTAAACGTTACGTCGAACATTTTCACTCCTGGTTCTATTCCATTTCATTCCCGGTTGGATGCCAAATACACTCTCGCATGCCTTGGCTCATTTGCTTGCATCCACTTAATGAGACGGAGTTCATCGACGTGATTAGACACCTTAAGAAACTCCAGTCTTCCGGCTCGGAAAAGTTCCTCCAAGGGGTGCCAGTTAGGCGGCCCAGCATTTGTCAAGCAACTCATATTGCTATTTTTCAAGATATGGCACGAAGAGAGGCGTCCATCCTTGTGTGTTGTCAGTATATTTTGCCTATTTTTAAGATGGTGCTCTCACGTTAAGTGTAAACTACAGAGGAATCAGTCTCATGCCGGTTGTTGCCAAACTGCTGGCATATATAAACCTCCGTCACCGATCTGCGATTAGCTTTCCCCCAAAGAGCAACCTAGCTTTTGCCCCGGTCGAATGTGCGGACCAGCTCTTTACGCTACGCAACATCAATGAAGACTGCACCTTTATTACATGCCATCCATTTTATTCTTCCTGGTCATACCGGCTGCATTTGACTTGGTCGATCGGCCTGTTGTACTTCCAAGTGTCAGGTAAATTGAGGGTCCGTGGCAGGCTTTCTGCACGCTTTGACATCACTAGTGTTGTGAGACCTAGGTGCCCTTTGTCCCCATTTATCTGCAACTTTGCCAGTGAAGTCCTTCTGTTTGATCTCTGGTAGGCTCCCAAACGTTTGGTGTTTGACTTATTCCGGGTAAGTGCGTGACCGGCATAGACAATGCTAATGAAATCGCCTGACACAAAGAAGATTCACAGAGTTTAAAGCGCCTTTTAACCAGTCTGAGGAATGAAGCTTCTAAGTATGATATACACTTTTCACCCCTGGAGTGTTAAGCGCTACTCCAAGACTCGGAGTCCTCAGCACTTCACTGCAGGAACATAAATAAAGCTTACCGACGACTTCGCCTTTCTAAGACGCACGATTTCTGCAGGCTCAAAACCGCGCCTTCGGGTTACATGGCAGGCTAGGTATCCGTATGACTACGATGGACGAAAACATTATGAGTACGGAAACATGGTTGAGGGTTAAGTAAATTTACGTTACCAAAAAATAAGCCAAACTTTCAGGGAATTGTCAGAACTCCCACATAACCTGTTAAGACATGGCGAAGAAAATGGATGTTTTGAAACACAGTCGAGCTCCAATTTAGGCAGTAGATTATCAAGGTACGGAAAGCTTCATTTACCCAGGAATTGCAATAAGATTAAGGAAATCGTCATTATACACAGTAGCTAGAGGTGGAACTGTTAGTGGCTTAATAAGTTCTTACTCGACTAGTTGGCTGATTGAAAATATCAGAAGGTGTGCAGTAACAAAAATGAAGTATAAGTATTGAGGCGCGTTCGTTGTGTATCAGTACAGTAAAGATATAAAAACGAGAGGCCGGCCCTAAGAATACAATTTAGGAAACAGAATTTAATGGTGTCACTCAAAAATAAAGTAATGGGAAAGTGGTGACTTATCTCAGAGCACAAATCCTGTTCGTGAAGAATTGCACGTCGCGGCCAGTCCGGTCGTGTGACGATTGTCTTGTCGTCATGGGCGTAGCGCTTTTCGTGACGGTTGTCGAAGCACTAGTCGGAACAGTCGTGTGGCGTTCGTTGTACGGGGGTAACACTGTAGTCGGTCATGAGTTGTCGTTGTCGATGTACTATACTGTTTATATAGCGCTTCGTTCGAGCGTTCACACATGTGGGCCTTAAGTTGTAAGATGTGTGAATGTAGGTCAAAAGGAATTGTATTACACAACGTGAGAATGTGGTATCCAAGGCAATCTCGATAACACTGTAGTAGTTTTGTTACGTTGACCTCGGACTTAAGTACACGTGCACATGTTGATAAAACCTTCCGTTCCGAAGATATTGCAACGAAATAAAACTTCATGTGGAATGTGATCTCACAAGTGCGACGAAATAAAACTTCATATGGGATGTGATCTCACAGAACACACCACAGATGTTGTATCGCAATATACAAAAAATAAAATAAAAACATGCAAAGCGCATGCCACCTGGGTCATTGGTAACGGATGGATATTTTTCGAAAAGTTACCAGCTGGTTGTGTGTCATGAAATATTGCTTGGAAATGATGTCGTGTTCGGAGTTGGTGGCTTAGCAGGAAGGGGCGGGAAAGCACACAGTATGACCGCCATGGAGGTCGGCTCTTAATCATGGCAGCAAGTGTATTCAAGCTAAGCATGTTCCGTGTCCTTCTGACCCCAACCAGGATGCCGCGAGGATCCAAGAGAAGCTAACTTTGCCGAAAGGACCTACTTTCCTCTTGACCAGGTAATCGTTTGACCAGGTCTTCTCTGTCATCCACACGTCTGGCACGAAAACAACGCACGTCAAGGGAGCCGGTGGGCTGGTGTAGTGTACTGGAACCCACGCTCGTTCTATTTTGCAACATTGGATTTTACGTTCATTTTAAACTTCAAAACCTCCATTAGTTTGATTGACGGCAAATCAGTAGACACGAATTGTTTTGGTGAGCACCTTGCTGCACCGCTCCTCGCTCTGGTTGATTTGCTGTCTATTTCTGCAGCCTGGAAATATAAGTTGGGTTCCGTCGCTTCCAACTTCTATACTGTCCAGGAGTTGCACGTCGCTAAACTGTCATTGATTACCGACTACCATGACAGGTTTCACCCAACATTGGTGACCCCGCACCAGAACACGCAGTCCGCCAAGTTGAATTGTCATTCTGGTGAGCTCACTTCAGTAATTTTCTGCTCCACCTAGTTTTCTCATCTAGCACTCTGTTGGTTTGCTTGCACAATAGATTATATAGAGGATGCGCTATCTCCAGGCGCGGTTAGTGACCTTGAGTCTGTCCTACTCAATGCAGTTGCGTTAGACCCTCCAATGTTTTGGCTGAACAATCCTTCGTTATGGTTTCTGCACCTAGATTTCAATTTTTACATCCGTATGGTTTCTTCAGAGACCACCTACACTGCGCAACGCCACACAAACATTCCATGCCTTCATCCACGTTGTCACTCGTGGGCTAGGCTTTGCGTATTCCTACCTAGGTGATATTTTAGCAGCCGGTTTTTCGGAACAAGAGCACCATGAGCATCTTCGAACTCTCCTCCAGAGACTGACTCAACACGGTTTCACAGTCAACCTGACTAAGTGCAAGCTCGGAAAATCAACGGTAGAATTGCTAGGTCACCTCGTTACTTCGTCTGGCATCGAAGTCCTTCCTGATAAGTCTCAGGAAAACAACGCATTCCCAGCTCCGCCTTCGTTCAAGCACCACCATCTAGTTTGTGGTTTGTTCAACTGCTATCGGGGTTTCATTTCGCGCTGCACACAGCCCACGCTGCCTCTGACTGACCTACTCAGAGGGAATGCATCTCAGTTTGCTTTCCTTGACACATCACAGAGGGCCTTGGCCGAGCTCAAAGATGCTATCCCCAACATAGCCCTCTTCGCTTATTCCGAGTCGGCTGTAAACCATTTTATTACAACTGATGCCTCAGACATCGTCGCAGGAGCAGCCCTCTAATTCCACGTTGGTAGGCAAGGGCCACCACTTGAGTCCTTCTGCAAGCGACTGCAGCCAGCGTTACCCCGCTATAGCACGTTTGGCAGAGAACAGCTCGACGTTTACCTAGCCATTCGTTACTTCCGGCACACAATCGAAGGCCGAGCTGTCACAGTCTACACTAACCACAAGCCCCTCCTCTTCACCTTCAACACTGCGACAAATATGCACCATGTGAAACAAGAGAACTAGACATTGTCACGCAACTCACTGCTGACGTGCGTCACGTCTATGGTGTCGAAAACCCCGCCGCCTACGCTCTCCCACGCGTCAACCTCACTCCCCAGTCTTTGCCTACCTTTGACCTTGCTGCCATTGATCGGCTCAGGCTCAAGCTGAAGGGATGCTACGCAAGCATCAGTCCACTTCGCTGCATGTGCAACCTGTTCCTCTCTAAACCAGGTAAGAAACCATTCTCTGTGACACCTCCACAGATTGTCATTGACCCCTCGTGCCCGTCCTCTTCAGCCGGACAAAGTATTGGACCCACTGTTCTCACTAACACATCCCCGTGTCAGTGCATGTTTGAAACCGGCAACCAAGCGTTTCGTTTGACCCCGCCTAAACAAAATTATTCGTACCTGGGCTGACCCCTGTTTTCAATTCCAGCGCTCTAAAATATATTGTCACACACGCAGTTCTGTTTGTTCATTTCCTGCCCCGGATTCTCGGTTCTCGCATGTACCGTAAGGACTGGTAGGTCCATTTCCTCCTTCCTTCGGATTCGTATACATGTTTCCATGTGTCTACCGCTTCACCAGATGGCCAGAAGCCGTTCCTGTAACAGACCGCTCAGCTGCGACGGTTATCCGTGCTTTCTTAGATCGGTGGGACTTGCACTACGGATGCCCGTAAACATTAAAACGGACCAGGGAACACCATTCGATTCTTCACATTTCGATATTTTCTACAACCCTTTAGGCTGTCGCCGCATTCATACCACAGCGTATCACCCAGCTGCCAACGGCTTAGTCGAAGGCTTCCATGGACAGCTTAAAGCCTCGCGCTGCGCCTCCTCCGACCCTAGCTGGAGCGAAACCGTTTCCCTCGTGCTCTTAGACATACGCAGCAGCCTCAAAGCTGAATTTCAATGTGTACCAGCAGAGCCAATTTACGGCACAACGCTGGTTGCTAGTGGAATTCGTTTCAACTGCCGCATCGACGGGTATGCCTTTACCTAACATTGCGTTCTTTCTAGCTCAACGCATGTGTTTGCTACGCTAGACTCCGCCCCATGAGAAGACAAGAAATGTGCAAATGCACTTCGGATTCCACTTGCACTCACGTTATCTGCACCGAAGCAGTGCGTGGCTCTCTCATCCTTTCTACGCTGGCCTTTTCCTAGTCCTGAAAAGGAATCCGAAACATTTTCCTTTAGATCAGAATGTTCACCCAACAACTGTGTTCATCGACCGACTCAAAGTAGCTTCCTTTGACGAACCACTTGCAACACATCCTGATCTTAGCCCACAATCACCCGCACTTGCGGTGACATCCCGAGCAGTGGATATCTTGAAACGTACCGTTCCCCTTGACCCTTTACCTACCCCGCCTTAACCCCACAACCGACCGACGCGCTAAACAGGTCAAACAGCCGGCCCATTTCTCCGATTTTCCAAACGTTCGCAATTTCCATTAACAAGCCTTTTTCGCCCTTAGTGGCAATCGGTAGTATTGTTCACAAACGGGCTATAAACTCAATAAAATCATTGCGAAAGTTTTGAAACCTTAGGAAGCGTATTTGCTTTTAGGGTGCATGCAGTCTACCAGCTTCGGCGTCAAGCCAATTTCCCTGACCTTTGCCCACTCCCTCTGCGTTCTTCCTTTCAGAAACTCAAGTGCCAGAACTGCCTGGACAACCCTCGAATGATTCGCGAACCGGCTCAAAGTAACCCCCGATTGACCTGTTAGCAGACCCAAAGCCCACTCCCTAACCAAAAAGCAGTCAGTCGCCTCCGGCTGCAGACAGCCACAAACGGGATGGTCCCAAACGTCTGCCTAAGCGTTGCCGAGGAAGGCGGCGGCTTTCGCTGTTGGAATAGGACCGTAGACTGGAGTGCGGTGGAAGGAGCGACGCCTCCCAAGCGTACCGTCGGGTCTGCAGCGGAGGGAAGCCCCTGTAGGCCATTTTCCTGAACTAGCAGGATTATTGCCTTCCAGCCAGCCCCCTCGACGGCCCACTGATTATGCACACTGGTCCACACGATCACCATAAATATGTAAAAACAAAAGGCCGGGCCTAGCGTACTCTGTTACACACCCCATCTTGGAATCCCTTATATAAGCCTATGCAACTATTGGCAACCATCCGCACCTTCCGTTTCCCCCACTAGCAGCTTTATCCTAGGCTTCCACCCATCAGCCTTCTAAATAGAGGTTGTTGTATTTTACCGCATACCACGCTCGTTCTGTATTTTGAACATTGCATTTTACGTTCATTTTAACCTTCAATACCTCCAACTGTTTCACTGACGGCACGTTCGTTAACATAAAGCGTTTTGGTGAGTACGTTGCTGTACTGTTTTTAGCTCCGGTTGATTCGCTTCCTATGTTTGTAGCCTGCAAAATATACGTCGGGTGCAGTCGCCTCCAACTTTTATACTGCCCCGTATTTACACGTCTTTTTTAATTGAGTACCGACTATATCCCAGGCTCTACGCAATACTGTCATACGCATTGCGTGACCCAACCATGGTAGACTTGTACATAAAATTGCAGTGTTGAGCAACGCGGTTACTTTTCTTGCGTCACAAACAAGTCAACACACTGCTTACCCGGTATTCCTACCAGATATGAGACGAACTGGGAATGCACCAATGGTCGAATGGACAATAGCTGTGTTTTCCACGGCTAGCTAACGTCTACAATCCTGCGGAGGATGGTTGAACGTAGCCATCCTCTTTACGTCTGCCGCTTTATTTGGCCGTGAGTCGACAGTACAGCAGGATCGAATGTATGTGGAAACTGTATACTCTACGCTTCGGGGAGAGAATTATATTGCACCGGCGCCATAAGTGCCAAAGTTTAGCAGAAGCCCCGCGAGCTTATGACACCCGTTTTATTACTCAGGCGCTGTTACTACTGCCAAAATAGTTGCAGTATAGAACAATTCTAGCTGCCGCCAACAATGAGCAGCAACGGACGTGGTCCGTGTTTCTCTTGGAGGCACGTTTTGTAAGTTGAGAATAAATAACGAAGCCAGAAATGGCTAACAGCCAAAGCTAACCTATCCAGCGCAGCACTCTTGCGAGTTTTAAAAATAAACGCAATATAGACAGCATACCCCAAGTCAAGAAGTCGTTCGTCTGGGATCCGCTTTGCTCCAGCTTATCCGTGTCCAGTGAACGCCAGCTCCATGACTTCGTCAATAGCGAAGTTCAGGGTGAGTCGTGACAGCAACCATCCTGGTCTTACACTCCTGCAGATACTCAACGGCGGAGTCAGCTTGCGCTCAGCCCTCACCCTGCCCCAGCCACGTGCGTAAATCGCCCGGAAAATGTTCACGCCCTTCCTAATTAGACAGTCCCAAAGGACACACTGGCTCACAGAATCGAACGCACATTTAATGTCGAAGAACACGACTGCGGTGGGCCCCAAATATACGCGACGGTGCTCCAACTATTGCCACAAAGTGCAGATGTGCTTGATGCAGCCCCGACCTACGGGAATTCCGAGTTGCTCCTCACAATATGGCTTGCACAAGCGCCAAACAGTATATGCAGGAATAGAGAGGCAGGATAGTTGGCTGTGGTGGGGATCAGGAGGATTACTCTTTGGTCGCACCATTCTGTAGACTCATCCCGTTGACTCGAATGCTGGGACTATGACGGGGCCACTACATTCGTTTGGGATAGGTTCTAGATGCTTAGTTTCAATATACCCGACGTAGGACCTACACAAGTCGCCCCCGGAATTTGAAGAAAGCCAAATGAAGGTCTTCTGGTGGTTCCGGCTTTTTCTACTTATGCAGTCCGAACTCGCTTTTGACTTTTGAGCGGGAGGCGGATCCAAAGGGACAGCTTACGGAGCAGGGAAATCACTAGCTGCCGAGAAACCTGGCAATTCCGGCTGATGGAACTGCTGTGCAAAGCGTTTATCCAACAATACAAGCGTTTTGACATGCTGTGGATTGGCTGTGCAATTTCGTCCCCTAAGTGTCACTAACACCATTTCCTCTGATACCCATTTCCAGTGGCAAAAAGAATACCTTGCGATGGTTACCAATCGCAGCTGCCACTTCCATCTCTGACGTACGCAAAGGCAAACATGATTCACGGTCGCTTTTCAGGCTAGCACGGAGCTTAGCCCTGAGATAGTTGCAAGTGTCTCCCTTGTTTGCTTTCAATCAGAAGGTGCCGGGGAGCACCGATACGTTCCAGAGGAGGAGAAAATACCCAATGTCCATGTTAGCTATTAGACTGACAACGTGATGATATAATAAATAAATAAATGTTTTATTCTTAACGGTGCGAGGCACGGCTAAAAATGCATGCTCATGGTAATACAAACGTGTAACATCAGTAGTGGTACAGAAAATGTTGCAAGGTAACCAGTACATACTGGATATATGTGTGTGTAAGTATGGGTGGTACGTATGTGGGTGCACAGGTAAGTCGCTAAGTTAAGCGCATTTGTTACCGTTACTCCGAATTTGTAAGTTTGTTCCGCGAATGGCCAATATAGGAAAGGATCAGATGAAATCGTTGAAGTAGTTGACGTCCGCGAACTGAGTAAACTCCTCCGGTAGAGCAAGTGGCAATAACTTTAGTTAGTGCGAGTCATGTCCGCCACGTCATAGTGTTGTCCAACAGACATATTTTATATTTTATGTGGAAAAGGCTTGCTAGGCTTAGGTAACCTGAGACCAGTGACCAACAACTAAATAAATAAATTAATATTCTTTTCTCGAGTTCATCGTGCGCTTACTGAGCCCGGACACCAATGTACTTCGATACGCATTAGGAGCATGCTGCTTCGCCATTTGGCTGTCGTTGACGCGCATAGCACCGGCATGGGTGTCCACTAATATGCACACGCGGATCAACACACACAAGTGCATGGTCAGTGTCAACACATGTGTTCCAATTCGAGCAACAGTTTTGGACGCAGCCATTGCAGCGGTGGATGTCTGTGATGTGATCACTTTGCACATAAAGCTGGTCTAAGGCTGGGGAGCGCCATGTCACCCTCCGGAGGACGCTGTGTCGGAAGTTAGCGCTAGCGAGAAATACGAGTGCATCTTCATACGAAGTAAGTAACAGCACAATGTCGCAATATCAGGAAGAACATGTTGGCTTGCTTCCTAGCCGCGGGTGTGTGAATAAACTTTTACACAAGACAAAACCTAGGACACATCCAGAATTACCAAAGGCCTATCATCAGTACATAATTAAACATTCGTGCTGCATTCGTCACAGTTGATCGACCTGTGTTTTGGTGTTGCTTGGAAAAGGATGTATTCTCCTAAAGGTACACTGTCATTGCGCAATCTACCTGCACATCTCTGGCAGGCAGAGGGTCAATGGTAAGTTTTCGTCGTCCTCCGCTTTCTATAACGTTGTAGGTCAAAGCGGCCCTATGTCCCATCATATGCAAACTTCCTATTGAAGACCTCCTGTCAAGAGCTTCGGATGATTAAAAACTTCTGGTCTACAACTGTTGCTGAGGCAACCTAACTACGGACATAAATCATGCGATAGCATCGCCTTATTTAGCGACGACGCACCGAGTGTGAAAGTTATTCTAAACAGTCTTGTGCTTAAAGCACTTAAGTAACGATGTGCTTCGTCCCATCAAAGCGTAAAGTGCTGCTTCAGGATTGACACTCGTCTGTTCCCTGTGCTCACTATTGTGAGTACACAGGTTGAAAAAGTGGATATATTTCTTTAACTAGGCGGCTGCGGGTTCGATCGTCGTACTATTAAGGCAATGGTTTCCTCCGTATCGCCCAGGTTCGATCAGCGTTCGTCAAACTGAAACACTTTTGCCGTCGTCAAGTTTTCCCGCTTGGTAAAGCGTCGCGTTTGCTATGCCAACGTTCCGGTGGTTTTACTGGATGCAAGGGCGTCGTTGCCAGTTCGCGTGGTTTAAATTGATTTGGTGGTCGGCCTTCGACGTTGGGTGATTAAGGAGTAATGTTAGGTTGTTTTGGCAGCAACGTAACTTCAACGGTTAAGTATGACAACGCGTCCTAGGTGCCGCGAGTATTTCCTTCAACAAGCTGGTTTTCCATCATCAGTTAAGCTGGTTCGATCACTCCCTGTGTTTGTCAACTGAGCACTTGCTCCATCTCACAATATTCGCTCCTGCAAGTCCCGGCTGGAAAAAACTATTTTGCGGTCAGCCGTCCACTGCCAACAGCATATAGAAGCTTCAACTGCATGCCTTGCTGCTGGATCTACATGTCTGCCTGTTGGAAACCAAAGGACATAGCTTGCCGATGCCTGGAATCAACGTTGGCAGTAATATGCAGTGGAAGCAAATGAAGGACTTGCGAATTTATTTGTTTAGGTTAAGCCGCCTAAAGCTTGACGATTAAAAAGACAGAAAATGAAAGATGGGCGTTTGAAAACTGACAATTGTTCCATTCTTTTTGCGGTGCTGTGGCTTAACTGTGCTACAAACCATCGGCTAATGTACCTTGTTAAGGATGTGGTGCTTAAACCTGTAATTTCCATGGATTTGTGGCTCCAAGTCAATTCGGTAGCCAGTTTCTATTGCTAGTACTACGTTCACTGATACCAGTACTTCCAATAAACCCGGCTGGCCTCCCAGGTGCACTCATAAGTAGACAAATTTCTAACGATCATTCAGATCCCTAGTTAGCCCTACTCTTTCCATGCTCCTTCTTGGACGAAGGGGCTCGCTCCTATGGCGATAGATGTCGTCTTTTACTGAGCCACCGTAACAGTTTGTGGTAGTTTGGACAGTAATGACAAACCTACCCCTAATAGTCCGGCACGACTCCTAAATTTTCTACGATCCAGCCAGCAGGCTCGCGCACATCACCTACTGCATGCGATTAAACCAACCAGAACCGTTTATGCCTGGGGGCTCTGGGAACGCGAAGTTGCATCTTCTCTGGATAGGGATCCCAAAACCAGCACAGAACCCGAGTCATGCAGGCGGTTTTTCGATAAACAGCAAACATCACTCTAGGTGGTCTCTGTGGTTCGGTCAAGTGCTGCCTGTTGACCGACTTGTAATGATGTGCGCCCGTTTAGATATGTCGAGCTGTAGGGAATCGGGGGCTTCAGATAGAAGCCGATAAACTTGGTTAACCGATCGGTTGAATCTGGGCCTGCTGACGGAACAAGAGTGAAGCTCCGCGTTTACAGGTGGGTTAAAACAAGAAGATAAGCGCCAGTGTAAGCAGGGTGACGTACGGTCAATGTTTGGTGTTTAAAACGAGGATAAAACGGAATTTGGACGATCAACTGGAAAATGCGTAAGGGGGAATAAGAAGAGGATGCCGCTACAGCAGTGGCATCAAAACGTTAACAGCCTGCTCGAAACAGCTGCTAGGCATAGTTGATTATCCTCTGCTCCTGCGAGAGCAACTAGAGAGCATGTGAAGATAAGTTCACAGTTGTATTGCCGAAATGCAGCCGAATCACAGGTTTCAGCTATGTTGGACGCTATACCTGTTGTACGCTGCGATAGCGGACGCTTAATCGTAATCTCACTAAAGATACATGGCGTTACAGCGTACTGGAATACGCTCACGCACGCAGAAGCTACACCAGCCAACAGTAAGCACGAATTGAGCGCGGGATTAGAAAAAGCAATCTCTAAATTTTGTTGTCGCTGGACACAACATGACCAAAAGTTGGGTTCGGTAAAATTCATTACGGAAAGGAAAACATTTTTGTGGCTTATATACTATAACAGCACAACCGTATTTCATTGTAAGTATTATGCTTGTAAATGAGCTGGCACATTCGACCTGCGATCAATGAGCTCACGCACTTGCTTTGTAATCCAGTGCTCATCGGTTTGATAGCGGGGCACTCAGAATCAGCCGTACAACTAAGAAATCATAATACTAGACCATAAAGATGGGTTAGCTGGTTAAAAAATATGTAGAGAGCAAAGCAACTCATGAAACTTTGAATCAACCTAAGTAAACCTGTGTAGTACATTGTGTACCAGCCATGGAACAATGAGAAATGTAGTCTTAAATAACAGAGATAAGAACAGCTCAATAAAACTATAGTAAAAGGCAACCTAAGTATACAATTAGGTAAATTGCCACGCGTATAATTTACAATAGTCTATTAAACGCAGTAACTGCAAGTAGCTTTCCTTCAATATTGGGTGGCACTGTACACACCCTCGTTATAGATCCTAGCCCCCTATGGGACTCCTGGTCCGCACTGATTTGAATCCCTATAGGTGTGGAATACCTAGCGGTATATATGTAATTAACGGGCCACGAAATTGACTAGATCCATCGCCCGGTCTAGCAAGTCCACGATCGGCCTGCAGTTGCGGCATGGCATCCAACAAGATTTATGTCCATAACGAACCCCCGTCAGAGTTTTCGCTCCTGAATTTTCGACTTTTCTACATCAATGCGGCAAACCGCTACGACCTCCATATTTATAGATTGTGGTAAAAGCGCCATCTCTCGCTCAAAAGCTGTTCAGTGCTCTCTGTGCGATGGGCTGCTGCACACATCATACTGTAACATCGAGGTCCCCCTAAATGAAGGCCCTCAACGCAATGCCTCTGAGGTCGTGAGCTCCCATTGTGACTCATGTCCAACATTACTGAATGACAATCACTTTTTGGCCAACCCTCCTCTTCACAATCTCTGTAGTTCTGCCGCCCAGGCCGTGCACACTATGAAAGATGAGTCATCCGCACCATTGATATATTACCTGCATCTGGGGCTGTTACACCCACACCAGACCGTAGCTGCACTCTGTCCGTCACGCCGGCCGAGTAATTACCTCCCAGTGAGCTGCTATGTCCACCGGAAAACGAACCCGACGCATGTTGGCATGATGAGCGTCGCCAATCCAACAACAGCCAGCTTGAGCTCAGCTGCAACTGCGACCCCACGGAAGCCGCTCTCTAAGCCTAAGCCTAAGGCAACGCCAAAACCTGGCATAAGCCTTCTCTAGTGAAGGGAAATGCGACCTCCATCTTAAGCAGTCAAAGCTAGGCCACCAGTGTCACCATGTCTTATGCAAAAACAAGGGATGCGCTAAATACTAAGCTTTCTGCTTCTCAGTCGCAAATGGCTACTTCTCAATAGACTAGCTGAGCTGGAGAAAGTGATCTATAATAATCCGTTCCCTCGCAGGTTGCAAAAATCTGAGCGCACTCAACCTTCTAGGGACCTTTGCATTATCGTTATGAACGCGGTCAAACCGGACGAAAGCACTTTAGCGAAAAGAATGCCGGGTGAACAACTACTTCTCTAACAGTTGGTTTCTTTCTTATTTGGTCAAGGCAAACAGGGAATTAATATCATATTTGCATTCCGGCTCTGTAGAAAGCAAGAGGATCCACCTAAAGTTTGCCCCCCTCAAATTGGTGTGCCAAACAGAATACTGGATACAGTATTGTAGAACAGCAGCATTGAATTCTGTACAACACTTTCGAAATATGGTGAAAAGCATTGTAACAAATTTCAGTCGTTATTATCGTTTTCCCTCTCGCATACCATTTAAACTACCTGAATCACTCTATTGCAGGACCCTCAAATGTTACCTGTCGTCGTAAGTGTGCAATCGTGTTTGGATCGAATAGCGGTAAAATTTAAAACTTACAAAGTTTTGAACTGCTATACTGATGTTGCCTCCGTCACATGGTTAGGCAAACCGTTCCAAATTTTTACCGTTCTCCATTTGAAACACAGTGCGTGGAGAACACGTTTTACATCCAGCACGGAACGTTTGTATCTGTGTCGGCGTGTGCTGCATGGCCCACGTAAGTGCAGCGTTGGCCAGAGCATTTGGAAGCCATCGGGGTGTAGAATACGGTAGATCATAATGAGGTCGACTCTCACCCGACGGTAGGCTAAGGTATAGGGTCCTGGTTGCTCGCACCAGTCTTCATACCCCAAGCCACGTAAAACTCGCGATGAGCGTATTAGCCGTGGGTTGGACCCGTTTTTTCTATTGCGCCTCGCCTTTAGTACCCCCAAATAGGCGAACTACTCGTACCCTACCCTTGGTTTGATGATGGAGGAGACGAGGCGCCTGGAATCTGCTCCCGAACACGGGCTGTGGCTACATTTGAGCGCTCAAAGCATGCGCAGTCCGTTGCCATATAGCTAGTTTGTGTTGTCCCCGGCTTCAAAACTAGCGCGAGAGTACACTTACGTCCTTCACGGAGGGTATGGGATACAGCGTTGGCCCGTCAAGAGTGTATGGCTTGCCGCACCCCTCCCCAGGCTCAGAAATACAGACTTGACTGGGTCGACCGGAAAAGGAACTGTTTCGGACCATATGGATAAGCGGTTGAGTTCTTGCTGAAGTAGGCCACAATCGTCAAGAGCGTCAATTTCACTCCAAATCTTCATGTCGTCCGCAAAGTAGACACACGGCGACCGGTCAAGCGGAAGTACTTTATTGCTGTGGCTCAGGAACAGTGGGCCCAGCAAGCGCTTTGAAGCGCGCCACTTGTGGAGGGATACCAGTAAGTCGCACGGTCGCCGACCTGTATCCTCCAATTTCGTCCAACAAACAAGTCGCGGATCAACTGTTGCAGTGAGCCACGGACACCACATCTCCTGAGTTGGTGAAGGAAAGTCTCATGTCGGACCTTTTCGAAAGCCATACTGAAATCTATGAATATACCGTCGACAGACTTCCCCTTGTTTCTAGTCTTCAACCGCTCAGGCCGCGGCACAAGCAGCTTTTTGTGCTTAAGCAACCTTGCAGAAAACCTTGCTGTGCGGGCTTCAGGACCTATTTTGAATGTAGCAAATACAGCACTTCCATCTTCACGGTTTTCTCAGCAAACCTAGCTAAAATACGTGTCGGACAAATTAGCCTGTGGTTGTCCAATTTGCTAGGGTTAGAGACTGTCGGAATAGGGTTCACCACCAAACATTTCCAGTCAATCGGCAACGAACCTTCTGACAACGACCTGTTGAAAATGTCAGCCGCGACAGAATAAATGCTGGTCGAAATTGCCTTGAGGATCAGTGAATGAAGCCCATCAGTTCCGGCAGGTTTGGTCCGTCTAAGTTGACGAGTAATTGACATGTCTCTGCAACGCCGCAATCCAAACTGTCAACTGTGGTAAAAACGGTAAACGTCGAACTCGAAACGACACCTGGCAATTCGGAAATAAAGAAGCGAAGTGCGCCGCCAAAGCGAATGCACGCTCACTGCTGGAGGTTAGGAGCTGGACATCCAGGACATCCAGGACTGGCGCCTAACCAGCCGGCTTCAGGCGTCGCTTCACGTAAGCACAGCACCTCTTTGCAGCGGTTTTCGTGACAAGTGATAGCTGCTCTTCGAAACGGCGGCGCTTATTCCCTTTTGCATTGTTGCAGATGTTTCGCTGACGTTTATACCCTTCGTAATAATTGGCAGAGCCAGAGAGGAGGAGTTTGTCTCACCGGCTGCGCCGCCTCGGAGCCAGGTTTCTGTACTATTGTCAAAGCAGTGGGGCTTAAACGGGAAAACCTCCCGACCTTTTAGTGGAAAATATTAGGAAAACAGCAATGTCAAGCACTAATTCATAAATCTCCGACAGTCTTCCACAGAGGCAGATTATGACAGCGACCAATCCAGTTGGCTAGGGGCTCGAGCCATACGATAAAGACCGTTTTCCGGTAGTTGTATGATGTTTCCAGCGGACGTGAATACTTCAAAGGTAATTCCGTAGCAGATGTGAGCACTGGTGGGTCGCTTGTAGCCAGTGACTCAAGGATCCAAACGTCACGCACTCCTTGTTCCTAGCTCCTCAACATCAGGTCGAGACACGCTGGGGCTCAGCTTGTTGTTATGCGGGTTGGCTAGCACATGTGGTACGATGCATCAGTTTCAAGTACCAAATCCACGAATTTTCCTTCAACCGCCGTATGTCTAGGCATCACCTGAACATCAAGCCAACGTATTGCTGGACAGCTAACGTAGCCCATAAGTATGAAGTGTTAACTACTCATGTGGGTTCGAAGGTGGGGCAGCCAATCAAAACAACGGTTCAGGGGCTGCGATAAATTGCGTCCACAAGTAGTTCTCCGCGCCTGAGACGGATGGGGCACCACAGTAGCGCAAACGAACAATCGGCATTTCGGTAGGTGCTTACTAGTCTCCCAAGCATGGAAGACCGTATGTAAAGCATGACTTCAACGCCGGCTTTCTTTAGTATAACACATCTGATGCACAATAAACCGTTGAGTTTAAGTTCTTGGGTGTATAAATCTGCATACAGCCATGTCTGGGAGTCTCGCTACATCTGGCCGCACAGACGCAACAAAACAACAAAGCTCATCGCGCTTATTCATAACACTGCAAAGCTTGGTGTGGGCTGCTCGTAGGCCGCAGTAGGAGCCGTCGGCACACTGGAAGTGTGAACAGCCGGCTTATTCCGATTAGCAGATGGTTGGAAACCACCCGAAAATTGATGATAAAAAGATGTGTTTCCCCTCACACGTACGTCATTTCAGCTCAATGATGCAAACTTGTGTCGCTCCATGCCTACTGGGTCCAGGTCTGGACGAACATGGATGTTAAAATCTGTTAGCCTACTTAGGCGGGACATAATCAGTCTTAGGTTGCCTTCGACCGCAAAAGTGTTCCTCGTAGGCCGATTTTATTGATCATCTTGCATTCCGAGATGGGTAATTCCTCGTAATTTTACAGAGTCCTTACCAGCGTCGAGGAGTCTGTAAATCAAACCCTGTAAACCTAAACAACTGGCTTGGGAGGACGGATCACTGGACCTTGGTGCCTTGAAGCTCACGAGGTTATAATACCCCTGGTCGGGCCAGGTTGACCTTTCAGGGCGAAGTGTATTATCAGCCTCACGTGTTTTGGTTAACTTTTGACGTACAAACGTTAAACGCCTAAATCCTCTTCATGATTTCATGCTGTGCTCTTTCCATTGGTCTTCAGCGCTCATAGTTTCACATACTGGGACATCTGTGCTCCTTGGAAACAAAAAGCTAAACAATTTATGCCGGGTGGAACAAAGCTTCTCACAACGTTTGTCTTCCTGCCCGTGAGTTGGCATGGGTAGTGGAGGCAGACTGGGGTGAAATCTTAATGCTCTTCGGGATAGGTTGGTGGGCCAAACACACGGACCTGTTCGCAAGTGCATGTTAAAGCCTACCCGTCGACCTTACTATTCCTGGCTGTATCTTGTTTCGGCAATTTTCACATAAATTTGGAAAGAAATACTGTTGCATCTCAAGAAGACGATAAAAATGCTCACCTGATAATCAAACATATAAAATGTGGTTTTTAACTTAGTAAAAAATACACATGGAGCGTTTTCACGGCATCCGACTATCTTTAACAAGTACCACAGGGTGACAGCTTCGGCATCGTGAATAATCCCCAAAATAAGCTGGTGACCACATTTCGGTGGACATGCAGGTATCAAAGTCTCCCAAACCAAGCGAGGAAAATACAAGTATTTCTGGTCGAAATATTTTAGAATCAGAACCAAAACTAAATCGTATCTAAATTTCCATGAAATACTTCCAATGAATGGAGAAATCCCACACAAAGGGATATTGTCAACACAGCCAAAACTAGTCGACCGGAGGTCGCCATCCGTAGAAGCGGAATGCCTAGGTATTCTGCGACGGATCTCGCGCCTCAAATTTGTGACATATTCTATACTACGGACGATCGGATAAAAGAGGAAAAGGCTGTTGAGGATCCGCAAGCTAACCGAGGAAGTGGTGAAACAAGCCTATATATGGCGGATTTATGTGTGGTTCAGAGGACCCTGAGAGCCCGTGGGATGCCTATTCTCTTCATCCCGAGACGGTAAAGCACACAAATGAACTACGCGTGTTAACGGCCCATGTGCGCAGCCGAAGGAATAAATTAGATGAGATTCAGTGGAATGCATTAGAGACCCGTTCAGACGGGATGGCCTTCACTGAAAACCTGGTATTTACAGACATCACGGATTCAGAAGTGTCTATCCCCGGATACCACCTCCCCTGATTCGACCGACAAGGAAGGATTTGGTGGTGGTCTATTGCTCTATTGGTAGGCTGACACCAAAGAAACTGTAGTTATTGCGACCAGTGACAACGAGGATGAGTTCGACGTCCTTTGGTGTCGTGTTCATGGTGGACGGCGTCCTCGCACTTTTGGTGTTTTCCAAGCAGCGCATTCAGGTGCCGGATCCCGCATGTAAAACTACACCAGTGTGCGGGATGCAAGAAAAAGAGGTTTTTCGTTGGGGATTTCAATGCTCTTTCTGTTGGCTTGGACCTGCTTCTTTGTGGTAGGCCATCAGACGCATCCTTTATTGTAAATTGTTTCAACATGTCACTACAAAACCCAAACCCACCAAACCGTGCGCCGTATATGCTGGATCGTTTGCTCTGCCCAACGCAAAAACATCGCAAAACTTCCAGTTCTACAGCCGGTTGGTAGCAGCGCTCACTGTACCGTCTCATACCAGTGGACACGCCGCTTCGCCGTTCACAGCCAACGGACCGACCGCCGGAAGTGTTGGGGTGCCGATATACTTCGTCTGAAAATGGCCGCCAGCTTTGTCGATTGGAGTATCAATGAACACCTAAATTTTGACGAAGCGATAAGCACTTGTGTTTCAATTTAACACTGACCAGTAAAGAGGGCATCGGCATCTTCATAAACCACTCTTCTACAAAGGCTTTCCATTGGTCCAGCACGAATAGAGACCAAAGATGAAAAGAAGACGTCAACTGTGGGACACTTTTAGAAGTACGCGATTTCAGCTTGACTACTGTTACTTCAAAACGGTCAGGAATGTCTGCAACATGAAAAATGCGAGAAACGTCAAACCGCAAGCTGTCATTAGTTGCACTTTATAGTACAAACTCCAAGGCGCTCTTCTCATAAAACAAACGAAGCATCGAAGCTGGCAGGGGTGTCCCGGCCTTATCTCCCTGTGAGCATTTGAACCTAGTTTAGGAAGACTTAGAAAAAGATAGCCTGCTGGCCTAGCAATATTCCTCTCTCTACGCGACCGCACTGCTAGCCACGGACAACGTTGCCCTCACTCCTCCTTCCCAGTTGGAGCATGTGTATGTTAGCATTGACAACGTATGGTAACTTCTCGACCTCGGCCTGTATTCCTCGCCTGATCATGCCTGTTTACACCCATAGTTCCTCAATTCCGTGGCCAAGCACATTGCCGCTCCAGTCTGTCAAAACTTCCGTCGGTCCTTTGAGGTCCGACGGCTTCCAACTTCCTAGAAGATAGGAATTGTTAAACCTGTTTAAATAGAAGGAACCGACAGAATCCAGCCAACTATAGCTCCATCTACCTGACTTCGATTTTGTGCAGTCATTGAACGGATTCAGTAATGCTCTTTCCGCCTGCAACACAATGCGTTGGATTTCATATCGCAGGCTCAGCATGGCCTCCGTAGGGCGCGTTCATAGGCCACAGCTTTGCTAGTGGTTAGGGACCATAAAGCAAAATCCTTAGAAGCTGTTAAGTGCCGGGATATTGTGTTTCTGGATTTCAGTAAGGCGCTTGTCGCGGTCCCGCTTAAGCGGCTCCTCATCAAACCCCGGGGAATCGGCGTCACCGACAACGTACTTTTTTGAGTCTCCAAATTCCTGGACGGTCGCTCCATACAAGTTATAACGAACGAACCGCTTTCTGAGCAATTCTCATGACCAGTGGGTCCGCCAGGGCACTGTCATCGGCCCCGAAGTCCTCAATATATTAATCAACGACCTGCCATCCGAACTGCAGACCGACTGCTTAATGTACGCGGATGATCCAAAGCTGTGTATTGAGATATCCAGTCTGTGGGTTGCAGACAGATTGCAAGCGAAACTCGATTTGCTCCACGATTGGTCATTAAAGTGGCAGTTGCCCATTAACCGTGACAACTGCGCTGTCCTTCCAATTGGTGCTCCCAAAGCTATTTGGGCCTACCATTAGGGTTTTCTTGCTCAGCATTGTCAACTGGGAGGGGATCTCGGTGCGATTGTGCCTTCTGACCCCAAATCAAGCAAGGACCCTCTGATGAGATTCGCATCAGCCCACAGAATACTTCCCACTATACGGAGGACGTACTCACGCCTGACCACGCACTCCGCGGCTTATTGTACGCTTTGCATGTGCGCATATTTCTCAACTTCGGATTGTCTGCGGCGTATTCTTTCACCAAGTCCGAACGTGAAGAGACCGATTATGTCCAACGATGTGGATCCGTGTCCGTTCCAGAGTGGTAGGACTTATCCACTGCCTGCTTTAAGGTTGGCGTTTGTTCCCTTCGGATGACCGTAGTAGCCGCGGGGAAATGGTAGCTACTCGACGACCTGGGAAATGCGCTTAAACTATACTGTAGGCTCAACACAAATTATCCAATTTGAGGCCACTTGTGGTAAATTTTCAAACCGCGGCGACTGCTGGTGCAGTCCGACCATACCACATCACCTCGGGCAGCGAATGTCTCTATCGACCCATAGAGTACTAAAAGATTACTCGAGCTCTTGGCATACCATACTGATCAAGCATTTTATCTGAAAGCTTGCGGAAAACGGTGTTTTAACAAACGAAGTAAGATTTGCCTAGTGTCCAATTTTCGCTTACCCAAGGTAGTTTGGAGCAAGTAAAGTGGTACTGGACATGATGCCTCCTTTACGCTTACTAGCATATTTGCGGATTTTACCCTTCTAATCCCTTTTTGCACCTAGGTTGGCCACTCTGGTGGTACGTTTACGGTTGTACAGTGCTAATTAATTCTTTTCCCTTTCCCACTTTATACAAGTCGTCTCGCTATAACGGGGGCGGATGAAATCCTTAGGTACTCGTTTGATGAGTCTAATGGAGCTTGCGGTAATTCGGCACGCTCAAGACCATTTAAGGATTCATCTGGTGGTGTGCTGTCTGTTGTTTACTCTCGCTGGTATCACAAAGCTTGTCCCGGCCTCCGAGCGAACAAGTACACAGCGCTATTATTCAATGAAAGCTTTCTTTTTAGGCGTACTGTATGCTGGGCGCAGAAAGCCAAGCACCCGGTTTCATGTGTGCTGAATTTAAAACGCTGGCGTCCAGGTTCAAAGTTGTTGAAAGGTGTTGGCCAAGCTGGCCTCCCTTGTCTCGCTCAACAAAAAAGGGATTTCATTATGAAGTACCTGCGTATCGCGAAGGAGGACTCTGCACCGGACTGTCCACCTGTTGGCTGTCCATCCGTTAATGGGTCTTTCATTCCACCCGACTCTTCAGTTCAAGCGGAGGTAACTGGCTCATATGCTTTGGGCGGTATTGTTGATCCACCACACACGGCAGGAAACCACCGTCACCTGGGCCAGAAAAGGATAAGCAAGCGAGGACAAGGAAAGCACGCAAATGCACCGGCCTCAAAGCGAGAGATAAGGATTGCTCAAGGTGCAAGAGCCTGAGCTGGAAGCATCATCGGGTGCTGAAATTCCCTCACTTTCATCTAAGGCTGTGCAGGCAGGTTGTGAAAACACAAGAAGTCCCTATGGCATGCTAGTCAAAATGCGGAGGTGACATCTCCAAGCTCCTCACCCTGTCCTTCGGGGTACAGGTCTTGGAGGTGGGCATAAAACATTGAGCTACGGGCTTCTTCGCCTATAGGAAGAACGAAAAATCGGCACAGGACTAAGAACACTCTTCAGATCAGTTCACGAAGCGTCAAGAAGTATGCGCCAAATAAGCTGGTGCATAAGACGCACGCTGCGGTTGCTTCAGCGTCGTCTGATGTGTGCGCCCAGTCTCAGTGCTTACGACTAGGCTGGATGCTGTCCATCTAACTTCCATAGCTCGTGGGGTTAACGCACCCGGTCAAGGTGACACTTTCGTGGATAGCGGGGTGATATTTCGTAACGCAATGGAATCTGCTGCCGCACATTATGCCGAAGGTACATTGGACGATCTACAGTGGTTTAAGCGGTGCGTAGCTAGGTTCTTCCGCCTGGATTTCCCGGTGTTACCGTCAAGAAACTGGCTAGATTGAGGAACGTTCCAGTTAACGTCGCAACTTATCTACCCAAGACGAACGCGACGCTCTCAGGTGGTTTGCTTTTAAACTGTGGGGTCCTAACTTTAGCGTTCAGCCAGACCTCCCGCCAGCAGGTAGGCTGAAGCTACGCGATGTCAATAAGGACCTCGAAACCAGGCGAGCGGCAGGTGCACAAGTTCGCCAGCTAGTGAGTCTTCGGATGGTCAGCCGGCCGTCATTTTCCGCCCGGACAGCCCACATCCTAATGTCGGATATAACGAGTACATTCAAATAGTGCTTAGCAAGTTACGCAACCTAATGAATAAGATGGAAAAGATATGTGCGCTTGTAGATGGGTCTGATCCCGATATACCCACATACACTGAAACGTGGCTGTCTCAGAACAGCACTGGTGGTGCAGCACGTCTTCTGGCTACGTACTGTTTCAACGTCATCGGTTCGCTGGCCGCCAAGTCGGAGGCGTTGCTCTTTAGGTTAGCTGGGGACTTCATAGTTTGTGTACCTACATGTTTCATACAGCAGGTAAAATTGTCGAAGCTCTGTCGATAGTGGTTAACACCTTTTCTGCTCAACACACGTTTGTAATTGCGTATAGAGGCCCTGGGAGTGCGTTCCAAGCCGCAAACAGATGTTTGATAATGGGCAACTTCAACCTCCCGGACATCTGCTAGGCATAGCAGTCTTGCAACCAGGCGGAACGTACCTTCGTTGCTTATCTTGAGCTTACGCTCCAACTACCTTTGCATCAGTTCGTGGACTTCTTCACTAGGTAAATGGACGCCGAAATACCGTCTATTTTTGACATAGTACTTTTAAGTCGCTAGACTTCATAGGTGGCAGTGATTATGTCTGTTTATCATTCAGGTGCGATCGGACCAGTTGTTACCGGAGTATCGCTGAGCCATATGCAAATCTATAAAGTGCTAATTATCAGACTACGTGTAGCAAGGCTGTTGGGTTAGGTTGAGTAATCTCAGTAATCCATTCGGTTCAGGCTGCCTGGGATAAATTTAACTCTTAGCACACGGAATCGTCTACTCCCTACATCCCGCTTGCGAGGAGAAAAGTGACAATAGTACAGCGCTCGTGGAAATTTAAAACTGGGAAATACCTTCTCCAGAAGCGTTCTAGATGCTGGAGGACCTACCTTGGGGCTCAATCAACTAGCACCTATGCTAGGTAACGCGAGGATAAAATGGATGTACACAACACTCAGGAAAGCTCGGCGGTTGTATGAAATGGAATTGACCGATGGAGCTGTGGAAACTCCAAAACAGTTCTTCTCTTATACTAAGAGACCTTGTGTTTCAAATTCGCTAGTTCTAACTCCGCAGCTAGCTGACGGAAATCATGCGTAGGCTTGCTAGTCGAACAACCTCCCCGTGGTGCCAGTTGGGTGGTTCGGGTTTAACCCGTGCGAGCAAATATTTCGGTGGCATTGCTCCAGGACGTGGTACTTTTTCGTTGGCAAGCCTTCTCCTTATAAAAATCTGCACACATCTGCTTAATAATACTGTGACGCCGCGGATGTGACTAGCCACTAAATAAAGTAACTGCCCAGGCTCATGCTGGAAAGGTTACAAAATCCACGTGCTTCGAAGGTTTCTGCAGACATTGGCCACGCGATTGAACTAATTCAAAAGAGCAGCAACAAATATACAAGCACATGCTCCACACCTTTCCTACATACCTACAGTCACGGATCCACATATTTGAAAATCCCATCTAACATTGCACATTTCTTGGTCAATTTTACTATAACTGTGATCATATATTTAATGGTGTGCCTCGTGCAGACGAGAATACATATTTATTTATTTGTTTATTTATGCGGACTCGGATGAGGCTCGTGTATTGTTAAGCAGTTTGCAGGCGCTTTTGTATATGAGGCCGCGTTGACGCATTGAACTTGTTCCCAGAGTACCCGAGGGTACTTATTTAGCTGAATTTACTGTGGTAAAACGCAAGTCCTTTGGCTGCTGCAAGAACTGAAACCATCTAATGCAGCTGGACCTGCTAACATTCACCCGAAGCTTCTGCGTGAAGCGGAGGTAGAAATAAGTGGACCACTAGCGGTGGTGTTTAAGAATTCACTTGCTAGCTGTACCTTACCTTCTGAATGGAATGAGCCTGTCAGCTCTCCTAGCTTCGTACATAGCGACAGGAGTCTGTCATCCAATTAGACGCCAGTCAGTCTGACTAGCATCGTGGTCAAACTGCTTGCAAACCTTGTGAGAAATTCTTTGGAAGGTAAGCTGAATAGCTTAATTTTACTAAGCCGGGAACAACACGGATTCCGGAAGGGGTTTTCGTGTCTGCGGAACTTGTTGGTTGCTGGTAAAGCCTAGGCCGATGCAGTGGATACTGGCCACGAAATGGACGTGCTTCGTCGACTTCTCGTAAAAGTTTGATAAGGTACCGCACTAAAGGCTATCACTAAAGCTTACCCCTTTGGCGTATCGCGCTGCACTCATCACTGCGTATCAACATTCTTGCAAGGAAGCGAGCAATGTGTAAGTGTGGACCGCAGCTTATCCTTTAGGCAAGCGGTCCGCAGCCGTACCGCACATTTCTTAGTCCTTGAAAGCATGCTGTTCTGCATCTACGTAAACGCTTGGGACATCATCCCAATTGCTTGCTCATAACCTTACGTCGTGGTAGGTTGTGAATGTCCCTGGGGTTCTGAGGCTATAAAGCATGCCCTGGGACTGGTCTACTTTGTGGATACTGTCCAATAATCAGCCTACGTGTCATCCTTCGGATAAGAGCAACTTTCCCAACTTCGAGGTACGTGCTCGGTGGGGTCAAACTCCCCCTGTCTCCAACCAGGTAGCAATAGGCGTGGTCCATTCCTCGTCTTTGCATTCTGCTGAAAACCGGAAGAAGGCCGCAAGTAGGGTTGCAGGACGTTGTGGTTAATGCGCCTTACTTTCGTGGCCTTAACTGCCGACATTTGTGAAGCCGTTCTCAGCTTTCGTTTGGCTGCAGCTGCCATACTGCGTCCAGGCTTGACGGCCCTGTCTTGTTCGTGACAAAATGGAGCTTGAGTGGGTCTTGAGTGTAGGTACCTAATTGGACGAGGGGGTACTGGGGCAATCGTAAACGGAGCGTCGGGTATGTATTCATTGCACTATTGACGGCTTGGAGGAAACCTAATCCTTACCGCATTTTAATAGGGAAGTTTGGACGAGACTTGAGGTAACTATTTAGACCGGCTTGATCTTCTTGTTTTCGCGGCCCTTCCAGGAAGCTACAAAAGCCTCGTTCCGACCGGATCGGAGTGGAAACTCGGCTATCGCGTAGAGTTATTGGCGCTGGAAATCTTTACCAGAAGATATAGCCGGTCAGCCTAAGGGTAAGGCTCACGAACATCAGTTTGGCGCCCTTGGGAGGCAATAAGAAGCCTTTCTCTTCACCTGACCATAGCTATTTCCAACTTTTAGTTCATATACTGTCTACCACCTCACTCTTTTGTGTCATCCTTCGTTTCAATGACTGCGTTCCTTTTTCCCTGCTATTTTCTTTCTACGTCTTCCTTACCTCAAGTGACCTACACAGCGGGGACTGCTAGTCAGGGAACGTGGGCAGTACTTGGTTGATCATGCTGTGGTCCGGGTGTTTCGTTTTAGATCCATCAAGCTCTCGCAGAACCTTAACTATGCCTGACTCAACGATCCGCTCAATAAGCAGGACTCAGGGGATTTTCTTTTCTTTCCAGTCCTATCTATATATGGCGCTGACTGGAACAGCTTGCCAGGGCTCGACGTCGATGCGGAGACAGAGGAGTAATTTAGGAGACTGCCGGAAGTTCACTCTTGGAGTGCGCATGGCTTTTACTGCCCTACTACAAACATAGCGATCCAGTGCGTAACCTTGCTGCGCAATGATCCAAGCAAACCTAGTACTTATCCGTAATTGACGGAGCTGACAACGGGACTTCCTTCTGCTATCTACGAACAAATAAACCATGGAAAAGTCAATGAAACTTCGGTCATTAGCAGCATAAACGCTCTCTAATAGTGTAAAATGCCTCAGCTGCCGTGCCGCAATACATGGAAGCATACTAGAAAATGGCTACAGCAGTCGAAAGCCAGCTTAGCCACCAGCAACGGGTGGTCAAAATTCGGTAAAAAAATCGTCCGTACTCCCTGAAATATCGTCGCCAAGGTGGCTAGATGTACAAGCGGCGTATTCTCCGAGGTGAGAGGTGGGATGAGATATAACTGTTCTTTGGTCGTTGTGAGGGTAGTGCATCACAGCGCCACAGTATGATGCTGTTTATTCCAAAGTAGCGTCGGGTTACCCCTGAGATAACTGTTAACGCTTGCGGTGAACGACTGGAACAGCTTACCTGGGCTAGTCCTCAGCGCTCAAACCACTACTACACATCTATATTTGGACAAAAATGACTCTTGTTGTGTTTACTGTGACCGCAATCTTCACTTGGGAAACCCAGTGCCGCAGCAACTCACATAGGCCTTACTGTGAGCGGTAAGTAAGAGGGTTGACAAAAAATTTCCTTACTGCTCTCTGCAAGGCATCGAGCCAATATTAGGTGCCTGTGTACTACCGCTACCTTCCACCACTAGCTCTCTGAGGGATACGCGCTAACTTGGTTTGGCCCGCCATACTAATCAAGCATTTTTAGTGCAATATTGTAGAAATGTGTTTGAACAAATATTGGAAAAGCAATATGTTTATTGTCTAACTTTGCAGATCCAAGATGCCATGGCCAAATGATTATATAACTAGGCACTCTGCGCGATCGAGTGCTTCAAATCAAACTATTACATTGCAGAGGACTTCTCCGGCCGAGGTTCTCGATCTTAAAGTTTCCAGTTTTCTGTATCAGTGCAGTGTTTGCAGAAAACCTCACGATAAAATTTGACCATTGTAATTTGCTCTGAGAAAAAGTGGATGTCAAACTAACAGTGTTTGCGTTATGCGAAGGTGGTGGGGCGCAGCATTTCGCTCAGGTTAGCTGCTCTTATTGGCGTCCTGCAATGCTTGGCATTGGAGACATTTTTGTTCGCCAAATACGTAATTGAATTGAAGGGAGAACTAGGGACGCCATTGGAAACTATTGCTGAGAAGAAAAAGCTTTGGAAAATTAATGATACCCCGGATAATCCTAAGGAATTTCGGCGTGCCATGGTAAAGTTCAAATTCAAGCGGAACTGGAAAGTTAGTAGTATAGCACAAGTGTTCCGTATACAGCGTGTCGCTGAACCAGGAGCTGGCGAAATATAGAATATAAAGGACATAAAACAACGACCGCAACAAACCATGTCCAACCAATTAAGGCCCACGTATGCTGCCATGCCCACCCTGCTAGACAAGTTACGTGAACTAACAAATAGAGAATAGTAAACCCAGAGGGCAAAAGTGAAAGTGGAAACAGTTAAGCAAGTAGCATACCAAGATATTAGAGCCATTAAAAAGAACTAAAAAGTGTAGATGAGTGGGTTAGGAAAAGGGAAGGTTTTGCTGTTGCCACCAAAGAGCATCGACCTGGCGTGCAAAACCCTTAACCGTAGGTTCCCTAACCACGCGATCTGGAATCGAATTCCAGCGACCTATAACTCGGCGCGACAAACGCGGTTTCGGCCTAATCCTATCATACCGTGGTTTATGCAGTTTCCGCGGGTGACCTCGGAAATTGGGTAACGTAGCGGGACTAACTAGCCCTAACAAATCCGGGCAGATCTTGCCTCTCGAGACACGATAAGTGCGAATCAGGATCCCTCTTAACTTTCGGCAGTGCATTCAGTAAAGCCCAAAACTGAGCAAGCGTTAAGGATACGTCTGTCCACGTAGACCCCGCACCAACTGAGTGCTCACACGTAACTCCCTCTCCAAGTCCAGTTGTCTTGGTTAAGGCATGGTGGAAAAGTCTAGATATAATATTCCAGGTGGAATCAGACGAATGCCGCGAATAGCTTCACAAAAATTGGCCGTTAGGACTTCGTAAGAGCGGGGATATACCATACCATACGAAGAACCGACAACTAGCCTTCTTCCAATTGTCGTCAGAATGAACAGCTGATGAGTGTAGACCCCTAAATCAACCTGCCGATTGACAACTGGGAGTGCGCCAGCGCCGACCACATATCGGTTTAGAAGGTTAGCAGTTCGGATTCGGAGAACAGAGCACGGCTTAATTTTGTTTAACAACCATAAGATAGACCCTTCCCATAGCCTATCCAGGGCCTCCTGAATTACCTCAGGACCCCTGGATATCCAAAATGTTTCAGAGCTTAATTTGTCAGTAAACATTAGTGGTGGCACCCCAAGCTTTACCGACGAAGCTTTTACATACCTCGCGATCTACAAAAGCCCCAATACCGAGCCCTACAGGACGCCACTAAGGACAGCTTGCCTCAGAAAATAGCTACGCTTTACCCGTACGTACTGTTTCTTCCCTCAAGGAAGGCAGGCACCCATTGAAAGGCACGACCAGCTATCGCTTGAGACCTTAAGTTTAGTGAGAGGCGAAGTTGTGGAACAGTGTCAGAAGATTTCGAAAGGCCCGACAATAGCACGACCAAAGCGTGGCTACTGTCTACTGCTTTGGCCCAGCTTTCACAAGCTAAAGTAGATTAGTCTGACGTAAAAATTTCTTGCGGAATCAATGTTGCGCAACACTGCGTTGGTTAAACGTATTCAGGTGGTTCTCCACTGAATCCCTTCTTAGTTTTCAACCAACGTGCCCAGTACGCTTATCAAACTGTAAGACCTGTAGTTCGCGGACGAAGCACTGTCACAGCCCTTAAAAATCGGACAGATGGTTGCCTCCATCAATTCCGAGGGAAGAATGCAGCTGTCCAGCGATATTGAAACAAGCATATGAGAAGCCCACTCAGCTTAATGGCCAATCCATGCAACAGCCTCGGATGAATTGAATTGGGTCCGGAAGCTTTGGAGGGATAAATGCCTTGCGGTAGCTCGATGACCTGAGTCTCCGGTATGTTAAACACAGCTAATGAAGAATCCCCTGAAACTCGTAACTACTTCAGCCTGTGGTAAAGAGGTCTCCCGAGTAAAGTCCCCAGAATACTGATCAATATTTATACAAGCCTTGACAAAGTCGGGTTGCGCCCGGGTCCCGTCTACTTGCAATAATGCCGGTATAGACCTTTAGCCCCGCTGCGGCTTGTAACCCAAGTAAAAGCTGCTTGAGATTAGCTGCGACAAAGTTCGCTAAACCCTGCTCGTACTGAAGACGAACAGTTCTGAGATGGTGCTTACATTAATCTCTCGATAACTATCATAGCTACCGGCTGCTGGAGCTGTTTGGTAGGTTCGCTAGCTTCTAGACGGTTACTTGATTAAGTACTTTTCTTTGGTAACTATCCATGGAAGCTATGCCCGTAACCTTCTTTTGCTCCCAAGGGGAATACAGGGAGCTGAAACCACCGTAAGTTATGACTTAAATTTATCCCAGGCTAACTGAATAGAGTCAACCATCGAAATCTCACAGTGCAGAAATGAAGACTTAGCTCGCATTGCATTAACGTCCGCCCGCCAAATATTTGAAAGAAATTCAACGGTGGTGTATTGGTGTTTTGAAAGGGCACGCCGAAAGGATACGCATGAGTGCTCGCTGGAGCCTAGAGATGCGCCGTATGGGACTTCGGGCCCAAAGTCAAGGGACTTAGCGAAAACCAGATCGCAAGTAGATGGTAGTTGGTTGTCCATATACCTAGTGCGGAAGTCCACGAACTGATGCAATGTCCCCTGGAGCGTCAGCGCAAGAAAGTCTGCACCGAATGTTTCTGATGCCTATGTGCATGAAAGTTCGACCCAACAGTCTTCCAGGAGGTTGTAATCCCCTAGAACTAAACACTTATTTGCAATCCTAGTGCGCATATAATCAATTATCCCCTTGGAAGAACTTCCAGGACTCCAGTATATCCCTACAAATGTAGACTGGGTAGAGAACATGCACAAAACTGCCGATAATGCTTCAAATGCCTTGTCCGACGACGGAAAGGTAAAGGTCCTCAATACCTATGTTACAGCGCACATACAGTAAAACGCCTCCGCTTTGGCGACCAACAGAGCGACCACTTCTAAGCAGCGCGGAGCCAGGTAAACATACCTCACTCTCCGCGATATCCGGAGACAACCACGTTTCAGTGAACGCATGTCGGGACGCGATTTGTCTACACGTAGACCCAACTCGTGCACCTTGTTCCTGAGGCTACACGTTGCTAAGTACTATCTCAACGAAGTCGGCACAACCATCCCTGTGTCGTGCGGCACCAGCATTGTTTCTGCTAAGGCGAAAATTAATCTCGTCTGACCGCCTGCAAACCTACCAGGCAGAGGCCTTGCTCGCAAGCCGCCCGCCTTGGTTTGAGGTCTTCGATAGCCTCCTTTAACTTCAATCTTGCTTCCATTGGATGGTCTGGCGAAACGCTGACCCCATTACCCTTAATTTTGAATGCAAACCGCAGTAATTATTTGCGTTCCTCCGGGGTACATATCACTAAGCGGAGAATTCAGGTTCATGGATTTGGAGTAGCGATGGGGACGTTCCCCAGTCTGGTCAGCTTTCTGACAGTGACACCAGGGAAGCCGGATGGAAGCAGCTTAGTGCTCACAGCTTGAACTACTTGAGGTCATCAGAATGCGTTCCCTTGGGAGAGCAGCCGCAGATTCAGTAACGCTAAGGAAGATAACGCTACCATCCTTGAAAGCTTCGGCACGGCGGGGAGTGTTTACCCCACGTGCATTGGCTTCGACACCTATACCAGCAGTTTTCGCCACTGGCGGTGAGACTGTCCCTCTCTCCGCAAAGGAAGTCGAAGCAACGGTAGTGTTGGTCTCCCGCTCTATTGCTGGCGTCTTAGTAGCGTTTGGGTCGTCAAGATCCTTCGAAGTTTTAAGGGCATATCTAGTCCGCTTCTTCTTTTGTCTCACGAGAGCAGGGTCTGTTGACCTAGTATCGCCTTGAGCACTTACCAACACTTGGTCACAGCCGGTTGATACAGTGGCAGCCGAGGCAGCCGGCATCTTCGGAATGTTCCCCGTGCACTACCCTCAGACAACTTTACGGATGTTATAGACGACATTTTTCTCGATGCCTTGGCAACTAGTTCCCATGGTTTAGCAGAGGGTTTCTGGTAATTCTGCACCCTATTTTTCTTCACATTGAGCAACTCACGTGGAAAATCAACAATGCTACCTGGATTGTCTGGTAGGGTGTGCGGCTTCCTGACTAAATGACAGACCCAGCGGATGTAACGTCGATAATCTTGACGTCTATTGCAGTACCTACCTTATGGTTGATGACCAACAATAAAGCCTGTTGCTCTGTTCTCCGAATCCGAACTGCTAATCTACCAACCCGATATGTTGTCGGCCGTGGCGCACTACCAGTTGCCAATCGGCAGGTTGATTTAGGGGTCTACACCTACCAGCAGTACATTCTGGTGACAATTAGAAAATGGCTGCTTGACGGGGTTTCGTATGGTGTGGTGTATCCCCCGCTCTTTCGAAATCCTAACGGCCAATTTTTGTGAAGCTATTCGCGGCATTCGTCCGATTCCACCTGGAATATTGTATCCAGACTTTTCCACCATGCCTTAACCGAGACAACGGGACTTGGAGAGGGTGTTACTTGTGAGCACTCAGTTGGTGCGGGGTCTACGTGGACAGACGTATCCATGACGCTTGCTCAGTTTTGGGTTTACTGAATGCACTGCCAAAAGTTAAGAGGAAACCTGATTCTCACTTATCTTATTTTGATGAGTAAGATCGGCCTGGATTTGTTAGGGCTATTTGGTCCCGCTACGTTACCTAATTTCCGAGGTCATCCACGTAAATTGCATAAACCACTGTATGATAGGATTAGGCCGAAACCGCGTTTGTCGCGCCGAGTTATCGGCCGTTGGAATTCGATTCCAGATCGCGTGGTTAGTGAACCTACGGTAAAGGATTTTGCACGCCAGGTCGATGCGCTTTGGTGGCAACAGCAAAACATTCTTTTTACTTAACACTCCTCTCTACCTTTTAGTTCCTTTTTATTGACTCTAATACCTTGGTATGCTACTAGCTTAACTGTTTCCACTTTCACTTTTGCCTTCTGGGTTTTCTATTTTATATTTTTTTGTTCACGTATCCTGCCTAGCATTTTTTAGTATCGGTTGCACCTGAACTTGGACTTGTTGACTATGGGTATCAACCACATTACTTGTAATTTCTGGGCATGTGGCCAAAATCGTTGCTTTTAACTTATGGCACCGCTCTTCCAACCTTTGTTAAGCACAAGTTTTGTTATTTGTTTTCCATATTGCATTGGTGCTGCTGTACCGACTATGCGTCCGCCACGGTAACATCCTGAAAGTTGTACTTAGCGGATTTTGCTATTCGTGCCTAAAATCGGAGCAACTCTTCTTTCAGCGCACTCCCAGAGCCCCGGCCAACCCGGCCCCGTCTATTTCTAATTCTGACCTAATGACATATCTGCGACTTAGTGAGCTTATGACAACGTCATATGCAGCCGCATTTGAGAAGAAGCTGCTCTTGGCCTCTTGTGGTCAAAGTCCAGTTATATGTGTCCCCAAGACTAAGACTGTCTTTGAATAAACCTGAGCTTCCTTCGTCTCATCACAAGTGAAGGTAGTCCACAACAGACGTTCTGAGCTAAGAAAAGTGCTAAATGAAAATCCATCATCCAGTATGCCATCAGTCCCAGAGCGCATTCAACGCTCTCTTGACCGTTTTCTCATCATCCTGAACGCGGCAATATCGTACAAGGCTACCTCAGCGGGGAAAAGGTTGGAATATCAAATACAGCTCGAGCGGATGGTTTCTCTATTGTTTGCTGTTGGAGAACAAGGAATAAACCTTGTCTCTGCTTCCGTTTTGGTAAAAAGTAGAAATATTCCTCTAAGGTTCGACCTCTGAAAATTGTATGCGGTAAGGAAGAAGTGTGCGCACGCATCCTGCGACCGACCTTACGTCTCAAGGGTTAACCTTTCTGTGTTACGAGACCTTTCTCTCGAGGACCGAATTAAAATGAAGAAGGCAGTAGAGGAGCTACGAACGCGCCGGGCGAGTGGGGAAATCGACGTGCATATCGTGAACTTTTGCGTAGTTGGGAAGAGCACAAGACTCCACTGCAGGGCGATTCTTGGCGCCCACAGACAGTAAGACGTAAAATCGGACTAAATGTGCCATCTGCCAATGTGCTCACTCTAAGGAATAAGCTGAATGAAATTCAGTAACTTTCTTAGGAGAGTCGTCCATACCTGATGGCTTTCACCGAAACCTGGCTATTCTCTGATATCATGGAGTCGGAAGTGTCTATCCCTTGATACCACCACTTCCTGTCCGATCGCCCCGTAGTAAGATGAGGTGGTGGAGCACTTCTCTGCTGGAAGACGGGTCACAGAGTACATTTATTTGGAGCTATCAGTAAACATGGTGACAAATTCGAAGTCCTCTGATGCTGTGTTCATGACGGATGCATATTTCGCTTGGTCGGTGTGGTCTACAGAGCACCAACGGGCTCCGGATCGCGCGGGCTGCCCTCGATAAGGAAGCACAGTGGGCGCAGGGACTACCTAAGATTGGGCTGTTTCAATGCACCGGATATCGATTGAGACCTACTTAAATGTGATTGCCGATCTGACTCCTACGATGCCGCACAGCTTGAAGCCGCTTTTGACAGTCGCCTCTTTCAACGTGTCTTGACGCCTACGTTTATTTGCGCAGTCCAGACCCCGCAAATCCTAGATAACCTGCTCTCTCCGGAAGATTCGGAGGTCATTACCGTAACCGTGCTTCAGCCCATAAGCACGAGAGCTCAGTGTGTTGTTTCTTTTCCCTGGGCTCGCCGTCTCACGATCCATAGCCCTAGTGGTCGCGGCGGAATTTTTGGCGTGCCGATCCACTCCGTCTGAAGACGGCCGCGAGCGCTACCGCTTGGGGTACCAGGGCACACATCCACCTCGACGACGAGGGGAATCTTGTACTTCCAAAATGACGTTGCTGATTGAGTAGGTCGTTCCCTCCTCTTATGCATAGTCCTTCCCTAGAGGTCACATTGGTTGGATCGAGGATTCAGGTCGACTAAGATAAGGAGGCGTAAATTGCGAGACCGCTTTAGGCAGTCTCCAGCCGTACCCGACTTCTCATACCACAAGACTGTCAGAAATATTTGTATCGCGATGAAGCGCTAGAACCGCCCACAATACGAACTATCCTTTGCACAACACTCCAGTATCGCAACTAAAATGCTCTACTTATTTAAAAAACACTAGGGCTGTTATTGGCATCCCTGCTTTGGGTTCCTCTCATCATCAAGCAGCACTTCATGAGGACGCTGTGACAGTTAGTCACTTGGCTAAGCAATACGCTTCTGGTTACACCACACTAACATCATTGATTAACAGAGCCTTATCCAGCATTCCATATTCATTGGCCCAAGTAGATATTAGCACTGATTCTGTGCTGCAACTTCTAATTGAGTTAGATCTGTGCAGCTCAGCCGGCAATGATGAAATGCGTACTTTGTTCCTCAGGACTGTAGCGAAGTACCAGCTTCACCCATATTTCAAGTCTTTCGTCGTTCACTAGAATCTAGCCGTCTTCCGTCAGCTTGGAAAATAGGTATCGGTAAACCCATCTACAAATGAGGGAGTCAACATGGTCTGACCAACTATGGTCCTATCTGTTTGGTGTCAATAGAGTGTAAATTTATGGGACGGATCCTAAAAAGGGGCTGTTAATCCTCATCTCAGAAGACAGCATCTCATACCTTGTGCTCAACATGAGTTCCGGAAACACGCTCTTTTACCTCGAATGACTCGCTGCTAAGGGGACCTGGTAAGGTTGCTAGACTGCGACAAAAGCTTGGAGATTTTGTTTGTTGAGTTCAGCAAAGCTTTTGAAAAGTTCCGCATGAAAGGCTTTTGTTTATGCTCCAAGGAATCGGTATTTCCGGGAAACCCCGTTCTTGGATCTCCGATTTCCTCAGCCCGAAGGAATCAAACCGGGAGGCATGTGGATGGGAGCCACGTTTCATCAACGGAGCCGCCCACACCCCTTCGCAGTCAAACGCAAGCACACTGTATTTGGGGAATCAAGCGCACACAAGGCGGTGGCTGCACCGTAGTCCGCTCCACACTGAGTGCATGGAACCACTCTTCGAGCCTAACAAGGCCACAAGGACCGTGCACCCCGTCCCCTCCAGCAACGACCAACTGTCTCCTGGAGCCAGTATGGACGAGGTAGTGGGTAATAGTCAGCAGGCACGTTCTCAACATGCACATCAAGCGCAGTCACACCAGGGATATCAAAAAACAGCCAAATAACTTGAGATAGAAATACAAAGAAAATAACTCAATTAATGCATAAGGAAACGGTGCCATAAACCTTAAATTAATGACCATTTGAAATAAGTTGTTTACAGAAGAATCCTAGATAAGTTCATGAGGTCAGAAAGTAAACTTTACGGAAATGCCACGAACACAAAATTGTTATGGAAATCGAATACAATTGATTTAATGTAGGTGTGCAACTTAATAAAAGAGAGCACAGTTAGACATTTATGTGAGAAAGAAAAGCATTAAGGCAAAATTGAAAACCCACCACCTGAAATAAAGAGACTTAGCATGCAAACACGCGGTTAGCAAATCGAATGCAGTGTACCTACAAACGCTGCGCCGGTTCTGCCTACGATCTCTGCAGGACCCTTCGTCGCTTCTCTAGTGGTCCCGAGTGGCCTCGCTCATGGCTCACTAGGCATTAGGTGTATATATACCGCTGGCGGCAACCGGATTCGGATACGCTTAGCACCGTGGCCTGCCACAGGACGCCTGCGCCTACGGAGGGACCATGGGTAGCTTGCGATGCACCACCCACAGCTCCAACCACACACTAAATATCCAGTGTTATCCAGAAGGGATAAGACTGGTAGGCATGTGGCTGGTAGTCACGTCTCATCAATGGAGCCGGCGCACAATCCTTCTTAAGCAAACTAAAGCAGGATGTATTTGGGGAATCAGGCGCACACACAAGGAGGTGGCTGGACCATAGTCCACCCCACACTGAATGCATGGAAGCACGCTTTGAGCCTATCACGACTAGGAGGACCGTGCACCCCGTCCTCTCCAGCAACGACCAACTGTCTCCTGTAACCGGTGGGTAATAGACAGGTAGGCACCCTGTCAACACGCAAATCAAGCGCAGCCACCCCGGGGATTTCAACAAACAGCTGAGCGATAGAGAGGAAGATAACGAGGTAAATAAATCGAGTAATGCATAAAAAACGGTGAGGTAAATCCTAAATTGATGAGCATGATAAATATGTCGTTTACGAAAGCATCTGAGATAAGTTCACGGGGCCAGAAAGTATATTGCACGGAAATGCCGGTACCACGAAAATGTATCATAAAGGAAATACCACTGCCTTATGCGATGTGTGCAAGTTTATAGAAGAGCATACAAGTTGACGTTTAAATTAGAAAGGAAAGTCTAAGGACAAAAGGGAATCCTAAGGACAAAATTGAAAACCTAAAGCGCGAAGCGGGATCGGTACGCTTTAGAACAAATACGCGGATATAAGGCCAACCTCCGGTGAGTGGAGAACACCAAAGGTAACGCTAGGAAAAATTTATTAAGTGGGCGAAAGGCTATCTAGTGCTAAAAATAAGGCACCGAAAGATAGCTAGCTAGGGAAAGGTGTGGTCGCGTGCGCGGAGAGCAAAGATGGCCGCGGAGCCGAGGAGCGTCGCGCCGTTCGAAGGCGGATGCTATGTTGACTCAAACAAACGCGAGCAACGTTCAAACAGGCGAGCGGCTATTTTGCTATGTACATCGAGAAAATATAATTTTGTGATTTTGTAATATTTTACGCAGCATGCGGCAGCCAAACAGGGGAATCTCCAGGTCACTACACAGCCCCCCTCTTAGAAGGGAACCGTAGGTGACCCTTCGATCTACGTGAGGACTGTCCGTCGCCGGCCAGCCTTCTGCGAGACCAGGCGGTGAAACCTGATGCAGCTGCTGGGGGAGAACCAATGCGATCGGACGCTAGGGGGGCTCCCACCCGTGTCCTCCCTACAGGTGCCAAAAACACAAAATGGGGGAAATGTTCGTAGCGTTCGAGTGCGTAGTGTCAAAGCACACGATGTTTGAGCACGTAGTGTCCGCAAACGTAACGTTCGATCGTCGTTGAACGTCCGCGTGTCGGGGATATGAAAAAGAAGCGGAAACGCGGAGTGTCAAACAAGTGCGAGCGACAGAGCTAACAAAAGGCGATAGCACTTACCGAGTGCGATAAGCGAATAAAGCGAGAACCATTTTGTGTTTTCAAAACGATTTTCTCCTTTTTTGGGTTTTCAAAACGTCTTTGCGGTTTTTGGGGTTTTCAAAACGCTTTGCAAATTTTTTTGGGTTTTCAAAACGTTTTTGTTGGGCGGGTTAGGCCACAAGCAAAAAGGAAGCGGGAAAAGAAGAATGAAAAGAAGACTAATCTTTTAATCGCGCTGGCCAATGAACCCGCCTACCTGACCTAGTCGATTTCGGACGTTCGGTCGGAGGCGTTGTCGATCCAGCAGTTTTGTCGGATGAGGACGCTTTCGGCTCGATAGAAACGTAAGGAACTGAGTCGGAAGAGTTGGTCGGAGAATGCTTCGCAGCATCGGAAGTAGGCGTATCGTCGATCATGGGCTGCGTTGACTCGTCCGAAGGTGGACAGGAGTCATCGTCGATCTCAGGTTCCACATGGGCAACCTTGAGACGGTCGATAGAGACGGTTTCATGTTTACCGTGGCGGTCGATAACGAATACGCGGTCCTTACGTTTAAGAACCTTAAATGGACCTTCATAGGGTCGTTCGAGTGGTCTGCGTAGACCATCGACTCGAAGGAAAACGTAAGCGCAATGCAGTAGATCTTGTGGAACGAACGATTTGCGTCGTTGTTCTCGCACGTCGGTTGCTTTGATATGGCGCATGCTCGTGGCTAACTGCCGAGCGTAATTCGCGTCGTAGCGAGGTGTTCTAGGGTTTTCAGAAAAGAAGTCCCCAGGTAGTCGAAGAGGTTGTCCATATACCAGTTCGGCGCTGGACGTGTGCAAATCAGCTTTAAGAGCTGATCGGATACCAAGTAGTATCATGGGCAGTGCTTCGGTCCAGCTTAGTGCATTAGCGGCACTAAGTGAGGCCTTCAGCTGTCGGTGGAAACGTTCCACCATGCCGTTGGATTGCGGGTGATAGGCGGTAGTCCGGATGCGTTGACATCCGAGGACTTTGAGAAGATCGTTGAAAGTCGAGGATTCGAACTGCGGACCGCGGTCGGTAGTCACTGTGGCTGGACAGCCATGTGAAGCGACCCAGCGCTCAACGAAAGCGCGCGTTACGGTGTCCGCGGATACGTCGGGTATAGGTACTGCCTCGGGCCAACGGGTGTATCGGTCGATCATGGTCAAAATGTAGACCATTCCTCTGGATGGTGCCAAGGGTCCAACTATGTCGAGATGGACATGGGCGAAGCGAGCTGAGACTTGCGGAAAACGACCAAGCGGAGCGGACACGTGCCGCTGTATCTTGGCCTGCTGACACGTTAGACAACCGCGTGCCCAGCGCTTAAGATCGCGTTGCATTCCGGGCCAAACGTATCTCTCGGATATGAGCTTGATCGTGGCTCGGATGCCTGGATGAGCGATGTTATGAAGTGTGTCGAAAACTAGACGTCGAAAGGTTTCTGGAACGACGGGTCGAGGTCGTCCAGTAGAAGTATCGCACAAGATTGTGCCATCAGATGACGGTAGTGGATGCGGTGTGATTTGTAGCGAAGAATCTTGTTTCACGTTCTGACAGTCAGTGTCGTTTAGTTGCGCGGTAGCCATGGCAGATAAGTCGATTGCCTGGCCAGCGGTGTGGATTGCGGAGACGCGCGAAAGGGCGTCAGCAACGACGTTATTCTGACCAGAAATGTGTCGGAGGTCAGTAGAAAATTGAGCCACGAAATCCAGCTGACGAACCTCACGTGGTGAGTGTCGAGCTGATTGATTTCGAAAGGCGTAAATAAGCGGCTTATGGTCGGTGAAGATAACGAACGTATTACCTTCTAAGACGTGCCTGAAATGTCGAACGGTAGAATAAACTGCCAGCAGTTCGCGGCTGAACGTGCTGTACTTGACTTCTGCCGGTTGTAAGCGTCGGGAGTAGAAAGCGAGTGGCTTCCAGCATCCCTCAGTGAATTGCTGCAGGACGGCGCCAATGGCGGTGTCCGATGCATCGACTGCAACGCTGAGTGGAGCCTTCGGGTCGAAATGGTGAAGCATAACGGCTTCGGCCAAGGCCTCTTTGCAGGCTTTGAAGGCTTCGGTTGCAGCGGGCGTCAATTCGACATTGCCGTTCTTGCGTCCACGAAGTAAGTCGGTCAATGGACTGAGCAAGTCGGCACAACGTGGCAGAAATCGACGGTAGTAGTTAATCATCCCACTAAAACGGCGGATGGCGGCCAAAGTAGTCGGAACGGGAAAGTCCTTAATAGCGCTGACTCGGTCTTCGAGCGGCCGTATGCCATGCTGGTCAATTCGATGACCAAGAAATTCGATGGATGGTTGCTGAAAGATGCATTTGTCAGCGTTGACAGTAATGCTATTAGAAGCTAACCTCTCGAAAAGCATCTTGAGGTGCTCCGCGTGCTGTTCTTCGGAAGAACTAGCTACCAAGATGTCGTCTATATAAGGATAAACAAAGTCGAGACCTCTGGTGACAGAGTCTATGAAGCGTTGAAAAGTTTGAGCTGCGTTACGAAGACCGAAGGGCATTCGCAAGAATTCAAAAAGTCCGAAAGGCGTGATGACTGCGGTTTTCGGAATGTCATCCTCGGCTACAGGGATCTGGTGGTAAGCGCGAACCAGATCGATCTTCGAGAACACACGGGCGCCACGTAGGCTAGCCGTGATGTCCTGAATGTGCGGAATGGGATAGCGGTCGGGGACGGTAGCGTTATTAAGAGCGCGATAGTCGCCACATGGACGCCAGTCTCCTGACTTTTTAGGCACCATGTGTAGAGGCGACGCCCACGGGCTCTTAGACGGGCGAATAATGCCTAGGTCTAGCATGTGCTCGAATTCGGAGCGTGCAATTTTGAGCTTGTCGGGGGTCATGCGCCTGGCTTTTGCGAACACAGGCGGACCTTTCGTAACGATGTGATGTGTCGCGGCGTCGGTTGCGGAAGGCAACGGGACGGCAGGACGGAAGACCTGCGGAAAACTATCGAGCAGCGTTTGCCCGACGGGTGAAGTAAGTTGAGTCGCGTACACGGGACTGATTGACGCGGTGTCGGTCAAAGTCCCAATGACTGCGAGATTCGTAAGACGGTCGACTAGACGGTGTCGCTTAACGTCGACGAGTAGGTCGTAATGACGTAGGAAGTCGAGACCAAGGATAGGCGTTTGAACATCGGCAACGAGGAATATCCATTTGAAAGCGCGTCGGAGGCTGAGATTTAGCGTGCGCGAGCGTTGACCATATACGCGGATGATGGTCCCGTTAGCTGCGCGCAATGAGCTAGTCACCTTTTCGGTCGGGTCATTTGGATCACGCGGGAGAACGCTGACTTCTGCGCCAGTATCGACGAGATAGCGAACTCCGGTTCTACGATCGGTGACGAAGAAAAGGCGACTGCGTTGACCAGCTACGTCCGTCGCCCCTACGTGCTGGTCCGCCCGTTTCCCTGCTGCTGTCGTTTGAAGGAACAGGGCGGGCGACATGATTTAGCTTGCTGGCCGAAGCGTTCGTGGTACCAGCAGTAACCGTTTCTATTCGGTGATCGCGAAGGAGACTTCGAACGTGAACGCGAACGGCTCCTAGAGCATTTACAGCGGTTATGTCTGGAGGCCGAAAAGTCTGCGAATTGTCGAGTCAACGTTGCCATCTGGGATTTAAGCGTAGCGATATCGTTGTCCGGTTTCGTGTGGACCTGCGAAACCTGGCCGTACGACTCCCAAATTCGGTCGGCTGTATCGGCCAGTTTGGGTAAAGGTGCATCCTCACTAGCGCAGAGGATGTGTAGCATCTCGCGCGGAAGTCGTTGCAACCACATTTCCCGAAGAAAAGAATCATCTATCGAAGTGGGTTTAGCTAGGCTCTGCATTTTTCGAAGCAGCTGAGACGGCTTAAGATCGCCAAGATCGGTTTCGTTCAGGAGTTTCGTAACTCGTTGTCGATCGGATAAGCCTGTTCTTCTCAGAACAGCTGTCTTGACTGCATCGTAAGTCTTTCGGTCGTCAGGAAGATCTAGAATGTCATCAATGTCATCGATGACATTTAGCGGAAGCGCGGAAACGACAAGGTGGAACTTGGTCTTTTCAGACCTAATACCACGCAAAGAAAATTGCGATTCTAGCTGACCAAACCAAGACTTAGGATTAGTCTCGCGAAAAGGTGCGATAGGAAGCGTAACTGTGCCGATCTGAACGTCAGAATCTACACGATCAGTTTCCATAGCGAGCAAAATAGCGAGCCAGCAAGATTAAATCGGAAAATGAAAAGTGAAAATCAGACGGGTTAGCGAAAAAATGTGGCCAAATCTGAAAAGAAAGGTTAGCGAAAACTCACCGGATAATGACCAAAATTCGGGGTCACCAATAAAGCGCGAAGCGGGATCGGTACGCTTTAGAACAAATACGCGGATATAAGGCCAACCTCCGGTGAGTGGAGAACACCAAAGGTAACGCTAGGAAAAATTTATTAAGTGGGCGAAAGGCTATCTAGTGCTAAAAATAAGGCACCGAAAGATAGCTAGCTAGGGAAAGGTGTGGTCGCGTGCGCGGAGAGCAAAGATGGCAGCGGAGCCGAGGAGCGTCGCGCCGTTCGAAGGCGGATGCTATGTTGACTCAAACAAACGCGAGCAACGTTCAAACAGGCGAGCGGCTATTTTGCTATGTACATCGAGAAAATATAATTTTGTGATTTTGTAATATTTTACGCAGCATGCGGCAGCCAAACAGGGGAATCTCCAGGTCACTACAAACCCATCACCTGAAATAAAAAGACTTAGCGAGTGCAGGCACGCAGCTATTAAATCTGACGCAGCGTACCTACAAACGCTGCGCCGGTTTTGCCTACGTTCTCTGCAGGACCCGGCCACGCTTCGGTAGTGGTCCCGATTGACCTCGCACAGGGCTCACTAGGCTTGTCTGACTCAGGCACTTGCGACCGCATGTGCCACAGCACCATGTGCGCGAGGTCGACGGAGTACAACGCATCGGCGCTTGCCGCTTCCGCATTTGCCGCTTCTTCTCTGCCTGTGTGAGGTCTTTCTCCCGCACTTCAGCATCTTCCTTCGTGATTAGATCGAGCCATCCACGCCGAGCAACCTTTTGCGATTCCTATGACCTACAACCAAAATTAGGACGTGCGAGGCTTACTTCGTTAATGTCTTGATGACGTAATTTTGGTTTCCCCACATGCCGCTTCAAAATACTCATCTGACCGTATATGAGTTGCTTCGGTATCCGCGTTGTATCCATACGGCCCACATGACCGGGCCATCTCAGGTGTCGCATTAAACCTATTCGGTCTACTGCATGTATTCCATGTTGTCGCAAACCTTCCGTGTCAGCAACTCTGTCGCACCAACCGGTGCGCAAAACTCGTCGATTACACTGCTGATTGAACCGCTTGAGGTATCGCACATCCCGACGGTACATAGACCACGTTTCACTGCTTCATAGAGGAACGGAGAGCCCCATGGTTTTGCACACTATTAGCTTCGTTCCAATGGTAAGCTGATGGTTGTTGCACACCATATATATAAATATATATACATGCGCAGGACGTCATATATATACTTATATATGTGTGAATGTATACGTATAGATAGTTATAGATATATATATATATATATGAATAGGATGCGTTTAATCTGGCTACTAGAGCGCTTGCTGCTCACGACATTCCGCTTCCTTTCGGGCATTCGGTCGAACAAATTGCTTGTAGTGATCAACCATCATACCTGGAGTCACAATGAATCTACAACGTTTCTTTGATTTAGAATGCGGTTTGGAAATTCGATGTTCAAGGTCCAAGGAGTTTCGTTGAAATTACTCACACTTTGGCTCGTCCGTTTGACTTGTCTCCGTTCTACTAGGACTGAAGTATGTACATATTGCAGTTGAGTTGTTTTTTCGTTCAATTTTACTTTAATTGTCGTCTTGGTTGGACCAGGGCAATTTTACGTATTATTCGAGACTCACATTGTGCTTATCGCCCACACAAATAGCTTCCTGCCGCAGTTGAATATACAGCCACATCGGCCAACGGTTGGGTATTTGGATGTTATGCAGACTACTAGTAAATTGGCCAAAACAGTATGAGCACTTTTTCGAACGTCCAATGTTAGACATGACGCAGTAGGATTTGACAGATATATTCTTTCTGTGATCAAGCCACTGTGGTTAGCGACTAATCTGTGATATTACCCCCTTCTAACGCATATAGCAGACGGTAGCTGCAGCAAATACACTAACGATAAGACATCGCTGTTTTTATAATACCTTATTTATGTATCATTTTCCACCTTTTAACCGTATTAACGACATTTGTTTCCCGATTCCTATATCTGTCTCTAGATGTTATTTAGGCCCACACTTCTACCTATATCTATAGCTGCCACTTTTAGCTTAACGCTTCAATGTTAGCTAACCAACGACAATGCTATTGATTGCTTAGATAATTATACGCGAGCTTCCAGCACTAGTAAAATATAGTTGTTATTCTTTCCTTCAATTCATACGCGCGCACGTTCATAGTGTTATTGCTCATGCGGTTTACTGTATCTCCATCCATTTTGTGGTAGTCCATACACAAGTGGGAAGGAATGTCCATTCGCAACGCTGCATTATTGCAACTGGAATCAGGGACCTTTGGTATGTCAACTGATATATTAAATGACCAGGTGGAAGCTATTTAGAAACATTGGTAAGCGACACACTTCAACCTGACAGACTGCTGGCATTTTCACTCACACGACACCATTTTCTGCTAGCTCGATGTCTAAATGGGACTGGACTAAATTACAAGTCCCGCTAACATCTGTTCGGATCTCGATGCCCTCCCACTTGACAGATGGACCTTAGTACATTTCTCCTGTGACATCATGACTTATTGACGGTTACAATATAAGGTCAATATATCCCATCTCAAGTGTCTCTGTACGCCGCATTTTGTTGCTGCCGCCTTCAGAAAAACGAACTGAGCTTCAGACAAGTCAGCAAGATTGCTTCCGGAACAGCGGCAAAGCGTTGTGACATGCAAATCGAAGCGCTTGGGTAAAGGTAATATTCTAGGCACTCACGAATTGCTTGAGATATGCTAACGATCATAACGGATGACCAGGGGAAATATATAGTAACACATGACGGACTGCCTGGTGGTTCTACATCCCAGTTGATTCTCGCTCAACTCGGACAAGAGACGATCATAACCGACTATGATTTTACCGTACGACACGGATAGCCTGCGGTGGATATAATCGCACCATTTCCCTGCTAACTTGAAAAGTTGCTTACTCCATCTCCGTCATTTACTTTGTGTCATCCGTATTCTATATCCCGCATGTAAGTCGCTCTTGGGTACGGGTGCATTCTAGGATGATTAACTAATGACTTGGTGCTATGAGGTATCTATATTGCACATGCCTAAAACGAGTGAGCCACAGCTAACCCAACGTTATTATACTTAGTTAACTCAGTTGTATATCGCGATGAGTACACGTTTTGCCCATTAAAATTTTGTACTCCTCATGACCTATGCTGTGCTATCCTTGCTTCCTTCTCAAGTGTAGTCTAGTATGGTGACATACCGAGACTGTGAGCTACGGTATCTTTCTCCTCGTATTATTATTATTTGGCCGCGATTCACATCACTATTTAAGCTACATGATACTACTCACCAGACTATGCTATCTACAATCTGCTTGTTGAAATCGATGTGTAGATTACATAACCGTAGCTTGACCAGCTACGCAATACTGATTAGCATGACGCATGGAGCGCCGGTGCATCGCAAAGAGAAATTTTCCTGGAAATTCTGTGGCAAGCGAACGAGCCCGACGACTAAGCAAATAGTGGTGATCACAACGCCTCCATTTCACGTGCCATTCCGTAGGCTAATGATGAGAGTGAGCATAGTTATGGTACCAGTTGTCCCTCAGCCATACAGAATTTACCGCGACTTATGAAAACATATGTACTAAACAGATGGAAGGCCGACGCGCAGCGACGCCTACCAGAAGTTACGCTGTGCATGGGCAATCTTTTGGATGGACTAAGTAAAAGGTTAACATAACGTGAAGGGTACTTCAGTGGATTGGTATAGTACATCGGGAAGGAATCAAGGCACAGCGACAATCACCTTAGGGGCCCCAAATGGCTGCACTCGAGACGTATGGTAAAGATCGTTAGCAAAAAGCTTATAGCCACAGTATAGTACACGTCGGTAGGTACAAACGGTTGAGTAGTTAGACATTTACACAAAAATTGCGAACACTGTTTGGAAAGTCGCATGTTTGACAGTGGGCAACAGGACTGAGTTGATGTCACTTTTCAATACCAAAGGTTGTGAATCAATCGTTCTTTGAGTAGGTGTGCATACCTCGGGCAGCACATGACCCAAACCGTCGGGGACACAGAGAGCCAGAAGTGGACACTGCATCGCATTCGCGTGCGGTGTGGTCTCCCCATCAGCTACTCAAACCAGACTGTACATGTAGAATGCAACACCTAAGTGAACACTATTTCACCGTAACAGTAGTCTAGTCATCATTCTACTTAGCAGTTGCTTCACCATTGCTACATTGGGTTACTTCAAATATGGTTGCCCAAGAGTTAAGGCTGTCACGTCTAAATGTTAAAGAAAACATCAACTGCTCGTACTGGGTAGTTATTCTCATGCCTGTAAAAATAGTTGTTAGCCTGACCTCCAAACGCATCCCATACACCTTTGTCGTACCGTGGATGATGATGTCTAACTTGTCTCTATCCAGTTTGTGACAGCTCACGCTTAAGTTTGGATAAACGTATGTGCATTAGTTGTATTCGAACTGCCATTAAATACGGATGACGCCAAACATTGCATATATGTATACCGAATGAATTCGACGAGGATACACATAATGCATTGGTACGGATAACTTAGTGCAGGGAAAAGGGCACGCAAGCAAACCGAAAATAATTTACAGGAACATGAAGAAGGTGTGTTCATGACAAACTCATGTTGATTTCAGGTTTTGCGAATCCAAAGCAAAGCTGATCGATGTGAACTCCGTAGACTGATTATAAAGGCGGTTGCTTTGGTTCAGAAGAAGGTACTATTGCACTCGGAATGGAAGCATGATGTGTTCGCCCCCATACGATTTACTAATTCAGGCCAATATGGCAACGTATGTGGTACGTACGCCTGCACGCAAAGTTATCTTGCATTTCAGAAGTAGATTTTGTTTGATCTCCCCGGTGTCGATGCGGTTGCTGTGAAAGCTGACAAGGTACCCACCTGTCTACTACCCACTACCTCGACGACACTGTCTCAAGGAGACAATCGCTTGACGCCGGGGCGGACGGAGCCAACGTCCTGACGGTGCTCGGCACAAAGAGTGGTTCCATCCCGTGTGGAACGGGCTACGGTCCAGCCACCGCCATGTGTATGTCTGCTACGCATGACTTCCAAATTAGATCGGAACGTTTCTGTCCTGCTTGTTGATAGAGTGGGGGCCGGAACCGTTAATGAACAGTGGCTCCCATCCACATGCTTCCCGGTTTTATTCCTTCGTTTTTGCACCGGATATGGGTTGTGTGGGTGAAACTGCGGGTGGTGCAGCGCAATCAACCGGGGCCCATTCATAGGCACAGGCTTCCTGTGGCTGACGCCGTGGAAACCAATGTGACCGGCAAATCCGAATACGGATGCCGCCATACAATTTATATATGGTGGGCTGCACCCGGTTACGGATTTGCCTGTCACTGTGGCTAGCCACAGGACGCCTACGCCTTAAGACGGACCATGGGTAACTTGCGCTGCACTACCCACAGCTTCAACCACTCCCCATTCCAATGTAAACACGACGGAATAAGAACGGGAGGCATGTGGATGGGAGCCATGTTTCATCAACAGAGCCAGCCCACACTCCATCACAGCAAACACAAGCACGCTGTATTTGGGGAATCAGGCATACCCACTAGGCGGTGGCTGGAACGTGGACCACCCCACACTACGTGCAGGGAATCACTCTTTGATCCTAACATGGTCCCATGAACCGTGCACCTAGTCCCCTCCAGCAAGTACCAACTGTCTCCTAGAGCCAGTATGGACGAGGTGGTGGATAATAAACCGGTAGGCACCTAGTCAACATGCACATCAAGCGCAGCCACACCGGGAATATCAAGCCACAGCCAAACACTTGAGAGAAAGATAACAAGGAAACATGATCGAGTAATGTGTAAGGAAACGTGACAAAAGTTTTAAATTAAGGAGCATACGAAATAACTTGTTTAGAAAAGATCTGAGATACGTCCACGAGGTCTGAAGGTATACTTGACGGAAATGACACAACCACGAAAATATTAGCAACATGAACTACAATGGGCTTAAACGACGTGTGCACGTTTGTAGAAGAGCATACAAGTCGACATTTATATGAAAAAGGAAAACATTAGAAATAAACTGAAAACCCACCACCTGAAATACAGACACTCAGCATTCAAGCAAGCGGTTGGTAAATCGGGCACAGCATACCTACAAGCGCTGCGCTGGTTTTGCCTACGTTCTCTGCAGGACCCGGCGTCATTTCGGTAGTGGTCCCGAGTGGCCTCGCACATGGCTCACTAGGTTTGCCTGACACAAGCACTCGCGGCGGCAGGTGTTAAAGCATGTGTGCTCGAAGTCGCTAGAGTAAAATGCATCCGTGCTTGCCGCTTCAGCAATTGTCGTTCTTCTCTGCATGAATGAGGACATTCTCCAGCCCTTCGGCTACTCCGTTTGTGATTAGATAGAGCCGTGCACGCCGATCAAGCGCCTTCGATTCCTATGACCTGCGATCAAGATCAGAACGTAGGACTCACCTTATTCATTCTCTATTAACGTAAACTAGGCTTCCCCACATGCCGCTTCAAACTACTCATCTGACCGTGTAAGAGTTGTTTCGGTATCCGCGTTGAATCCATATGGCCCACATTACCGATCCAATTTATGAGTCTCAGTAAACGTATGCAGTCCACGGCATACGGTTCACATTGTCGCAACACCACGGTGTCAGCAAGTCGGTCGCCACAACCGATGCGCCAACTTTATCGCAAACACTGCTGACGGAACTACTCGAGGTATCGTACATCCCGACGGTTAATAGACCACGTTTCACAGCCATATAGAAGGACGGACGGTAACGTGGGTTTGTGCACCATCAGCTACGTGCTAAATGTAAGCTAATGGTTGTCCAAAACACAGCAATTAAACTTCCCGAATTGCGCCGCCGCCTTCGACACACGGAAACGAAGCTCACCGTAAAGCAGCTAATCGGCCGAAAACATACACCGAAGAAGCTGAGGTGTGAGATGGTTTCCAATACTCCAGCACCAATGCTGATTCGCGGCAAGCCAGAAAATTGCATCTCCTGTGAAGGCCGAAAGTGGCAGACAGTTTTGCTTATGTTGATGGTGAGCCCGAATTTGGCCGCTGTCGAAGCCAGAGCGCTAGTCATATGCTGCAACTCATCCGCGCTGTGTGAAAGCAACGCACAGTCGTCAGCAAACAGCAACCTACGGTTAGTTGTCTCACGAACTAGATTTCTTGCACCGAAACGACGGATGTTCAGCAACCCAACACCAATGCGGTGCTGCACACCACTACCGTAAGCACAAGCGGCATCAAAAGCATAGGACAACATTGTATGAAGATATATGTTAAACAACACAGAAGCCAAGACACAGCATTACTTCACACCAGTGGCCACTGCAAAGTCATCCGAGGTCTCTCCACTCAGCCGCGCCCTTGCTCGCCTACCACTTGTGCAGACATTCAATTAGACTTACAAAATTAGGCGGGCAACCAAACTTACCCAACACCCGCCACAATGCCTCGCGGTTCACCGTATCAAATGCCGTGGTGAAATCAACAAAAAGCGAGTACAACGGCTGGTGTCCTTTTCTGCACTTCTCCTGCAACCGACAAGCCGCAAACGGCGTATCTATAGTGCTGCGACCCGAACGGAATCTATATTGCTCTCCCACCACGTTCAGTTCCACAACCTGCCTGACGAGGCGGTTGAGCAGATTCGGACAACCACCTTGCCCACACAGCTCAGCAAGTCAATGCCACGATAATTCTTGCAACATTGCTTGCTCCCTTTACCCTTGTACAGTGGTAACACAAGGGCATCCTTAGGCTCAGGAAGCACCTCCTCCTCAATCCATACGCATTGCACCAATGGGTGCAGCGCAGTCAATAACGCGGGTCCGCCGTGTTTCAATACTTCAGGTGGGATCCCGTCGGCTCCGGCACATTTGCCGTTTCGCAGCTGAGCAAGTGCTCACTGCGTCTCATCCAGTGTCGTCGTGTCCGGCAGACTCATTTTCACCTCGTGCTGCTTAAGACAGTTCATTGTAGGCCAGTCGATCTCCGAACGGTTGTTCAAGATACAGTCAAAGTGTTTTCGCCCGATCTGCATTATGTCTGCAGTCTGTGTGCAGGCAGCGCATGAACTAACATAGATCAGCGTCCTCCGCGGCTCCAACTTCGGTCCATACACCGCCTTCAAGGAGTCAAAGAATTTCTTGCGTTGGCGGCGTTCGGCGTAGCATTCCATCTGCTTCGCCTTCTCCGTCCACCATGAACTTTTAATGCGACGGAACTGTCGGGTCAATCTCCGTCGAAGTTTGCGAAACTGACTACTCTTCCCCAAGTCACTGGGGTCCACCACATGGGCAGCAAATGCTGCATTCTTCTCCGACACCAATGCGCCAATCGTCGCATTGTTGTCATGAAACCAATCAGACCGCTTGCAGTTTGCACGCCCAATGGTCACCTCGGCTGCGGCTGTCACCTGGTCGCGAATGTGGTGCCACAAGTCGCCCATCGTGGCTAAGCCTTGCACATCACACAGGCGTGCGGCCGTTGCTTTCTCCAGCTCAGTACGTTTCGCCACAGTACCGAGGGAGGGAATGCCACATTTACGCATATGCACGGCGGAAGTGCAATACATAGATTTAGGAAAATATATGTACAGTTTGTTCCTCACCAATTTGTGATCAGTGCTACACTCAGCTCCATGCAGTGCACGTGTCATGCGCACTTCATGCATAGCACGCTGACGTACGATGACACAGTTGAGCAGGTGAGCGTGACCTGTCCGTGAATGCGTCCGTTGCTATATCGCTTGCACTCAGTGCAAACCGAGTGTTCATGTTCGTCAGGCCGTGAGTGGCACACAATGAGAGCAGCCTGTCACCGTTCGTTTTCCCTGAACAAATGCCATGCGTACCGAGAACATCTGTCCACACCGCTGCATCACACGCAATGCGCGCGTTGAAATCACCGAGCATAAATAGTCTGTCGCTCCTCGGCACAGACCGTACCACGGAGGAGAGCTCAGTGTACAATTGATCACTCGTGTCATCAGGATGACACATGGTCGGACCGTACGTGCTTAAATAAGTGGCAAACTTACCCCTTCCGAGTCGTAGGTGAACAGTCATCAGTCGCGCGCTGATGCCCGTTGGTTAACTCACCAGCTAGCCATGGAGGCGAGCGGATATTGCAAATCCGACCCCATGTTCACGTGGTGCTGTAGCGGCGTTGCCCACCCAGTAAAATGTGTAGCCAGCACCTACTTCATGCAACTTATCTTGCTCAGTGAGCCGAGTTTCACTGAGCGCCGCAATATCGATGTTGTAGCGCGCCAGCTCCATCGCGACCAGTGCAGTGCGTCGCTCCGGGCGCTAGTTGGAGTTCTGGTCCATTAGAGTGCGTACGTTCCAGCACTTGATGCTGAGTGCATTGCGCGCAGGTTTACGATTGCATTGGTGGGCAATCGCACGCGAGGTGGCGGAGGTGCTTCGGAGGTTTGCTTGAGGGACTTCACCCGGAGCCTTTGACTAATTAGCCTAGCCCACAAGGCAGTGAATGATTTGGTGGTTTGCTTGAGGGACTCCGCCCGGGTCCTTTGGCTCAACAGCCTGACTTACAGGGCAGTGGGAAAGAGCTCCATCTCGGGAATGTGATTGCAGAGACTTATTGGGCTTTGCTTGTCGGTCGTCACACGCAGCCTTGGAGGTACTGAACGGTTTAAGTAGGTTATGCGGCCGTAATAGGATACACCTGTGACCAATGCCAGACGCAGGTGGCCTTTTGTGGGCTTACACCAATGTGACCGGGGGCAGCCTGGATTATGGCGGGCACTAGCAAACCATTAACACCCGGAGGTGCCATCCGACCGTTAGAGACAATGCGTGGCGTTTGGGCTTTACGCCAAGCTAGCTGTGAGCTTATAACCTATAGACCTGTTGTATTTCATGTTTGGGTTTTACGGAAAGAGGTCCAGCGACCACTTCCTAACCTCCGAAGGGAATGGAGTGGGATACTGGCAGGGCGCCACACCTGACAGAAAAACGACTCGTGCATTTAGCCAACGTATTCGATTAAATGAACACCCGAATTGCAGGGGGTCTAGCACATGGCCAGGTTACTGACTCATGCGGACTGGAGTCCTGGATCTCAGCAGGAAAAAGGGCGAAACCAAACTCACCCAGCGGTCGCCAAGAGGAGGCGCTCAGGACATGAGACAATGGCACAACAGTAGTAGCACGGGCAGGCCATCTGTCAGGACCTAGCCACCACCAGCCTCAGCGCACGATAGGCTCTCTCGCCATTTATACATATATATATATGTAGTGCGCTGCTTATATGCGTGTCGAAGGCCGCGGCGGAAGTCGGGAAGCTTAGGTACCGAGCTTGGAACAACCATCAGCCTACTATTAGCACGTGGCTGATGGTGTACAAAATCACGGTGCGGTCCGTTCTTCTATATGGCAGTGAAACGTGGTCTATGTACCGTCGGGATGTGCGATAACTCGAGCGGTTCCATCAGCATTGTTTACGACCGAGTTTACGCATCGGTTGGGGCGGCAGTGTTGCAGACACCGAAGCGTTGCGCCGTGGTGGAATGCATGCAGTGCACTGCATACTTGTACTTTGACACCTGACGTGGATCGGTCATGTGAGCCGTATGGATTCAACGCGGATACCGAAACAACTCTTATATGTCCAGCTGAGAATTTTGAAGCGGCATGCGGGGAAACCAAAGTTACGGTAACAGGATACGATTAAAGTGAGCCTCTCTTTCCAATTTTGATTGCAGCTCATGGGATTCGAAGACGCTTGATCGGCTAACATGTTGCGATCTGATCATGAAGGCAGTTGCCGAAGTGCAGGAGAACGCCCTCATGCATGCAGAGAAGAAGCGGCAAGTGCGGAAGCGGCAAGCATCGATGGTTCGTACTCCATGGAAATCAAGCGCATGGTGCAGTAGCACATGCAGTCGCCAGTGCCTGATACAAGCATGCCTAGTGCGCCACGAGCGAAGCCACTTGGGACCACTACCGAGGCGATGACGGGCCCTGCAGAGAACGTAGGCAGAACCGGCGCAGCGTTTGTAGGTACGCTGCATTCGAATTACTAAAAGTGTGCTTGCATACTAAGTCTCTTTATTTCAGGTGATGGGTTTTCAATTTTGTCCTAATGCTTTGCTTTCTCAAATAAATGTTAACCTGTACGCTCTTCAATAAACCTGCACAACTCGCCTAAGCCAGTTGTAGTTAATTTCGATAACATTTTCATGGTTGTTTCATGTTCGTGAAATATACCTTCTGACCCCCTGAACTTATCCCTGATGCTTCCTTAACAACTTATATCATATGCGCATTAACTTAAGGTTTGTGTCACGTTCCCTTATGCATTGCTCGATTTCTTTCCTATGTAAGATTTCTCGCAAGTAATTGGCTGGTGCTTGATATCCCCGGTGTAGCTGCGTTGCTGTGCATGTTGACAAGGTGCCTACCTGTCTATTACCCACTACATCGTTCATACGGGCTCCAGGAGACGCTTGGCCGTTGCTGGAGGGGACGGGGTGCACGCTTCTTGTGGCCGTGTTAGGATCAAATAGTGGTTCCATGCACCCAGTGTAGAGCGGACTACGGTTAAGCCACCGCTCTGTGGGTGTGCTTTTTTCCCCAAATACAGCGTGCTTGTGTTTCCTTGCGAAGGTGTGCATGCCGGCTCCTTTGATAACACGTGGCTCTCATGCACATGCCTCCCGGTCTTATTCCTTCGGGTTTCCATTGAAATTCGGTGTGTGGTTGGAGCTGTGGGTGGTGCAGCGCAAGCCAACTATGGTTCCACTGCAGACGTAGGCGTCCTGCGGCTGACGGCAGTGACAAGCTAATCCGAAAACAGATGATTTCAAACGTATATATATATGATGTTGCATTCTTGATGCTTCTTCACCGCAGTTGGGCTAAACCAACTTACACTTAGACTAGGTCTTTCTAAGCTGGATAAATTTCATTCCGCTTTATTTGGTTTGTTCTGCCTCCCTGAATAATGTTCTATTAATTGGCCAGGTTGCTTACACTAATTGCGCTTATCTTCGGTAATTTTGTTGCATTTGTAGCATTTTAAGTAACTTGTGGACATTTCTTACTTATCACGGATTTGTTGCTGACCAACTTACTTCATATGGTAATTTAGCGAAGAGTTATGCCACCGTATCTGTATGCATTATTGGATTTATTTTATTTCAGCTTGTTGTTTAAATTGAATGACTGTTGTTTGATATCCCTGGTATGGTTGCGCTTGATGTGTATGTTGACAAGGTGCCTACCTGTCTATTACCCACTACATCGTTCATACTGGCTCCAGGAGACAGTTGGTCGTTGCTGGAGGGGACGGGGTGCACGGTTCTTGTGGCCGTGTTAGGCTCAAAGAGCGGTTCCATGCACTCAGTGTGGAGCGGACTACGGTGCAGCCACCGCCTTGTGTGCGGTTGATTCCCCAAATACAGCGTGCTTGTGTTTGCCTGTGAAGGAGTGTGGGCCGGCTCCGTTGATGAAACGTGGTTCCCATCCGCATGCCTCCCGGTCTTATTCCTTTGGGTTTACACTGAAATTCGATGTGTGGATGGAGATGTTTGGTGCGGCGCAAGTTATTCATGGTTCCATTGTAGGCGCAGGCGTAATTTGGCTGGCCACGGTGACAGGTAAATCCAAACCGCATACCGCAAACCATATGGTTGGCGGCATCCGGTTTCGGATATGCCTGTCACTGTGGCAAGCCACAGGACGCCTGCGCCTACAGAGGGACCATGGATGGCTTGCGCTGCACCACCCACAGCTCCAACCACATACCCCATATCCAGTGTAAACCCAAGGAATAAGACCGGGAGGCATGCGGATGGGAACCACGTTTCATCAACGGAGCCGGCCCACACTCCTTCACAGGCAAACACAAGCACGCTGTATTTGGGGAATCAACCGCACACAAGGCGGTGGCTGGACCGTAGTCCGCTCCACACTGAGTGCATGGAACCGCTCTTTGAGCCTAGCACGGCCACAAGAACCGTGCACCCCGTCCCCTCCAGCAACGACCAACTGTCTCCTGGAGCCAGTATGAACGATGTAGTGGGTAATAGACAGGTAGGCACCTTGTCAACATACACATCAAGCGCAACCATACCAGGGATATCAAACAACAGCCATTCAATTTAAACGACAAGCTGAAATAAAATAAATCCAATAATGCATACAGATACGGTGGCATAACTCTTCGCTAAATTACCATATGAAGTAAGTTGGTCAGCAACAAATCCGTGATAAGTAAGAAATGTCCACAAGTTACTTAAAATGCTACAAACGCAACAAAATTACCGAAGATAAGCGCAATTAGTGTAAGCAACGTGGCCAGTTAATAGAACATTATTCAGGGAGGCAGAACAAACCAAATAAAGCGGAATGAAATTTATCCAGCTTAGAAAGACCTAGTTTAAGTGTAAGTTGGTTTAGCCCAACTGCGGTGAAGAAGCATCAAGAATGCAACATCATATATATATATATATACGTTTGAAATCATCTGGTTTCGGATTAGCTTGTCACTGCCGTCAGCCGCAGGACGCCTACGTCTGCAGTGGAACCATAGTTGGCTTGCGCTGCACCACCCACAGCTCCAACCACACACCGAATTTCAATGGAAACCCGAAGGAATAAGACCGGGAGGCATGTGCATGAGAGCCACGTGTTATCAAAGGAGCCGGCATGCACACCTTCGCAAGGAAACACAAGCACGCCTTACTTGGGAAGCAGTCGCACACAAGGAGGTGGCTGGACCTTATCCGCTCCACACTGGGTGCATGGAACCGCTCTTCGTGCCTGGCATGGTCACAAAGACAGCGCACCCCGTCCCCCATCAAAGGCCAATTGTCTCCTGGACCCAGTATGGACGAGGTACTGGATAATAGACAGGTAGACACCTTGTAAACGTGCAGAGCAAGCGCAGCTACAACGGGGATATCATGCAACCGCCATTCACTTGAACCGAGAAGCTGAACTTACATAACTCCATTAATGCATTCGTATACAGTGGCACAACTCTTCGCTAAATTACGTTATGAAGTACGTTGGTTAGTAACGAATCCGCGTAAGTATAATGTAGCCCCAAATTACTTAAAACTACTACAAACGCAACAAATTTACCAAAGATCAGTGCTATTAGCGTAAGCATCGTGGTCAGTTAATAGAACACTATTTAAGTAGGCAAAATAAACCGAATAAAGTGGAATGAATTTTATCCGGTTTATAAGACCTAGTTAATGTGCAAGTTGGTTTCGCCCAACTGAGTCGAAGTAGCAGCAAGAATGCAACAGCAGTCCTAGCGTTTGACATTTATATATAGCCTTACAGTGATATGTATAAGTTTAACTCCGTTGGAAAATATATGTACATACGTAAATATTTACATACACACGGTTATATGTTCCTAGAGGCTCTATGCTGACGGGGATGTGGCATGCATATATTTTGTTCACCGTAGTTGGTGTAATGCCACCGCAACATAACATAGGTAGCGTTAATGGAGCCAAACGGTCATGTAACATATTTTGGCGATGATACAAGGGTTTGGTATGAAAACATCCACGTACCATACGGCGATGGGTGAGTTAATTTTGAATTGCTATCCAATGGAATAAATAAGTTGCATAACTTAATGGCGGCTTCAAGTAAGTCTGTTTATCTTGCTCAGTAACTGACCTCATATGCCATATGAAGGTGGAAGTATATGGTCATAGCGGAAAGTCTGGACATATGAATGCTACCTTATATTTTCATTATCATTGATTGCGTGTTTGTGATGCGCTGCATATGCATGTTGATAACGTTGGTGCACTTCTATGCAGTGATGCCTCGTTGAAGTTGGCACCAAGTTTCAGTAGCTTCTGGCTGTGATGATCTGTGTATATTGCTTTTTTCCTTGCTAAGATTCTATGACTCATGCATATAAAAATGCCTGGAACCACTGTGGTTCAGCGAATGGCCGTATGGTTACGTTATCTCTAAAATATTGAGACGGTGTTCCTATTTGTAAAGTATTCCCCCTTTTACTTAAACTCGTAAGTCGAAGATTAGGAAAACGGTAAGTAAACTGCTCACTGCACGGTCGCTCTATCCCAACCAAAATGTCCAGGCGTGTGCTGCCGACCAATGCATAGCGTCACGTAAGCACAGGGGATCAATGAGTCTTGCGGTATATGTGCTTTCTTTAGATGTGGGCGTGGACCAATATGCGTACTGCTTACGTGTGACATGGGAGGCCGTATAGTATGAGACAAGTACGGGGCGGACTGGTGGCTGACGTAAACTTTTCTTTCGAGTCTCTCACAGGTACGGCGACACGCACCCAGATGATTTGAAAGTTTGGAGGGAAATATCGACCCACGTCGATGAGGACATACTGCAAAGTGATCTCGATACAATTTCCTCATGGGCATCAACAAACTAACTTCCACTGAATGCTGCAAAGTCCGAATTTCTCCGCATTGACAAGTGCTGTCGGGACAGAACTTACAGTGTCGGTGAACGTCTACTGTGCTTGGCTGCGACGGTTAGAGATCTAGGAGTACTACCCCGATGGGACTTAAAATCGTCAGACACTATGCACAAGGTCTACTGTACCAGCTTCGCATGTTTTGGTCATTAGAGCAGACCTTCCACGTTTGGTCGGAGGAAATCGCTGTTAGGCTATACGTCTCCATGGTGCGCCCGCTTTTAGAATACCGGGCACCGGCCTATTATCCACGTACAAAAAGTGAGATGAGAAAGCTGAAAATGTCCAGCACCTAGTCACCCGCCTGATCCCCACGCTCCGAGGATTACCTTACCACCAGAGGTGCCACAAGTGACGTCTCCATACATTAGTATACAGGAGATTACGAATGGACCTCATTACAACGTTTAGAATCCTTCACCTGAGATATCTTCCTCACCTGAGACATATGTTTTGTATTGTGGACGCACCTATCACCCGAGGGCATTCTTACAAGCTGGAAGTTCCACGTATGGACAATGTCACACATATTCATTGTTTCGCGCGACGTGTGCTACATTTCTGTAACTGGTTGCCCAGTTCCGTTGTTCTTTCTGATTCAGTGCAGTGTTTCAAAGGAAGCATTGACAAACATTTTTCAGACTTCAGTTTCGATGCAGACGCCATGTTTGACCTCCTTTCGTCGCGTGGTTATGTCACGGCTACACTAGCAAGCCTAAAAGACCAAGACACGTAGCGCTTTCTTTGTGCTTATATATCGGTGTTTTGTTTGCGTATTACTAAACGACCATTGATGTGCATTCACACAGACCCATATCCGGCATGGGTCAACTTTGCTTTACTTGTGATGAAGATCATACAGATTCATTTATTATTCTCCTAATAAACTGCCTCTGATTCTGATGCTGATTCAAGGAATTGTCCACCGTTGCGACAACAATACAAGGCACACAGTTCCTTTACCTGGATATGAGCGGAAAATTATCTACTCTTTTACAACTTACCAACAGGACAAATCATTCGATATCTTGCATTGATACAATTCCGATCTGGAAAAGGACAGCAACCAGGCACGCATTAGTCAACAGAAAAATTGGACGCAACTTGACTGCGAATAACGGAGCAAAAAAGCGTTCAAAGAGAAACATAGCCAGTTACAACTTGCCATTCAGTGAATTGGCGGCAGTGTTTCAGGACGTAGTGGGTTTCCGCCTGGCAAGCGTTCTCCCTATAAAAAGCCACAAATGTCCGTTTAACAGCACTTCAATGTGGCGAGTGTGACTCGCCACCGAATGAAATCACAACCCAGAACTTCACACTGGCAGATCAATCAGCGTCATCCTTTTGGCGTGCTCTTCAATTATTTTCCATTGGATCATGCAGGATACTCAGTCTATGATTTATGAGGTATGACTGCAATATATGGCAGAGCGATTATGTCCAACCAAATGGGTCCCGATCCACTACAACCAAATCGTGGTTTCGGATGTTCCCTATTGCACAGTTCCAAGCTTGGACAGATGAACAATTTTCTAATGTCACTAAAGTTGCCATAAAATGTCTGTACAGCTGTACATACCTGATCATGCCTCAATTGACGTGCCTCGCATATTTGAGAAGAAAATATTTATTTATTTATTTATAATCTGACAACTTATATGTGTGAGGCAATAATAGGTATGAGGTCAAGTGACAGTTGCCCTATAGGAAAGATAACTGGAAAGGTGAACACGTATGCCGCATGGAAAAGGAGGATGATGTGATCGACGCTCACACCAAACCTAATATCCGCATGATTGTGGGGAGCGTGTCCATGGATGCACCCTATCCCCAATGCGTGGACTCTAAAATATTCTGCGCCCATAATGGGGCCGTTTTCACATTTCCTTTATGTAAGCCTTAAGGAGGGCCAACGTATCTTACCCTTGTTTGATGTCATAAAAACGCATGCCGCAGCTGAACCTGCTGTTGGCGTGCAGCC
>OX104071.1:17436363-17502085 GCA_944474145.2 Dicrocoelium dendriticum | reverse complement strand
AGCGTAAAACGTCGTGTGTGGACAGACTGGCTTGCTTATACTTGTTCTCATTAAAACGTCTCAGACTAAGGGGAGGCCTGATAGAAATGTAAAAGGTTATGAGGGTCTTAGAGGTAGTAAGCCTACTAATCTTATTGAACTAGCTACGTCGGACTGCTTGGGTAGACACCATCTGAAGCGCAACAATCAACGGTCAAGAGTGGATATGCAGGCGAGATATTTCACTAACCCCGTTTCAATTTACGCTCCCTTTCACTAGTGAACTGGAATAGGGTAAAATCTTTTAAATGAGGTCTAGAGATGAATTGGACCACTTTTTGGAATCATATTGATTACTGGGTATTAATTAGTACCAAATAGCCCGTCGTCGGTAGGGTGCCATTGATGGTTTCATGGAATTATGTGAGATTGCTCTTAATCGTTTTCGTCTGTAGAAGCAAAGGAATTTTGGACGTCGAAGTACTGGGAGCCCTTACCGGCACACGAAACGGGTCGCTCATTAGGCGGAGGCCTGTTTCCTCCCAGGAGACTAAACTGACTTGACCTGACGAGTCAGCAGGGCTGCCACAGTTTAATCCTGAAAAACACGGGTCCTCTGCACATCTTACGGCGCACAGGAAGAGTGACACCTTCGCCTTGACGGCCGACAGAACGAGCACATCTAAGCGTGGCCGGATAAACATAATTTACCGCCTGTGGTTTCCGGGGAGGTTGAACATTGTACTTCATTGGAAAAAGCTGGAGCTTTGCAGGACCTAAAAGTTGTAAAGAAATAGAGTCGGGTCATATGGAAAGCCCAAGTAACCCTTTAGCAGGTTGGATTCGCTTGCCAGCCGTATCTTTATCAAGCCCGTGGCCTATGAACAGAATGTACGCTGGCTTAAAGCGTGACATCCCACCAGGCCCACTGATACAGCTAGGAAAAGAAAAAGAGCAGCATAAAGGAAAATGGTGAGGGTAGGGGAACAAGCTGGTGCATCTGGTAAGAAGTGGCAGGGGTATGGTATTTTAAACTTTAAGTAGTTGTCTCAGGAATGATCACGATGCTGATCGGCAAGGTGATAGTCCAGGCGAGTCTTGAAATCCTCCATAAATATGACTCGCCACTAAATAAAGTCGCCACTTTTCCACACCGGAGGATCGTGCACGTTGCGCGGACGTCAACCACATCAGAATTTAGCTAACCTCCTTTTATATTGTGGCGTTTACCGAACAAACACACAACTTCACAGTAATGCTAACAAATTCATACTATACGATGACTTACACGTGCACCCACTTACACACTACACATACATGCGCACCTTATGCAGTATATACGAGTTAAATCCTAACATTTCTTTACCATTACTGATGTTGCGCGTTTGTATTACTATGATGGTGCCTTTGAAGGCGTCTCTCGCACCGTCAAGTGTAACTCTTTTAGTTAGTTTTCGATTACGCCGGCAGGCAGGGCGTTCCACGGTCGGCAGACGCGCAGTGTGAAGTAACGTCGCCTGCAGTTCACCCGCCTGTGCTGACATGGGAGCCGGAGTAAGTGACCACGAAGATGTGAACATGAGCATTGCAGCTTATGTAAGTGGCAGCAGGAGTGCCCAGGGTTAGATGCGATTGTAGCTACGTGGTAAAGCCACCACGAATCGTCTGCATTTCATGGGGAAGGGACAAAGGCGATGGTGCCGTTGTGGGTAATTCAAGTGTCTGAGACCCCGTACTAATTTGTTTGCTTGACGTTGGGGTTCAAGCTTAAGCTGGTTTTTGTGAAACCATAAACTTTCAGCCTGGATAGCAAACTCCAATTGAGGACGTAGGAAGACGTATAGGTGCAGGCGGAACTGCTGCGGGTCGATTTGGCCGATGGCACGTTTTAACAGCCTTAGCATTCGGTCAACAGCAGAGGCTTCTTTTCGGCAGGAAGCAGATACTGAAAGGTTGGTTGGTGTGATGACACCAAAACCTCTCAGATGACGAGAACTGAAAAGCGGACGCTCCAAGGAAGTATGTTGGAGAAACGATAGGACGGGTGAAGGGGAAGCCACATGTCGAAGAGTTAAAATGGAGGTTCTTTTGCAGGGGCCACTAGTGCAGACGGCTGAGGTCACTCTGAAGTGTGCAAATATCGTCTGAAGCATTGACTGTGCGCCACAACCGCACGCTGTCAGCTTAGAGCAGCATGGAGGACTCCACTTGCATTGTGATATCATCGAAGGATAAAAAGAATTCCGGTAAAAATCTATACCCCAGTGAAACTCCATTTGTCATAGGGATACTGGGGACAGCGCTCCGTCGACTCGTACTTGAAAGTTACGGTGGTGGAGATAGTTTGGATCCACTCCATTAACGCCGCAGATACCATGGAACGACAGCTTATGCATTATAATGGCATGGTCGACTTGTTCGAACGCATTGGAGGAACTTAAACAGAGGACTTGTGTTTCCAGACCGGTGTCAGCCGCAGTCGTCCAGCCATCCCATGCGTGTAGCATGTTACTCAGGAAGCATCGTTGCCATCGGAAACCTAGCTGGCAATCAAAACGCAGTTTCTGAACCTCAAGATGGTCCATTAATGCATCGGCGAAACCATAGAGAGAAGTGTTATCGGTCGGAATTTGACGGGGTTCTCATGCGCGCCGTCTTTGTAGATTGACTTAATTGTACCGCATGTCTAATCTTTGAGGACTTCACCATGCGAGAACAATGGGTGAAAATCTCCGCTAGAGGTACAGCTAGGGGTACAGTGCACGTTCGCAGGAGCGTTGGATGAGAACCGCCTGCGCCAAGGGAGGTTGTTAATCGCAAGGCTTTAAGCTTCGCAGGACCTGCTCCGGATTGCACTGAACAGTTGTCAGGGACAACCACCTTTCAGTAAAAGTAGATATGTTGGGAGGTCATCTATCTACAAGTATATCCACCACTTGAACCTCGGTAAGTGCTACGCGAAGGAACTCGGCAAGACAAGCACTGGGTCGTGCGCAAGTAGTATGGGTTCCGGCAGGAGAAAAATTGAACTCCGACTGCACGACTAGTAACCAACGGAAGAGAGGACTTGCACCCCAGCTGCCAGCCCATTTTTAAGCTCATTAATTACTTCAGGCTTATCTATGAGTTGTTAACCATGAGTTTGAATGCAAAGCGCAGTAACTCGGCGTTCCACAGGTTAATAATTCATTTTGTTAGTCATCATTTCTACAAAGCCTAGAAGAATCAACAACGACTGGATATTTCCGTTTATAAGGTATAACATATTGCCAAAATATATTTTCACTTGTACCCGAATAAATAAAGCAGTGTCGGTCGCCTGATGATCATGTTCTTTAAACATACACTTCCGGAATTCCACAGCCGGAGTTAATATCCTACGCTCCCGGAACGACTACTTTTTTCCTTTGCTAACTTTCTTTGGTTGCCCTATCATAACTCAGCGAACCTGTGCGTTCAGCACCAAACGTATACTTCGCCCAATTTTCACCTGTCTTCAATTTCCATCCGTTGGTTGGTTGTGCGCTTATAACGCCCGTCCATCGCCAAAATTAGTGACCCCGCCTACGAATAGTTGTGGCAAGCCCAGTATTAACTATTTGCTTGCAGATTTGGCTGCACAACCGGCTCGTTTTCTTGACTTTCGTATAATTTACTGACTGGTTTACTTTTCCTAACTGCAACCTTACGTTAAAATTTCAGACGCTGAGGCTTCCGTTATTGGTGTTACCAAACAAATTGCACCTTTTCGTGAAGGTAACCCAAAAAAGCTGGTTCGCTCAACTCGGGTCCATCAGTTCGTTGCGTCATGTCAGGTCCGAATACGTCAACTTTCACCATGTCGTCGCAGCACTTCCTCCGCAGGTCGTTGATGATCTCCATGACATTTTAGACCTAGCAGAATCACAAAAGACTTACGACGAGAGCGAAGCTGCCGTTTTAAAAGTAAGTTGTATTTCCGACCTTCAGTGCGCCACTAAGTTGCTTAGCAAAACCGAGTCAGGTGATTTAAAACCACTACAGCTCCTGCGTAAAATGAAAAGTCTAACCAAACCAGTCAAGGTTAATGATCCGTTTCTCAAAGACACATGGTTTAGCCGCCTCTCACCCGAGATTAGTAGCATCCTTTACGCTAAGGCATACATGGCTCTACCTCAGCTAGCCGAAACCGCTGACCGTATCTGGGGAGCTAATGGCCGAAAGGAGCATACACAGTTAAAGCCGCAAAATAGGGTCGCGCAAGTAGCATCAAGCTTTGAGTGTCATGGAATCGATCATTTCAGTACAGCAAACCAATCGACCTCAACTATTAGTTAGAAGCTTGATAGCACGTTCCAGCCGATCTTTGGTATAACGGCACAGTTTACATCCGCAACCAATGCTGCAAACCACCACATCGTTACCAAAGTCCGCCGGTATTCACTAAGGCCAGGTGAATGACCCCGACAAGCTGAAGATCGCCCGCTCAACATCAGAGCATATGCCTGAGGTGGGTATTATTCCCCCATTTAAAAGCTTGTTGGCGTCGCCGCTCCAGATGGGTCCAAAAATTCAAGAGTCTGGCGCCCATGTGGTGATTAGCGCACGCTCAATAATGTAAATGTTCGCGTTGGATACCTTATTCCTCACATTCAGTGCAACACGGCAAGACTGCGCGGCACTCGTGTGTTCACGAAAATCGATCTGGTTTGCTCGTATCACTAAGTCCCCGTTGCTGAGAAAGTAATACAAAAGGCCGCAGTGATCACGCTATTTAAGCTTTCCGAAGTTTGCGTATGCACTTCGGTCTTCGCAATGCAGCCCAGACTTTACAACGGTTCATCGATTCCGTCACTAGAGGTCACTCGTTCGTCTACCCTTATATCGACGATATTTGAGTTGCTTGCGCTTCTGAAGTACAACATGCAGAACACCAGAAGATCCTTTTCCATAGTTTAGTCGCTAAAAGCATCACTTGCAACGCAGACAAATGCGTATTTTTGCAGCCGTTCGTCGAATTTCACCATCATTATGTCGATCAGCACGCTATACGGCCTCTAGATGGTATAATCCGTGCCATCAGAGACGTTCCGGTTCCGACCACTTTGGCCGCCGTCTTGACCGTAAGATGAACTACTACCAATGTTGTCCTCCACACTGCGCCGACCTGTTTAGTTTTACCTACCGATCCGCTTCGTGGACGTGAAAACGGATATGTGGAGCTGACCGCTGCTGCCACCGATGCATTCGGAGACAGTAAAAAGTCTTTAAACGACACTGTTATGCTTCATCACTTTGATCCAAACGCCCAACTTAGCGCTGTTGTTGACGCCACGGACACCGCTATTCGCGCTGTCCTACAACGATCAGATGGATGTTGGAAACCACTATGTTTTTACTCCAACCGAATATCCTGCAGAACCCAAGTACATCACGTTCAGGCACGAACTGCTGGCCGTTTAGTCCACCGTTCGACATTTCGGGCTCGTTCTTGAAGGTTACGCTTCCATTAGCTTCACCGACAATAAGCCGCTTATTTACGCCTTTCGAAATCAATCAACTCGGCACTCACCATGTGAGGTCCGTCAGCGGGATTTCGTGGGACAATTTTCTACAGACCTACGTCTCAGTTCAGGTTAGAATAAGGTCGTTGCTGACGCCCTTCATTGCATCTCTTCAATTAACATCGTCAGCCAAGCAATTGAGCTATCTGCCGTGAATGCACAACAAATCGACACCGACTGTCAAACCAGTTTATCAACCTCGTCTTTAAAATGCTCCACACCCGCTATCGTCATCCGATGAACCTATCCTTTCGATACATCCACTGGACCATCGCGTCAAATCGTTCTCGATTACTTTTGTCGCATTGCCTTGGCCACACTTCACTATACCACTCATCCAGGTATCAAGGCCACTCTTACGCTTATTTCAGAGCGGTATGTCTTGCCTGGTTTGCAGTGCGACATTAGGATTTGGGTACACAGTTGCCTAGTTTGTCGGAAAGCCATGATTCAGTGACACGTGTCCGCTCCAATTATCCGCTTTCCACCAATTTCCGATCGTTTTGCACATATCCATCTCAACATAGTTGGTCCGTTAGCACCGTCTAATGGTATGATCTACATCCAGACCAGGATAGATCGCTGCACACGTTGGCCCGAAGCCATTCCGATTACAGACGTAGCAGCAGAAACACTTACGCGAGCTTTTGTTGAACACTGGGTCGCTGCTCACTGTTGTCCCGTAACCGTGACTACCGATAGAGGCTCACAGTTTGAACCTAGCACGTTCTTAAGGACGCTGAAAGTGCTAGGCACTCATCGCTTCCGCACTACCACCTACCGTCCTGCTTCGAATGGTATGGTCAAGTATTTGCAAAAGCAGCTTAAGACGTCCCTTAGTGCGGTTGAGGCACTCAACTAGACTGAAGGTCAGCAATCCAAACCGACCTTCGAAGGTCTAGCGCCAATGTAGTCTATGGACAAACCTTCCGCCTGTCTAGAGACTTCTTCTATTACGTCCCGAAGTATTATCGCTACGGTGCTTTCTATGTCCAATAACTTGCGGGTAAGCTACGCTTATCTCCACCGTTAAAACCCAGGAAACACAAGCATAAATTTTTTGTTCCAGAAGACTTACACCGCTGCTTGAACGTTTCCGTACGTATCGACCGCATTCGCAGACCTATAGAAAGCTCCTACGTAGGACCGTTTAAGGTCACTCAACGCAAGAACCTAGTCTATATTATTGTACGCTGCGGCAAACGCGAAGTCGTTACGATCGACCAACGCAAAGTCTCATTCCGAATCCACTAGCAACCTGGAAAACGACTATAGATCAGTAGTTCCACCGCTTAAAGCCTAATCCGACGGTAAATAAGCTGCCGCCTCGCAAGCCTCGCGGAAAGACAGCTAACTCGACCGCGTCAACAGACGAACCGCAAAAGTAGACTAAGTCCGGTAAACATGCTCATTGGCCTGCGCGTCCAAAAGATTGACGTCACTTTGAAGCGCTTTTATCTTTTGGCCAGACCGAGAAAGCTGCAAAATTTTATGAAAACCCAAAAAAGGACGAAGCCCTTGGAAAACACAAAAATAGTCTGCGTTCTGTTCAATTAATGCACTTGGTAAGTGTTGTCACTTTTCCTTTGCTCTGGTCCTTTGCACCTGCTTGGCGTTCCTCTTTTACTTTTTTCCATATCCTTAATCCTGAACACTTGAACACCGCTGGACAGTATGTGGCCAAACGTTGCATGATCAAACATTGCGCTTTTTCTTTTTATCGCACCCGCACTGAGGACACGAGGGGAGCCCACTAGGATCCGATTGCACTAGTGCACTCCAGCAGCTGCGCCACCTGATCCGTAGGATGCTGGCTGGCGACGGAAGCCCTCACGTAGATCGAAGGGTGACCCATGGTTCCCCTGATAGGAGGGGCTGTGTAGCCACCTGGAGGTTTCCCTACATCCAGTAAACAGAAACAAAATATAGTTTCACTTGTACCCAGGGAAACAAAGCAACGTGTCTGTCGCCTGATGAGCACCTTTGTTTATACACACACTTCTGGAATTCTGCCGCCGGAGGTAATCCTACGCTCCCGAAACGTCTCTTCATATTTCTCTAGCTAGCTTTCGTTGTTGTCTCTTTTATGCCTAGCGAGCCTGTACCTATCGACAATAGATGTATACTTCGCCCGAATTTTACCTGTCTTTTCACTTTCCATCCGTTGAATGTTTGTGCACACATAGCGCCCATCTATCGATTTCCCTATTAACCCCTATCCGTTTCGGACTACGCTGCTTTCTAAGGTACTACTTCCTCAGCTTGCGAGCAGCATCGGACGGTCGAGATTTAGTCTTCCGTTTGATACTGGTGACATCGGCTTGTAAGCATTCTCACCGTCTGATTTCACTCCGATTTCAGACAGAAATCGGGCGCTCGACCATCTACTGGTGTTCACTGAGAAACGGGTGATGTTCAGTTCAGTTCAGATGGGGACTGAAACGATAGGAAAATCCCGTGAGTGTTCCATCTTGAGTGGATCGTTGAGCCAGGAATTGATGAAGTGGATGGATTGATGGATCTAAAACGGAAACACCCGTATCGCACACTGGCCAACCAGTTAATGCCCACGTTTCCTGCCCTAGCAGTCCTTGCTGTGGCAGTCACGTGAAGTAAGCAAAGGATAGGAAGAGAAATCGAAGGTACAGAATAGGGAAATGCACTTAAATAAGAAAATAATACCAATACGTGAAGAAAAGTAGAGAAAAAAAATCGAAGTACGAAGATGCAAGTTACTCAGGAAAATGGAAAGGTTTCGTGTTGCCACCCAAGAGCGTCAAGTTGCCGCTCAAACCCCTTAACCGTAGATTCCCTGATAACACTTTCCGGAAGCATGTTCCAGCGGTCGATGACTCGGCGTGACAGCCGGATTTCCGCCCTAATCCGATCGGACCGCGGTTTGTCCAGCTTCAACGAATGACCGCGTAGAACAGACAATCTAGCGGGACTGAATAGCCAAGATAAATCTGGACCAACCTTCCCAGTTAAGATACGGTAGGTTAGGATTAGGTCTCCTCTAAGCCTTCGGTAGTGCATTGAATGCATTCCCAAATTAAGTAGACGCTCGGGGTACGTCCGTCCCCGTAATCCCTCGACTAACCTAGTACCCACTCGCAAAACCCTCTCTAGCTCCATTTTGTCCCGGACGAGGCAGGGCGGGCAAGCCTGGACGCAGTATTCCAGATGAGGCCGAACGAAAGCCGAGAACAGCCTCGTAAAGATGCCGCTCGTCAAGACTCCGAACGAACGTCGGATTAACCACAACATGCGGAAACCTCTGCTTGCGGCCTTCTTCCAGTTGTCGCCTGAGTGTAAAGCCGAAGAGTGTACGACGCCTAGGTCAACCTGGCTAGATACACGGGGGAGTTCGACCCCACCGACTAAGTACTTCGCAGGAGGACAACCGCCTCCAATTCGAAGAACGGAGCACTTTGCCTGATTTATGGGCAGTAACCATAAAGTAGACCAGTCCCAAAGCTTATCCAATGCTCGCTGAATAGCTTCGGAACCCCCAGGAACATCAACAATGTTCCACAGCTTCAGGTCATCAGCAAATAGCAGCGATGGTACCTCAAGCTCCGCGGGTAGGTCATTCACATAGATAGAGAACAAAAGCGGTCCAAGGACCGAGCCCTGCGGCACGCCGCTGAGGACAGACTGCCTAAATGATAGGCCCCGGTCTACCCGTACACACTGTTCTCTACCCATCCAAGAAGGCAGTCACCCAATGAAGGGCGCGGCCGGACCGGGATTCTAACCAAAGTGTTTTGCTGATAATTTGGTGAGGGTGGTTTGGTACGCCATGCTACATGTGGACTATGTTGCTTATTGATGTTGTGTGGTGTATAATGAAGAGTTTCAGGAGCATTTATGGTACGTGGTAATATTAAAGTTTGTAGATTTTAACACTGTTGTTGTTCAAGTAGCTAACGAAGTGCAGTTATGAGCCGCGGCGCGTCGTTGGAAGCTGCCATCATGGTGGACGATCTTCCTTCGTTTAATTTTTTGGTGAAATTAGACATTCGCGAACATTTGCGGACATGGAACAGGATGTGAAGAAATTTCAGCAGGCTACTGAAACGGCCTTTTATAAGCGGTCAGTGATTACTCGAACTCGGCACAAAATTTACTTAACTTAACTTAACTTTACCTCCCTATAAATATACTAAGTGCATTCCATTTTATTATTGAAACATCTTTATTTATTTCTTAACGCTCGCCATTGCCAAATTGATCCATGCTGTTCCATTTAACCTCGGCCCGTAACCAAAATTCTGCCCTTGGTTAGAGCCCAGCTCCCGGGCGCGGCCAGATACCCCGTAGGAGGACAGCTTTTGCACGAGCCTCAAATGGGGTACCTTGTCAAATGCCTTCGAAAATTCGACGAAAAGCACGTCCAGTGTGTGGTCGTTATCCACTGCATCAGCCCAATTTTCGCGAGCCACCAACAGATTCGTCAGACACGAAAACCCCTCCCGGAATCCGTGTTGTACATTGTTAAGTAGATTAAATCTACTCAGATGACTCTCCAACGAATCTCTCACCAGTTTCTCGAGGAGTTTGACTACTACACTCGTCAGACTAACTGGCCTGTAATTTGCAGGCAGACCCCTGTCCCCATGTTTAAAGATGGGACAGATGACAGCTTCCTTCCATTCGGAAGGCAATTCACAACTGGCAAGCGATTTCCGAAACACAATAGCGAGCGATCCACTTAGTTCCGCAGCCAACTCATGCAACAGTTTCGGGTGAATTAAATCAGGCCCAGAGGCCTTAGAAGGGTCCAGCCCTTGTAACAGCCCACGAACTGCAGTCTCCGCTACAATAATAGTTCTCAGTTGTACCCGAAATACTTTACTTTCAAAGCCAATTGCAGTACTTGATTGTTATTACTTTTATTAAAGTAGGCAGAAATATCTACACTTTAAACTTGCATAAATCAGTGTCATGAGGTATTCTAACGGATTCCGCGGGTGATTTAGGCAGCGAATGAGTTTAAAGCCATAACAATAATACTGCAACTATTAGGAAAGGTGATTAGGAACCATTGCACGTTTGCGGGTAAGTGCTGTCAATTGATTTATGAGTGCCCCAGTTCATTCAGAAATTTGGCCTGTCGTAGCGCTTTCTGGAGAGAAATCGGTCATTTGTCGGATAATTGTGTAAGCAGGGAAGAATTCCCACTAAGGTATTTACTTAGGACTAACATCCGCCTCTTCCTCTAGCTCTGGCCAGGTTTAGCGTATCCTGTACCGGATGCCCGGAGAGCGATTCGAAAAGTTAGATGGGATTGCAGGGCAACTTTTGTTGGTACAATAAAGGATTCCGTTACCTAGCTATAAAAAAGCGACACCGTTGACGACCTAGCTAAGGGAACCGAGGATGCACAGCACACAGGGCGGCCGTGCGTTGCAACCGAAACGAGTGCCAAGCAAAAATGGCGATGAACAAGTTTTGCATTCTAACTCAACAATCAGTTTAACAAACAACACCGGTTGCCTAGGTGTACAATGAAAAAATTTTAATTAGAACTTTACACACAAACGAGGAATCACCAGACTTCTACATAGTCCTCCTCCAGAAGGGACTGGAGGGCTGTGCGTCGCGGGCCAGCCTTCCTCGAGACCAGCTTGTGAAACCTTATGCAGCTGCTGGAGAAGAACCATGTAATCGGACCCTAGCGGGCTCCCACCTGTGTCCTCCTTCCGGTGTCGAAAAGGAAAAAACTGTTTGTAAGGGGACAGTTAATAAAGTTCACGTATGCGGTTGAGCAGGAAGTTCGTTTCACTTCAGTTGACGTGCGGGGATCCAGCGAAAAGTGAAACCGAGGTGCAACCAACTGACGGTGTCATGTCTCGCTGGTTCCCAGCACATCAACTGGAACTGGAACGAAACTCCTGCCCAATCACCTACGTGAATATTACTAACTTCCCCTACAAACAGTTTCTTTCCGTTTCGACACCGAAGGGAGGACATGGGTGAGAGCTGCTAGGGTCCGATTACATGGTTCTCCCCCAGCAGCTGCATCAGGTTGCACAAGCTAGTCTCGAGGAAGGCTGGCACGTACAAAGTAACCCACCTCCGCAACGACCAGAGGTGCAGTTAAATCTCAGCAGTGCGTAGCCTGGCACGCACACTTCACTGTCCATGACGTCAGTGGACAACAACGTTTTGGTGAGTGCGAGAACATCTGGACGGCAGTCGTCGACAAGGGCGCCGACTTCGCACAGTTTGTTTCGCAGGCTACGCACATTGCTTAATATCACCTGAAGGGATTTAACACTGTGAGTCCGGGATCGTGCGCCACCAGACCGGCTCTGGTAGGGCGAAAGTGGACCGCCGGCTCACCAACCGAAAACACACCAAGCGGAGACCCTTTTCTCCTGCTTCACGGAGGACGTTAAGATCCTTCACAGATGCCCGCAATTTCAGCCTATCCGCCAAAGGGAGGTCTGGGTGCACAATTATACCAGTGCCTCTGAGCTTAAATGCGAAACGCAAAGCACTTGGCGCTCCTCCGGAGTGGACAGAACAACTCGCAACAAGCGAGAGCGAGACTTGTCAGCTGGCAAGTTACCGAGTCTGGTTAGTTTGCGCACAGTCACGCCGGGGAAGTCGAGAGGCAGGAGTTTGGTAACGCATATTCTAAACCACTGAAGGTCATCTAGCACACGCTCTTTTGAGAGAACAGCAGATGACTCAGTGGCGTTTCTAAAAATAACACTGCAGTTGATATACGAGTCTCCGCAACGAGGAATATTTACCGAACGCTCCATGGACGTCGGTGGTTTCAGTTTAGTGTCCGTTTTTATAGACTCTAATGTCGTAGATGCTTCCAGCTGCAACGATTCCGTAGTAGTAGAATTTGAGGGGGGAATGCTCACCCGACGGACCTCTCATGTCTGTCTTGGGTTTTGCCACTTTTTTAACCCTCTTTCGGCTTTCTTTGACAAGGGCAGAAGCCTGCTGCTCTCCTTCGCTAACAGCCGAATCAAACACGCTATCTGAGGGACCATTACTAACAGGGTCGTTGCTAACAGGTAAACTGATATTCGACAGTGAACAAACAGATGCAGGATCTGACAACTTGCCAGTGTCTTCTACAGTCTTTTGACAGAGAACACCTGAACGTTCTAGGCTCTTCACAATTCATTCGACTTTCCTGTCTAGCGAGGCAATAAGAGACAGCAAATTTTCCAGAGAAACAGGACTGCTCTTTACTGGCGTTTAACGCTCAGTCCTGCGCATGCAAAAGTTATTACAACGGTAGAGTAAACTCTCGCTACTGGACAGAAGAGCACACTGTTTACGATCCAAGCCAGTACAGGCCTTATGGAACCAACGGTTACAGATATCGCACTGCATGCCCCCGGACGAATCTGTAATCGCTTTTAGACAGCCTTCTTTACCACACATGACCACAGAGTCGTCAGAAGGCGGACACGGCGAGTTTAGGCAGCGCTTGACAACCATCGTGACGGAGAGGGTTAAGAGAAAGAATTGAAGGTAAGAAGCAAAGATGTGAACCGGATTACGGTGACAACCTATGCAAGCGACGAGGTCACAAGTCGGAAAGACCAAGTGTGACACAAGTGTTTGAAATGGACTCACTAAGTCACAAAGCCGAAGTGGACTCCAAGGATATAAAAACAGGACATTTGCGAGGGAGCAGAGACCGACACACGGATAACTGAAGATCAATTGATCAGTTCAACCACAGGGAACGGATCCAAAGAATTGAAGCAAGTAAATCCGACTTTGTCGAATGGAAAACAGCGCACAGGAGGCGAGGGGTAGCTGGATAGCGCCCAGTGGTCAAAACACGGGTAATAATACAAGGACTCAGTGACAACAACGGAACAAAGACCAAGTTTACTCGCAGGAAATTTCGCCAAAAGACAAGTTAGCAACGATATTTTTTGACGCGAAGATCAGCAACAGGACAGATTCTGATAAAGTGAGCACCAGTTAGCTCTTTTAGATCATACGATGGACTGATCAAGTACTCTCCTCAGTGTTGACAAAAACAATGTTTCAATACAATGCAAATACAGCAAATCCGCCATTGCCAATTGACGAACGGCACACAAGAGGCAAGCAGTAGTATCCTTCAAAGTTAGTTTCAATAACAAAAACGGCAAGAGCGCTTTCTCAAATTTCCAAACCACAGAGTCAGCAGCGCCCGTTAAAGAAATCTGTCTTGATGACAACGAACAAACAATTGAGGAAACAGAGTAAAGATTTCACACTCAGTCTCTCTAGAATACGCTTCCAAGCCAAAGTTGAATGTGAAAACAAACGTGCCAGATGCTGGCGTACTTATTTAACTGCTCCTTCATTATGCACCTTCAAGCGATACCGTGAGGTTCGAAATGCCTGCAGGCAGCATCTACGAGGTGCTCGTCTACAGCATGAAGTAGAGCTTGCTCGTATAGCCTCAACAAACCCAAAACGCTCCTTCGCTTGTGTTAAAAAGTCGAAGCAACATGAACTCGTGCATCCCAGTGTTGTTTGGCCCTGACGGCACCGCTGCTGTCAGGGATCACGAGAAAGCTTGTTTGTTCGGAGAACGAACAGCTGGGGGTTATGTTCGAGAGTCACAGCCGCCGTATATGAGTCTCCAGGCAAAAGTCCCTGAGGGCTCCCACTTGGAGGAGATTTCTATTACGGAGGCTTAAGTGCTCCGGCTTCTGAGGTAATTAAATCCTAATAAAGCTGTCGGTGGGGACGCTATTCATCCCAAACTGTTGTACGAGTTGGCTGACGAACTTTGCCGTCCGATTGCGCAAGTTTCTGTAAAGTCTGTACGAGGCTGCTCTTCACCCAATGACTGGAAGGAGGCTATTGTTTGTCCCATTTTTAAGTAAGGTGATAAGCACCTACCTGATAACTATAGACCGGTCAGTTTAACGAGCGTACTGGTCAAGTTATTGTAAAAGCTCGTGATGGACGCTCTCGAAGGACACTTGAAAGCGTTTGAGTTGCTTAATGCTTCTCAGCACGGCTTTCCTAAGGGCTATTCTTGCCTTACTAACTTGGTAACCGCTCGTGAACACTGGGCCGAAGCCGTTGATTACCGGAAGGCAGCGGACGTGCTGTTCGTTGACTTTTCCAAAGCTTTTGTCACCGTTCCACATTCGCGCCTTTTGTACAAGCTGAATTCCTGTGGTATTTCTGGACCAGACCTACGATGGATTTCAGCCTTCCTAATCGGAAGGGAAATATGTGTGCTGGTGGGTTCAAGCCTGTCCTTCCGCCAATATGTTATCAGTGGCGTTCCGCAAGGTTCGGTTCTTGGCCCTCTTCTCTTCAGTTTATACGTTAATATCCTACCTGATGAATTGGGTGTGCCATCCCTAATGTTTGCGGATGGCTTGAAACTCTGGTTCACGATAGACACTCCGGTTGGTCCACTGACACTACAGAGCGCTCCGAATAGACTTTAGGACTGGTCAATTGTATGGCAGTTGCCTGTAAATTTAGTGAAATGTTCAGTTTTACGCGTTGGTCTGAATGACCCGCCGACGCGTTATTTACTTGGCGGCAACGAGGTACCGCGTGTTCAACTCCAATCTGACCTCGGTGTTTTGCTGTTATCCGACTTTAAGTCCACTGAACACTGGACGACAGCTGCTCGCAAAGGTTTCAACATGTTGTGGATAATCCGAAGGCCATTCGGGAGCATGACCACCGTAATGTTCGTTAGATTATTTTCGGCTTTTGTAAGGCCGCACTTGGAATACTGGGTTCAGGCTTGTCCTCCATGCGTGGTTCGTGATAAGACGGCAGTTGAACGAGTCCTGCGGTCCGGGGCGAAAATGGTGCACGGATTAAAGAAGCTGACGTATCCGGAGAGACTACGTAAGTTGGCTATATTTTCCATGTATTACAGGCGGCTTCGGGGCGACTTGATTCTCACATATCGTATATTGATGGGACGGATTGGTCCTGATTTGACTGGACTGTTTCGCCCAACTCGATTGCCAACCCTTCGTGGCCACCCATTAAAGTTGCACAAACCGCGGTCTGAAAGGGGTTTGGGCAGCTTTTCCGTTATAGCGCAGGGGTATAGCTTTTTGTTCAACTTCACGTGGGACCGGAACAGTAGGAAAATCCCGCGGAGGTGCCACCTTGGAAAACGTCGTTGATTCAACGGGGAAACCGGTGCGTTGATGTGCCACAGGAGAGCCAAATCAACACACACGATTCACATGGTCAACCAAACAATGCCCACGTGTCTTTCACTAGCAGTCCCTGCTGTGCCGGCCACGTGAGGACGGTGAAGGAGTTCGAGCATTGAGTTGACGCTCTCGGTCTGCAGTTAAAAGTCTTCCACTTCATGTCTTAAAATTTTCTTCGTCTACTACGGCCTAAGCTTCCTTAATTCATTTTAACTTACATCTTAATATCGCCTAGGATATGGGAAAAGCTTGTATTCTCTGTTTGCTTTCCTTAACTGACACTACTGTTTTCTTTTATTATTTACACGGCCGGCACAGCGGGGACTGCTAATGCAGGGCACGTAAGCATTGTTGGGTTGACCATGTGAATCGTGCGTGTTGCTTGGGCTCTCCTTTGGCACATCAAGCCATCGGTTTCTCTGTTGGATTAACGACGTTTTCCAAGGTGGAACATCTGCGAGATTTTCCTACTGCTCCGGTCCCACATAAACGAAAGATGCCCGGTAGTCGCAGACCTAGAAGGGTACTTCAAAGATGGTGATGTTTGTTGCTTGGTCGGACCGGGGTGAAACAATTGACCTCTAGACTCTGACATTCTAATCTGGTGTAGCCTTAAAACTGTGTTATAGTGTGCCAAAAAGCCATCAACCGTTTGCCGCCGATTCGAATGCTTAGTAATACGGTTAACCAAATGCTGCAAATTTGGTAAATTAATTAGACAAAGAAATTTGCACACCCTTATGTGTAATATTGCACACTGAGCGCATCATAATGCTAAAAGTCAAAATTAGGTCGCCTGTTTTCATGGATGCTGTATTTAACTAATTCGCAGTCTTGGAAGTCCGTTAAGAACACTGGATTTCCGCAACGTATACTGCAAAAGCTTTCTTTTGTAACAAGCTTGCTGGCACGAGAATCCGTTTATAGTCCGTGGGTTATCTTTTATGCGTCTTCTCGGCGTCCTGTCTAGATGTTGTTAAGCGAAAAACAGAACACAAACGAGATGTGCAGCAAAACGGATGTGAAATGAATGCTAACTGATGTCCACTTATTCAGTTGTGCCCGCTGCGTTGCAAAAGTGCTAATATTCAACTCGCGTTACTATGCGTCTACCTATCGATGTGGAAACATCGAAGTGTGTAATGCATGCAGCTATATTTGCCTTTAATATGCGTAACACTAATGCAATATTGGTAACTAAAGTAGAAATTATTCACTACAAGGTGTAAAAGATAAGCACACCTTTTCGGAGCCCATTTATTAAAAATTCCTGCCGTCCACCTTTAGTTTCTTCCTGTACTATTTAATTAGTCTCCTATTGTGCCGATATTTTTAGCCTCGGAATTTTATTGTGAAACGCAGTATTAATATAATGAAATAAGTAACACTTGGGGATTGTGAGTTTCATAGCAGTGGATACATCATAGCAGACATGATTAAGTGGGTTCTTTAACAGCGAAGATTTTGTAAAGTCATAGGATCCTTATGCAGCATTATTTTACCTATGAATTATCATTTTATCCAAACATATGTACAGGGAGCCCTCCCACTGAAGCGTGCTTTTGGCCACTCGCGGAGAAGCAAAAGGAGATGAAGATAAATGTCTTTATATGTTCATGAATATGTTAAACTAATGTACTAAATAATTATCGGCGCTGTTTAGTGCGTTAAATCCTTCTTTTTAACTGTAATTTCTGTCAGCACATGTGACTTTTAGTGCCCCATGGGTGACGAATAATTCGTCACTGTGGTACTACGTACTTACCAGTCTGTAATCGGTTACCACGTAACGTTGACGGAATAAGCATCCCTTCAGCGCGAGCAGCGAACGCTTGTGCCGTCGTGTGAGCGTTGTAACGCCCTAAATGATCAGACTTTTGGCCCTCAGCAGTGCAAATGTACACCTTATGGACGATCTTTGGGTCGCCCAGTATATCTTCCAACACACCTCGAACTTCAGCAACGAAAGTTTCATGTTAAAAATATCGTAAACATAAAGCTGAAAGCCACATATTAATTATAATTACGCAATGCAGTAGCCACAAACCCAAACCCTAAATTGATTTTGGATTACCAATACTCGTCCGAACGAAACTTATTTAGGATGACTTTCAGCCAACGGTATGCATCATCTGATGCAACCACAGCATTATCGTGGGTGCGCTACTGTCAGAGCCTATATACTACAAGCACAACCCTCGGAGTCAGATGATATTACAACGCACTTGGGTCCTAGTACATCGGCACTAAATGTGCCACTGTCGCAGCCTATATACAACGAGCACGAGACTTGAAGCGGTATGCTATTACAACCCACCTGGGTCCTAGTACATCGGCACCAAATGTGCCACTGTTGCAGCCTATATGCATCGACCACGAGACTACGAGCGGTGTGCCATTACAACCCAACTGGGTCCTATTACGTTAACAGCAAATGTGCCGCTGATGGAGCCTATATACAACGAGCACGAGACTTGAAGCGGTATGCTATTACATCCCGACGGGGTCCTAGTACATCGGCACCAAATGTGCCACTGTTGCAGCCTATATGCATCGACCACGAGACTTCGAGCCGTGTGGTATGACAACCTACCTGGGTCCTATTACACTGGCAGCAAACGTGCCGCTAGTCCAGTTCATTGCTTAAAATGCTGTAATTCCAAATGAGCGCAGAAAGCGATATAAAAACTGTGCATTGTATTTAACAAAAGGCAGCAAGGTAAAATTCAGCGTTGTTCATTATATTCTTGCCTTGGACGCTCATGTCCCATGCAGGGTATCATTACACAAAGTCGTATTCGTCAGCTAAAATATAATAGTAGTGCGAACATCTAGCCTACTGTCGGGTAATTGAGTGAGTTTTTATCTGAACGAGCATTTTTCTTTTTGCGTTTTCTGCACTGGGCTGGCATCCATGTCTACGCTACAATGAAGTGAAAATGGGAGTTTAAATTGCACTGAATAGCTTACTTTGGCACTCTATCCTGCACAATACCTCTGTTTGAGGGAAATTCCACGGCTCCCTTTCGACAACCTATCGATGAAAGGTAAGGAAATAGATCACCAGTACCAGTCGGGGTGTTGTAGCGGAAAAGGTCCACGGACTGAGTGAACTCGTCGTAAGTCAGACGGCGATTGATGGGGTGTCGCTCAAAAAGAAGGCGATTAACTGGATGATTGTGAGACAGATCGAACGTTGTGACTTTTAGGTTGCGTCTTGCTTTATAGCCCGTAGATCGTGCGCTATATATCCGGTACGCGACTAGATGGACAACTAAAAGTAGTGGGTAGAAGACACAAAAGTAAACTAGGGAAGAAGTTTATTGGATAGGAGGAGCGTTAGCTAATGCTAAAAATAGGGCACCCGGAGAGAGCTAGCCAGGGAGAATGTCGTTGGCGTCGATGGCGTAAACGGAGCGTCGTTCGCAGTCGAGCCGCGCGCCAAAGGCGGAGATCGTTCTCGTGTTTCCAACAAACGGGAACAACGTTCCAAAAGGCAAACCGAATAGTTCCCTAATACATAAGAAAGCTATAATTTGAATATTTTAGAATAGTTTACACAGTCATACGGGGGAATCTCCAGGTCGCTACACAGCCCCCTCTTAGAAGGGAAACCGTGGGTGACCCTTCGAACTACTTGAGGACTGTCCGTCGCGGGCCAGCCTTCTGCGAGACCAGGTAGTGAAACCTGATGCAGCTGCTGGGGGAGAACCAGGCGATCGGACCCTAGCGGGCTCCCACCCGTGTCTTCCCTAACGGTGCCAAAAACACAAAATGGGGGAAGTTCGTAAGCTTTGAATGTTCGCGAGTTCTTGAAGGTCAAATGTTCGCTTCGATCTCGTCATCTCCTCCGGTTCATACATAGAAGATAAACGAAAACAAGGGCAGTGATGGTGGAGGCGAGGGCAAAAGTAAGATTGACACTTACCAGGTGAGGTGGGCGTCAGGCAAAACGCAGCTTTTTGTGTTTTCAAAACGTTTTGTTCTTTTTTGGGTTTTCAAAACATTTTGCGTTCTTTTTGGGTTTTCACAAAAACTTTGGTCGGTTTTTTTGGCGTTTTCCGAATCTTTGGGGAGGGTTACGTACGTTGTTGGCCAAAAGGGAAAAGAAAAGCAATAAGAAAAGTGAAAGGAACGCTAATCCCTCAATCGAGCAAGCTAATGAACGCGCCTATTCGACCTAGTCGACTCGTTCGAATCAGAGGAAGGCATCCTTTTAGACGTCCTATCGGATCGCAAAATTAAAGGAACTGCTGAAGACGTGGCTGTTGGTTCGATGGGAAGCGGCGGAGCTGAAGTGGAAGGCTTGTTTGGAACGCGATGCTTGGGTGCAGGCATATTGGAAGCATGCGCGTCTTCCATCATAGGCTGGGTTGATTCTTCAGTAGACGAGCAAGGGTCTTCATTGAGCTCAGGTTCCACGTGGGCAACCTTGAGACGGTCAATCGTAAGGACTTCTTGTTTACCGTGACGGCCGATGGTAAAAACGCGGTCCTTACGCTGCAGGACCTTGAAAGGACCTTCGATATGGTCGCTCCAGTGGTCTGTGGAGACCATCGAGGCGAAGAAAAACGAACGGACAATGCTGCAGGTCTTGTGGAATAAACGATTTACGTCGTTGTTCTCTAACGTCAGGAAGCTTGTACTGACGCATGCTGGTGGCTAGCTGACGGGCATAATTTGCGTCGTAGCGGGTAATTCTGGGACTAACGGAGAAGTAATCGCCAGGTAAACGCAGTGGTTGTCCATATACTAACTCGGCGCTAGACGGACGTAGATCGGCCTTTAGGGCTGATCGGATCCCAAGGAGGATCATAGGCAATACTTCAGTCCAACTCAGCGCGTTGGCGGCTCTAAGTAAGGCTTTCAACTGTCGGTGGAAACGTTCCACCATGCCATTCCCTTGCGGATGATAGGCGGTCGTGCGAATGCGTCGACATCCAATGAGTTTAAGGAGGTCGTTAAAGGTCGTAGATTCGAATTGCGGACCGCGGTCTGTAGTCACTGTGGCTGGACAGCCGTGTGAAGCGACCCAAAACTCGACGAAAGCGCGTGTTACGGTTTCCGCAGCTACGTCAGGGATGGGAACGGCTTCGGGACAACAGGTGCAACGATCGATCACGGTCAAAATATAGACCATTCCTTTGGACGGGGCCAGAGGTCCCACTATATCGAGATGGACATGGGCAAAGCGCGCTGAAACGGACGGAAAGCTACCAAGCGGAGCGGACACTTGCCGCTGAATTTTGGCTTGCTGGCAGGTGAGACAGCTGCGTGCCCAGCGCGTTAGATCGCGTTGCATACCTGGCCAAATATATCTCTCAGAGACAAGCTTAGCAGTAGCTTTAATGCCTGGGTGGGCGATATTGTGGAGGGTGTCGAAAACGATACGGCGAAAAGATTCTGGAACGACGGATCGAGGTCGTCCGGTAGATGTATCGCATAAAATGGTACCATCAGATGACGGCAAAGGGTGTGGGGATATCTTCATAGAAGAATCGCGGAATTCCGAAAATCTTTGGTCGTTTGATTGCGCGGCGGCCAAAGCAGACAAATCGATTGCCTGCCCGGCAGGGCCAATCGCAGATACTCTTGAAAGAGCATCAGCGACGTTTTGTTGGCCAGAAATGTGTCGGATATCAGTCGAGAATTGGGCGATGAAATTCAGCTGACGGATCTCACGTGGTGAGCGTCGAGCTGATTGATTTCGGAATGCGTAGGTAAGCGGCTTGTGATCGGTGAAGATAATGAAGGTGTTACCTTCAAGGACGTGTCGGAAATGTCGAACGATAGAGTAAACGGCTAGCAGTTCGCGACTGAACGTGCTGTACTTAACTTCGGCAGGTTGTAGGCGTCTAGAGTAGAAAGCAAGAGGTTTCCAGCCTCCACTTGTATGTTGCTGTAGGACAGCGCCAATGGCGGTGTCCGATGCGTCGAGAGCAACACTAAGCGGAGCGTTCGGATCGAAGTGATGAAGCATAACGACTTTAGCTAAGGCTTCTTTGCTGGCTTTAAAAGCTTCAGCAGCAGCAGCAGCAGCAGTCAATTCCACCTGGCCGTTTTTACGTCCACGAAGTAGATCGGTTAGTGGACTTAGCAACTTGGCACAGTGTGGAAGAAAACGTCGATAATAGTTGAGCATGCGGTTAAAACGGCGAATAGCGGCTAATGTAATCGGAGCCGGAAAGTCTCTGATGGCGCGGACTCTATCGTCTAGCGGCCGTATAGCATACTGATCAATATGGTGGCCAAGGAATTCCACGGAAGGCTGCTGAAATACGCATTTGTCAGGGTTGACAGTGATGCTATTAGCGGCCAGCCTATCGAAAAGTATTTTGAGATGTACTGCGTGCTGTTCTATGGAAGCGCTGGCAACTAGGATATCGTCGATGTAAATAAATAAATAAATAAATAAATAGTATATTCTCGGTAAAACGAGACACACCTGTAAAGGCGTGATCAAATTTGCATACAAGCATAGCTTCTGTGGAATGTTAAAACATTTCGTTTTAATGAAAGTTATAAAAGAAAAGATGTTGTCCGTATGAGTGAGCATACTGTCAGGTAATAGTCAGACCCAGGGACATTATGGCGCTGTGGCGCGCAAAAATCCGTCAAAACACAAGTTGGGGGTAATTTCGCCAGGTAGTGATCCGTGAGCACAGGAGCCTAAACAAGGCTTTTTGCAACCAATAACCATTACGAGACAGAGATGATCTGTGCTCCAACAAAGCATTCTTCATAGCAGAATTAGTTGCACAGGTTCGATGTAGAAGGCTGAGGACTGCGTCAGTGTGAAATGCTTAGCTGTGACTTTATTTTGTGGCGAGTCACATCCGCCACGTTGCAGTGTTGTTAAGCGGACATTTGTGGCTTTTTATAGGGAGAACGCTTGCCAGGCGAAAACCCACCACGTCCTGGAACACTGCCGTAGCTTTCGTTGAACAGTAGTGCAAGTCGGTTATGCATCGTATAGACCGATTTTGCATTCTATTATTCGCAGTCGGTTGACAGCCAAAATTCTTCGTTGGTTGGCCGAATGGCTTAGTTCTGATACGGCAGCAGTCGTTGAAGCTGGTCAATGATGCAAGATTCGAAGAGTCGAATGATAATGATGCAGGTGAGTAAACACATTGTTAATAGAGGCCGGCTCTTCTATTATATTCATGCTCGGCTCGCAAGCCATGTCCAGCTATCCTCGCTGGACTTGTCATGGGGTCGGTGAGTGAAGTTGTTTCTTGTGGCTGAATATGTCCTTAATAGGTAAAAACGCCATTCTCCGCAAATTGGATTTGGGATTCCTGCAAATGTAAGTAAGTGTAACTGTTTCCATAGCCAAGTGAAAATTCCATGGAAGACCATCGGAATAGCCACGTATACGTGCGCAACGCAGTCCGTGAAATGACATCAGAATAGCTCCAGGTGACTGGCGAATAGGAATGTTTGAGGCAGTGAAGGTAATCACGCCAGAGTTGTTTGTCTTCGATTGTGGAACGGGGGATCCATGTACATATATTATTCCAGGTGAGTAAATTGTTCTCTGAGTACGAGGCAAGCTAAACCCATTTGTTTAGACCCCATGAAGGTAGCGCCTCCGGAATGGCGGAATGAGCTCCATTTGGACCAGTGTGTGGTTTTCATTTCCTGGAGAAAGGACCAAGCGTTTTGAGGATGGGTCGGCCAGTCCCAGTGGATAAACCTTCTTGTTTTGGCGGATGTACCTGTGGGAATCTCGGGAAAAACGGGCAACGGACAAGAGGTGGCCAAACAGAGACAGCAATGAATCAAGAAACAATAACACAGACTGGTGGCGCTCACCGGTGCCTATGATACATTCAAACTTATGTAATTTTGTTTAGTATACATAATTCGCAAGCGCGTTCTATACATTACGTCGCTGGTGTGACTCAGACTACAGCTACTACGTGGGAAGAAGGTTCTGCACGCGCAGGGTCAAAAGACCGATATAACAAAGCGTTTTAACAAAAGTTAAGCGAATGATGCGATGGTTTTAGAGAAACATGTAAACCGATGATGATGGCAGAAGCCAGAATGCGAGAGGCATCTTAGTTGAAACTGAGGACAACTAGGTTGAGACCGAATGCGGGAGCAAGATAGGTAGAGCAACATTCCAAGAGGAAAAGGAATTTCAAGGAATCGGCTAGGAGCGAATGAATGCTGACGGCAATACGAGGAGTAGTTCATAAGAGTAATTACACTAAAGCGTTCATGACTCTACAGTCCAAAAGCCTTCAGAATCTAGGAAAATGGTCACAGGGGGCCAAAACTGCCGTGCATTGGGTGTCGTTATGACACGTACGGTCTCAGTAGTATACCAGTGCGAGCATAAGGTAAAGAGCATAGGAATAGGAAGAGTGGTAAGTTGAGCATACTAATGGGAGTACTAGTCAAGCCACACTTAGCAATGGTCCGAGTGCCGCCAATACTCAGGAACGAGCTCAGAGCGAATGAGATCATGAGCACGAGGATAACTTGGATAGGCGCAATGAGTGTAATCTGTGGGAATACAAATTGGAGCGCAATAAGAGAAAAGGCCAAGGATAATAGGAATTAAAAGCAGGCAGAAAGTTACAGACGGGTCAGGTGAGAGAGGATAACGGCAGGACAGTAAAGCCGGACGTCCGAGTTAAAAAGAAATGAAAACAGAAAGCGAGAGAAGAAAAGGTTAGGGTCGCGGTGAGAAGGGTTTATTGGTAAAGAGTGGAAAAGCCCACGAGGCTCTCCAAGTAGTGTAAACAGAACCAATAGGTCAGCCGAACCAATAGAAGTGATGCCTCAGAAGTCCAAATGAATATAGTGATTACGAGGCCGACTAAGCGGTATTGGATTAATCGGCGCTTTAGGACTAGGTCGTACAATGCAGATAAGAATGAGGCTATAACAATAATGTGGGGTAATAGAGTTAACCCTGCGGAGCCAATACCGTTTAAGGCTCGGTATCATGGAAGCAGTCAGAGATTAACAGACTAGTCCAGTGAGACAGGATCACGGCATGGCAGTAAAGCTGGTCGTCCGATTAATAAAGGGAATGAAAAGAGAAAGCGAGATAAGAAAAGGTTAGGGTCGGTATGAGAAAGGTTTACTGATAAGGAGTGAGGGAGCCAACGAGGCTTTCCAGGTGATGTAAGCAAGACGTCGAGTCAGCCGAACCAAGGTTTGTAACGTGGAATAACTCTAAGTAAAAGTGGAAACAAGTGGCTGATCAAGCGAGACTAGATTAGTCGGCGCGTAGGAATAGCACGTAAATTAAAGGCAGGAAAAGAGGCTGTAACAAAAGGTGAACGAGTCTAGCAGCCTCACGTAGTAAGGGATCAAGAGCGTTGAGTCTGTATAGCGTATACCACTTAAGTCAGAGTAGCATATCAGCAATCAGAGAGAAGGAAACTGATCGGTGGACTAGATCACCACACCGCCAGTTGAAGAACAATTGAGAACAGAGCGCGATTAAACATAAGTTAGCGACAGGATGCGAAGGGTTTATTCACGATGGGTAAGAGAAGTCCAATAGGCTCTCTAGGTAATGTAAAGGGATAGTAGAGTCAGACGAGCCAAGAGAGGTGACGTCTCAGAAGTCTGAATAAATCCGGAGAGCAGGAGGCCGATCGGGTAGGACTTGATTAGTCGGCGCGTGTGGATAAGGACATGTAGTAAAGGTAAGAAAGGAGCCAGCAGTAAATGGTGAGCAAGTCAAGCAGGCTCTAAATTTAAGGGAAACATCATGTTAAGACTACGGGGCGCATACCGCGTAGGTCTTAATAGCATAGTAGCAGACTGAGGGAAACAGACTAGGCAAGTGAGCCAATATCACGGCAATGCAGTAAAGCCGGACGTCCGATAAGAAAGGGATTGAAAACAGAAAGCGAGAGAAGAAAAGGTTAGGGTCGCGGTGAGAAGGGTTTATTGGTAAAGAGTGGAAAAGCCCACGAGGCTCTCCAAGTAGTGTAAACAGCACCATTAGGTCAGCCAAACCAATAGAAGTGATGTCTCAGAAGTCCAAATGAATTCAGTGAATACGAGGCCAACTAAGCGGTATTGGATTAATCGGCGCTTTAGGACTAGGTCGTAAAATACAGATAAGAAAGAGGCTATAACAATAATGAGGGTACCAGTCTATAAGTCCCTCAGAGTAGGGGTAGTAGATTTGACTCAGCGGAGCCAATACCGTTCAAGGCTCGGTATCATGGAAGCAGTCAGAGATAAACAGACTAGTCCAGTGAGACAGGATCACGGCATGGCAGTAAAGCTGGTCGTCCGATTAAAAAGGGGAATGAAAACAGAAAGCGAGATGAGAAAAGGTTAGGGTCGGTATGAAAAGGTTTACTGATAAGTAGTGAGGGATCCCACGAGGCTTTCCAGGTGATGTGAGCAAGACGTCGAGTCAACCGTACCAAGGTTTGTAACGTGGAATAACTCTAAGTAAAAGTGGAAACAAGTGGCTGATCTAGCGAGACTAGATTAGTCGGCGCGTAGGAATAGCACGTAAAATTAAAGGCAGGAAAAGGTCCGCAACCATAGAGGTTGAGCGAGTCAAGCAGAATCTCCGGGTAGGGGGACAAGAGCGCTAAGTCTGCATAGCGCATACCACTTAAGTCAGAGTAGCATTGGAGCATAAAAGAGAAAGATGCAAGTCAGTGGGACTAAATCACCACAGAGCAGTAAGATCGTGCACTCCAATTGAAGAAATTAAAGCACAGCGCGATAATAAGAGTTGGGGTCAGGATGGGAAATGTTTTTTAACAAAAGATGGGAAAAACCCACGATGCTCTCCAGGTAATGTAATCAGGTAGTTGAGTCAACCGAACTAAGAGAGATTACGTCTCAGAAGTCTGGATAAATCCGGAGAGCAGGAGGCCGTTCGGGTAGGACTTCAGGGGGTTGGGGGAACAGAGATTTTGGAAAGCAGAGCTAGAGTAATAATGGCTCGGAAGTCGGGAAGCAGTCAGAAACGGGGCTGGTCAGCCGAGGGTAGATTAGAGCCAGGTCCGAAGTGATATCCGTCCAATTGAAAAAGTAATGCAGATTGCGAACAGGGAAGCGCTCTATTGAGGTGAAGTGGAAAAGCCAACGATGTTTTCAAGGAGATGTGAGCAGACCGATATGTCTGCCCATCCCTAATCATTAGGGTCACAGTAGTAGGAAGCAGAGACCACTGATACGAGATTAGAATATCAGCTCAAAGAGTGAAATATGTAGTAATATGCAGTAATGTGTGTCATAAGATAAAAAGCTTTAGGGATGGCAGCGTGCATATGAAAAGCCAGATAGCATGACAGGGAAAGTCTCGGGACGAGGGGAACAAAGTGTTTGTAATGTAGAGCCTAGAGTAATAACGTCTCGGGTAAGGGTGAGGACGGTTTTATTGTTAAAGGGTGTAAAATTTAACGAGGCCTCCGAAGGCATTTGTACAGTCAATTAGGTCAACCGAACCAGAAGTGGCAACGTCTCAGAAGTCTGAATGAATCCGGAGAACAAGAAGCCGATCTAACAAGCCTGGAATAGTCGGCGTGTTAGGATTAGGACGTATAATAGAGATGAGAAGAGAGCCATATTAATAAAGGGTGAATGAGTCAAGGATGCTCACGGAGTTAGTAAGATAATAAAGATTGAGCATATCTTGCAGGCACCTGAGGTGAGGGGAACATAGCAATGAGTCAACGGAGCCTAGCCTGTTTTTATCTTCGTAGTTTTGAAGGTAGCCAGAAGAAAAATAGACTGGTCAGATGAGACTCGGTCAGGGCACGGTACTGAGAGTTAGCAGTCCGATGGAAGGAATGAATACAACGAAGTAAGGAAAGAAGAGGGTCAGAGTGAAGAAAGCTTTACTGATTAGGAGTGGCGGAGCCGACGAGACTCTCTAAGGTACTGTGGACAAGGTAGTTGGTCTTCTTAATATTGGCCAGTATCGTCACAGGAGTCAGAAAGCAGGAGCCGAAATACACGAGGCTGTATTAGTCGGCGCATTGAGCTTTAATATTACAGTTACGTTGGGAAGACAAATGGAGAGTGTCAGCATAAATGGACATGTTAGTTATGGGGGAGTTTACATTAGTTATTTAGGTATAAGCACTCGGGGTGAGGGAAATGGTGTTTTGGTTGCACCGAACCTGTACCGTTTACAGTTCAGTGCTCTGTAGGCAGTCAGAAAGTAGGAGACTGGTCAGAGGAAATCAGGTCAGCACACTGTGCTGGGTTACTGATAAGGTGTGGAAGGGTAACTAGGGAGGGGAACAGAGTGTTCGGTCTTCCGAACAATGACCGGTACGGTCAAAATATTCAGAGAGAGTCCGCAGAAATGGGCAGGTTAGAGATGGAGGTAGCTATGTTAAAAAGGGTGAGCAAGACCAGCAGGCTCTTGAGAAGAGGGGGTATAGCCAGAAGGCTACAGAATCGTGCTGGTAGTCTGGAGTAAGTCAAAGAGAAGCAAGCCAGTCAGATGAGACTAGGGCAAGGCAGGGCACTGGCAAACGACAGTCCGCTGCGAATGTATGCATAAAGGAAATTTAGACCTCTAGTGACTGAATCGATGAGTCGTTGAAAAGTCTGGGCTGCGTTGCGAAGACCGAACAGCATACGCAAAAATTCGAACAGCCCGAACGGCGTGATTACAGCAGTCTTCGGGATGTCTTCCTCAGCGACTGCAATCTGGTGATCCGCGCGAACCAGATCGATTTTCGAGAACACTCGGGTGCCGCGCAGGCTGGCCGTGATGTTCTGAATGTGAGGAATCGGATATCGGTCGGGAAAAGTAACGTTATTGGGCGCGCGGTAATCACCACATGGACGCCAGTCTCCTGACGTTTTGGGCACCATGTGGAGCGGCGACGCCCAGGGACTTTTAGACGGGCGAATGATGCCTAGTTCAAGCATGTGCTCGAATGCTGCGCGAGCAATTTTCAACTTGTCAGGGGTCATTCGCCTGGCTTTGGCAAAAACAGGCGGACCTTTCGTAACGATGTGCTGTTTCGCAGCATCAGTGGCGGATGAAAACGGAGCCATTGCACGAAAGGCTTGCGGGAACTTGGTATTAAACATCTGACCGATAGGCGAGCTTGACAGGTTGGCGTATACAGGACTGATTGACTCTATGTCGGTCAAAGTACCTATAACTGCCAGGTTTGTTTGGCGGTCGATCAGACGGCGTTGCTTCGCGTTAACAAGCAAATCGAAGTGCTGCAGGAAGTCAAGGCCAAGAATTGGCTTCTGCACATCTGCCACGAGAAAGATCCATTTAAATGAACATCATAGGTTTAAATTAAGCGTGCGTGAGCGTTGACCATATACGCGAATGGTGGTGCCGCTTGCTGCGCACAATGAACCGGTCGCCTCTTTGCTATCATTAGAACCACGTGGGATAACGCTGACTTCTGCGCCGGTGTCAACGAGATAGCACACTCCCGTACTGTGATCGGTGACAAAGAAAAGGCGACTGGTGGAAACTAACAAATTGGTGGTACACGAGCGCGGACTTACGAAAGCCATGCTGTGCAGTAGAAATCACATTCCGGTCGTCGAAGTAAAGGCTGAGAGCTCCCTTGAGAATCCGTTCCATGAAATTTACACATTACTGATGCTAGGCAAACGGGACGATAGTTTAGGTGGGTCTTGGCGATTCCCTCCTTTAAATATAGGCTTGACAATGCCCAGCTTCCAGGCTAATGGAAGGCGTCCGGTTTCAATAGAGCTCATTCGTACTCATACGACAATAGATGTCTGGGTAAAGGGTGATTTTAATGTTCCTGAGGTTGATTGGCGCCATTTTCTGCACTGCAGCGTCCGGAGGTTTGTCTAGTGATCCCCTGACCTATCCTTACAAGCATCCCTTCAGCAGTTTGTACAAAGCTCAATTAGATTCATGGAGGGCAAAATTCTTCCATTTTAGACCTCATCTTTGCGAAATCGCTGGACTTTGTACGATATGTAGTGTATGATTCCTCATTGGGCTCTAGCGAGCACGTCTGCCTATTATTCAAATGCGCCTTAAGACGGGGAAGTGGAGTGTATGGTCAGAAGACCAACTATCTGGCGCGCTGTTTTTCAAGCAATCACGGACAACGCTGCAAATCAACCCTGTGTCGTGTCAGAAGCTGGACACCGTCCAGGTTGCTTGGGAAAAGTTCAAGTCGTTTCTTGTAGGACTAGTTAATACCAGTCCGAGACGATGCGCGGAATTAAGCGCGGATATCAGAAGGCAATTGGAGTCGGACACAGCGGACTGTATTCGATGGGCTACAACAAGAAACGGACGGATGAAGCAAGACGAGAGAGTACACGTGAGCGCGGGAACTTACAAGGCGGTTGTGTGTGGAGCCGGTTGTAAGATTAAAACAAAAAGGAGTAATGTACAATCGGTCAACAAGTAAATTGTGCATGAAAGATAAGAGTTATCTTTCTGGGCGCTACAGAGCTCCCCCTAGAAGGCTGAACTTAGGAAGCTTTCGAAATCGAAAAGGAATGTTGGAACAAGGTTCGTAGGGCAAAATCGTGCAGAGTAAAAATGGGCGTGCGTTCGGGTAAATGGGGGTTCGTCGGAAGTCGGAGTCCGCTGTGCCGTTTATGATTTGTTTATGATTCGTTTATGATTTGTTTTGTGACCCTAATGAACAGGGGTCGGCAGACCAAATGGTCTGTTCATACCACGTCGGGAATATCGCTGACTTCTCCACTCATCAATGAAAACTTTTCCTTTTCTCATTTTGTATGCATTCCTTTTTCCACCGGTCCTGGCAACTCTCCGGATTTGGCACTACTCTAGCGGCGTCCGACCAGCCTCCTGCTTTCTGACTACTTCCTTACATTCCAAACATTAATGATCTAGGCTCTGTTGTCCTGGTGCTCTGTCCCCCTTATCCCGAGACCGATCCTCGGCATGCAACCGCCTTTTCATATAGTCACTTGCTTCCCAAACTGCTTTCTGATGACACTCATTACTTGTTCCCACCTTACTTTGGAGGCATAGCTTCAGCCTGCTGACTTACCCGGGTTTGACTGTACGCTCTCCTGTCTTCTGACATCGCTCGGACTTCTGTGATCTATGATCTAGACTCTGCCGACGAAAGTCTGTTACCCTCACTGCAGGACCACCGCTGGGCATGATTGAACCTCATTATCATGTCCCCTTTTTTCCTTAACATGTCCATTTCTGTTGATGCTCTCTGTCAGCACTTAGACTTTACTAATACGACTTTCACCCTACTAGCTGACATTCTGGGCTCGTCTCAACGATCTCGTAACTTCCGACTTCCGTGACCCTAATGAACAGAAACCGTAAGCTCCAACGGTCTGCGCACAGCACCTGGAGCATATCGTTGGCTTGCTTTTTCTTTCTCTTCTCACCCATAGAGCTTTTTTTCCACTCTAGCCTGACTTATCTGGTTCTGGCTGTACGGCATCTTGCCTTCTGGCCTCTCTCGAATTTCTGAGTTCTAAATGATCTAGTCTCTGCAGGCGCAATGCTCTGTCTCTTCCGCCTCCAGAGCACTGCTGCTCATGATTCATCACTAGTATATCCGCTTTTATCTTTAACACTTCTATCCTGTTGACGCTCTGTTAACTTTCTGACATTTATAATACGGCTTGCTCTCCATGAGCCGATATCCTCATCTCATCTCCATGGTCTCCTGCTTTCCGAATACTGAGCCCATACTTTTGAACCACCGACTGGTCCAAAGGTCTGTTCGCAACACCTCGAGATTTTTGTAAGCTCTTTCACTTCCCCTTAAGTGTCTCCTTCACGATTACATTCTTTCATTTTCGCACTCTGTCTGCCTTCCTTTATCCATTGGACGGATAACACTTCGGGCCTGGCTCCACTCTAGCCTGGACGGACCAGTCCCCTATTGTCTGACTGTTTCCAGAAATCAGAGACGCACCTGTTCTAGGCTGTGCAGTCACAACACACCCTGTCCCTCAGCGTGAGAGCTTCGTTTGATATGCTAACGGGCTTTTATATAGTCTCTGTAGTCCCGCAAATTTACTTTCTCGCGACATTCACTACTGTTATCCCCACTTTAATCTGACTGCCTAGCTACATCTTGCTGACTTATCCAGTCTCATCTAAACGCTCTTTTGCTTTCTGACCCCTCCCCAAACACTCCTGCTTCATCTTCAACCTTTCATTCTTTACTGATCCGTGTTCCGCTCGATTCTCGTCGTGTTTCGCCACTTATGTTATACGTGTATATGCGATATTTAAATAACAATTACATGCATAGTGGTACAATAGTTCAAGCATCGCCACAATTGATTGACTGCATTCCAGATGCATTCCTTTCTTCTGTCTTTGTGGCTGTCTCTGTTCGTTTCCTTTTTCTTCCGAGTATGTCACAGGTACGGCGACACGCACCCAAGGAACTGTCCACCGTTTCGACAACAATACAAGGCACACAGTTCCTCTACCTGGACATGAGCGGAAAATTATCAACCTTTTTAAAACTTACTAACCGGACAAATCAATCAATTCTTCCGCGGCATGAACCACTGAGTCCAATTTACCTAACAACACCTATTCCACATATCTCTTGACTGGAGGACTTTCGACTACGGAAGGCACATTCTCCTGCCAAAACGAAGCTTGAACAATCGGTCATTCTAAGCTCTTCAATCCGCTTTGACCGCTCAAATGGCCGTGGTTACCACAATCTCTAATCAATTTCACTACATACCCCGGGGGATCTGCGATTCTTTCTTCGGAACCTATCCTGTCCTCCAAGACTTCAACATATTTCAACGTATATTCTTCGAGGCTTCACGTGGTTCTGCAGATGATCAACACATCATATCCAGAAAGAATGCTTAGTTCCTGACCTACCGATCTGGAACAGGAGAGGACCCAGGCACGCAATGGCCACTCGCATAGCGCATCAGTCAGCAGTCAGCGGTACTTGACTGCGAATAACGGAGCAAAAGAACGTTCAACAAGAAACATAGCCAGTTACAACTTGCCATTCAATGGATTGGCGGCAGTGTTTCAGGACGTGGTGGGTTTTCGCCTGGCAAGCGTTCTCCCTATAAAAAGCCACAAATGTCCGTTTAACAACACTGCAAAGTGGCGAATGTTACTCGCCACCGAATAAAGTCACAGCCCATAACTTCACACTGGCAGCTCAATTAGAATCATCATACTGGATAGCTTGCTCTTCAATTATCTTCCAATGGATCACTCAGGATTCTTTATCTATTATTACTCGAGGTATGACTGCGATATATGGCAGAGCGATTATGTCCAAACAAATGGATCCCGATCCCACTACAACCAAATCGTTCTTTCGCATGTTCACCATCGCACAGCTCCAAGCATGGACATATGAACAATTTTCTACTGTCACTACAGTTCCCATAAAATGTCTGTACAGCTGTACATACCTGATCATGCCTCAACTGGCGTGCCTCGCATAGTCGAGAATAAATATTTATTTATTTATTTATTGAATGCAGTGCATGATGCATTTCAGCGATCCGTTGGAGCGGGCTTGTCGGAATACAAAATCTGGCTAGCCCTGAAAAAGGCCGACAGGACCCCAACCTCCGCTGCTGCAAAACGGTGCGCTTGGGAGTGGTCTCTCCCCCCGCCGCACCCCGCCCCGCGCCAAAACGACCCTCGTCCCACGTAGAAAATGACCATGGTCCCACGGAGAAGTGACCCACGTCTCGCGGAGAAGCGACCCTCGTATCGCGGCGAGGCGATCCTCGTCCCGCGAAGAAGCGATCCTCGTCCCGCGGAGAGGCGACCAGTGTTCGTGTCAGGGTCCTCGAAAACATTCCTCATGTGGGCCAGTCGATGGAAGGGGAGGGTTGAGGCATGTAAAGAGGAGAAAATAGAAAAACGCGCAGAAAACGCCAAAAGGAACAAAAGAATGGGCTGCGTGTTTAAATATTTTTTGGTTTTTGAATATTTTTTTGAAAAAGTTTTTTCGGTTTTTGATCCTTTTGTTTGTTTTTAAGAAGTTAATAAATAAATAAATAAATAGTATATTCTCGGTAAAACGAGACACACCTGTAAAGGCGTGATCAAATATGCATGCAAGCATAGCTTCTGTGGAATGTTAAAACATTTCGTTTTAATGAAAGTTATAAAAGAAAGATGTTGTCCGTATGAGTGAGCATACTGTCAGGTAATAGTCAGACCCAGGGACATTATGGCGCTGTGGCGCGCAAAAATCCGTCAAAACACAAGTTGGGGGTAATTTCGCCAGGTAGTGATCCGTGAGCACAGGAGCCTAAACAAGGCTTTTTGCAACCAATAACCATTCCGAGACGGAGATGATCTGTGCTCCAACAAAGCATTCTTCATAACCGAATTAGTTGCACAGGTTCGATGTAGAAGGCTGGGGACTGTGTCAGTGTGAAATGCTTAGCTGTGACTTTATTTTGTGGCGAGTCACATCCGCCACGTTGCAGTGTTGTTAAGCGGACATTTGTGGCTTTTTATAGGGAGAACGCTTGCCAGGCGAAAACCCACCACGTCCTGGAACACTGCCGTAGCTTTCGTTGAAGAGTAGTGCAAGTCGGTTATGCATCGTATAGACCGATTTTGCATTATATTATTCGCAGTCGGTTGACAGCCAAAATTCTTCGTTGGTTGGCCGAATGGCTTAGTTCTGATACGGCAGCAGTCGTTGAAGCTGGTCAATGATGCAAGATTCGAAGAGTCGAATGATAATGATGCAGGTGAGTAAACACATTGTTAATAGAGGCCTGCTCTTCTAGTATATTCATGCTCGGCTCGCAATCCATGTCCAGCTATCCTCGCTGGACTTGTCATTGGGGCCGGTGAGTGAAGTTTTTCTTGTGGCTAAATATGTCCTTAACAGGTAAAAACGCCATTCACCGCAAATTGGATTTGGGATTCCTGCAAATGTAAGTAAGCGTAACTGTTTCCATAGCCAAGTGAAAATTCCATGGAAGACCATCGGAATAGCCACGTATACGTGCGCAACGCAGTCCGTGAAATGACATCAGAATAGCTCCAGGTGACTGGCGAATAGGAATGTTTGGGGCAGTGAAGGTAATCACGCCAGAGTTGTTTGTCTTCGATTGTGGAACGGGGGATCCATGTACATATATTATTCCAGGTGAGTAAATTGTTCTCTGAGTACGAGGCAAGCTAAACCCATTTGTTTAGCCCCCATGAAGGTAGCGCCTCCGGAATGGCGGAATGAGCTCCATTTGGACCAGTGTGTGGTTTTCATTTCCTGGAGAAAGGACCAAGCGTTTTGAGGATGGTTCGGCCAGTCCCAGTGGATAAACCTTCTTGTTTTGGCGGATGTACCTGTGGGAATCTCGGGAAAAACGGGCAACGGACAAGAGGTGGCCAAACACAGACAGCAATGAATCAAGAAACAATAACACAGACTGGTAGCGCTCACCGGTGCCTATGGTACATTCAAACTTATGTAATTTTGTTTAGTATACATAATTCGCAAGCGCGTTCTATACATTACGTCGCTGGTGTGACTCAGACTACAGCTACTACGTGGGAAGAAGGTTCTGCACGCGCAGGGTCAAAAGACCGATATAACAAAGCGTTTTAACAAAAGTTAAGCGAATGATGCGATGGTTTTAGAGAAACAGGTAAACCGATGATGATGGCAGAAACCAGAATGCGAGAGGCCTCTTAAGTGAAACTGAGGACAACTAGGTTGAGACCGAATGCGGGAGCAAGATAGGTAGAGCAACGTTCAAACTGGAAAAGGAATTTCAAGGAATCGGCTAGGAGCGAATGAATGCTGACGGCAATACGAGGAGTAGTTCATAAGAGTAATTACACTAAAGCGTTCATGACTCTACAGTCCAAAAGCCTTGAGAATCTAGGAAAATGGTCACAAGGGGCCAAAACTGCCGTGCATTGGGTGTCGTTATGACACGTAGGGTCTCAGTAGTAAACCATTGCGAGCATAAGGTAAAGAGCATAGGAATAGGAAGAGTGGTAAGTTGAGCATACTAATGGGAGTACTAGTCAAGCTACACTTAGCAATGGTCCGAGTGCCGCCAATACTCAGGAACGAGCTCAGAGCAAATGAGATCATGAGCACGAGGATAACTTGGATAGGCGCAATGAGTGTAATCTGTGAGAATATAAATTGGAGCGCAATAAGAAAAAAGCCCAAGGATAATAGGAATTAAAAGCTGGCAGAAAGTTACAGACGGGTCAGGTAAGAGAGGAAACGGCAGGAGAGTAAAGCCGGACGTCCGAGTTAAAAAGAAATGAAACCAGAAAGCGAGAGAAGAAAGGTTAGGGTCGGGGTGAGAAGGGTTTATTGGTAAAGAGTGGAAAAGCCCACGAGGCTCTCCAAGTAGTGTATACAGCACCAATAGGTCAGCCAAACCAATAGAAGTGATGCCTCAGAAGTCCAAATGAATTCAGTGAATACGAGGCCGACTAAGCGGTATTGGATTAATCGGCGCTTTAGGACTAGGTCGTACAATGAAGATAAGAAAGAGGCTATAACAATAATGTGGGGTAATAGAGTCAACTCTGCGGAGCCAATACCGTTTAAGGCTCGGTATCATGGAAGCAGTCAGAGATTAACAGACTAGTCCAGTGAGACAGGATCACGGCAGGGCAGTAAAGCTGGTCGTCCGATTAATAGGAGGAATGAAAAGAGAAAGCGAGATAAGAAAAGGTTAGGGTCGGTATGAAAATGGTTTACTGATAAGGAGTGAGGGAGCCAACGAGGCTTTCCAGGTGATGTAAGCAAGACGTCGAGTCAGCCGAACCAAGGTTTGTAACGTGGAATAACTCTAAGTAAAACTGGAAACAAGTGGCTGATCAAGCGAGACTAGATTAGTCGGCGCGTAGGAATAGCACGTAAAATTAAAGGCAGGAAAAGAGGCTGTAACAGAAGGTAAACGAGTCTAGCAGCCTCACGTAGTAAGGGATCAAGAGCGTTGAGTCTGTATAGCGTATACCACTTAAGTCAGAGTAGCACATCAGCAATCAGAGGGGAGGAAACTGATCGGTGGACTAGATCACCACACCGCCAGTTGAAGAACAATTGAGAACAGAGCGCGATTAAACATAAGTTAGCGACAGGATGAGAAGGTTTTATTCACGATGGGTAAGAGAAGTCCAATAAGCTCTCTATGTAATGTAAAGGGATAGTAGAGTCAGACGAGCCAAGAGAGGTGACGTCTCAGAAGTCTGAATAAATCCGGAGAGCAGGAGGCCGATCGGGTAGGACTTGATTAGTCGGCGCGTGTGGATAAGGACATGTAGTAAAGGTAAGAAAGGAGCCAGCAGTAAATGGTGAGCAAGTCAAGCAGGCTCCAAACCTAAGGGAAACATCATGTTAAGACTACGGGGCGCATACCGCATAGGTCTTAATAGCATAGTAGCAGACTGAGGGAAACCGACTAGGCAAGTGAGCCCATGTCACGGCAATGCAGTAAAGCCGGACGTCCGATAAGAAAGGGCTTGAAAACAGAAAGCGAGAGAAGAAAAGTTTAGGGTCCGGGTGAGAAGGGTTTATTGGTAAAGAGTGGAAAAGCCCACGAGGCTCTCCAAGTAGTGTAAACAGCACCATTAGGCCAGCCAAACCAATAGAAGTGATGTCTCAGAAGTCCAAATGAATTCAGTGAATACGAGGCCAACTAAGCGGTGTTGGATTGATCGGCGCTTTAGGACTTGGTCGTAGATTACAGATAAGAAAGAGGCTATAACAATAATGAGGGTACCAGTCTATAAGTCCCTCAGAGTAGGGGTAGTAGAATTAACTCAGCGGAGCCCATGCCGTTCAAGGCTCAGTATCATGGAAGCAGTCAGAGATAAATAGACTAGTCCAGTGAGACAGGATCACGGCAGGGCAGTAAAGCTGGTCGTCCGATTAAAAGGGAATGAAAACAGAAAGCGAGATGAGAAAAGGTTAGGGTCGGTATGAAAAGGTTTACTGATAAGTAGTGAGGGAGCCAAGGAGGCTTTCCAGGTGATGTGAGCAAGACGTCGAGTCAGCCGAACCAAGGTTTGTAACGTGGAATAACTCTAAGTAAAACTGGAAACAAGTGGCTGATCTAGCGAGACTAGATTAGTCGGCGCGTAGGAATAGCACGTAAAATTAAAGGCAGGAAGAGGTCCGCAACCATAGAGGTTGAGCGAGTCAAGCAGAATCTCCGGGTAGGTTGACAAGAGCGCTAAGTCTGCATAGCGCATACCACTTAAGTCAGAGTAGCATTGTAGCATAAAAGAGAAAGATGCAAGTCAGTGGTACTAAATCACCACAGAGCAGTAAGCTCCTGCACTCCAATTGAAGAAATTAAAGCACAGCGCGATAATAAGAGTTGGGGTCAGGATGGGAAATGTTTTTTGACAAAAGATGGGAAAAACCCACGATGCTCTCCAGGTAATGTAATCAGGTAGTTGAGTCAACCGAACTAAGAGAGATTACGTCTCAGAAGTCTGGATTAATCCGGTGAGCAGGAGGCCGTTCGGGTAGGACTTCAGGGGGTTGGGGGAACAGAGATTTTGGAAGGCAGAGCTAGAGTAATAATGGCTCGGAAGTCGGGAAGCAGTCAGAAACGGGGCTGGTCAGCCGAGGGTAGATTAGAGCCAGGTCCGTAGTGATATCCGTCCAATTGAAAAAGTAATGCAGGTTGCGAACAGGGAAGTGCTCTATTGAGGTGAAGTGGAAAAGCCAACGATGTTTTCAAGGAGATGTGAGCAGACCGATATGTCTGCCCATCCCTAATCATTAGGGTCACAGTAGTAGGAAGCAGAGACCACTGATACGAGATTAGAATATCAGCTCAAAGAGTGAAATATGTAGTAATATGCAGTAATGTGTGTCATAAGATAAAAAGCTTTAGGGATGGCAGCGTCCATATGAAAAGCCAGATAGCATGTCAGGGAAAGTCTCGGGACGAGGGGAACAAAGTGTTTGTAATGTAGTGCCTAGAGTAATAACGTCTCGGGTAGGGGTGAGGACGGTTTTATTGTTAAAAGGTGTAAAATTTAACGAGGCCTCCGAAGGCATTTGTACAGTCAATTAGGTCAACCGAACCAGAAGTGGCAACGTCTCAGAAGTCTGAATGAATCCGGAGAACAAGAAGCCGATCTAACAAGCCTGGAATAGTCGGCGTGTTAGGATTAGGACGTATAATAGAGCTGAGAAGAGAGCCATATTAATAAAGGGTGAATGAGTCAAGGATGCTCACGGAGTTAGTAAGATAATAAAGATTGAGCATATCTTGCAGGCACCTGAGGTGAGGGGAACATAGCAATGAGTCAACGGAGCCTAGCCTGTTTTTATCTTCGTAGTTTTGAAGGTAGCCAGAAGAAAAATAGACTGGTCAGATGAGACTCGGTCAGGGCACGGTACTGAGAGTTAGCAGTCCGATGGAAGGAATGAATACAGCGAAGTAAGGAAAGAAGAGGGTCAGAGTGAAGAAAGCTTTACTGATTAGGAGTGGCGGAGCCGACGAGACTCTCTAAGGTACTGTGGACAAGGTAGTTGGTCTTCTTAATATTGGCCAGTATCGTCACAGGAGTCAGAAAGCAGGAGCCGAAATACACGAGGCTGTATTAGTCGGCGCATTGAGCTTTAATAGTACAGTTACGTTGGGAAGACAAATGGAGAGTGTCAGCATAAATGGACATGTTAGTTATGGGGGAGTTTACATTAGTTATTTAAGTATAAGCACTCGGGGTGAGGGAAATGGTGTTTTGGTTGCACCGAACCTGTACCGTTTACAGTTCAGTGCTCTGTAGGCAGTCAGAAAGTAGGAGACTGGTCAGAGGAAATCAGGTCAGCACACTGTGCTGGGTTACTGATAAGGTGTGGAAGGGTAACTAGGGAGGGGAACAGAGTGTTCGGTCTTCCGAACAATGACCGGTACGGTCAAACTATGAGGTAAATATGAGGTAAATATATACAATATCTACAAAGTTAAAGTATTTACACTGTACATAGTCGGAGAAGCGAACGGGCTTACGTAGCTCCCGACCACGGCGATTGGTCGTGGGAGGCGGCGGACTAGGTTCAGGGATGTCGGGACTGCTGAAGTTTGCAGACCGTGATCGTGGTCTGGTTGGACTTCATTAGCCTGCGGAAAATTGGTACGGTGCGTTGTGACGTTGCACGAGGCACTACTAGAAGTAGGCGAGGTAGTTTCTTCCATAAAGGCGGGTTTCATACGGTCGATGGTGACGACTTCGTGTCGACCACCGCGGTCAATAGTGTACGCCTTACTCGCAAGATGCAGCACCTTGAAGTGTCCTATGTACGGCGACTGAAGAGGCTGTCGAACACCGTCTGCGCGAAGAAGGACGTGTGAACACGTAGACAGCTTCTCGGGCATGTACACGGGTATCTTCGGCGATCGAGGAGCGGGTGGACGTAGCTCACGCATCTGGTGAGCCAATCGATCAGTGTAACCCGTGGTCAAAAGTGGAAGTACATGGGGCTGGTGCTACCAGCTGTCCGGGCAACCGCAGCGTGCAACCGTAGACAAGCTGCACTGGTGTGGCGTCGAAGTCGGTCTTAACCGTGTTTCTTAAGCCTAGGAGAACGAGGGAAGCGTTTCAGACCATGAAGGATCTGCGTGCGCACGTAGCGCTGCCTTCAACTGGCGGTGAAAACGCTCCACCATGCCGTTAGCGGCCGGATGATGCGCTTTCGTCTGAACGTGGCGACAGCCTAAATCCTTAAGCAACATGTCAAATGTCAACGAGATATGTGACCCTCGATCGGTGGTCACGATGGCGGGACAGCCGTATTGAGCTACCCGGCGCTCCATAAAAGCTTTCGCTACCGTTTCCGAGGAGCAATTTGGGATGGGGACGACCTCAGGCCATCTAGTAAATCGATCGATGCAGGTCAGTAGATATACAGAGCCTTTGGAAGGCGGCAGAGGACCTACGAGGTCGACGTGCATGTGATGAAAGTGTGCGTCTGGCGTGGGAAACGTGCCTAATGGGCTTCTCGTGTGCTTGTGCACCTTCGCGCGTTGACACGGAAGGCAAGCACCTGCCCAAGTACGGACGTCCCGATTAACATTGCGCGAAACGAATCGTGCGGTTACGAGTTTAGCCTGTGCACGAACCCCTGGATGGGAAAAGCCTTGCAACGCGTCGAACACGGTTTGCCGAAACTCGCGTGGGTCGACTGGGCGCGGGGTGCCCATAAATCGCAGAGTATTGTTCCGTCTGATGATGTCAGCGGAACGGGTCCTATATCCAATGAGGGAGACCTGCGTAGTGGATCAAGCTCAGGATCTTTGAGTTGTGCTGTGGTCATGACTGCCAAGTCAATAACAGTGTCGGCGTCAGCGGAGATAGCTTGGATGCGAGAAAGTGCGTCGGCGACGGCGTTGTGCACACCTGAGACATGCCGTATATCGGTCATAAACTGAGCGATATATTCAAGGTGGCGCGACTCTCTAGGAGACTATCGGTCGGTAGTCGAGCCGAGCACGTAAGTCAGGGGTTTGTGGTCGGTGAAGACGACGAAGGAGCGGTCTTCTAGGATGTGTCGAAAATGACATATCGCTAGATATACGGCTAGTAGTTCCCTACCAAACGCGCTGCAGCGAGATTCCGTAGGTTGTAGACGGTTGGAGAAAAACGCTAAGGGTTGTCACGTGTCGGCTACTCATTGCTGCAAAACAGCTCCCACTGCCACGTCCGAGGCGTCAGTACTGAGGGACAGTGGGGCGGCCAGATCGTGATGCGCTATAGAAGCTATGTTGGCGATAGCCTCTTTCAGAGACTTAAAAGCAGTGCGTGCTGCGGCAGGAAAATCGAACTTCTTGAGTTTCCCTCGGAGAAGATCCGTGAGAAGTTGCATCAGAGAGGCGCACTTGGGTATAAATCGCCGGTAAAAGTTAACAAGGCCATCAAAACGCCTGCGCTGTTTGAAAACATGAGGCTCGAGGTAGTCGATGATGGCTTGAATTTTATCCTGCAGTGGCACGACGCCTGCAGAAGAGATACGACAGCCGAGGAAAATGACTGTATCGACACCAAACGAACACGTTTCTGCGTTCATCGTCACCCTGTGTTGATAAAGGAACAAAAATTGTTCGTACGTGGCGTATGTGCTCTTCTCGTGAAGAGCTTGCGATTAAAATGTCGTCAAGATACGCGTAAGCAAAGTCTAAACCGCGACAAACTTGGTCGATGAAACGCTGAAAAGTTTGCGCGGCGTTCTTTAGGCCAAATGGCATGCGCAGAAACTCGAACAAACCAAATGGAGTCGTCACGGCAGGTTAAGCGATGTCCGCTTCGGCTACCGTAATTTGGTTGTATGCGCGTACCAAGTCGATTTTGCTGAAGATACTTTTACCCGCCAGACTGGCGGGGCGATCCACTACGTGTGGGATCGGATAGCGATCGGACGTGGTAACCGTATTCCAGGATCGGTAGTCGCCGCAAGGGCGCCATTCCCCCATAACCTTCTATGGGATCATGTGCAGAGGAGACGCCCATGGGCTGTTGGACGGTCTGACGATACCAAGTTGAAGCATGTGGTCAAATTCGGCTCGTGCTGCCCGTAGCTTGTCTGGAGCAAGCCGTCTTGGTCGTGCGCTAACTGGTCGACCGCGCGTAACTATGTGGTGAGCGACCTCTGTCGTGACTGGTGGAAACTCTGCAGCCGGTCTAACCAGTCGCGGGTGTTCGGAGAGGAGGCTCAAGTAGTCGGACGGTGCGTCTGCGATCCGGAATACAGGGCTGATTATCGGGGCATCTGAAAGGACACCATCAATACCTAGTTTCGTACGATCGTCTAAAAGTCTGTGGCGACCAGCATCAACAAGCAACCCAAAATGTCGGAGGAAGTCGATACCGATAATTGCGAAGGGTACAGACGCAGCCATGAAGACCCACTGAAAATCGCGGTTTATCATGCGCTGACCGAATGAAGCTATCGGAGAACCGTTGGCCGCACGCAAATTGTACGTAGGCTTTGAGTGCTTGTCGCTAGCGGTCGCTGGAAGGACGCTGACTTCCGCTCCCGTGTCGATGAGGAAGGTGATGGAAGAAGGTCGACCCTAAATGTCAAAATGTCGGCTTGCTTGGTTGTTGAATGATACGTTTGTAGTGCTAGTATGCGGGATATTCGTTTTCCCTGAGTAGTGCCTAATGCAGGGAGCCCGACAACGTCTAGCTCTTCCACCGTATTGGCGGTGATACCAACCTACTTCTTCGACGGGTTTGACATTATCTGACTGAGAACTTGTAAGGAAAATGTTGCGCTTTCGTGCCAAACGTGACGTACCCGGTGCAGGCAGAGACGAGCAGCAATGAACGGTAGCCAAAACGTGATCAGCATTTGACCGTGGCACACGCTGCTTCGAAGCCTTCATTGCTGCTATCCTGCTGCAAAGTAAATAAATAAATAAATAAATTTTGTATTCTCGACTAAGCGAGGCACGCCTGCGCAGGCATGATCATGTTATGAGTACAAAATGTGATCAGTTAATGTACAATGGGATTGTTGCATATGTTTAAATATGAATGTATGTAAGTTTGCATGTAGGCGTTTTTAGCTTCGTTTATGGGATTGGCAAATTTTTCCTGTTGTTTTGCTTGAATGTGTTTGAATGTGTCGCCAGTGCTAAATGGAGGCTTCCTATCTGTGGACTTGAGGCGATTGTCCGGATAAGCGATGGGTGACTTTAGTTAGTGGCGAGTCACAACCGCCACGTCACAGTGTTGTTAAACGGACTTTTGTGGCTTTTTATAGGGAGAACGCTTGCCAGGCGAAAACCCACCACGTCCTGGAACACTGCCGCCGAACTATTTGCTGGAAGGGGGTAAACCCCAACCACCCAGCTGGCACCACGAGGAGGTTGTTCGGCCAGCCAGCCTGTGCAATTTCCTCGTCTTTAGAGTCGGATCGGTCTAGCTACCAGGAACCAACATGGGATTCGGTTTTCATCGGTGAGAAAACGTCACCGGAGTAACTGGTCGTCTGCTGCGGAAAACGCTCGGACGCAGCGTCTGCCTTGATAGCTAAGTCTTTCAGGGGTGCATCTATAAACATGGACAGCATTACCGGCAATGGCTCTGTGAGACGTGCAAACCACAGCTCCTTTATCCCTTCTTCGCTCAAGAATAAGGGACCAGCGATGCGCTGAAGTTCGCGGAGCAATGCCGACGGCTTGCGATCTCTAAGCTTGAGACCATTGAGCTGCTCAAATCGTGCTCGTGCGCTGGGTCGTAACTCTTTCAATATCGCTTGCTTCATCGTTTCATACTTTGCCTCATTCGATGGGCAGAATAGAATGTGTAGCGATTGTAAATAATTTGCTTATTTTGCATTTTCACGTTTACCTACTTCGCTGCAGTTGTTGTACAGCTTTGTTTTAATTAACTGTATATACACACACTTGGTTACGAGCTCGCTTTCCGTGGTTCTTCATTGGTTGCCGCTGGGTTGTTGTGATTGTGCGCATCTCTACCTGCTTGGTTCACGATCGGACTCTACGTCCACGTACATTTCGGCATACCTCGGGATTTACGGCCGTCCGACGCTAAGGTGCATCAGGATACTTTATATGTGAGGTGAACCTGACTGACTTGGTATTCCCTTTATCGGTTCCTCCATATAATTGGTGACCCCGCAGTTTTATTCAACATTTTGTGTGTATTTTTCTTCTTTTAACTTTACAATGTCTGATCACGCGCCTGCCAACAATGCTTCGGAACATTCCCTTGGACTCGTTTTGCCTTCATTTGACGTTTCTAACCCACGTGTTTGGTTTGTTCAAGTGGAAGCTATTTTCCGTTTTCGTAAGATTACATCCCAGTCCACAATGTTTTCATATGTGACTGCTCACTTACCGTCCAACATCGCCTCTGAAGTCATCGACTTTCTTGACCCTATGCCCCTAGAGTCCCCTATGATAAACGTAAGGCAGCTATATTAAAGCGCACTACAGCCTCAGACGAATCACGCCTTCAGCAGTTACTCTCTGGTGTTGAACTTGGAGATAGAACCCCGTCTCAGTTACTCCGACACATGCGTTCCCTCGTCGGTTCTTCCGCACTGGATGATTCCGTTCTCCACCAATTGTGGAGTAATTGTCTTCCTGCGAATACCACAGCTATTTTAGCTGTGCTTGCCGACGATCTTCCGCTAGACAAACTAGCAGAAGCTGCCGATAAGGTTCATGAACGCTTCATTAGAAGGTCGGTATCACATGTCACAGAGACTAGCTCAGGCAGCCCCTCCAGAACCACGCTACTTGATACAATCAGCGAGAGGCTTTCTAACTTAGAGCTCACCTTGTCCCATCTCAGACGCGACCGCGTTCCTTCGCGACGATCCGTTTCTCGATCCAGATGGTCCAGCAGCTCTCGTATACGGAAGTCTCACCGTTATTGTTATTATCACCACCGCTGCGCAGACGCAGCGCGTAAGTGTCGTCCAGGGTGTAAACACCCCAAAGCCTTTTCAACTCCTACGTCGGGAAACCACATGGCCAGCCAGTAACGGCGGCGGCTGTCGCTGGCTAGGCTATTAGTCGCCTGTTGTATGTATTTGACTCCACAACCAAACTTCACTTCTTGGTTGATACTGGTGCAGAAGTCAGCGTTCTACCCAGTTTTCTGGAAAAGCGCCCCATGCAACCAGCGGGTCCAATGCTTACGGCAGCTAATCAGACTAAAATCGCAACCTACGGCCAGAAATTACTTACTTTGAGTCTCGGATTACGGCGTAACTTCCCTTTCCTTTTTACCATCGCCGATGTGCAAAAGCCCATCATCGGAATCGACTTCCTCAGCAAGTTCGGTCTTGTGGTCGACCTCCGTTGTGGGAAATTGCGAGACGATACTACGTCTGTAAGTATCCCCTGCAAACATGCTTCAGTCAATACTCTCGGACTTTGCATCCTCATACCTGACGACTCACAGTATTCTTCATTGCTCCGACAATTTCCATCCCTAATTCGAGCAAGTAACGACACTTCCGATCCCAACCACGATGTACGCCATTACATCGAACGCTTTGAAAACCACGGGATAAACATCAACCCGGATAAATGCAAATTTGGTCAGCCAACCGTCGAATTTCTCGGTCACAAGATCGACGGTGAAGGTATTAAACCCCTCCCGGATAAATCTCAAGCAATCCTTGACTACCCGATGCCACAATCTGTCCGAAGCCTTCGCCGATTCCTCGGTATGATCAACTACTACGGCAGATTCATTCCCAACTGTGCTGATTTACTTCACCCGCTTACCGACTTATTGAAAGGAAACTCAAAGACGTTTACGATAACCCCAGAAGTTGAAGCCGCTTTCACGGCCGTTAAGCAGAAGTTCAGTGAGGTCACCTCTCTCCATCACTTGAACACCACTGAGGACGCTACACTTGTCCTCAAGACGGAGGCTTCAAGTTCTGCTGTCGGTGCAGTTTTGCAACAGTTAGTTGACAAATAAATAAATAAATAAATATTTATTCTCGACTATGCGAGGCACGCCAGTTGAGGCATGATCAGGTATGTACAGCTGTACAGACATTTTATGGGAACTGTAGTGACAGTAGAAAATTGTTCATATGTCCATGCTTGGAACTGTGCGATGGTGAACATGCGAAAGAACGATTTGTTTGGACATAATCGCTCGGCCATATATCGCAGTCATACCTCGAGTAATAATAGATAAAGAATCCTGAGTGATCCATTGGAAGATAATTGAAGAGCAAGCTATCCAGTATGATGATTCTAATTGAGCTGCCAGTGTGAAGTTATGGGCTGTGACTTTATTCGGTGGCGAGTCACATTCGCCACGCTGCAGTGTTGTTAAACGGACATTTGTGGCTTTTTATAGGGAGAACGCTTGCCAGGCGAAGACCCACCACGTCCTGAACCACTGCCGCCAATCCATTGAATGGCAAGTTGTAACTGGCTATGTTTCTTGTTGAACGTTCTTTTGCTCCGTTATTCGCAGTCAAGTTGCGTCCCATTTTTCTGCTGACTGATGCGCTATGCGAGTGGCCATTGCGTGCCTGGGTCCTCTCCTGTTCCAGATCGGTAGGTCAGGAACTAAGCATTCTTTCTGGATATGATGTGTTGATCATCTGCAGAACCACGTGAAGCCTCGAAGAATATACGTTGAAATATGTTGAAGTCTTGGAGGACAGGATAAGTTCCGAAGAAAGAATCGCAGATCCCCCGGGGTATGTAGTGAAATTGATTAGAGATTGTGGTAACCACGGCCATTTGAGCGGTCAAAGCGGATTGAAGAGCTTAGAATGACCGATTGTTCAAGCTTCGTTTTGGCAGGAGAATGTGCCTGCCGTAGTCGAAAGTCCTCCAGTCAAGAGATATAAATAAATAAACGGTATATTCTCTGTAAACGAGACACACCTCTAAAGGCATGATCAAATATGCATACAAGCATAGCTTCTTTGGAATATTAAAACATTTCTTTTCAATGAAAGGAAGATACGAAAAGATGAAGTCCATATGAGCGAGCATATTGACAGGTGATAGTCAGATCAAGGACCGTGATGGCGCTGTGGCGCGCAAAAATGTTTGCGTCAAGAACCAAGTGGGGGGTAAATTTGCCATGTAGTGATCCATGAGCACAGGAGCCCAAACAAGGTTTAGTGCAAGCAATGACCATTACGAAGCCGGGATGATCTGTACTGCACTAAAGCATTCTTCATAGCAGAATTAGTTGCACAGGTTGGATGTTGGAGGCTGAGGACTGCGTCAGTGTGAAATGTATAGCTGTGACTTTATTTTGTGGCGAGTCACATCCGCCACGTTGCAGTGTTGTTAAGCGGACATTTGTGGCTTTTTATAGGGAGAACGCTTGCCAGGCAAAAACCCACCACGTCCTGGAACGCTGTCGTATTTTCCGTTGAACTGTAGTGCTAGTCGGCTATGCATCTTATAGACCGATGTTGCACTCTATTATTCGCAGTCGGTTGAAAGCCAAAATTCTTCCTTCGTTGACCGAATGGCTTAGTAATGATCCGGCAGTAGTCGTCGAAGCCGGTCAATGATGTAAAAGAGTCGCAAAGCTGAATGAAATTGATGCAGGTGAGTAAACACATTGTTAATAGAGGCCTGCTTTTTCTATTATATTGTCCGGCTCGCAACGCGTGACCAACTATCCATACTGGACTTGTTATAGGGACGGTAAGTGCAGTTGTTTCTTGGGTCTGAATATGTCCATAACAGGAAAAAATGCTATTCTCCGCAAAGTGGACTAGTAACGTTTTCAAATGTAAGTGCAAGTGTCTCCATGGCCAAGTGAGAACTCCATGAAAGATCATCGGAAAAGCCGCTTATACGCGCAATGTGAAATAGGTATTGTTAGGTAAATTGGACTCAGTGGTTCATGCCGCGGAAGAATTGATTGATTTGTCCGGTTAGTAAGTTGTAAAAAAGTTGATAATTTTCCGCTCATGTCAAGGTAGAGGAACTGTGTGCCTTGTATTGTTGTCGAAACGGAGGACAATTCCTTGGGTGCGTGTCGCCGTACCTGTGACATACTCGGAAGAAAAAGGAAACGAACAGAGACAGCCACAAAGACAGAAGAAAGGAATGCATCTGGAATGCAGTCAATCAATTGTGGCGATGCTTGAACTATTGTACCACTATGCATGTAATTGTTATTTAAATATCGCATATACACGTATATCATAAGTGGCGAAACACGACGAGAATCGAGCGGAACACGGATCAGTAAAGAATGAAAGATTGAAGATGAAGCAGGAGTGTTTGGGGAGGGGTCAGAAAGCAAAAGAGCGTTTAGATGAGACTGGATAAGTCAGCAAGATGTAGCTAGGCAGTCAGATTAAAGTGGGGATAACAGTAGTGAATGTCGCGAGAAAGTAAATTTGCGGGACTACAGAGGCTATATAAAAAGCCCGTTAGCATATCAAACGAAGCTCTCACGCTGAGGGACAGGGTGTGTTGTGACTGCACAGCCTAGAACAGGTGCGTCTCTGATTTCTGGAAACAGTCAGACAATAGGGGACTGGTCCGTCCAGGCTAGAGTGGAGCCAGGCCCGAAGTGTTATCCGTCCAATGGATAAAGGAAGGCAGACAGAGTGCGAAAATGAAAGAATGTAATCGTGAAGGAGACACTTAAGGGGAAGTAGAAGAGCCTACAAAAATCTCGAGGTGTTGCGAACAGACCTTTGGACCAGTCGATGGTTCAAAAGTATGGGCTCAGTATTCGGAAAGCAGGAGACCATGGAGATGAGATGAGGATATCGGCTCATGGAGAGAAAGCCGTATTATAAATGTCAGAAAGTTAACAGAGCGTCAACAGGATAGAAGTGTTAAAGATAAAAGCGGATATACTATTGATGAATCATGAGCAGCAGTGCTCTGGAGGCGGGGGAGACAGAGCATTGCGCCTGCAGAAACTAGATCGTTTAGAACTCAGAAATTCGAGAGAGGCCAGAAGGCAAGAGGCCGTACAGCCAGAACCAGATAAGTCAGGCTAGAGTGGAAAAAAAGCTCTATGGGTGAGAAGAGAAAGAAAAAGCAAGCCAACGATATGCTCCAGGTGCTGTGCGCAGACCGTTGGAGCTTACGGTTTCTGTTCATTAGGGTCACGGAAGTCGGAATGTACGAGATCGTTGAGACGAGCCCAGAATGTCAGCTCGTAGGGTGAAAGTCGTATTAGTAAAGTCTAAGTGCTGACAGAGAGCATCAACAGAAATGGACATGTTAAGGAAAAAAGGGGACATGATAATAAGGTTCAATCATGACCAGCGGTGGTCTTGCGGTGAGGGTAACAGACTTTCGTCGGCAGAGTCTAGATCATAGATCACAGAAGTCCGAGCGATGTCAGAAGACAGGAGAGCGTACAGTCAAACCCGGGTAAGTCAGCAGGCTGAAGCTATGCCTCCAAAGTAAGGTGGGAACAAGTAATGAGTGTCATCAGAAAGCAGTTTGGGAAGCAAGTGACTATATGAAAAGGCGGTTGCATGCCGAGGATCGGTCTCGGGATAAGGGGGACAGAGCACCAGGAAAACAGAGCCTAGATCGTTAATGTTTGGAATGTAAGGAAGTAGTCAGAAAGCAGGAGGCTGGTCGGACGCCGCTAGAGTAGTGCCAAATCCGGAGAGTTGCCTGACCGGTGGAAAAAGGAATGCACACAGAATGAGAAAGGAAAAGTATTCATGGATGAGTGAAAATGTCAGCGATATTCCCGACGTGGTATGAACAGACCATTTGGTCTGCCGACCCCTGATCATTAGGGTCACATAAGTCGGAAGGTGGGTCGTTCAGACTAGACTAGAAGGTCCACTCATAAGGAGAAAGGCGTAATAGTAAGCTATGCATTTTGTCGGATCGAATCGGCAGAAATGGACACGTTAAGGATGAGAGAGGACATGATGATTGCGATTAGTCACGACCAGCAACGTTCTTGAGGTGAGGGTAACAAAGCGTTGCGTCGGCAGTGACAAGAACAGTGAGATCGCAGAAGCCCGAGAGAGGTCCGAAAAAAGGAGACCATTCCGCCTATCGCTGATCAATCGGGTCACAGCAGTCAAAAGCAAAGAGACCACTGAGACGGAAAAGCAGACTGATAAGTCTGCCCATCCCTGGACATTCGGGTCACAATAGTCAGAGACAAAGAGACTATTGAGACGAGATTAGAAAATCAGCTCAAAGAGTAAAAACCGTAGAATTTAGGTCTAAGTAATAAAGGGAAGCATCGGCAGAATAGGCACGTACACGAAGAAAGGGGACGTAGTAATAAGGATTAATCAGGGCCAACAATGCATTTCAGTTGAGGGATACAGTACGTTACGTCGGCAGAGCGTAGGTCATTGGGATCTCAGAAGTCCGAGTGGGTCAGAAGGCAGGAGACCATTCAGACGAGTCCGGATAGGCCAGCAAGATGAAGCAAGGCCACCAAATTAACTTGTGGATAGCCGAGGTGAGTGTCATAAGAAAAGGGACTACAGCGGCTATATGAAAGGCCAGTTAGCATGCCAAGGGAAGGTCTGGAGATAAAGGGAACAGAGTGTTTGGAATGTAAAGCCTCAGGTGATAACGTCCCGGATGTCAGGGAGCAGTGAGGAAAATAAGACTGTTCAACCGAGGATAGATTAGATCCAGGTGCGAAGAGATTTACGTCTAATTGAAAAATTAATGCAAATAGATTGCGAAAAGGAAAATACTCTTCAGAAGAGGTCGGAAAGCCAACGAGGTTCTCCGGGGTAAGGGAGTAGACCGATAAGTCTGCCTATCCCTGATCAATAGGGTCACAGTATTCAAAAGCAATGAGATCACTGAGACGGAAAAGCAGACTGATAAGTCTGCCCATCCCTGGTCATTCAGGTCACAGTAGTCAGAAACAAAGAGACCATTGAGACGAGATTAGAAAATCAGCTCAAAGAGTGAAAACCGTAGAATTTAGGTCTAGATAATAAAGGAAAGCATCGGCAGAATAGGCACGTACCCGAAGAAAGGGGACATAGAAAGTAGGATTAATCAGGGCCAAAATGCATTTCAGTTGAGGGATACAGTACGTTACGTCGGCAGAGCCTAAGCCATTGAGATCTCAGAAGTCTGAGGTGGGTCACAAAGCAGGAGACCGTTCAGACGAGTCCGGATAGGTCAGCAAGATGAAGCTAGGCCGCCAAATTAACTTGTGGATAGCAGAGGTGAGTGTCATAAGAAAGGAAGCTTTCGGGACGAAAGAGACTATATGATGAGCCATTAAGCATGCCGAATTTCAACCGCTGTCGTTTTTCTCACGGAAGCTACAACCTGCTCAGGTCAGGTACAGCACCTTTGGTCGTGAACTGCTCGCCATGTACGTGGCTGTGAAACATTTCCGTCACCTTTTAGAAGGACGTCGTTTCATTCTCTTGACAGATCACAAACCACTGGTGTATGCCTTCCGTTCTTCCTCAGACCGTTACTCACCCCGAGAAACGCGTCATCTGGACTATCTTTCACAGTTTTGTGTTGCTGTTCGTCATATCGACCGTCCTAACAACGCTGTTGCCGATGCATTGTCCCGCGCTCATATGAATCAACTGTCATCGACACCCATCGACTTGGAGAGAATAGCTGCCGCCCAAAACGATGAGCCTGAGCTCGTTCAACTTCGTTCAAACTCCTCATTGAAAGTCACCCAACTGCCCGTACTTAACTCTGACATAAGAGTTTATTGTGATCTTTCAACCGGTAAGCCTAGACCCTTTGTCCCACAGTCATTTCGCCGAAACATTTTTGATCATTTTCACGGTTTTTCACACCCAAGTATCCGCTCCACCGTAAACCTCATTACCGACCGCTTCCTCTGGCCCAATATGCGTTCAGACATTAGACAGTGAGCTAAACATTGCCTTAGTTGCCAAACTAGTAAAGTGCATCGTCACACAGTCACCACCCCAGGTACATTTTCACTCCAGGACGCTCGTTTTAGACACGTGCACGTAGATATTGTTGGCCCTTTACCTCCTTCCAACGGTTTCACTCGTCTTCTAACATGTGTTGACCGTTTTCCCCGTTGGCCACAAGCTGTTCCCTTACGTGATACTTCTACCGAATCTGTATCCCGTGCTTTTGTCGAATCTTGGATTTCTCTGTTTGGTGTTCCATCCACCATCACTACCGACAGAGGGGCTCAGTTCAGTTCCACAATGTTCCGCGATCTGAGTCGTTTATTAGGCTGTACTCACATGAGAACAACCGCGTACCACCCCGCTGTCAATGGCCTCGTCGAGCGCTTTCATCGACAATTAAAAGCTGCCATCATGGCTACTTCGTCCGACTCACGCTGGTCTGAGCGTCTACCTGCGATCCTCCTTGGTATACGCAATACAATCAAGGAGGACATTGGGTGCTGCCCTGCAGAACTCGTGTTCGGGACGACCCTCAGACTACCTGGGGAGAAAGTAGTGGACTCTCGCACCACCGGCGAACTAGACCCCTTCTCGTACGCTGAACGTCTCAAACAGTATTTTCGATCCATTCGACCAACGTCTACGCGGCCTAACCTACGTAAACAGCAAGTCCACCCCGATTTGCACAAGTGTCCGTTTGTTTTCATCCGCGTCGACGCCGTCCGAAGACCTTTAACTCCGCCCTATGACGGCCCGTACCAGGTTTTGTCATGGAAACCCAAGTATTTCGTATTGAATAAGAATGGATCAAAAGAATCCGTGAGCATGGACCGACTCAAGCCAGCTTACGTCGAAACTACAGTCGATAGTAAAGACCCCGTTTCCTCCCCTCAGCATACCCCCGCCCCTGACTCATTACCCCCTACCCAACGACACACTGACGCTAGTACATTGAGCCCTACGTGCCCTACGACTACACGCAGATCCAAGCACACACGTTCTGGTCGTGTTGTTTCCTTTCCACATAAGCTTGCTCAATACGTTCCGTAGGCACTTGTCGAGCGTTTTCTTAGTGCGCGCTCTAGGAGGGGAGTACTGTAGCGATTGTAAATAATTTGCTTATTTTGCATTTTCACGTCTACCTACTTCGCTGCAGTTGTTGTACAGCTTTGTTTTAATTAACTGTATATACACACACTTGGTTACGAGCTCGCTTTCCGTGGTTCTTCCTTGGTTGCCGCTGGGTTGTTTTGATTGTGCGCATCGCTGTCTGCTTGGTTCACGATCGGACTCTACGTCCACGTACATTTCGGCATACCTCGGGATTTACGGCCGTCCGACGCTAAGGTGCATCAGGATACTTTATATGTGAGGTGAACCTGACTGACTTGGTATTCCCTTTATCGGTTCCTCCATAAATGTCCTCAACCAGCGTCACAACCGACGGAGGAAGGCGTGGGACGAGCTTGTAGCAGTCTGGAGATTCCCCGGTTTGCTTGTGTAAAATTCTAACCAAAATTCTTTAATTGTACACTTAGGCAACCGGTGTGGTTTGTTGAACTGCTTGCTGAGTTCGAATGCTTTACTTGCTCATCGCCATTTTTGCTTGGCGCTCGCTTCGGTTGCAACGCGCGACTGCTCTGTGTGCTGTGCTTGATCCGTTCCCCTAGCTAGAGCGTCCACGGTGTCGTTCGTTTATAGCTAGCTAACAGGGAATCTTTTGCTGAACCAATAAAAGTTTCCCTGCAACTCGATCCGTCTTCTCGAATCGCTCTCTGGGCTCCCGGAATAGGCAACCCTCTAAATTGGTGACCCCGACGTTCCAGTTCGTTTTTCAGACTTTGTCAGTACTTACTATTTTACGTAGAACGTGCCTTAGAAATTTTCTGCTCTTACTAAACGTTTTTGAAAATCCACAAAAAAAGACCAAAACGTTTTGAAACTACCAAAAAAGAGCAAAACTTTTTGAAAACCCAAAAACAGCTTTGCGCGTTTTTCGCTTAACACTCTTTTGTGTATTGCTATGCATTTATGCTGCTTTTTCATTTTGCTTTCCATATACATCGTCGGTTGGTTGCACCTCGGTTTCACTTTCCGCTGGATCTCCGCACGCCAACTGGAAGTTCAACAATCTTCCTGCTCAACTGCCTACGTGAACTTTATTAACTGTCCCCCCCACAAACAGTTTTTTTACCGTTTCGACACCGTAGGGAGGACACGGGTGGGAGCCCGCTAGGGTCCGATTGCATGGTTCTCCCCCAGCAGCTGCATCGGGTTTCACAACCTGGTCTCGCAGAAGGCTGGCCCGCGACGGACAGTCCTCACGTAGATCGAAGGACTGCTTACACAGTCCCTTCTGGGAGAGGGCTATGTAGCAGTCTGGAGATTCCCCGGTTTGCTTGTGTAAAATTCTAACCAAAATTCTTTAATTGTACACTTAGGCAACCGGTGTGGCTTGTTGAACTGCTTGCTGAGTTCGAATGCTTTACTTGCTCATCGCCATTTTTGCTTGGCGCTCGCTTCGGTTGCAACGCGCGACTGCTCTGTGTGCTGTGCTTGATCCGTTCCCCTAGCTAGAGCGTCCACGGTGTCGTTCGTTTATAGCTAGCTAACAGGGAATCTTTTGCTGAACCAATAAAAGTTTCCCTGCAACTCGATCCGTCTTCTCGAATCGCTCTCTGGGCTCCCGGAATAGGCAACCCTCTAAAAGCTGATGGTACCTTGGACGGTCCGCCGTTATGCCCTTATTTTCTAGTGCTATCTCGAATAGCATAAACCAAACTTCTGGACTGTGTTCCATGAAACTTGGAACAGCCAAAGTAAGCATGGTACGCTGTGAAACGACTCTGATGCCACTCTCGAAATGTGAGTCGAAAGATAAAGAATGGATAAAATACGATAAAAGTATTAAAATTACGCAGGAAACAAGTGAATATAGTTTAATAGTCGAGAAAAAGGAATGAACTCACCAAAAAATACAAATGTGTTCTGCGGTAACGACTTTTTGGCGTGCCAAACTGATCGAGATTTTTAGTTGAATTAACGTGGAAAACAGTGTTTGAATAAACACTTGAAACGAAATTTGACTATTGTCAAATTTTCTCTGATCCAAGATATCCGGAGGAACGCAAATCGTTACTGCGATTTGCATTCAAACTTAAGGGTAGTGGTGTCAGCGTTCAGCCGGACCTCCCACTGGCAGATAGGTTGAAGTTAAAGGAGGCTATCAAAGACCTCAAAACTAGACGCGCGGCTGGTGAACAAGGCCTCCGTCTGGTGGGTTTTCAGGTGGTCAGCCGGAAATTACTTTCCGCCCTATCAGAACCAATCTTGATGGCGCACGACCCAGGGATGGTCGTGCCGACTTCCTTGAGGTAGTACTTAGCAACGTGCGTAGCCTAAGGAACAAGGTGCACGAGTTGGGTCTACTTGTAGACAAATCTCGTCCCGACATACTTGCTTTCACTGAGCCGTGGTTGTCTCCGGATATCACGGACGGTGAGGTATATTTACCTGGCTACGCGCTGCTTAGAACTGATCGCTCCGTTGGTCGCCAAGGCGGGGGCGTTGTACTGTATGTGAGCTGTAACTTAGATGTGTTGAGGACTTGCACATTCCAGTCGTCGGATAAGACTGTTGAAGCCCTATCGGCTGTTTTGTGCACTTCCTCTACCCAGTTTACAGTTATAGTGATATACAGAAGTCCTGGAAGTTCCTCCAGGGGTATACTTGACTTTATTCGCACTCAGTCCGCGAATAAGTGTTTAGTTCTAGGGGATTTCAACCTCCCGGAAGTCTGTTGGGCCGATCTTTCTTGCAATTCGGCATTATTAACATTCGGTGCAGACTTCCTTGAACTGACTCTCCAAGTGCCTTTGCACCAGTTCGTTGACTTTCCCACTAGGTATATGGACAACCAAATGCCATCTACTTTGGATTTGGTTTTCGCTAAGTCCCTGGACTTCGTGACTGACGTTTCATGCGGTGCACCTCTAGGGTCCAGCGATCACGCATGCATATTCTTTCGATGTGCTCTTTCAAGGCACCAAGAGACCGCTGTTGAATTACTTCCGAATATTTGGCGGGCGGACTTTAGTGCAATGCGAACTAAGGCTTCAGTTCTGAACTGTGAGATTTCGATGGCTGACTCTGTCCAGTTAGCCTGGGATAAATTTAAGGCATACCTTACGGAGGTTTCCGCACCCTATATTCCACTCATTAGGAAAAGAGGGTTAAGGGCACAGCCTCCATGGATAGATACCACAGGCAAGTACCTACTCAAGAAACGGTCTAGATGCTGGCGAACCTACCAAGCAGCTCCATCAGCCAGTACCTATGATAGTTATCGAGAGAATAGAAATAAATGTAAGCAACATCTCAGAACTGCTCGTCTCCAATACGAGCAGGGTTTAGCGGACTCGGCCGCAGCTAATCCCAAGAAGTTTTTTGCTTACGTTAAAAGACGCAGCGGGGCAAAATTGTCTATACCAGCTTTATTGCGAGCAGACGGGACCCCTGCGCAAACTGACTATGACAAGGCTTGTATACTGAGTGATCAGTATACTGCGGTCTTTGCTCGGGAGACCTCTTTACCGCAGGTTGAATTGGTTTCAAGAGTTCCAGAGGATTCTTGCTTAGCTGAATTTAGCATAACGGAGACTCAGGTCTTCGAGCTACTGCAAGGCATTAATCCCTCTAAAGCTTCCGGTCCTGATTCAATTCATCCGAAGCTGTTGCATGAACTGGCCACTGAGCTGAGTGGTCCGCTCACGTGCGTATTTTCAATATCGCTGGACAGCTGCAGCCTACCTTCGGAATGGAAGGAGGCAATCATCTCTCCGATTTTTAAGGGCGGTGACAGCGCTCTACCCGCGAACTACCGGCCTGTCAGTTTGACAAGCGTAGTAGTCAAGTTGTTCGAGAAGCTGATAAGGGATTCAGTGGAGAACCACCTGAATCGATTCAACCTTCTCAGTGTTGCACAACATGGATTCCGCAAGGGATTTTCATGTCAGACTAATTTACTTGTAGCTCGTGAAAGCTGGGCCGAAGCGGTAGACAGTGGCCACGCTGTAGACGTGCTATTCGTAGATTTTTCGAAAGCTTTTGACACTGTTCCACATCTTCGGCTCTCACTAAAGTTGAGATCTTACGGGATATCTGGTCGCGCCCTTCAATGGGTGTCTGCCTTCCTTGAGGGGAGGGAACAGTGCGTACGGGTGGGGCGTAGCCTTTCGCTCAGGCAAGCTGTCCTTAGTGGCGTTCCGCAGGGCTCGGTATTGGGGCCATTGTTGTTCGCGATCTATGTAAATGACTTGCCGGGAGAGCTAGGGGTGTCATCATTAATGTTTGCTGACGACCTTAAGCTCTGGAATATTGTGGATATCCCGGGGGGTCCTGAGGCAATTCAGCGTGCCTTGGATAGACTCTGGGAATGGTCTATCTTATGGTTGATGCCCATAAATAGGGCCAAGTGCTCTGTTCTCCGAATCGGAGCTGCTAATCCTCCCACCCGATATGTTCTCGGCGGTGGTGAACTCCCTGTTGTCACTCAGCAGGTTGATTTAGGAGTCGTACACGCATCAGCACTTCATTCTGGAGACAACTGGAAGAAGGCTGCTTGTCGAGGGTTTCGTATGATGTGGTTTATCCGCCGCTCTTTCGGAATCTTAACGGCCAAGTTGTTTGTGAAGCTATTTTCGGCATTCGTCCGACCCCACCTGGAATATTGTATTCAGGCTTGTCCACCATGTCTTAACCGAGACAAAATGGACTTGGAGAGGGTGTTACGAGTGGGCACTCGGTTAGTGCAGGGTCTACGGGGACAGACGTATCCTGAACGCTTGCTCAGTTTGGGGATGTACTCCATGCACTACCGAAGGATAAGAGGGGACCTGATTCTCACTTATCGTATTTTGACGGGTAAGATTGGCCCGGACTTGTCAGGGCTTTTTAGTCCCGCTACGTTACCTAGTCTCCGCGGTCACCCACTGAAACTGCATAAACCACGGTCTGATAGGATTAGGACGGAAACTCGTCTATCGCGCCGAGTTATAGATCGCTGGAATTCTCTTCCAGATCACGTGGTTAGGGAACCTACGGTTAAGGGTTTTGCGCGCCAGCTCGATGCTCTTGGGTGGCAACAGCAAACCTTTCCTTTTTCCTAGCTGACTCACCTTCATTTTTCAGTTCTTTTTTTATTGACTCAAATATCTTGGTATTCCACTTGCTTAGCTCTTACCACTTTCTCTTTTGCCTCCTGCGTTTACTTTTTTCTCTTTTTTACTTCACGTAACCGACCCAGCAGGGACTGCTAGGGCAGGATACGTGGGCATTAATTGGTTGGACAGGGTGTGATGCGGTCTTTGTTTTAGGTCCATCAGTATTTCAAAGTTCGCCAACTCCTGGTTCAACGACCCGCCGAAGAAGGAACACTCACGGGATCTATCCTATCGTTCCAGTCCTGCTTGAACTTGAACTTGTCTTTGGCGCTTACTGCAGTAAGCGCTCATGAGCACGATCTTTGTGAATGCCTGAAAAGAACGGCATCTTCCGCGCTAACATTCCACTGTGACAAATGCCGACTTATTGTTAACGATAAGTCCCTTCTGGCGAATCTGACTTTGGCGAAAAAGACAGATAATAACGCCGCATTGGTGACGCCCGTACTACCACCGGTGACTCCTCCATGCATCCATACTGTGCGCAATCGAAGCCGCTCCTCCTCCGCTTCATCAGCGGACACACCAATGCATAGTTCACAAGACAACCGAAAAAAGCCGTCCGTCGGCACTCCAACTGCAACTGCGACCTACGCAGCGGCTTGGCCAGCGCTGGTGCCGCAAAACCACCCGGCTGGGTCCAGGCCCCTAAAAAGAAAAGTTGTAAGGCGGTAAACAACAACAAATCGAAATCACCGTCTACAGTGTCACAACTAAAGTCTGTGCTAAACAAGGTAACACGACTTGAGAAATTGCTAGCCGAGAAACCGGCCTTACCGAAACCGGTGAAGCCAAGCGATAGCAAGTCACCACGGGGACGGCTATGCAACGTCATGATTTTCCACGCACCTGAGTCGACTGATCCCAGTCCCCAGGTACGCTATGACCATGATGTGCAATTCTTGCAGTCTCTAACCGACAAACTACTGGATGTTGGCGAACCCGGGTTACGAGTGAAACAAGTCACTCGTCTGGGGAAACAAGTTGATGGCAAGTGTCGGCCTCTGCGCATCGCGTTCGCCGACGAAACTGCCCCAAGGTTAGTACTGTCCCGCCTCGGTCGCCTAAAGGGGATGAAAATTCATGTCCGGCCAGACCTTGATCCCGCAGAACGAGAGCAGCTGAAGTCTGCCGTGCTCGAACTGAAACGACGCACGGACGCCGGTGAAACTAACCTGCGTATCGTAAATTTTCGCACAGTTGCCCGGATACCCCGAATCCGGGTAAACAGAGCAATGACGCTTCAAGCTCGCCCAGCGGTTCCTACCGCGGATTGCGTGTAGCGTTCATTAATGTATGCAGCTTAATGAACAAGCACGATGATCTGATCCGCTTCATTGCTTCACGTCGGCCAGATGTGGTTGGTTTGGCTGAGACGTGGTTGACATCTGAAGTGACAAGCGAAGAAATTGCGATCACGGACTATTCGTGCTTCCGCTGTGATCGACAGTCGAATAGCCGCGGTGGCGTCCTACTTTACCTCCGGTCTACCCTGTGCGGGAGACTCGTGAGCACCTACTGAAGCATTGACGGTCTATGTGAGCAGCTGTGGTGTTCGATCCACCTACGACGCGGCGAACTGCTTGTGGGTGTGGCATATCGTAGCCCACTGAGTAACGGATTGGATTGGCTCACACACGTCCAAAACCAAATGAGTCGCCCGCAGTTCCTGCTCACTGGCGACTTTAACCTTCCTCGAATCTTATGGCCTGAAGTTCAGCTTCTCCCTGGCCATAATGAAGTGGAGACAAGATTCGCCGAACTGGTACTGGAAACCGGAACGGTGCAGCACATCACGCAACCCACCCGCATAACCCCGCGCTCAATGCCATCATGCCTGGACCTGCTGCTAACCAGCTGCGAACAAACAGTGCATGACATAGAAGTTCTTGAGCCCATGGCGGCCAGTGATCACTCGACAATTATGGCCACTATAGACCTGCAGCTTCCATGTGTGCGTCCAGTGGCGCCAACATACAACTATTGGAAAGCTGACTTCGATGGCCTCATTCTAGCTGCCAATCAGCTTGATTGGTCTATGCCACAGGATTCATCCGTTGAAACTTGCTGGGCAAACATTAAAGGGGCAGTGCACTCATTGTGTGCGCAATTTGTACCCCTCAAGACTCGGAAAGTTGGACCAATGAAACCCCATTGGTTTGACAAAGAGTATAACCGACTGTCTCGACAACGGCGTCGACTATGGAATGCGTTCCTCCTGTCTGGCTCTGCCGATGACTATGAGGCATACAAGCGACAACGAAACTTGTGCAACAGCACAAAGACGCGAAAACGCCGTCAGTTTGAGGAGCAGCTTGCTTGCTCAGCTAAAACTGCCCCGAAGCGCATATTTGCGTACGTGAAGCGACGCCTGAAGTCTGCAGGTAATGTGCCGGTGCTAGTGGGTTCGGAACGGACAACCACTAAGTTCAAGCACCGAGCGTGCGTCCGCATTAGCGGCGCACTTCGCTTCTGTATTCGCAACTAACCAAACCTGCGCGCCAAGCTCTGCCGTCGCCGCACCGACTGAGCTAACCGACTTGATCTGCGACGTCGCGGAGGTACATGGGCTAGTCAGCTGCCTAGACAGCACGAAGCCAGCTGGACCGGATGGTCTCCATCCGCTGATCCTCAAGTCCTTGTCAGCTGTGATCTCACCTGCTGTAACCGACCTGTTCAACCGATCCCTGTCCATAGGCTGCGTGCCTTGTGACTGGAAATGCGCCGTTGTCAAACCGATTCCAAAAGGCGGTGACACACGCAAAGTGGAGAATTACCGCCCTATTTGTTTGACCGCAGTATTGTCGAAAGTTCTGGAGAAGATTGTGAAGAAGAGACTGCTCCAGCTACTGGAGACCAACTCTCTCCTGACGCCTGCACAGCATGGTTTCGTGAGAGGCCGCTCGTGCATCACTAACCTGCTGCTAACATGGCATGAATGGTTGCAAGCAGTAAACCAACGTAAGTCAGTCGACGTGGTATACGTCGATTTCAGTAAGGCCTTCGACAGAGTGAATCACGAGATCCTCCTTCAGAAACTGAGGGAGTGCGGAGTCGGAGGCTCGCTGCACCAATGGATCCGTGACTTCTTAGTTGGACGGAAGTGGAGGGTGCAAGTCGACAGCCACCTGACCGACTGGTACCCGTCGACGAGCGGCGTTCCTCAGGGGACGGTGCTTGGCCCCATTCTCTTCCTGATTCACATCAACGACGTGCCCAATCTCCTTCGGTCGCCGTGTGCCTTGTTCGCGGATGACCTGAAGCTATGGAGGGTGATCCATACGTCGGACGACTTTGACATACTTCAGCAGGACCTCGACCGCCTCTCCATGTGGTCCGCCGAAGTAAGTTTGCCTATCAACTCGGCAAAATCGCTACTTCTGTGCCTCGGTAAAGGTGGAGCGGGCCGATCGTACACTCTCGACGGCCAAGTTCTACACCCGACGCATTGCGTCAGAGACCTTGGCGTTATACAACGTTACGACATGAAGTCACTGGACAACACGGACAATATGTATCGCACAGCATTGCGTTCGCTGTGGGCGCTGAAACGTAGCTTCTGCACCTGGTCGAAAGAGATTGCCACTCGTCTCTTCACATCCATTGTACGACCGGTGCTAGAATACGGCTCACCCGCCTACTGTCCGTTGACGAAAGGCGAGATACACAAGCTCGAAAGAGTACAACACATAGCCACACGGCTCATTCCCGGTCTTCAGGGTGTGCCGTATGAAGAAAGATGCAGACAATTGGGTCTGTATACTCTAGCCTACCGCCGCGTGCGAGTGGACCTCATCATGACCCATCGGGTATTGCATCTGGGTGCTTATCCGATGCTGAGGCCACTGCTCCATGTCCGTGCGTCAAGCAGCACACGAGGTCACCAGTACAAACTGGTAGTCCCTGACCTCAAGTGGGTAGCTCATCCCTTGTGTCTTGAGCGGCGAGTGGTGAACATGTGGAACCGTTTGCCCTCGCGGATAGTAGAAGCGAACTCGGTGTCGGAATTCAAACGATTCCTGGACGCGCACTTTGCGGATGCCAGATTCGACGAAGCCTTCACAGGAAACTGACGAAGGAATCGTTCAATGATTATAACCCATGGAGCCCGTTAATCCACCAACTGCAGCTTCCGAAACGATGCCCATCCGTAATAGGCGGCGGAGCTGGTGAAGGACTCCATGTGGTTCATCCAAGAATATATGGTAAGTACATGGAGATTTTTTCTATGCTTGTAAATATTTTACTTTTTTCACCTGGGCTAGCTCACTACTACAGGTAACACTGTGTCAGTGGGACATGTCCTACATTGAGATATAGCTACATAGATGTTCAACATCTTTCTCGCTATCATGACAGTAAAGTAAAGTATCAGTTGCTGTTCAGTTGTGCCAATTGCTGCAGCCGCCGGCAAGGCCGCACAGCCTTTCGTACGAGAGATGAATCTCTTGATACCCGGGTGCGAAATGTAGGGCTTTCGTTCTCGATGCTCTCTGATCTTCGCTTTAAGATTGATCTGCTTATGACGACGCTTCCGGTCTCCAACAAAGCAGATTTGATCGCTTACACTGATGATCAACTTGTGGCACCTATCATTATGTCACCGGTCCAGATGGCTACCGACCACCAAAATGAAGCAGCTTCGGACGTCGTATCTAAACCTACGCTGATCGACGCCGAATTGCTGGTTCAAGGGTCACTTCGAGTTAAGCGAAGAAGAGCCAGGAAACCTCGTAAGCTCTCTGCTAAACAAGAAGTTGTTGTCTCGGCACCGGAAACAAGCCAAGTGTCGTTACTTGGCAAACCGTCTGACGGTTGTGCGAAGGCGAAGATCCCAACACGCACTACTTGTCAGCCGAAGTTGCCGGAAATCTTGGTTCTCACCGAGAAGACATATTCTGAAGGTGTGCTTGATTCTGCTCAAAGCGAAAAAGCCTCACGGGACCCTACTCCTGTTATCAAGAAGAAAAAGCAGACAAAATCTGCTATAAAGCCTTCCGGTGAAATCGATGACCCTAACAAAAGTAAGACATCGACAATGGAGCGAAAAACATACGCTGCCGTTGCTACATCATCGGAGGGGCTAAAGACAGTTCCATCACCAGTAGTGAAGCCACCTGCTCCGAGTGCCGAATCAAAGACCCGTGGGGTTAATACACCCCGTCGTGGCGATTCTTTCACGGATAGTAGCGTTATATTCCGTAACGCGGCTGAATCTACTGCTGTCCTTCCCGCTGATCGCATGTTGGACGACCTTCAATGGTTTAAAATGTGCGTAACGAAGCTTCTTCCGCCTGGTTTTCCAGGCGTTACTGTCAGGAAGCTGATTAGACTGGGGAACGTCCCAGTTAACGTACCAAACCCGCGACCGCGGCTACTTCGTGTGGTACTCTCTACCCCGGAGGAACGCAATGCTCTCATGCGGTTTGCGTTTAAGCTGAAAGGTACAAATATTAGCGTTCAGCCGGACCTTCCGCTAGCCGATAGGCTGAAGCTAAGGGAGGCCATCAAGGACCTCAAAAGCAGGCGAGCGGCCGGTGAACAAGGTCTCCGGTTAGTGGGTTTTCGGGTGGTCAGCCGGCGGTCCTTTTCCGCCCTACCACTGCCCATTCTGGTAGCGCACGACCCAGGTCTGGATCTAACGAAAAACTTCAGGTAGTGCTAAGTAATGTGCGCAGCCTAAGGAATAAGGTGTACGAGTTAGGTCTGCTTGTAGATGGGTCTCATCCCGATATACTCGCATTCACTGAAACGTGGCTGTCTCAGGACATCACGGATGGTGAAGTACATCTATCTGGCTACGCACTATTTAGATGCGATCGCTCTGCTGGCCGACAGGGAGGGGGCGTCGCTCTTTATGTGAGCTGTAAACTTGACGTTTTGAAGACTTGCTTATTTCAGTCGGCAGACAAAACTGTTGAAGCTCTATCGGCTGTTATTAGCACATCCTCGGCTCAGGTTACAGTTGTAATTGTGTATAGAAGCCCTGGGAGCGTATCCAAAGAGGTACTTGAATTCATTCGCTCCCAGTCCGCAAATAAGTGTTTGGTGATGGGCGACTTCAACCTCCCAGAGATTTGCTGGGCAGATCTTTCTTGCGACTCAGCGTCAGGCACATTCGGCGCTGATCTGCTTGAACTTACGCTCCAAGTATCTTTGCACCAGTTCATTGACCTCCCCACTAGGTACATGGACGCCCAAGTACCGTCTATCTTAGACCTTGTATTCGCTAAGTCACTCGATTTTGTTGATGACATTACTTACGGACCTCCACTGGGTTCCAGTGATCATGTTTGTTTGCTCTTCAGTTGTACTCTGTCTAGACGCTACCAGAGTACTGTTGAGTCTCGCCCGAACATATGGCAAGCAGACTATCAATCAATGAGAGCCAAGGCTTCTGGTTTCCATTGTGAGATCTCAGACGACGATACTGTCGAGGTTGCCTGGGATAAATTTAAGTCCTACCTCACAGAGGTCTCTGCTCCCTTCATCCCAGTCAGAAGGAGAAAGGAGGCCCGAGCACAGCCGCCCTGGATAGATCCCACTGGCAGGCATCTGCTCACAAAGAGGTCTAGATGTTGGCGGACTTACCGAGATGCTCCGTCCACCGATACTTATGACAGGTACCGTAAGGCTAGAAATAGGTGTAAGCAACACCTAAGGAATGCTCGGCTCAATTTGTGAAAAGGGTTAGCGGACGAAGCTTCAGAGAATCCAAAAAGATTCTTCGCTTATGTCAAAAGGCGCTGCGCTTCGAACATGTCAATTCCAGTATTGATGCGTGATGACGGTACTCATGCGCATACGGATTATGACAAGGCCTGCGTACTCAGTGGGCAATATGCGGCAGCGTTTGTAAGGGAAACCTCTTTGACAGGCGTTGAGCTGGTTTGCAGGACCCCAGAGGGTTCAGAACTATCTGAATTTATTGTGGCGGAGACTGCAGTTCGTAGGCTGTTACAAGGGCTGAACCCTTCTAAGGCCTCTGGGCCTGATTTAATTCACCCGAAACTGTTGCATGAGTTGGCTGCGGAACTAAGTGGACCGCTCGCTATTGTGTTTCAGAAATCGCTTGACAGCTGTGCATTGCCTTCCGAATGGAAGGAAGCTGTCATCTGTCCCATCTTCAAACATGGGGACAGGGGTCTGCCTGCAAATTACAGGCCAGTTAGTCTGACGAGTGTAGTAGTCAAACTCCTCGAGAAACTGGTGAGATTCATTGGAGAGTCATCTGAGTAGATTTAATCTACTTAGCAATGTACAACACGGATTCCGGAAGGGGTTTTCGTGTCTGACGAATCTGTTGGTGGCTCGCGAAAATTGGGCGGATGCAGTGGATAACGGCCACACACTGGACGTGCTTTTCGTCGACTTTTCGAAGGCATTTGACAAGGTACCCCATTTGAGGCTCGCGCAAAAGCTGTCCTCCTACGGGGTATCTGGCCGCGCCCTTCATTGGGTGACTGCCTTCTTGGAGGGTAGAGAACAGTGTGTACGGGTAGGCGGGG
>OX104071.1:17411444-17436266 GCA_944474145.2 Dicrocoelium dendriticum | reverse complement strand
CCACGATTGACGCCGGAGATTTTCAGACTCATCTTTTCCTCCCATGTGCGGCCAATCCTCGAATTTGGATTACCCGCAGTTCATCCACTTACAAAGCTTGGACTTCGCTTGATTGAAAAAGTTTAGCAGCGCGGTTCTAAGTACATCTTTGAGTTCCGACACATGCCATATCACATTCGTCTCCAGCATTTGAATATGTTCTCCCTGGGATATCAGCGCCGCCGAGGCGGTCTGATCTACGCTAGAAGCATTCTGCGAGGCGAGATGGGCATCAAGCTCCAAGGTTTCTTCCAGGTTAACACTGAGTGTTCGACTCGGGGCACTTCTGGAAAGTGTTTCAACCTAGGAGACTGAGGCTTCAATCTGCTTTTACCCTATCGACTCGTGTGGTGAACGACTGGAACTGCTTGCCTAATTCCGTCGTCAAGGTGCCTACGGAGGAATGTTTAAACGGTTGTTGGATTTAGACTTCTTGAATTTTCAGGGATCTTGTTGGTTCTTATGTAACTGTGACAATCTAACTTGTTAATTGCTGTTGCGCCAACACCTGCTATGATTGGGACCCACTCAGCACCAGTGTCCGCTGTGCGCCCGTTGGAAGTCCAATGGGCGCCCGTTGGGTGACCGATCGAGCGCCCGATGGGTGCCCGAGTGGCAAAAATTGTGTCACTCATTAAGCGCTCGCCGAGAAAAATTGTGCTGTTCCTCCTTCAAAAGCCCTGTTTTGCCCAGAATTTGCTCAGTAGGAATAATCTAGCCACCTTACGTTCTCTGCCAACACCTTTGATTGCACGTTATTACAATTCCACACATTTGGGGGCCATACCAGCACGAAGCTCCGCCGGCAGGCCACTCAGATTCCACAATATGTGCGAACGGTACCTTCCGGACTGGCGGAGAAATCTTCAGCAGCACTCGCTCTTTACACTCCTTTGTGTGTTCCTCAAGGCATGGCATTATATTACCTATGATCTTGGCCTCAACATAGCCATTAAAACAACTGGTGCATGCGGTTCAGTTAACGTCGTCATGAAGGGTGTGAAAAGTTCTTACAATCTTAATAATGCGCACTGGAACGTAGCGAAAAGAGGAAATGGCGAAACAATCACGACCCACTGCACACCCACGAGATCCACCCAGCGATACCGATTAATCCAAACGCGACCCTGCCAAGGTTCGAACCCCGGACACCTAAACCGCGAGATGAGCTCCCTACGGCTAGACTACGGAGCTACGTTGGTGGGTCCTCACTGCTCATACTCCTAACAACAGGACAGTCTGTCTTTGTCACATATCCACGCAAACCTTCTGTTACATGTAGAAACGAACGTCGTAATCTACGATCACTGTTGACTTGGCCGGGCCTCCGTTGAATCCATGGCAGCTTTTCGCTGTATGGCAGCTGTGACTTTGTTAAGCGGGCATTACGTGCTCAACGAGAACATCGCGTTGAAAGAGTCTGCTGGTGGTGCGACGTTTCAGCTACTGGGAGTGCAATCCTGCACGCTTATCGCACTTTTATGGGCTATACCTATAGGTGTCGCATAACCGAAATGTGCAGCATACACGTACCAGGAGTTATGCGTAACGTGCGTGTGCATGCTGCATTCACGAAGTGAACATCTCTACAATCTTTTAATGAGTAGTTTGTTTATTATAAGAAGTTAATCGAAGGACCATGGATTTTTCAGTCGCCGTTGGACGGTTGCTATGGCTACAAGCGGATTTCATTTGCCATATTTTACGAACGCTCGATGAGTGTCCTTTATCGGGCGCCCGAGTGACCGGTGGTGCTGACAAGGGAGGTGCTGGATCTGCCAAAGTTCTTTCCTTCTGCCGTCTACATTACAATGATTACAGCAACTGCAATGAATGAATGAGCCGATTGAGGTACTTTCGGGGCTTCTGAATACTAACACAATTTTGAATTGCATGAAAGAAGCGCAAACATCCACCGCAAGCGCCTCGGCAATTACATCAGGGGAATTGAAAGAATATGTTCGCGAAATAGTAAAGGTGGATTTGACGTACAAAGCAACTCCACCTCCGCGACAGCATGAAGCACGATCAGCTCGCAGAAGGGTATAGCCAGGCAAACACATTTCACTATCCAGGATATCGGAGTACGGCCACGTCTCAGTGATAGCAAGTGCGTCTGGCGCTGCCCGGTAGTCGCAGACCTAGCAGGGTACTTTAAAGATGGCGACGTCGGTTGATTGGTCAGACTGGAGTGAAACAATTGACTTTTAGACTCTGTCATTCTAAGCTGGTATACCATCAAAAATGTATTTTAGTGTGCTAATACGCTACCAACCGCTTGGCGCCCGATTCGAACGCTTGTAAATGCGGTCAACGAAATGCCACAAATTTGGAAAATTAATGAGACAAAAATATCCACTCCCGTATGTCCAATATTGCACAGTGTACGCATTGTAAGGTTGAAGGTCAAATTTAGGTCGCCTGTTTTCATGGATGCTGTATTTAACTAATTCGCAGTCTTGGAAGTCAGTTAAAAACATTGGATTTCCGCCAGTTATACCCTAAAAGCTAACGTTTGTGACAAGTTTGTCGACACGTGCGACAGTTAGTAGTCCGTGGGTTATCTTTTATGCATCTTCTCGGCGTCCTGTCTAGATGTTGTTAGACACGGAACTGAATACCGAGGAGATGTGCAGCAAAACGGTTTTGAAATAAATGCATACTAGTGCCCAGTCAATCAGCTGTGCACGCTGTGTTGCTAAAGCGCCAATATTCAACTCGCGATCTCATGTGGCTACATATCGGTGGTGAAACAAACAATTGTGTAATGCATGCAGCTAACTTTGCCTTAAACCTGCGTAACACTAATGTAATGTCGGTGACTAAATTAAAATTATTCTATACAAGATATAAAATAAAAGCATACTATTTATGAGCTTCTTTATTGAAAATACTTGCCATGTATTGATAGTCTCGTCCTGGACTACTAAATTAGTCTCCTATTGTGCCGATATTTATAGCCTCCAAATTGTAATGTGAAGCGCATTATTAACATAATGAAATGTGTAACACTAGGGGTTTGTGAGTTTCGTAGCAGTTGATACATCATAACAGACATATTTAAGTGACTTCTTTGACAGCGAAGATTTTGTGAAATCGTAAGAAACTTATGCAGAAGTACGGTACCTATGAATTATCATTTTATCTATACTTATGGACAGCGAGCCATTCCATTGAAGCGTGCTTTTGACCACTTGCCGAGAAGCAAAAGGAGATGACGATAAATGTCTTTATATGTCCATGGATGTTGTTAACTAATGGCCAAAATCCTTAGCTGCGCTGTTTAGGGCGTAAAATCTTCCTTTTAACCGTACCTTCTGTCAGCGCAAGTGATATTTAGAGCACCATGGGTGACGAGTAAGTCGTCGCTACGGTAATACGTACTTACAAGTCTGTAATCGATTACTGCGTAACATTGACGGAATATGCATCCCTTTCGCGGGAGCAGCGAAAACATGTGCCGTCGTGTGAGTGTTGTAACGCCCTAAAGGACCAGATGTTTTGCCCTCAGCAGTCCAAATGTACACCTTATGGACGACATTTTGGACACCTAAAATACTTTCCAAAGCACCCTGAAATTTAGAAACGAACGTTTCATAGTTAACATATCGTAAACTTGAAGCGGAAAGTTACCTACTAATTGTAAGTACGCAATACAGTAGCCGTAGAACCAAACTCTAAATGATTGTGATTGATCAATCCTCGTCCAAAGGAAACTAAATTAGGATGACTTTTAGTCAAACAGTATGCTTTATCTGATGCTGTCTCATCATGTATCATGAGTGCGCCTCTGTTGGAGCCTTTATACTACAAGCACAATCCTCGGAGTCAAATGATATTACAACGCACTTGGGTCCAATTACCACGGCAATAAATGTGCCACGGATGGAGCCGCTATAAAACGAGCACGACCCTTGGAGCCGTGCGCAGTTACAAACTACCTGGGTCCTATTACATTGGCAACATGTGCCACTGATGGAGCCTTCATACAACAAGCGCGAGCCTTGTAGCCTTGTGCTATTGCAACCCCCCTGGGTCCTATTACCTTGGTACCATATGTGCCATTGATGGAGCCGACATACAACGAGCACGACCCTTGAAGCCGTGTGCAGTTACAAACTACCTGGGTCCTATTACATTGGCAACATGTGCCACTGATGGAGCCTACATACAACAAGCGCGAGCCTTGTAGCCTTGTGCTATTGCAACCCACCTGGGTCCTATTACATTGGCACCATACGTGTCACTGATGGAGCCTATATACAACGAGCGCCACTTGGTCCTATTACATTTGCACCAAAGTTGGCACGGATGGAGCCGCAATCCGAAGACCACAAGCATTGGAGCCGTGTGCTATTACAACCAACCTGGGTCCTATTACCTTGGCACCATATGTGCCATTGATGGAGTCTATATACAACGAGCGGCAGCCTTGTAGCCGTGTGCTATTACAACCAACCTGGGTCCTATCACACTGGTAGCAAACATGCCGCTTGACCAGTTAATTGTTGAAAATGCTTTAAGTTCAAAGGAGCTCAGGAACCGCAATAACCACGGTGCATTGTATTTAACAGAAAGCAGTGAGCAAAGGTTCAGCGTTGTGCCGTGGCGGATGTGACTCGCCACTAAATAAAGTCACTGCCTCTTCCCTTTTCCGGAGGATCATTCACACGTCACGAACGACAACTGCTTCAAAGCGTTCCAGTGACTCCCCCTTTGATGGCAAACACGATGAACAAAAACGCACAGAGTCACATTTACCTGTTCACACTACATGGCCCAATCCAAATACACAGTTAAACATACTTTTACATGTCAACACACACATAAATTCCTATGCCATTTGTCAAAATTCACTAATTTGTGCAATTGCCGATCATACATGTCTGTATCACCATGATCATGCCCTTGATGGTGTGCCTCGCAATGACGAGAATAAACTATTTATTTATTTATTTATATTCGTGTCTTGAAGGCGCATGGCCCATACAGGGTGTCATTACACAAAATCGTATTCATCGGCTGAAATATAATAGCAGTGCCAACGTATAGCCTACTGTCGTGTAATTGAACGAGAGATTTTATCTGAACAAGTTTTTTCCATCTCAGCATTTGCTTTACTGGGCTAGCGTCCATGTCGACGCTACAAGAAAGTGAAAATGGGAGTTTAAATTGAACAGAATAACTTAATTTGGCACCACATTCTGCATAACACGTCTGGTTGAGGGGAACTCGACGGCTCCCTTTCGACAACCCATCGATGAAAGATAAGGAAAAAGCTCACCAGTACCAAGTGCACGTGGGACATGATGGTGTACGGTTTGTTGACATGGTCTCGGATCGGCGGTAAGCTCAGCACTGAAGGAACTCATCGTCTGTCAGACGGAGATTGATGCAGTGTCGCGCAAAAGGAGAGCGGTTAACTTTGTGATTGTGAGATTGACACCCAGTTTGCATCCCGTTCTAGTGAGGTTAACGCGAGCTATGCAGATAATATTACGTTAGCTGAAAGCTAGAGAATAATGGAAGCAAAATCCTACTAAACACGTCTCCTTCCTGTACTTGTTGACTTGCGACGTGCGCAGCGGACACATCGATAACTGACCCTGTCGTACTTCACCCGTGACGCGTTACACTATCTGCTGCTGCAGCATACGAAGTTGAAGTAATGAAGAAGCATAAAGTCTGACAACAAACTATTAAGCTCATCAAAACTGTCAAGAGGAAGCCCAAGGAAACTTCTCCGGAAATCAGACTGCATGGAGTACAGATTCGAAAATACCGTTCATGCCGCGTATCTAGTTTCCGACACATTTAAACAATCGCAATATCACAGTTGCACAAAATAAAATAAAACTGCAAAGGCAGAAAGTTAGCCAGGAATTGTGCCATAAAATGACACCAAACTATTTATTGCGCACTAGGTTTTGCGGGGTAACGGTGCTGCGACTATGTCGCAGCCTCTCCCTGCAAGTCATTTACATATATCGCGAACAACAACGGTCGCAGTACCGAGCCTTACGGAATGCCACTAAGGACAGCTTGCCTAACCGAAACGCTACGCCTCACCCGTAGACAGTTCCCTCCTCTCAAGGAAGGCAGACACCCGTTGAAGGGCGCGACCAGATATACCTTGAGCTCTCAACATTAGTGAGAGTCGAAGATGCGTAACAGTGTCAATAGCTTTCGAAAAGTCCACGAATAGCACGTGTACAGCGTGGCCACTGTCTACCGCTTCGGCCCAACATTCACGAGCTACAAGTAGGTTAGTCTGACATGAAAATCCCTTGCGGAATCAAGCAACCGTTTTCTTGGGGTACTCCGATTTCTATTACCGATTTAGTAGCTATCATATAATACCATCAGGAATAACAATAAATGATGTAGCCATTCCAAGGTTCTTTGGGGTAACCACCTACAAGCAGGACTGGCTAATTTTGGACATGGAAAATTGTTCTGGAGGGACTTTTTCTGGTACGCCAGGCTAAATGTTGGCGTTTTCATAATGAGATAGGACGGAGATACATATATAACGCTTAATACGTAAGTAGCTACGGTAAATGGCATTTGCTTAGATAGACGAGTGTTTATGTTTGCGCTGTTTTAAATAAGGTTAACTGGAGGAGGTCTGATTAATTCTCCAGCGCCAGGTTGAGTGACACCACGGTTTTGTGCCGTATGACCTGCCATCGTTATAACAGCTGGCAGGAAGTGGAGGAAGCAGTTCGCAACATGCAATTTGCAACTGTCAGTAGTTTTTTCAAACATCGTAAGGCTACTGCGACGAAGCATTCGATGCAAAGTGGTAGGAAGATCGCCGGAGGCTTTCCGTGCCGGTATGTGCGATTTCGGGGCAGATATTCTACACGTTAAGGAGCAGTATGGAAACGGTACGCTACATATATGTGTTGGAAAACCAAACGCTTAATTTCACAGATTTCGTGATTGCCGCTGCCTTGCGCGTTTCCTATTCAGTTTGAAGGGGCAACTGTCTGAGCGTTGCAACTGCAGTTGGAGCACACACATGGTTTTCAAATTGGTCAGTCATGGTTTTATCCAAGCGTTCGACGTTTAACTACTAATCAGGAGTCGGAGGTCTGTTACTTGATGGACACATTTAAAGGAAGCCGTGCAATACGGACTAATGTGTGGAGGACTTATGGCCGACAAATGACGAAGGCTAATTTGTGGTACATTAGACGGCTACACATGCGTAGAGCTGACGGCGAGGTGTTTCAGGTGGTACGCTTGTTGGAACAGCATGGCAAGTGCCGGGTGCATAGGAATGATGATCAAATAAGGTCCGTGTATTTTGCGCCTTCATGCACGGAAGGCCTGAGGCAGCGCTATTGTGAAGTGCTATTGGCGGATGCGACGCACCCATTCAACTGCGGGTGGTGTATCCTGTGGCACTGCATGTTCGTGGACGTGACTGGTGTTGCGATGTCCTTTTTCTACGCTTTATTGCCCAAGGAAATATAGGAGGGTTACAAGAAAGCGGTGGTGGCGATGCTTGGTATGATTCTGTCACATCGCGTACGTGGACGGTAGTCATGTATAAATGTGCCGATCAAGTGGGTGCGTTTCAATCTGCGTACTCGCAGGCGCACGTCGTGTTGTGTCGATTTCATGCGGTGCGGGACATGGCTAGACGTTGTTCACACCTGCATAATGTCTCGCCGGAGAATAGGACAGTTCTGCGGCAATGGTTGCATTATTTGCTATCTATATATCATCATCCACAGCAGTACATCAGCCATTTGGCCGGATGCTTCGCTGCCATACAACCATGAGGACCTATGGAATAAAGAATAAATTAATAGGTATATTTCTAGACCTGCTAGAGGCTGCACCCTAAAGGGTTCAGATCAATGCTTACATAAATCCGATGCTCTTGCATGGAAGTAGGTAAAATACAAGTATATGTTCATCGTCGGCAATTACAAATGCATTGGCATTGTTTGATATACAGCTACTGGGTCGCAGGCGCCCACTTTGACATGTTTCTGGTTCCTGCGGGCGATATTGAACTCCTTGTTCTTTTGTGAAAACTTCGCGGAGGTGTAGTTGTGCCTTTTCTCCTTGGAACAGAATCCAATTCGCCGAAAGTGCACTTTAAATTGATCGCACATTAATTGACCACTCAGGAGCCCCAATTGTGGGCACATGGAAGAAAAAGTTGAAAGAAAAGTTGAAAACAATTCCGATAAATGCGGACAAAAATGGAAACAATTTGTTAAGAGAGAAAATAAATCTGCGTGCTTCAGTAGAAAAATACCAATTAACAAAAAACTACAGCCCTACTTTTCTTACGCTGATATTGCCCTCCCGCGCAAAATTTCAACCTGAGTTATTCTCAGATAAAAGAAAAAGCCTTTCTACAATAAGAATACGGATTAAAGTGGCACAAAATTACACTGGTCTGGACCAGCTTTAGCGCTTGAATACGTTGAAAGTAAAAGCAACTCAATGCGTGCAGCAGTTTGCGAGTTATTCGCAATTAAATCATGGTCTACGAATAAGGCCATTTTTATTTTTCGCTTAAAATGGCTTTCTGCTTTGCAAGCAGATTGCAGAAAAAAGAAAAGAAAATATAAAAAGTAGGGAAGCGGCGTATGTTCTAGATAGGCATAGCTATCCAGAAATGCTCTAATTAGCCCGTAATACCCTGCGACAACTACGGACTGCGCAGGTGGCCGAAAAGTAAACTTTGCAGGCATACATGACAAATATATGCAGATAAGGGATGATCTTGGGCGAAAACGCTAGAAATCCAGCAAGGAATCTTATATCTACATGCGAATTCAGGGGAGCTTGTAATTAACTCACGGTCAGAAGGCCACAGCATACCATTTTCAGTGGATACTGAGCCACATAAACAACCAGTAGAATAGAGTTTAGCATTTTTTAAGCCTCTAAGCTTTTCTAAAGCTTACAACAAGCCCGCATGAGCCAGGTCTACCTGAGTAACCCTGGGGATCTTTCAGATCCGTTGACAGATTTCGGCCTACAAAATACACACATTACTTAGCTAAACGTCACAAGATTTATCCCTTAGAGCCGATTTTCTATATTCATGAGGCTCTGTCTCTAACGTCAGTGAGCTATAGGAGCCTGCCACCAATAATAAAGAAATAAGCATGGGAAAATTTAGTAACATTTAGCTAATTGCATTTGGGCGTGAAATCCGTTTTGGTCTACATTGGTTGGGCTTTAACAACTCTACTTCTGGTGGTTGAGCTTGCTCATACTTGAGGTATTGTTATGCCGCATGTGTAGATGCACACTATTGTGCAGCTCTTTGATGAATTTCGATTTATTTCTCACCATTTTAAGTTCCGAAGATAGTGCCGGCGGTGTTCATCCAGTTGGCAATGTTAACTGGTGCGCTAATGTCACACCGACTATTTCTTTCGTGATTTTCTTGGCAAGAGCTGTTCTAGCACCCTAAGTAAAGAGCGATAAGGTAAATCAGGAGTAGAATAGTAACAAAAACCAGTGGGAGCTGGTCGTTCACCCGCCATTACGCAAAGCGCATAGTAGGCTTTGGAGCCAGCTAAAAGATAAATGACACACGGGCGGCCAAGATAAGAAAAGTGGTGATGGAAAGTTTCTGGTACTCCAGCCAGCCAGTGTGACAGGGGCCTCTCTGTCGTTGGTTAGCTTTCGTGCCAGTGAAATGAAATCTGGAAATGCGAGTGTTTTACGAGCAAAAGCAGTTAAAGTAGAGGATCTGGTTTTCATTATGCCTGTCGACTAGTGTTGACAATAGCGAAAGGCACATGTATACCAGATAAAGCTAAGTATATGGGGCCAAGAGAGTATAAGTGGAGAGCAAAACGTCTGATTATTGGGTCTTGAACTTTTAAAGTGCGCTCATTGTCAACAATAAGAAAGATATACATTTTTTATTTTGCGGCTTACCTACTGATAGTGTTTGGAAACTGCTGACTATAGTAACTAGTGCTCAGACTTAATGAAAAAGCTTCAGTTAGGGCAACAACGCTAAAACCTGGCATTTCACATGAGGCTTAGTGTTGTTAAAATGTTTTTAGTAGACGTGACTCATGGGTCACAAGTATAAATATTCGCAAGAGACCTAGTGGACTAGGTATTTGGAAAATACCAAGGGGTAAAGATGGAGACGAAGGAACCAAACTGTAGAAGAGAAGGGAGAAGTGAAGTAAAGTTTGTCCATTCGGATTGCTTCCCCATTGCTATGAAATATCCTACCTGGTCAGTGCCTACAGGCTTACGATGCTCCCATTCAATAGTACTAGGCTGCTTTACGTGCTGATCTGTTGAGCAGTAAGAAACTGGGCGTCGAGAAGGAGCTTTCAAAGGGTTTGAGCTACCGATTAGTGTTTCCAGGTTGCCTTTGCGGTAGCGTCTACTATTTCAAGACTTCCCATTTAACTAATTGTCGGCGGGAGCCAGTAAAGCGCTCAGCTACTACTGGGGTAGGCTGAATACCTTTTGTGGTCGGATTAGCAGTCCTAACATCTGTAAGATGCGTGCAACTGATCGGGCCAAGATCTCTCACGTAGTGTGACAGGGACCGCAAAGTATGGGGAGGACCTGTGAGCCCAAGATGCTCCTGTCATGGAGCCTAGTTGAGCGCAATACAAAGTTGCGCTAGAGCTGACCAAAATGTGATCTATGCCCCATCGGGGCCGGTCTCAAAAAGGTTGTCATCAGAATCACAGATGTTGAAAAGGCGTCTTATGTTATCCAGGCACATAAACTTTCGTACCTCCTGCTTGAAAGCCTGTGGATTGTGAATCTCCCGCAGCTGTGAAGGTAATTTGTTCCAGATATTTACATAAGCGACAAGGAAGAAACGTGAACGTAGTTTCTTCCCCGCTGGCAGCGGGGCAACTGTGCAGTATTTGTTTCGAAGTTGAATTCTGATCCTCTTCGCAGTGTCAGGCTGGGGATATCACTATGCACTGCTTGCTATATTAACTTATGTAAGAAGCACAGGTTTAAGATAATGCGCCGCAGCCATAGAGGCTGGAGTTTGAGGTGGTTACACCTCTGTAGGTAACTAAGCGCTAGGCCTTTTGGGGCTACTATTTTGGTAAACCGCCGCTGAGCCTTTTCGAGCAATATGCGGTCTGATTTCCGCAAATTACTGAAGATAAAGGAGCAATATTCCAGCTGCGGACGAACATGACTGCGGTAAAGCTCCAACCGTGCTTCAGCCGAGTCTTTTCAAGATAATATTTGATACCTAACTACGTTGGATAATTCGCGGAATACAAACACAACTTCAGAACTAAAGTAACAACTTCACGCAGCTTGATTACGTACGCATGCATTTATGTATCTACAATAAACCTGACGTCAGTATGTAATGGTTACATAGTAACACTGATGACGAATACTGGTTATAGGCCCTGTATTACAGTGCTAATGTCTGCTTTGGCGGCTCCCGCATTGTCAAGAATAAAATTTTATTCATTTTTCAACCTCATCAACAACCGTACATCATCCAGTCAAAAAGATCCTCCGCTGTCCAAAAATATGACGACCTAAGTAATAAAGAATACTAGGCAGGAGCGAAGCGGCACTTACAATAAAAAATTTAAGGCCCTAAGCTGCGATTCACGGACTGGAAGCCTATATATATTTAACAACATAACGACACGGGCAGACGGCTATCGTGCCAAGATGTGTTGGCATAAGCAAGACAATCCGACGCAACTCAGATTTGCATTTCTGACATGAAGTAGCCAGCAAGAACCTAGTTTGGGTCCGGTTGATAAGGCTACCTGATACTGCACATTCGCTGAAAAGCTGAGGGTCATAGAATAGCGAATACCTAGGTCAGTAGCTAACGTTTTTAGTTGGATGGGCGTACCATTCAACGTAAATGTACCACCCGATATGGAGCATTTGTGGGTCAAAATACTAGATTTATCAGCAGAGAATGTCATTTGCCAATTTTGACACCACGACTCTAAGGTCTTCAGGTCTTCACGGATCTCTTGTAGTGCGGAAACTTTGGCATTTGGTGGGAAGACATATACGACCTTTATATCGTCGGCAACGAGGAATGGGCGACCACTGCACAGGCTGCTACAGATGTCGTTCACATAAATCAAAAACAGGGTTGGTCCAAGCACGCTGCCTTGCACAACACCGCTGGAAACTGTGACAGGGATGGACTCAAAGTGTGCTACCTTCACGGACTGCGTACGCCCGGTTAGGTAGGATTTAAGCCACTCAAGCGGAGGGGTGACTACACCGTAAGCCTTGAGCTTATGTAATAGGCGTTTATGGGGGACCCTATCGAACGCCTTTTGCATATCGAGGGATAGCGTAATAATCGCCAGACCTGAATCAATCGCGCCAGTGACCAGGTTGAGAAAATCAAGCTGGCAGGTTGCGCAGGATCGTGCGCTTAGAAAACCATGCCGTGACCTGCTAACGTGGCCTCCTGCATTCAAGCAGGCCATAAGCGCACGCTTAACCGATTTCTCCATCACACGTGAGAGAATAGATGTGTGGTTTATGGGTCGGTAGTTGCTGACTTCCTGTACGGAGCCACCTTTATGGCGCGGTGATGATAGAGTGCTTCCAAGCCAATGGGTAGTGGCCCTTCTCCATAGAGAGTGTGAAGAGTTTCAAGAGGAGTATGGAAAGGTCATCGCCCCGTTCTTAAGAAGTATGGGTGGAATTCCATCAGGACCAAGTTTGGTGGATGGTTTTATGGTTTTGATAGCGGAACGGATGCCTTTTAGATCGAGCTGAACCGTGGAGAGCAGCTGGCTTGTGGACACATCCAGCTCAGTAGTGACCGGGGACAGTTCTTCACACTGGGACTTTGAAGTAAGAGTTGAACATCTCACATATAGTCCGTGGATCATCACTTGCTTTGCAAGGGCCGACGCAAATGGAAGTGATCTTTGCTCCATAATGAGAAGTGCGAGAACGCAGCAGCCAGCTGAGGTGCTTGGCTTTGTTTGCACTGGCCATGGCTGCTCTTTCTTGGCATGTTTTAATCAATACAGACCCGGACGATAGCTGGCTCGCAATCTCGTTGGCTCTCAGCACATGCGCAAAGTTGAACGTCTTGTAGTAGGAACGTCGTAGTTGCCTCAACCTTGCATGCAGCTTAGTTTGCCTCCTAATTTTTCCTGAACTTTTATTTAAAGGAGTAAATGGAGCCACTGGGTTTAGACCATAATGCAGTTCGTCATAAAATATTGCGGACGATAGCTCCAGGGAGTCGGACAGAAAGAACTGTTCCCAGTTCCTTGCTCGAATAACCGTGGCAAATGTGGGTCAGTCTATGAAGCTTATCGACCGGTATATCTCAATGGCCTCTGATCTACTCGTACAGATTGCCGGGTCGTTTGCAAACAGCGAGCAGTATACCACTCTGTTGTCGCTCCCCGGAAACTCTAGGCCTACAGATGCACGTATATTGGATATACCCAGTGTAAATAACAGGTCTAACAGGTGTTTAGACCTGGTCGGCGTTGATACATGCTGCACCGATCCTCCCAAGTTGATGTAGGCTAATAGCCCACTATAATTCACTGGGGCAGTGGGTGGAAACCACAGGATTTCAGGAAGATTGAAGTCGCCCACCAAAAGCTTGCATGCACATGGATGGCTCGCAGCTAGCTCAAAAGTAGTTATTAGCGCCTTGTCACTCACAGGTGATGTATCAGGAGCCCTGTAACTGCATCCAAGTAGTAACTTGGGTCCCATGGCATCAACCGTTATCCATATAGAGTCCAATATTTCCGTGTTATCTAGGACTTCGATATTAGCATATAAATTTTGCTTCGGATAGATAGCACACCCTCCACCTCGATTGTGTGTACGCGAATGTGATACAGCTGGTAGCCTTGAATGAAAGAGGAATCATCGAACGTAAAGGCACCAAACCATGTTTCTTTGAATAGTAGTGCATCAGGCGCAGCAAGGATAGCCAAAGGGCTTAGAATATGCATCTTGCGGTTCAGCGAACTGGCATTTATGAGTATAATGGAGAAAAGTTGGCCAGTGTCTCCCAGTTTTATGGATGACATAAAGGGAACACGAAGAGCTACTGGGCCATCTGTAGAAGCTGTAGGAACTGGGTTAAAAGAAGTAAGAGCGTGCTTTTCATTGGTGACGTATTGGGTTTCGGGATGAGCTTGTCGCGGCTCATCCCTACCTGGGATAAAAAAGGCGCGTGATGTGGTGTAGAAAGAAGGGAATTTGCCCGCTCAGGTAGTTGTTGTGGCGGTACCAACCGGTGGGATAAGGTAGGTACTCCAGAGTCCGGACTATCTGGAACATGGGGAGAAGAACCTTGAATAATATTGGGTGATGTACTAGCTGCGGAAGTCCGGTGTGTGGATATGGGACGTGTGATTGTTTCCCTGTTACCGCGGGCGATTTTCATTACCGCTAGCTTTGGCGGTTTGAGAAAAGGTTGATCCATCATGGTTGCACTGCGTACTTGTTCAAAGTTTGTTACGACGGTATTTAAAGTTGTTCCATCCTTATAATATATTTTGATCGGTGCAGGGAATTTACTGCTTCTTTTAGGTAGTCTCTCAACAAGTACCGAACGTGTTGCTAAACCAAATACTGCAAGGATAGCTCTCGTAAATGCATCCAAAGAAAGATCCTCGGGTACGTTAAGTACCTGGGTAGTATACGGCCAAATACTCCCTTCGGATGTCGGCTGGGGGATGCTTCCCACTTCGCTGTTTCACGAGTGTGTGAGGTTTGGGTAGCTGCCTTCGATGATTTTTTCGGAGTCAGCCTTACGCAGGGCCGTTTGGCTCTGGGTGCCATCGTCGCTTCAGGTGGAAATTTTGGTTCAAGCTCACGTGTGTGTGGCTTCTGTGACGAGAATAGGATGGAACCTGTTGATCACTATGGGTGTGAGAAACCCGATCTCCAGGCTCGAAGTGTGATGGGCCCCCACGTCGGATCACCCTCAGTGGCCCAAAATATAGCTGTTTCAGCTCTGCTCTATTACGCAGCTCTTCACAACTTGTCATTATACTTCGGAGAGTTGATTCGTCCCTAGTACTTAATTCGAGGGGTGCCGCGAATTTACTTATTCTTTTGTTCAGTCACACAACCTCTAGTGGGTTTCCTTGGATTCCATTGACCTCAAGAATCAAGCTCCTGAACACTTCCAAGGATGTGTCATCAGGAACGTTAAATGCAATAGTAGTAAACGTAGTATTTCTTCCTTTGGTACTCGTGTGCAGTGCGGCTTCCGGCTTGGCTGTTTCTGGCGCAGAAATAAATGGTATGGCCGTAGCAGGTGAGCAGTATGATGAATTTTGCTCGCGAAGCCGTTTAGTTGGAGGAGTCGGCGTGTGTCGGTTCCAGACAGGTGACATACTAGATGCTCGCCGACCAACTTGGGGTACTTCGGGTGGCAAGGCGCAGCTTGCTGCGTTTATCGTCTTTGAGAATGATGCCACTGCGACTTGCCCTCCTGGTCCATTGGGATGATCTGTACAACCGAGTGGAAACTCGGATGTAGGCGAACAAGTCCCGGGTTTCTTCTCAGGACAACTACTTATCTCCCAAAGTCGCTTGGGATCATGGGTATCCATAACCTCCAGTTTTAGCATTTCTGCCACCGAGCAATGGTTTTGTACCATTTGCTTGATCTCACCCTGAGCTACATCCTCTGAGACATCTAAATAAACTATGTGGGAGGCCTCCGGGGTGACAAAATCCTGCAGAGGATCAGAAGGTATTCCAGGGGTCCGCTCATTAGTAGTAGGCTTGGATGCAGAAAGTTTTTCGTAACGGCGTTGTATGGCTGTCTTTGCGTTCACTAATTTTAACTGGACAAAGGTTACGCGCGACCGGAAATCTGTTTGGTATGACAGGAGTTTACGGGCCGAACGCTCTGTATCAAACCTGAATAGCACGGGACATTGGTTTTTAATGGCCCTTTTCCTCAGTCTGGTGCAACTAATTAAAGTATCTTCTAGACCGCAGACATCCATCAATACCTTCTTGATGGTGTGAACGTTTAAAAGGTCAGGTACATTATAGACCACTACCTCCGTGAGGCATTTTTTCCGGTCCATGACCTCAGTACTAATAACATTGAGGAACCGCATGGAAGTCTCGGAGCACTTTTCATCCTTTACATTGCCAGGGTAAACTAGGCTTGTAATAGCCACTAAACGCTCAGCTATTGGCTGTAAGCTGTTAAAGGTCACTTTCATACTCGCCAACTCCTGTTGCAGTTACGCGATTTCTCGGCGCATAGAAGAAAATACGTCCATCACCCTAACGGAGCACGGCACGGTCACGATGGTCGCTGTATTGCCCCCATTTTACTCGCTTTGTTTACACGACGGCTAGTAGATATTCCTTTTTTTACCGCAAGCACTTGAGACCAAGTTAGAGAGTCAGCCACGAAGGAGAATAGTAATGGAAAGGGGAAAAGTAACAAATAAGGTACAACGATATTGCCAAGGAAAATACCAGATGGCGGAAGTCTGATAAATATCAGAGTAGATTTAAAAGATTTCTAGTAGGCAGACGGTAGACTGTACCAGATGTATAACTCCCACAAAGATACAACCAGTCGAGAACGAAACGAACCAACCTGTCAGGGTGACCTTGAGCAAAAAAGAAGAGGGAGAGAAGGGGACTTACCTGAAAACCTTAATGCCCTAGGCAGATATTCAGGGTCAAGGAGACTACACCTTGTGTAGACAACATACACTCACAAACAGCTGGCTATCGTACAAAGATAAGGCGGCATGGGCGAGGCAGCTTCCTTGCGGTTTTCACTGCCACGCGTCAAAGTCAGCCATTACACCGCAGATAACACATCACCAAACATACTTTAAACAGGAAACCCGATTAAAAGACGGCAGCAGACGTGCCACTGGTGTCGGTTGCTAGCCATGTCCTGTAAAGTCTCGAGCCAAGCACAAGGTGAGTCACATGGACTCCAGCCCGGAAGGCGAGACGGACCAACGGCACCCAGTTTGGTCGCCAGTGACTTCATTTCCCGCTGCCAAGTCAACTTCTGTCCACCTCGAGCCTTGCGCCATCCTACACCTGGTAGATTGAACAAGGCCCTCCTAGGTTGGCGGGGACCAGGCATGCGTAGCCCGTGCCCGAGCCAACGCAACTTATTCAGTGCTATCTGTTGTTCTAGGGAGCTAGCATGATTATCATTACCTAGCACTCGCCTGCGCACACCATCGTTGAGGACACGCTGGTGCCATCCAACACCAGCAATGCTTCGCAGACAACGATGATCAAAGTCTTGATGGCGCCTCAGATCTTCAGACCGAAAACGCCAAGTTTTACTATCATGGAGCAGAACGGCCCTCACTGTGGCCTTGTATACCCGGCCTTTCAGACGGAGGGAAACTCCCTTCTGTCGCCAAAGATGACGCAGGTTCAAGAGGGTAGCTCTGGCTTTTGCAATGCGTGAGCTCACGTCAGTTTCTATGCGCCCATCATTGCTGATGCAGCTGCCAAGATGAGTGAAATGATCAATCACCTCGAGTTCCTCGTTAGCAAGCGTCAAGGGGTCATCAAGTGGCTGGTGGTCCTGCAGCAACACTTATGCACTTTGAAGGTGCGAAGTGCATACCAAATAATGGGACTACTCCGCACAAGCTATTCAGGGTTGATTGTGCCGCCTCAACATTGTCGAAAAGCAAGACGATATCGTCCGCATAATCTAGATCAACTAACCTTCCACCACGCAGCACTTCAACGCCTACATGGTTGGATTCCGACAGGGAACACTCCATGATAGAATCCACGACAAACGGCTGGCTAACCGAACAACCTCCTCGTGGTGCCAGCTGGGTGGTTCGGGTTTAACCCGTTCCAGCAAATAGTTCGGCGGCAGGGTTTCAGAACGTGGTGGGTTTTCGCCTGGCAAGCGTTCCCCCTATAAAAAGCCACAAATATCTGCTTAACAACACTGCGACGTGGCGGACGTGACTCGCCACAAACTAAAGTCACTGGCCCGAGGATATTCGGAAAATGCTATCCAACCCACGAAAATCAATTGCTTATTTTCACATTCCTGACGATAACAACAGTCAAAAATTTTGCGGACGTTCAAGAACACAAGCTACATTTCTACACAACTACATACGTATATACACTCATACACTTACATACACTGTTATGCCAAACATGTCCTTTTGTACAATTTGATCACACTATGTTAGCTAAATATGATCATGCCTGTAAAGGTGTGCCTCGCATTGTCGAGAATAAAAATTTATTGATTTATTAAAAACAGGGAAATCGGACAACCCTGACGAACGCCACTTGTAGTCGAAAAGCTATCCGATAGGACACCACAGACCCTGACGCGGCCTGTAGTGTTCGAGTATAGAGCACGAAGGATGTTCACATATTTCGTGGGAACACCTTTCCGCGCAAGTATTTCGGACAGAATCGATCAATCGACTGAATCGAACGCACCCTTGAAATCGAGGAACACAGCTATTGTCGGTCTGCGGTATGCGTGGCGCTGCTCTAGCGCCTGCCGCAAAGTGAATATATGGTCTATACAGACACGTCCTGGGCGAAAACCGGCCTGCTCTTCCCTAATCCGAGATTCCCGTTCTGCAGTGAGGTGACGAACGATAATCGAGGCCAGTACTTTTGTCACAACTGGCGTTAGGCTTATACCCCTGTGGTTCGCACAGTCTATGCAGCCGACCATTTTGTATATTGCCACTATAATCGATTCGTTCCAATTAGCCGGCACACTTTCTTTGTTCCAGATACATTCGAATAGGGAGGTCAGTGCCCTGCAGAGGACCTCACCTCCATCCTTAAATAGTGCAGGTGGGAGGGAATCCGGGCCGGCGGCACCAAAACGATTGAGGGCTTTGATCAAGTTTCGGAAGACGGCCTCCCACGGAGGCTGTAAACTAACCGTCCATGGCACGTCCTGCATCACCTGAGTAGGAAGAGGTCCGGGAGCAGGGGACCAACTGAACTGAACTTGAAAGTGTTCCACCCAACGAGCCATTCGGCGTACCTTATTGTGTAGCAGCGCACCCGCGATGTCTCTGATTGTCTCACTGACGACTGGTTTTCTGGGACCAGTGGTGCGGATCATCTGGAAGAGGTTGCGTTAATTGCCTACTGCTCCAGCCTCCTCCATTTCTTGAGCCCTACTTGTCCACCAGGCTTTCTTGTCAGCACGTGGGATCCGCTTTCGTTCACGCCTAATAGCCCGTCTGATCACATTGTGTTCAGCACCAGCCGGGAGGTGTCTTTTAGCTTCCAACTGGTTCACCAACATCTCGGAAATCCAGTGACCAGTGCGGTGACGATGTATAGTGCCGCAAGCAGATGCTCCTGCGTCGTTCATGGCAGCCGAGATCCTATTCCACTGAAGTTCGGTGTCATTAGGACAAGACAGCGAGAGTTCGGTATGCAGTGTGTCTTGATAGGCTTGCCTGACCGAGGGCTGAGACAATTTCTCCGTTGCCAACCGGAGGAGACGCTTCGTGTGCCTACGGGTAAAGTTCATGGAGAAACGACAGCGCACCAAGGCATGCTCCAGTACGAGTGGCAATCCAGAATGGAACCGCGCCATCTGTAACTTATGGCTATGTGGTCAATTTGGGTCCATCGCTGGTCAGCTACAGGAGGACGCCAAGTGGCACTTCGGCGCCCACTGTGTCTAAAAGCAGTGAAACTAAGAATCAACTGGCGCTCCGCACACAGTTGCAGCAGACGCTCGCCGTTGTCAGTCCGTTCGGAGTTAAGTCCATAATTACCACCCAGATGAGCTTCTGAAGAGCTCAGACACCCCACTTGCGCGTTCATATCCCCTGCAAGTACTATAATATCTGAACTAGTAGCACTGCATAGTAGGGCGTTCAGTTCGTGATAGAAAGTGTCCTTGACTGCATTAGAACTGTAGTCGGTGGGATCAAAAACGGAAATCCCAAACAAACAGCGTTTTGTATTACTTCGTGAATTCACCTTAGCTGATGTCATCAAACGGGCTGCACATAAACGGCTGTTCACCGGAATCCAATCAACCAACGATGGCTCAGCCTTGGAGCTGAGAATGATACCTACACCAGCTTGACCCGTGAGTGCCGCATCGGCGACTCCGGATGCGTGCAACCAATAACGAGAGGATAAACCTGGTGCAGTCAATGCAATGACCCCGTTGGGTCATTAATCCTAGTTTCGGACACACAAATCACATCAACACGCAGTGTGTCCAAGGTGCGCGCGAGTGCAGCCTGCTGACCTGTTTGTCTTAGAGTGCGGACGTTGAATGTCGCCATGGAAGCGGGACAGCGTGGCCTTATAAGGGACTTTTGCTGATAGTCTTCCGATAGGTGCGGTGGGATGGTGGCTGCAGATGGTTCCACTCCAGTAGCAATTCGGTTGCTGTCAAGCAAGCTGGGAATTATAGAAGGAAGGTTAGTAATGGGGGCCGGGATGGGAGTAAGAGAAAAAGGTGGTAAAGAAAGAAGTGAGGCGCCAGCAGTAGCATGTTTTCGCTTATCCGCCCTGCTGTATGCAGCAGATAAGGCGACCCTTGATAATCTGCGCGACGGCTATGCAGGATGAAGTCTATGTTTGCAGAAAATGTCTGGTTGTACAATCATGATTGTACAACCAAATATATATATATATATATATATATATATATATATATAAACTATTGCATGCCATATAATTGCGAAATGCGGAATGCCATGATTACTTATTGCGCACGTGGTTACAGTTTTTCTCACAATAGGCGGCGCTTAGATTGTGAACGGTGTGTACCTTTGGTTGTTTCACGACAACCAGGGTGGAGTACGAAAACCGGCAGTTTAAGCGGCAACTTATTGAACGGTCCTCCTTACTTCAACTGTTCACCGTGGTGGTGGATCCTTGCATCGAGTTATGGAAGAGGGGCGTACGAAGTTATCGAGATGCCAATTGAGCCCGTGTGTTCCTCCGGTGTAGGTTTGCGGGCTCGCCGGAGTACTTTTACATTTAAGGCCATACACGCGGGAGCAGTTATTGAAGCACTGGTCATCGGAGGAAATAGTCGGTTGTCGTCCTGAAGGTACCGCTATTGCGGTGGAATGCAGGCGGCGCGTCGGTAACCGTACATTCTTGGTGCTTCATGACGGATGTGACTGTAAGTTTCAGAATCATCGGTGGCTGCCGTGTGCGCACATGTGCTACGTCGCTTGTGATAAGCGGGCGGATTTGGCTGTATTGGTTGTCGCTGGTGTATACCTGATTTCCCGGAACCAGTAGCTGCCATTGAGTTCACGGAGGGTGCTGAGTTAAGCGCGTCGGAAAGTGCAACCACTTCACAAGCGGAGGTTTTGGAACAAATAAATAAATAAATAAATAAATAGTTTATTCTTGAATTTGTCGAGACACACCAAGCAAGGCATGATCAATATTTACATGCAAGATTGCTTCGCAACAAACACGTTGCTATGAGTGTAGTCGGCAGTAGGCCGGAGGTTATACAGGCTGCGGAAATCGTGTGAGTAGTCATGAGGGATAGAGTCTTCAATGAATGACGAAACGTTGAATTCTAGCCTGCGTAGTGTAAACAGTCAGGGCACTACATGTGTAATGAAGACGATACATATAGGCATGGTGTAACTTATTATTGAAAGTGTCAGGGCAATATTGAATAATGATTCTGGTCGACTTGCCAGTAGGTTGTTCTGGGCATACGGCGGAGGAGGTATTAGCGGAACTGAAAACGCACATGTGCACGATGTCGGCAACTAACTTTCAGGGCATGATCACCTCTGTGAGGCGATTGTACGATGTGTTAACGCATGAAACGGATGTGCGACTGTTCTGCAAAAACCAGGCACTGCGACTCCTCGATACCTTTGGATAACGAGGAGAACCTTTTGCCGTTGGTTAGTAAACGGGAGACGTCCTCCGTGCTTCACTGTCTTCCGGTTGGGGTTAGCCTGACGGAGGACGCAGCAAGGAAGTTGGGCTCGTGCTCCAACCCACATTCAGGAAGGCGCAAATCTCCATCGGTACTCCGACGGATGGAGGTATCACTTACCGATACCTTGCAGAGCAGTGCACATTTCCGAAAGGTGAGGACCAAGACGTCCAGAGTATACAAGTCTGATTCAGTAAAACGGGTTCCTTCTTCTGGTGCGGGGGTGGTTGACGGAGACTATTGCTCCCTATGCACCCGTTCGGAGGACGCATTGGGTAACAGCGACAAGATGGATTGGGTCATGTGTGATCACCACGAAAGTTGGTTTCACCAATCCTCCGGGGATTATGGTGGTGCTGAAGGTATATATGCTTGCTCTGTATGGATTAATGGCAAACGGCAAGCGTTCAGGTATGCTGTTAAATGCCCAGGTAAGTTCTACACAACCGATTATGATGGCATGCCTTCGCCGTGCACCTTCATTACCAAGTTTCCTGCCGCCATGAAAATCATTGTGAACTGCTTTCCCATTTTACCCCACTTGTTCTGTGGCCGCACGGCCCACCTGCGATATGATGGGTAGGAAAGAGAAATCGTATCGCTAATTTCTTATTTAGTGAAACCCCTTTCGAATAACGAGTGCAGGTGCAAGAGGTCATCGGATGAGATGTCTACCTAACAGTTGGTAATTAGCTTCATGACTGCGTGTCCAGGTGTTTTCTCTTCTTCATAAAGCGGAGTTTTTGTGCTCCGCATGTTCCTCACAGTCTACTGATTTGGATTGTGTCACCATTGCACCACTGCGACCGCTGCTCCCTACATGTTGCATTAGGTACGTATGTATAGGGGGTTAGGTGGATTATTTTTACGGCTTCCTTTGTTAGCGGTTTCCGTATGCTGCATGTTCCGATACCGCCAAGCGTAAGGCTCCAGTGGACTGTACACTGGGTGCTTCTAAGCACCTAAGTGCGGGGTCTATGGGCGCACAGCTGTCATGTACCTACGAAGGCTGAGGTGATAGAATACGACGAGTCTCTTTCAGTCTGCGGACCTGAAGGGTGAGGTTTCACAACCTTATAGGATAGTTGAACGGTTTCCTGTGTTGTAAACTCTGCCCTTCAGGGCGAGGGTGCTGTGGCGTCTGCGCCACAGGTGGCAGCGACGTGCAAAAGGAAATCGAGTGTCTGCTATACGGTTTGTAAACTTGTCTGCAATCCCGCGGAAGCTAAGATAGCTGCCCAACTAACTGCACTCCTGAAGGACTTATAGCAGATCACCACCAAGCGTCGGAGGGATCACATTCCGATTAGGAAGGTGACCATCCATGGTTTGGAAGCAACTGCTCATTCGGTTCCATCTTATTACTTACCCTGTAGCAATTTGTCATGCCCATCTTGAAATTTCTCCCTAGTTTTCCACCACATTATTCTTCCCAAACCCCCAAATTGGTTCCGTAATCATTTACTTTCCACTTTCCATTCACAGACCATCGCAGCGCCTTGCTGCAGTCCAGTGAACAAGTACATGACTAGCGTTAGTGTGGGTAACCGGTAACTGAACGGATGAACTAAAATTATGAACTGAACTTATGAAGTTACAGTACGCACATGAAGCCTATCGGTATACTTTCCATTTCACAGGGTACCAGGCATGTGGATGGGAGCCAAGTTTCATCAACTGAGTCGGCCCACACTACTTCACAGGCAAACACAAGCACGCTGTATATGAGGAATCAAGCGCGCACAAGGCGGGAACTGGACCGTAGTCCGCTCCACACTGAGTACACGGAACCACCCTTTGATCCAAACGCGGCCACAAGAACCGTGCACCCCATCCCCACCAGCAACGACCAACTGTCTCTTGGAGCCGGTATGGACGAGGTAGTGGGTAATAGACAGGTAGGCACCTTGACAACGTTCACACCAAGCGCAGCCACACCGGGGATATCAAGCCAATCACTTGAGAGAAAGATAACAAATAAAATAAATCGAGTAGTGCATAAGGAAAGGTGAGAAAGATCTTAACTTAATGAGCATATGAAATAAGTTGTTGACAAAGGATCCGAGATAATTTCAGGAACTAAAAAAGAAAATTTTAAGGAAATAACACAAACGCGAAAATGTTATCGAAATTAACTACAGTTGGCTTAAGCGAGTTGTGCAGGCCTGTAGAAGAGAGTAATGGTGGACAATTATTTAAGAAAGCAAAGCATTATGACAAATTAAAAACCCACCACCTGAAATAAAGAAACTTAGCAAGCAAACACGCGGTTATTAAATCGAATGTAGCGTCCCTACAAACGCTGCGCTGGTTCTGCCTACTTCCGCTGCAGGACCCGTCGTCGCTTCGGTAGTGGTCCCGAGTGGCCTCGCTCATGGCTCACTAAGCTTGCTTCACGCAGGAACTCGCGACCGTATGTGTTTCAGCACCAGGCGCTTGATGTCGACGGAGAACAACCCATCTACGCTTGCCGCTTCCGCACGTGCCGCTTCTTCTTTGCATGCTTGCGGGTTTGTCCTGCACCTGGGCAACTGCCTTCAAGATCAGATCGCGGAATGTACGCCGATCCCCGCCTTCGATTCTCATGAGCTGCAATCATATGCATATGCAAATGCATATATATCATTACTCTCACTATAAGATTTCAGATATGGTTTATGTAGTTACCTACTCATCCACATATATGTATATCTCCGTATATATATATGTATATATATATATATATATATATATATAGTGTTTGCATTCACTGCGCATTTGCCTACTTGCATAATCGGCATCAGACGTCCTGAATGTTACAAATGCACGTGCCTTTTAAATGACAAGTAACAGGTACAGGAATTACCTATTAGGAAATTCCC
>OX104071.1:17395895-17410944 GCA_944474145.2 Dicrocoelium dendriticum | reverse complement strand
TTGAGCTACATAGCTGTAACAATTGTTTCCGATCAAGATGTGATATCGCGCTTTACTCAGCCTTGCATTGTGCTTTGGGTCGCGATGCATGACTGTAGAGACAGAGGATTTTTTGAGGTTGTAAGTTTCAGCGAATTGCTGACCACTCGTAACCGAGCGCCTGCAGTCTTGAGCCGAAGCTCGGTTGACAAACTTAAACCCCGTATCCTACCAGACTTGTATAATTCGCTCAGAGTGCAGCACCGCTTTCATTAGTGTTGGTCCTCATGCATTGTACTTCAGTGAGGAAGGAACTCCCGACAACGCTTTAACAATAACATAGTTCAGATGGAGTGCTTCAGGAATGTACCAATATTGCTCTCGGTCATGCGTTTGCACTTCGTGATAAGGATAATTTGGAAACTCTGGAACACCATGAACATAGATGGTTTTTATATTATCTCTATTCGAAGAGCCACCTTGGTTGCCCGTTCCAGGAAAAATCAAGTTATATATGCACGCCGTTAGGAGAATTTCTAAGGCGAACTTCTGAAAGTAAGGCGTCGTCTGTTTCTCCTGCTAACTTCTGCTTTACTCGAAGAATTCCAGGCACATAAAGTCGGTTGACGCGTTACACGTCTTATAATATTAGGCTCAACGTCAATACAGATATTATCGCCAAAGGAACTACACTGGATTGGATAACTTAGTAACCTGTTCAACATTGCGCCAGATTTTCAAGCGGTAAGGCTGTTTCACAGCAGAGTAAACGCACAGTTGTTAGGTTCGTCGAATGTTCGTTAGACGGCAGTTACTTGAGATGTAAATGCTTAAGGGGTGCCACGCGTGATGACAATAAGCCGTTGCCCCGATTGTTTTTGGTAAAAAGCTGAATCTATGTGTGCCGCTTCGAACGAATTGAATACAATTCATTTTACTTATATTTTAATACAGTATACCATATTCAGCTAAAAATCTGCGACAAATTACGGATGTGATATGTAATCGCAGTGAACTAAGTAAGCGAGGGAATTGGGGAAACAAAGATGGACTAATTAACACCAAAGAACTTAATAGGCAAATCAAAGATATCTTTATTATATATGTATATTTTCTTTCATCTTAGTTGATCAGTATAGCAGTCAAATGCCACTGTTAAATCCTTTTATTTGTATTACCGTCTTTCATTGCACTTAGATCATGTTTCTTTTGCACACTAAAAGCCAGGAATGTATAGTCTGCGGATGAGTCTGTTTACTCGCTAGATGTCAGTCAACACATGAAGTACTTTCCTGCAACAACGACATAAGTACTGCATATATGCTGCCTTCAAATGTGCAAACGGTAGTTCAGACCACCAGAGTGCATGTTCAAAGAACGAATGATGTTTAGAAGTGGATAGAAGCCCGTCAATCATAGTACCATATTTTTCGCAACCATGTGTATTTGTTGAAATGCAAAAACGAATCGATGTAGTTTCCGTTTTGTTGAATCCGTCATATCTGTTTACCTACTTTGCTAGCTGGAAAGCTATAAGCGTACAGAAACGGAAATTGCTGCTTGACAAATTACGAGCCATAACATGAGAGGCGGAGTGTACCTTCGCACGCAGCCTCCATTATATTAGGTTGCCTGAAATTCGAGGATGGCAGAATCACGTACAGTGACCCAATATTTACATGGTCAAAAATGATTTGTTTGCCAAATAGAGAACTTGGCATATTTTCTTTTCATTGCTTCTTAATCTGGTCTTAATTATGCTAGCCTCGCTCTAACTTGCAATAGGTGATTTGCCTAATAATAGGGATAACAATATAAAAACATAAGTGCTGTTTACAAGTCGCATGGAATTTGTTTCTTGTAATACAAATGCCAAGAAAGTAGAAACCTACTGTTTATGTAGACACTAATACAGAGCGAATATTAGACTCATCTGCTGCAGATAATGAGAGTTTATTTTATAAAACGCTGTTTGTACCATTTAGTGCTACTTGGTTCATTTAGAAAATCATCTAGAACGCTCCAGCCCTAATCCGCCAAATTTTCCTTGTCCTGTCTCACTTTATACGCCTTTTCCAGCACCTTAATTCCCAAATGAAAATATTTGCTTTTCTACGCTGAATTCACCATAATTATGCCGGGATCGGGCAATATAAGCATGGTGAAAATTTAGATTTATGCTAATGTTATAACCCAATGTGTAAAATTGTGCAAGCATAGTTATCAACCATTATTCACAGTTCTTTGCTTTATAGTTACCGAAGATGTCCTGGACAACAAAGACAAAACCATCCCGAGCACATGCCTCAAAGCCTCCATAGAAGTAAAAATTATATCACTATTAATTTGAAGGACTTAAAGATCATGGATAATGTAAGCTTCCAGAATATCCGTAACCATATTACAAATGATCTACAAATGTACTTGATAAATGTAATGTGCAAAGTATTTTACAAAAGCTTTTTGCCATCCCCAAATTTTATGAAATGCTAGAAGAATTATTTTTCGACTGTTAACCAAAGTCTTCTTCCTGATCTTTTATGTGTCCATGTTTAACTTTTACCCTGGCATGCTAAAAAATCAAGCTGTTACAAAAATATTATTTAGCCTTACTGCCATATTAGCATATGAAGCAAGGATATTGTGCGCCTCCGATTTTCTGTCTAATCAAAAGGCATACCACCGTAGTATTCACGCAACTAATACAGTATCCAATTTTATCGATTAAAGCTTTCACATTGGCAACCCAGAAACAACAACAAATGCGATGACTTTTTGGCTCTCTCTAAAATAGCTAGGTAGACAAGAATTCAAAAATCTTCTTTGAAATCTTTGTACAGTATCCTAGACGCACAACACCTGTTTTTTAAATCTGACGTCCCTGATTTACACAAATGTAAGATCAATATGCGTGGCTCGCAACCGAGATATATTTCCCCTTATTTTCCTAAGAGGTTTCCGCCACCACTGTGGCACAATTAAACAGGGTTTTCCTAAAAGCTACGTCGATAAGAGTTCATATGTCTGTGCAAGAACAATGCGCTGCTATGGAGCTGTAGCTTAGTGACCAAGACGAAAGCCGTCAACCAATAGGTTGGGATCCCCTCTTAGCTCAAGTTATCTCTACCTGACTAGTCCAAATCAAAACTATACCGGCCAGTCATTGAGTGAAGTGTTGGAGACAGCAGTTCGGAAAGGTTGCAAAAGCGAACCTTAAAAATTGCGCATTAATATGATTACTACTTAATTCATTATTTATTGTTACCAACTAAATACTCTGAGATATACAAGTTTATAATTCAAACTAGCACCACGGAACTACTATAGAATGGTTGAAATATCTTAGACACCAGGAAAAATTTATTTTGTTTTTGACCAGCGTCGTTTCTATGCACAGAAACCGTGGCAATGCATGTTCGATCTATCAGAAACAATTCAAAGTAACCTAGTATTGTTCTTATAATGAGACGAACATGATCAACAATTGCTTCGTATGCCAAGCGTATCCCCAAAGTCAGCTATAGACAATGTATTTCAGTGGCGTTGATTATTTTCTCCCGCAACATTTAGGAGCATCCGATTCTCAATTTCCCATCACTGATAATTTCAGCTCCGTTGGATATTTGCTATAAATACATTCTATTGATTTCATTCGTGGAAAACGCAATACCGATGGAAGTTTGAAGTATCTCTATAATAACACTTATTACCTATGGGTTCCAATATCTCCTAGCTGTTTGTTAGTGAATGGAAACTCATGTTTACTCTTTATCTTGTGGTTTACGTTAGTTAATGAAAATAATTCGCATATTTGACAAAACATTTATAAAAAGTTTTGCAAAAACATTTGTAAACGCCTAGTTTTATTTGTCATTTTTCTAATGTGGAAGGAAACGTTAAGTATAAATGTTACCATTTCGATATGCATAACAGGTTAATAATTCTGAGTAGTCAGAATTGCCGATACCTTTCAACTAACGAACAAGGAAGGGGGCAAAAGGTAATGGATGTATCTCAGAACAAGCAAGTCTATGGATTTAGTAGAAGAATTGGCTAGATGCACCCATTCAGTACCCGACGAACTCCCGGAAAGTTATTGGACCACCGTTGAATAATTGTCACAACATATAGGAGTGTAAATTAACTCATTCCTTACCGTGACTAATGCCTGTGACCCGATCATCCGTCGTTCGTGGTTAAGGCCATTTGGTTGCATAACTAAGCGACATAAACCATGACAAGTTAATTAATGTTGCAATGGTACGTTGCTTATGCGGCGCTGAAATGAGATTTTCCAAATTCCTAGAGGAGAGTTTTGAGGTCTTAACACTCGAATTCACTTGTTTATTCGCTCATTCTTGATGAAAATTTGATTATTGTTATTGGAAGTTTCTCTTTCCTCTTGTGTCATAAGGAAATGCCTGGACGCTTATCCAGATGAGCTCAGCTTCTCAGGAGAAGAATTGCACGTGTCAAGGTTGGGTAACGGCATTAAAAATCTGAGAGTTACGGGAGTTAGGCGCGTCACGCAGGATTTCCCCGGAGCAAGCTTCAGGCGAATCGTGGTAGCAATGAATTATAAATTAATGGACCTCGGGATAAGCATACGATCATCTTAGATGCAACTCGCGATGTACAGAGCCAACAAACTTTCAGTAGGTAAGAACGGTTTATCGCATGTAATTACATTTTTTATACGAAGGCAACACTGTACACACGAGTTAAACAAACTCATAATACTGCAGTCAGAACAAAGCCGCAGAAAAGCAGACGTTATTGCATTCCATCAACTATTACTCACGTGCATAAACATAAGCCATGTTTTCTTCTCATAAATCACCACATATGGTAACTGACTACAGGTTACATTTGTGCTTATGTTCATTCCAACTTGGTTTATCATTCCTACTTGTTGTATTCACATCGGCACTTTTGTAAGTAACGTTATCACTCCTCTGATCTCATTTCGAGAATACTGTTTTACTTAACCGCGGTCGCATTACCTTGCCTGGGGGTACTCTTGGAGCCAAGGACATAAGCGTTTCGGTTAGATTTATTGATCTTTCGAACAATACATTCTTTCTTATCCTTGAATCTTACACACTACCGCTCGTCGATGCCGAACTTCTCTTACCTCTTTCCCATAGCATTTCGTTGTTTCCTCTGCTCTCGTTCTTAGCGTCTGTTCTTTTATCTTCTCACTCCCGCTTTCATGGCGTTCCGTCTTCCGACTGGTCATTGACTTCTGAGCCTTTACAATATATATTTCTCAAATAACAATAAGAAACATGAAAGAGACCACTTGAAACAGTCTTTTTCAGAATCCTTAAAGGAATAAATTTTTCAGATGGCAAACTGTTGACCGGTATTGGTTAAACCTTCCGTTGACAACGTTATCCTGTTAAAATGAATAAAGCAACCGGCGCTTTTTTATGTACAGCTTTACTATGCCAGCACGAAGGCGAGATAAAATATCCGTGAATTCATTGCTAACAAAAGGAGATGTCGTCCGAACACTTGCGATATTAAACTGTAGATTGCAACTGCCTTTACAGCAATTTTTGTTTTCCGTGGGCCAAATTAGCTTGCATCCAACCTAATCCGAGAGGGGAAAATAGTTTCAAAGTAATTTCTTCAAGATTTAAACCATTTATACTCACGCATACCATTTATACTTGGTGGGCGACTTCACTTATTCGCTTCAGCATTCACCAGGCCTACTGATATCCGTTATTTCTAAAAATGGCCCCGCATGGTTAAGTTGTTAATATTACGCATATGTACTATTTTAAAAATACGCCTATACTGAGACTTACTCATCAATTATAAACCATTTTTCTTTGCATTTATTTACCTGCTGGATTCAGCGATGCGAACCTATACACACAAAGATAGTCCTCTGTGGACAGCGGGTATTTAAAGAGAAGTTCAAATATCTTCCACTGTAAACAAAACGTAAACCTTTCCTTCGTTATAATTTTATTTGAATTCAGCCGTTACTCTTAGGTCATATATGTGTTGAGACAAACAAGTTCTTTGCATGATGTGAACTTTCTCAATCGTTGCCTGTGTGTTTGTTTTATTTAAAGCAAATGTTGATAGTCCAACAACCGAGAGATTGGCGTTGCCAAACGGTTTTCCTTGCACACAGAAATTAGCTTCGCATTAATAACAAATATAGTTTCCGGTACTTAACATTTCTGCCAACAATTTTTGCGACATTCAATAGCTTGACGTTTCAAGATAACCTGGGATCATAACGGATGAAAGAAATGGGTCAACAATCGCCGTGTTCAATGATAGGTGAAGTTAATTCATCAAACAATTCTTCTATTTGACTTTTGGACTGCTAAAGGAATGTGGATATTCGCCAGTATATTAAGTAATATCCACCTTAACATTAGTACAAGCCTTCATGTTAATCGTTGATGCATTATAAAGAGAAACGTGTAACATTAGTCACCTTGGCCTTGCCGTGACGGATCATGTCCGTGACTACACCCTTGCCACACTTCTGCAATGTCCATGCAATCGGAACACCAATCGCGTGCTTCGCTTTTTACTATCAACCTAAATACCGAAGTTTATTCCAAGTTAGAAGTAAAAAAACTGGTGTATTCCGCATGCTGTATTGCAGCATGCCTGAAAGCAGGGAGTGTATGTCGCCATGTGTCCTTACGTAGTTCCTACGCACTGGAGTGCCCTTCATATTATATCGTTGCTGTCATCTTTGGAAGAGTAGCTTACACTGGTCAATGCGGATTCTTCTTGTTAATGTGAATCAGTTCCACAGTCAGATGTTGTCATACGCGGTTGTTGATTTGATGTACCCGCTAACAAATGTGCAATAGTTGTTTCTAGTTGAGTGCGGCCATAATAAAAGAAAAGCTTTTAAAACGTTACCAAGGAAGACCTATCAAAAAAGAAAACCCACCATTCTGACTGACAAGTAGGACTCAAGCGCTTTTCATTGAACAGTGACAAATTGTGCTGCTGTTGTCCAGCAATATATGATTGCTTCTAGGGAAAGTTGATGATTTCACAAACATTTGCAAAGAAGGGAATTTACGAATGCTGGTATAGTGATGTTACAGTAAGGTTGGTTGCATTCTGACATTGAGGAGGAAGTCGTTACTTTCACTGGTTGGGGCTACATGAGATCCGTCCGCTCAGGAGAGATACCAAATTGAGCGGGAGGTATCCGAATTTCCATTAACAAAGGTTAGTACTAGTTGGGTTCAAAACGCTGGGTGCACTTATTAACATCAGTAAGCTGCCCATTAATGGAGTGCGAACCATTTTTTGAGCGCTCTTTTAAATATCGTATTCCTGGACGTACATCCGGCTCCGCAGAACAGCGCTGTGTCCGTTGACACAGAGCTGCTGGAGCTGCAACATTTTACAAATTGTCTTGTCTTCGGGTCGCAACCAAAGTTAGAGTGGCCCATCTGTGACTTCACAAGTGATTCCTAAAGGAGTGACACAGCAATTATTTATAACCATGGCTTTAGCTGATTTGGTGATAATGCTTATCACACAATGTGCTCAAGTAAACATAATTATTCTTAACAAACTTGAACTGTTTTTTACATAAGCGTGTGCAGCGCTTGGTATTACCGGTCATCGCATAATAAATCTATGTTCTACTTGATGGAGAAGGACTAGCTATGGTGCGCTGAAGTAAAGCGCTTGCAGCACTATTAAACGACGGAACTGCTCAGTGTAAATTATCGAAAAACTCGAACCAACACTTTGGTCTACTGTTTGTTCAAGTTTCTCCAACGAAGACTGGCTGACTCAATTCCAGAGCCTCACAGGGTATATAAACACCTGTTTTGATTTGCGTTGCATGATCGAGACAACCTATGTTTTACATGACCGCTTTTCGACATCATATATCAAACAACTACAGAAGAAAATAGAACAGTACTATAAACATATGCTATCTGTCCGTGTTAAACGTATCGACTTTGTTAAAATAATTGAATTAGAATATAGAGACACTTTTCACAAGGAAACCGTTCTAGGAACCCACAGTTACGCTGATAAGTGGAGGCTTCTAAGACGGCTCCTCAGAATGCAATTGTTTAGAACATCCATAAGATATAGTGTCGATGAATTCAACGCTAAGTATAGCTAATCGCTGACTAACACACTCTTCCAGGCTTCAATCACTATATTAAGCATTCCATATAATTTGATTTCACAAGTCACTGCAGAAAGCTCAAAGGACTGAAGACAAATGAAGCCATTTGACCGGATCCTCTAACAGCAGTTGTCTACAAGAATGCGCTTGTGTTTTTACGATAGCTATGAAGGAGAACTTGGGTCAATTTTTGGAATTCAGCCCGAAGAACACCAGTGCCTAGAATAAGCTCTCGAAAAGGATAATCAACTGCGTGTACATCTGCGCTGCTACACATAGTGCACGAAAAAATTATCTCCCGCATTTTCACAGGCAATCATGTTGATGATGGCAAACAACTTGCCTATAAACAAAGGCGATCAACCACACATGCCCTGTTATATCTGGGGAATACATTTGCGATTGCGCTGACTAATGGAACAATTGTACAATACAGATAAAACATCCAAGTATTGCATATCCCTTTTGAATGATTTACGTAAATTACGTGGGTACCAAATAGCATTTACAGATAAGGGAATAGCGCATCCACGGACTCAACGTATAATCCAAGTTAACACACAAACATATCCGTCTACCCTGATTTCGTGGGAGTGCATTAGTACAAGGCCTGTCTGCGTCCTGTTGTCAGCCAATGAACAGAAATAAACTCCAGTAATGCGGGTCATACAATGCAACAGCAAGTCGCATTTTTATAAATGGGTAGCTTAGGCGCAAAAATTACGAAGGTCGAAGAACGTTGTAGATGATATACTCGAAGCGACATATACATTTCGTGGTATTCTAACCGACTGTATTTAGTGGCCAGCTTCATTCGATGACCGCTCAATTCTAGGTTGCGGCTAAATTACAAGGGCTAGCAGCAAACGAGACCTAGGTTTTTAACGCTTCAGAATGCTAGAATGATATCGCCCCTTAGAAGGCAACATATTGCGCTGCACATTACTAGGACATTCAGTCATAGTAGTATGTGTGAAACAATCCCTGCACATTTTCTGTTGCTTTTGGCTGTGCGGTCTCCCGTACGACCTGATCGAGTTATAACCAAGGTTGCCTGGAAGGCGTCTTGTACTCAGCAAAGGTCCTCAGATATGCTTTGAGCATCTGGGGGGAATATGGTTATGTTGAACCGGCCAAACGCCATCCATAATCGAGCAGCCTGTCGGTTCGAGGCTTTGGACGCGTTCAAATACTGTGCCGAACTACCTAGATCGTCTTGCTACGCTACCCCAAGTTTTATGTCCTTGCAGCGGTTTTCAGCATGTGGGATCCCAGCTTATGTACCTAAGTAAACATGTGCCAGGCATATTAAAGCTTTGTCCTTGCCCATGTTAAAAGGAAGTAGCTTTGCCTGTAACCATTTAAATGCACTGTCTAAGTCTCCTTGCAGTAAACCATGTTGTTCCTGACTACCGGTCGTCAGCCATATCTTCCCGGCACCGACAAAATCAGTTAGTATGACTCGATGACGCGCACGTGCTCTTTAGTGAAGACCAAGGAAAAGCGTGGCCCTAACACTTATCTTTGCGTAACATGGCGGTTCACTTCAATTGGATTGATAAATGAGCCCTGGACATACATGAAGGAGCCGCTGGAGGAAAAAGTATTCACTCCATCTTAGGAGAAAAAGCCAAATCTCGTACGCTTGTAGCTTTTGGAGAAGTATACGGCGATCTAATCAGCCTAAAGTGTAAGGAAAGTCGAAATGGAAGACACAAGTGCGGATCCCACTGTCGGTTATTCCCGTTCAACTACAATGCGCAATCAGTAAATTAGTGGTACATGAAGTCTGCTGACAGTATTCGTGCGGCTCCGGCCCTGTAATATGATACCTTTTAAAATAGCCCATTAGTGCCTCAGATATGACGGTCTCTAACACACTTGAGTGCAACTTGAGAAGAAGCACTGGACCATAGTTAGCGGGAAATGTACTACTACAAGCATAAAGGTCTCGGTAATGATACCCGGATTCCAATCGTTTGGAAACTGCTGTTCAACCAAGCTTCTTTGGAACAACCGAGTTAATGGCTTAACTTTCCTCGCTGTTGCCACCTGCATTGCTTTCGGAGGAATGTTTTCAAAACCGGAAAAACTATACCATTTCCGAGGCAAGTTAGTTAAACGAGGAAGCAAATTGGTTCGTAAGCATTTTCAACTTGGTTCGTAAGCATTTTCAACTTGGTTCATAAGCAGTTTCAAGTTGGTGCGTTTCAAAATTTAACTAGGGTGCACACACGCACCGACGAGTAGCTTCCTCATTGGTCAGACACCGTCGGTCAACAGGATGCCGTGTGTCACTATAGAGCAGGTGTTCTCAAACTTTTCGGCACGTGCACCCCTTTGTAGTGTAACCTAGCACGACGGACCTCTGAGCTTTCCTTATCCACAGAACTAGGCTTTAATAACATAAGAATGAGGTGGAGTTCATCGCTGCACACTGAAGTTGCACAGTTGTTCATTTGTGTTGGCAAAAGTGAAGGCTGTTGAACTTTCATGCATATGCAACTATGATAAGCCTTAATAACTTGGATAAAATTTGTTCCGACATGCAGCGCTGACTTGTTTGATACTAGGTGTTATTGAGGACAGCTATAACCTCGGATCTCGTCACGCTTCAGGTCTGTTTCGGTACTTGGTTTTGTATAGATATAATACGAAATGCAATCTCACATAGCTAAGTTGTGGCAAATGGGAGAAGCACGGCGATAGCTGTCTACCATGACAAGGTACACATCGTTCGCTTTGCACTAGAAATCACACAGAAACAGCCTGTAAAAAGCTTTTTGAAAGGAAGTGTCTTAGGTCATCTCCATGCATTTTGTATGCATGGCCGGATACGTTTCTCGGTTCTGCTGTCAGCGCATTACGATAACTAACGATGTAAGATGCTTCCGTAGCTTTTTCTCCCGCCTGCGACGCGTGAAGCATGTACGTTTGGGTGTTCAATATTTCATCTCGCATGCACTGTTAGTACTTTTTTCTGTCTTTACAGTCCGTAATAAATTTTTTCAAATAGCCACTTCATTTTAATAGGCATTATGTTCAGAAGAACTTTGTTACACTAGTCACTTTGTGGACGATTATTGGACTCCATAAATCCAAAACAAAGATAAATGTTGTTGTATTTCCGCCTCTTACTCACTGGTACAGAGGATCCGGTTGGCACAGACTTATATTGCATCACATCAGGTAGTAAAGAAACATCGCACTTCTCAGTTGCTGCATGCTCAGGAGGCACGTTGGATGGCCCAACTGCTACTACATCTGAATTCGACGAAGCATATTCCTGTGAAACATTTAGCAGTATTCCATTCTTCATTTCATGGTCGGTGTTGATGTTACATGTATAACTACCACAATGGAGATAAATAATTAAAGACAAGAGTCCAAAACACATCAGGAATTTGGTTACTATGATAAATTGGACTTTGAAAGAATTATCGTAGCGAACGAAAGTGCCACCCTTTTGTAACGTCGCTGATGCAGTTTCCCTCGAGTTCGCAGAATCGGCTGAGCACATTCGTTAAACACAGAAATATCCACACTTTCGTTCTGAACTTCCATGGCCACGATCCTGCAAACGAGCCTCTCCTTCCAGTTTGCTTATTTTTCGGAGAATAGTAACACGTGAAATGACCGCAAACTTGAGCCCTATCATATGGCATACTTCGCGCTGTCACTCGAGGGACATAGACTGGGTTATGTGAGCTTGAGCGCACGTAGAACGACCCATCCAGCCACTGCCCATGAAATCACGGTGAAATTAACACGATGTTTCTGAACTTGGAAAACCTCGTTCGCTCACATTTTAACTCCTAGCCAAAAGAACCTTCCTCCTTGGAAGAGGTATGTTTCCATGGGCAATGCACAAAGCTATAATGTAAACCGTTAGATTCTATTTAAAATTTTCACAGCATGTTTGTTATAAATTTGTGAACTAGATTGATCGCATTCATAAAAGTTCCTAATAGAATTGTAACACTTTGGGAGAACACGCGGATTCCCTGAAAGTAGCCCACGTAACCCCTGGGCATCCGCGGACCACCCTTTGAGAGTCAGTACTATAGAGATTCTTATACTCATAAATTATGCCCATTCAGACATGAAGAGAACAATTGCGAAGAAATTTCTTTTCCATAAATATCATCAAACGCTGCAATTATGAAGCAGATAACTAAAACTTGTAAGAAGCTATTGCTAGCTATGTACAAGGACAAGGACGTCAGATGATAGGGGAAACAGATAAACTGGGAACTTATTATGTACAGCAATCAATAACTGATTCAAAAGAATGAATCAAGAAGGCAGAATTTGAGTAAAGAATTCTTTTCGGCAATTCTCATCAGACTCAAACATTACATGATGAGCAAAATGCTAAATGTGCCGGATTGGGCTGCGTATTGAACACAATGTTCAATTTCATGGGTACAAATCAATAAATCACGGGGTCATTGTAGGTGGCAAGTATGTACAGGGGAAATCACATCCCAAGTTGTAGGCCACGGTAGAAGTAAAGGACGTACAAACTGTTTTTGTACGCATAATTCTGGCTTGAGATGGCGGATGTAGATAGCTTCCGCGATAGACAGAAGATGCATCCGGAATCCGCGCGTGAAACGTTCAGGAACAGTATAGATGACTCTAAAATCATTTTCCGTTCCTGCATGACTGCACTCTAGAAGGTGAGATAGGATGGAACTGTTACTCGACCTCGCTTCGCCTTTGTAAAACCATTTTGGGATGTGTTCGCGAATCCAATGAGATAGGCGTCTCGTGGTACGACACATCTATCGTGCCCCACTGGAGCACGAGTAAAGATAAACAAGCATTGATCGGGTCACCGGGGCAGCCTGTCTTTCAAAGGTTTTGCGAATATAGGCTTGTTGTAAAATACTATGCGTAGGCGAGCCGCGAAATAGGTCTTTTCAACAGTGTCCCTCAGGCGTTTGGACAGGGCATCAGCCGCACTGTCGCCTTTGAAAGGAATATGCACGATTAGTTCTTTTTTGGGTACGTTCATCCTGGGTGGTTTGATCTTGCGTTCTTTCAAATGTTTGAGGATGAATTTAACTGGATACCCATTCGCTCTTAGCGCATCGCTGATTCTCTGTAATTCCTTGGTGATTGTGTCCGGGGTGCAAATTCTATGTGCCCGGAACGAAAGAGTGCGGACTAGGTTTCGTTTGTACTGTATGGGTACCGCACTATAGAAGTTGATGTACTGTCCGGTCCAAGTTGGTTTCCTATACACCCCTCTGCTGCACGATCCATCGGCGTTTCTGATGATATCAACATCCAGGAACGGTAGTCGGTTTCTGGATTCGTGCTCACATGTGAAGTGTAGATTCTGATGCGCATCATTAAAAGCTTCCAACAGTTTCACAGTCTGCGCTTTCGATTTGCAGAGTATAAATGTATCGTCTACATAACGTATATACATCGCGACTTCGTTGATGTGCGTTCTTAATACGTTATGCTCCAATTTTGCCATAAAGATATCTGCTAGGAAGGGTCCCAATGGTGAGCCCATGGCAACTCCATCAATTTGACGATACATCTCCCCGTTAAAGGTGAACTGCACGTTTAAGGTGCATCTAAGTAACAATTCCTTCAGGAGGTTTTCCGGGATATTTATAGGTACAGGCAGTTGCCGTACTAAGTCGCAGACATATTCTACTGTTTCCAACAACGGAATATTCGTAAAAAACGACTGCGCATCAAATGACGACATCCATTTGTTGTTAAGGTTCACATCCCTTATCTTCTCAATGAACTCGAAAGTGTCTTTCACGCAGTAAGTGCAGACAGTTTTACGCAGCGGTTCCAGATTTTCAACCATCCATTGGGCTATCAAGTGTTGCGGAGAGCTAACCATATCCAAGATGGGACGCATTGGAGCGCCCTCCTTGTGTACTTTAGGGAGGCCGTACAACCGTGGCAGATGTCCGCCTGAAGGTCTCAACTTTTCGAATTCGCACTTTGTGATAACATTCTCGTTCATCATTCGTCGGAGCAAATCGGTCATTTGTTTTTCTAACTCTTCTGTATTATCCTTTCCTAATGTTAGCTTTTGAAACTTACGTTCATCACTAAGCATATGTTGCATTTTACTAACATAATCAGTTCTATTCATTAGAACTATACCAGAACCTTTATCCGGCTTAGAGATAATTAACTCTTTGTTTAACCATAACTCTCTAAGTGACTGTATATGTTCGCTTGTAAGTGTACCACTACTGGCTGGTCTTGCCTTAATGTAATGATGGCAAGTGTTTACTAAGCTAGATAACATGTGCTCAACGTCCCCTGGCGAATTTGATGACAGGTCGCGCGCCTGCGCTATTAAGCTCTCAAATTGCACCTCTAATGCAGCCTGATCAACTTTTTTACAAGGGATGCAAAACTTAGAGCCTAATGAGAACACATTTAGTTGTGTTGGGCCAAGCACGATACTAGACGTCTATCTCATAGGATTCGCGAACACATCCCAAAATGGTTTTACAAAGGCGAAGCGAGGTCGAGTAACAGTTCCATCCTATCTCACCTTCTAGAGTGCAGTCATGCAGGAACGGAAAATGATTTTAGAGTCATCTATACTGTTCCTGAACGTTTCACGCGCGGATTCCGGATGCATCTTCTGTCTATCGCGGAAGCTATCTACATCCGCCATCTCAAGCCAGAATTATGCGTACAAAAACAGTTTGTACGTCCTTTACTTCTACCGTGGCCTACAACTTGGGATGTGATTTCCCCTGTACATACTTGCCACCTACAATGACCCCGTGATTTATTGATTTGTACCCATGAAATTGAACATTGTGTTCAATACGCAGCCCAATCCGGCACATTTAGCATTTTGCTCATCATGTAATGTTTGAGTCTGATGAGAATTGCCGAAAAGAATTCTTTACTCAAATTCTGCCT
>OX104071.1:17369908-17395395 GCA_944474145.2 Dicrocoelium dendriticum | reverse complement strand
CTTCCTTTCGGCTTTCACTGCCACACGTCATAATCAGCCATTACCCCGCAGATAACTCAACACTAAACACACTTTAAACAGACAATCCGATTAGGAGACGGCTGCAGACGCGCCACTGGTGTGTACTGCGAGCCATGTCCTGTAAAGTCTCGAGCCAAGCACAAGGTGAGTCACGTGGACTCCAACCCGGAAGGCGAGACGGACCAACGGCACCCAGTTTGGTCGTCAGTGACTTCATTTCACGCTGCCAAGTCAACTTCTGTCCCCCTCGAGCCATGCGCCATCCTACACCTGGTAGACTAAACAAGACCCTCCTAGGTAAGCGGTGACCAGGCATGCGTAGCACGTGCCCGAGCCAAAGCAACTTATTCAGTGCTATCTGTTGTTCTAGGGAGCTAGCACGATTATCACTTCCTAGTACTCGCCTACGCACATCATCATTGCGGACACGCTGGTGCCATCCGACACCAGCAATGCTTCGCAAACAACGATGATCAAAGACTTGAAGGCGCCTCAGATCTTCAGACCGAAGGGGCCAAGTCTCACTACCATAGAACAGAAGGGCCCTCACTGTGGCCTTGTATACACGGTCTTTCAGACGGAGGGAAACTCCCTTCTGTCGCCAAAGATTCCGCAGGTTCAAGAAGGCAGCTTAAAGCGCGAAGCGGGATCGGTACGCTTTAGAACAAATACGCGAAAATAAGGCCAACCTCCGGTGAGTGGAGAACACCAAAGGTAACGCTAGGAAAAATTTATTAAGTGGGCGAAAGGCTATCTAGTGCTAAAAATAAGGCACCGAAAGATAGCTAGCTAGGGAAAGGTGTGGTCGCGTGCGCGGAGAGCAAAGATGGCAGCGGAGCCGAGGAGCGTCGCGCCGTTCGAAGGCGGATGCTATGTTGACTCAAACAAACGCGAGCAACGTTCAAACAGGCGAGCGGCTATTTTGCTATGTACATCGAGAAAATATAATTTTGTGATTTTGTAATATTTTACGCAGCATGCGGCAGCCAAACAGGGGAATCTCCAGGTCACTACACAGCCCCCCTCTTAGAAGGGAACCGTAGGTGACCCTTCGATCTACGTGAGGACTGTCCGTCGCCGGCCAGCCTTCTGCGAGACCAGGCGGTGAAACCTGATGCAGCTGCTGGGGGAGAACCAATGCGATCGGACGCTAGGGGGGCTCCCACCCGTGTCCTCCCTACAGGTGCCAAAAACACAAAATGGGGGAAATGTTCGCAGCGTTCGAGTGCGTAGTGTCAAAGCACACGATGTTTGAGCACGTAGTGTCCGCAAACGTAACGTTCGATCGTCGTTGAACGTCCGCGTGTCGAGGATATGAAAAAGAAGCGGAGACGCGGAGTGTCAAACAGGTGCGAGCGACAGAGCTAACGAAAAACGATAGCACTTACCGAGTGCGATAAGCAAATAAAGCGAGAACCATTTTGTGTTTTCAAAACGATTTTCTCCTTTTTTTGGGTTTTCAAAACGTCTTTGCGGTTTTTGGGGTTTTCAAAACGCTTTGCAAATTTTTTTGGGTTTTCAAATCGTTTTTGTTGGGCGGGTTAGGCCACAAGCAAAAGGAAGCGGGAAAAGAAGAATGAAAAGAAGACTAATCTTTTAGTCGCGCTGGCCAATGAACCCGCCTACCTGACCTAGTCGATTTCGGACGTTCGGTCGGAGGCGTTGTCGATCCAGCAGTTTTGTCGGATGAGGACGCTTTCGGCTCGATAGAAACGTAAGGAACTGAGTCGGAAGAGTTGGTCGGAGAATGCTTCGCAGCATCGGAAGTAGGCGTATCGTCGATCATGGGCTGCGTTGACTCGTCCGAAGGTGGACAGGAGTCATCGTCGATCTCAGGTTCCACATGGGCAACCTTGAGACGGTCGATAGAGACGGTTTCATGTTTACCGTGGCGGTCGATAACGAATACGCGGTCCTTACGTTTAAGAACCTTAAATGGACCTTCGTAGGGTCGTTCGAGTGGTCTGCGTAGACCATCGACTCGAAGGAAAACGTAAGTGCAATGCAGTAGATCTTGTGGAACGAACGATTTACGTCGTTGTTCTCGCACGTCGGTTGCTTTAATATGGCGCATGCTCGTGGCTAACTGCCGAGCGTAATTCGCGTCGTAGCGAGGTGTTCTAGGGTTTTCAGAAAAGAAGTCCCCAGGTAGTCGAAGAGGTTGTCCGTATACCAATTCGGCGCTGGACGTGTGCAAATCAGCTTTAAGAGCTGATCGGATACCAAGTAGTATCATGGGCAGTGCTTCGGTCCAGCTTAGTGCATTAGCGGCACTAAGTGAGGCCTTCAGCTGTCGGTGGAAACGTTCCACCATGCCGTTGGATTGCGGGTGATAGGCGGTAGTCCGGATGCGTTGACATCCGAGGACTTTGAGAAGATCGTTGAAAGTCGAGGATTCGAACTGCGGACCGCGGTCGGTAGTCACGGTGGCTGGACAGCCATGTGAAGCGACCCAGCGCTCAACGAAAGCGCGCGTTACGGTGTCCGCGGATACGTCGGGTATAGGTACTGCCTCGGGCCAACGGGTGTATCGGTCGATCATGGTCAGAATGTAGACCATTCCTCTGGATGGTGCCAAGGGTCCAACTATGTCGAGATGGACATGGGCGAAGCGAGCTGAGACTTGCGGAAAACGACCAAGCGGGGCGGACACGTGCCGCTGTATCTTGGCCTGTTGACACGTTAGACATCCGCGTGCCCAGCGCTTAAGATCGCATTGCATTCCGGGCCAAACGTATCTCTCGGATATGAGCTTGATCGTGGCTCGGATGCCTGGATGAGCGATGTTATGAAGTGTGTCAAAAACTAGACGTCGAAAGGTTTCTGGAACGACGGGTCGAGGTCGTCCAGTAGAAGTATCGCACAAGATTGTGCCATCAGATGACGGCAGTGGATGCGGTGTGATTCGTAGCGAAGAATCTTGTTTGACGTTCTGACAGTCGGTGTCGGTTAGTTGCGCGGTAGCCATGGCAGATAAGTCGATTGCCTGGCCAGCGGTGTGGATTGCGGAGACGCGCGAAAGGGCGTCAGCAACGACGTTATTCTGACCAGAAATGTGTCGGAGGTCAGTAGAAAATTGAGCCACGAAATCCAGCTGACGAACCTCACGTGGTGAGTGTCGAGCTGATTGATTTCGAAAGGCGTAAATAAGCGGCTTATGGTCGGTGAAGATAACGAACGAATTACCTTCTAAGACGTGCCTAAAATGTCGAACGGTAGAATAAACTGCCAGCAGTTCGCGGCTGAACGTGCTGTACTTGGCTTCTGCCGGTTGTAAGCGTCGGGAGTAGAAAGCGAGTGGCTTCCAGCATCCCTCAGTGAATTGCTGCAGGACGGCGCCAATGGCGGTGTCCGATGCATCGACTGCAACGCTGAGTGGAGCCTTCGGGTCGAAATGGTGAAGCATAACGGCTTCGGCCAAGGCCTCTTTGCAGGCTTTGAAGGCTTCGGTTGCAGCGGGCGTCAATTCGACATTGCCGTTCTTGCGTCCACGAAGTAAGTCGGTCAATGGACTGAGCAAGTCGGCACAACGTGGCAGAAATCGACGGTAGTAGTTAATCATCCCACTAAAACGGCGGATGGCGGCCAAAGTAGTCGGAACGGGAAAGTCCTTAATAGCACTGACTCGGTCTTCGAGCGGCCGTATGCCATGCTGGTCAATTCGATGACCAAGAAAATCGATGGATGGTTGCTGAAAGATGCATTTGTCAGCGTTGACCGTAATGCTATTAGAAGCTAACCTCTCGAAGAGCATCTTGAGGTGCTTCGCGTGCTGTTCTTCGGAAGAACTAGCTACTAAGATGTCGTCTATATAAGGATAAACAAAGTCGAGACCTCTGGTGACAGAGTCTATGAAGCGTTGAAAAGTTTGAGCTGCGTTACGAAGACCGAAGGGCATTCGCAAGAATTCGAAAAGTCCGAAAGGCGTGATGACTGCGGTTTTCGCAATGTCATCCTCGGCTACAGGGATCTGGTGGTAAGCGCGAACCAGATCGATCTTCGAGAACACACGGGCGCCACGTAGGCTAGCCGTGATGTCCTGAATGTGCGGAATGGGATAGCGGTCGGGGACGGTAGCGTTATTAAGAGCGCGATAGTCGCCACATGGACGCCAGTCTCCTGACTTTTTAGGCACCATGTGTAGAGGCGATGCCCACGGGCTCTTAGACGGGCGAATAATGCCTAGGTCTAACATGTGCTCGAATTCGGAGCGAGCAATTTTGAGCTTGTCGGGGGTCATGCGCCTGGCTTTTGCGAACACAGGCGGACCTTTCGTAACGATATGATGTGTCGCGGCGTCGGTTGCGGAAGGCAACGGGACGGCAGGACGGAAGACCTGCGGAAAACTATCGAGCAGCGTTTGCCCGACGGGTGAACTAAGTTGAGTCGCGTACACGGGACTGATTGACGCGGTGTCGGTCAAAGTCCCAATGACTGCGAGATTCGTAAGACGGTCGACTAGACGGTGTCGCTTAACGTCGACGAGTAGGTCGTAATGACGTAAGAAGTCGAGACCAAGGATAGGCGTTTGAACATCCGCAACGAGGAATATCCATTTGAAAGCGCGTCGGAGGCTGAGATTTAGCGTGCGCGAGCGTTGACCATATACGCGGATGATGGTTCCGTTAGCTGCGCGCAATGAGCTAGTCACCTTTTCGGTCGGGTCATTTGGATCACGCGGGAGAACGCTGACTTCTGCGCCAGTATCGACGAGATAGCGAACTCCGGTTCTACGATCGGTGACGAAGAAAAGGCGACTGCGTTGACCAGCTACGTCCGTCGCCCCTACGTGCTGGTCCGCCCGTTTCCCTGCTGCTGTCGTTTGAAGGAACAGGGCGGGCGACATGATTTAGCTTGCTGGCCGAAGCGTTCGTGGTACCAGCAGTAACCGTTTCTATTCGGTGATCGAGAAGGAGACTTCGAACGTGAACGCGAACGGCTCCTAGAGCATTTACAGCGATTATGTCTGGAGGCCGAAAAGTCTGCGAATTGTCGAGTCAACGTTGCCATCTGGGATTTAAGCGTAGCGATATCGTTGTCCGGTTTCGTCTGGACCTGCGAAACCTGGCCGTACGACTCCCAAATTCGGTCGGCTGTATCGGCCAGTTTGGACAAAGGTGCATCCTCACTAGCGCAGAGGATGTGTAGCATCTCGCGCGGAAGTCGTTGCAACCACATTTCCCGAAGAAAAGAATCATCTATCGAAGAGGGTTTAGCTAGGCTCTGCATTTTTCGAAGCAGCTGAGATGGCTTAAGATCGCCAAGATCGGTTTCGTTGAGGAGTTTCGTAACTCGTTGTCGATCGGATAAGCCTGTTCTTCTCAGAACAGCTGTCTTGACTGCATCGTAAGTCTTTCGGTCGTCAGGAAGATCTAGAATGTCATCAATGTCATCGATGACATTTAGCGGAAGCGCGGAAACGACTAGGTGGAACTTGGTCTTTTCGGACCTAATACCACGCAAAGAAAATTGCGATTCTAGCTGACCAAACCAAGACTTAGGATTAGTCTCGCGAAAAGGTGCGATAGGAAGCGTAACTGTGCCTATCTGAACGTCAGAATCTACACGATCAGTTTCCATAGCGAGCAAAATAGCGAGCCAGCGAGATTAAATCGGAAAATGAAAAGTGAAAATCAGACGGGTTAGCGAAAAAATGTGGCCAAATCTGAAAAGAAAGGTTAGCGAAAACTCACCGGATAATGACCAAAATTCGGGGTCACCAATAAAGCGCGAAGCGGGATCGGTACGCTTTAGAACAAATACGCGGATATAAGGCCAACCTCCGCATGCTGCGTCAACATACGGTTAACTACCGCATGTTGACGCAGCATGCGGCAGCCAAACAGGGGAATCTCCAGGTCACTACAAGCTCTGGCCTTTGCAATGCGTGAGCTCACGTCAGTTTCTATGCGCCCATCATTGCTGATGCAGCTGCCAAGATAAGTGAATTGATCAACCACCTCGAGTTCCTCGTTAGCAAGCGTTAAGGGGTCATCAAGTGGCTGGTGGTCCTGCAGCAACACTTTGCACTTTGAAGGTGCGAAGTGCATACCAAATAATGGGACCACTCTGGACAGGCTATTCAGGGTTGATTGTGCCGCCCCAACATTGTCGAAAAGCAAGACGATATCGTCCGCATAATCTAGATCAACTAACCTTACACCAAGCAGCACTTCAACGCCTACATCGTTGGATTCCGCAAGGGAACATTCCATGATAGAATCCACGACGAAATTGAACAAAAACGGGGAAATCGGACAACCCTGACGAACACCACTTGTAGTCGAAAAGCTATCCGATAGGACACCATAGACCCTGACGCGGCCTGTAGTGTTCGAGTATAGAGCACGAAGGATGTACACATATTTCGTAGGAACACCTTTTCGCGCAAGTAATTCGAACAGAATCGATCGATCGACTGAATCAAACGCACTCTTGAAATCGAGGAACACAGTTATTGTCGGTCTGCCGTGTGCGTGGCGCTGCTCTAGCACCTGCCGCAAAGTGAATATATGGTCTATACAGCCACGTCCTGGGCGAAAACCGGCCTGCTCTTCTCTAATCCGAGATTCCCGTTCCGCAGTGAGGCGACGAACGATAATCCAGGCCAGTATTTTTGTCACAACTGGCGTTAGGCTAATACCCCTGTGGTTCGCACAGTCTGTGCGACTGCCCTTCTTGTATATTGCCACTATAATGGATTCGCTCCAATTAGCTGGCACACTCTCTTCGTTCCAGATACGTTCGAATAGGGAGGTCAGTGTCCTGCAGAGGACCTCACCTCCATCCTTAAATAATGCAGGTGGGAGAGAATCCAGGCTAGCAACACGAAAACGATTGAGGGCTGTGATCGCGTTTCGGACCTAGGCCTCCGACGGAGGCTGTAAACTAACCGTCCATGGCACATCCTGCATCACCTGAGTAGGAAGAGGTCCGGGAGCAGGGGGCCAGCTGAACTGATCTTGAAAGTATTCAGCCCAACGAGCTATACGGCGCTCCTTACTTTGTATCAGCGCACCCGCGCTGTCTCTGATTGTCTCACTGACGCCTGGTTTCTTGGGACTAGTGGTGCGGATTAGCTGGAAGAGCTTGCGGTAATTGCCTACTGCTCCTGCCTCCTCCATTTCTTGAGCCCGACTGGTCCACCAGGCTTCCTTGTCAGCACGTAGGCTCTGCTTTAGTTCACGCCTAATAGCTCGTCTGGTCACACTGTGTTCAGAAACAGCCGGGAGGTGTCTTCTAGCTTCCAACAGGTTCACGGACCTCTCGGATATCCAGTGACTGGTGCGGTGACGACTGATAGTGCCACAAACAGATGCTCCTGCGTCGTGCATAGCGACCGAGATCCTATTCCACTGAAGTTCAGTGTCATTAGGACAAGACAGCGAGAGTTCCGTATGCAGTGCTTTTTGATAGGCTTGCCTGACCGAGGGCTGGGAAATTTCTCCGTTGCCAATCGGGGGAGACGCTTTGTGCGCCTTCCGGTAAAGTTCATGGAGAAACGACAGCGCACCAAGGCATGATCAGAGTCGACACTGGTACTCCAGCACGAGCGGCAATCCAGAATGGAACCGCGCCACCTGTAACTTATGGCTATATGGTAATTTGGGTCCATCGATGACCAGCTACAGGTGGACGCCAAGTGGTAGTTCGGCGCCCACTATGTCTAAAAGCAGTGCTACTAAGAAACAACTGGTGCTCCGCACACAGTTGCAACAGACGCTCACCGTTGTCAGTCCGTTCGGAGTTAAGTCCATACTTACCACCCAGCTGAGCTTCTGAAGAGCTCAGACGCCCTACTTGTGCGTTCATATCCCCTGCAAGTACTATAATATCTGAACTAGTAGCACTGCGTAGTAAGGCGTTCACTTCGTGATAGAAAGTGTCCTTGACTGCATTAGAACTGCAGTCGGTGGGAGCATAAACGGAAATCACAAACAAACAGCGTTTTGTTTTACTTCGCGATTTCACCTTAGCTGATGTCGTCAAACGGGCTGCACATAAACGGCTGTTCACCGGAATCCAATCAACTAACGATGACTCAGTCTTTGAGCTGAGAGTGATACCTACACCAGCTTGACCCGTGAGTGCCGCATCGGCGTCTCCAGATGCGTGCAACCAATAACGAGAGGATAAGCCGGGTGCAGTCAATTCAATAACCCCGTTAGGGTCATTAATCCTAGTTTCAGACACACAACACACATCAACACCCAGTGTGTCCAGAGTGCATGCGAGTGCAGCCTGCTGACCTGTTTGGCTTAGAGTGCGGACGTTGAATGTCGCCATGGAAACGGGACAGCGTGGCCTTATAAGGGACTTTTGCCGATAGGCGTCCGCTAGGTGCTGTGGGATGGTGGCTGCAGATGGTACTACTCCAGTAGCACTTCGGTTGCTGTCAATTAAGCTGGGAATTATAGAAGGAAGGTTAGTGATGGGGGCCGGGATGGGAGTAAGAGGAAAAGGTGGAAAAGAAAGAAGGGAGGCGACAGCAGTAGCATGTTTTCGCTTATCCGCCCTGCTGTATGCAGCAGATAAGGCGACCCTTGATAATCTGCGTGACGGCCGATGCAGGATGAAGTTTATGTTTGGAGAAAATGTCGTGGTTGTATGTGGGCTGGGATACTGCCAGGGCGCCCAGACCTAGAGAGGAGGACGATTAGGGTCCTCATCCAAAGCCTTTGGCTCAAAAGCTTGTCCGCAAGGCAGCGGAGTGGCAGTGATTTAGTTTTACAGAAATGGACGCCATCCCATTTCAAACCCCCAACCTGGAGGACCAGGAGACTGAGTTTGTCTGACCTCTTACCATTGACCAACCTGGTAGGAGTAGCTCTCAGGATGTTCGGAGGCATCATGCAGTATAGCTCAATGGGTCAATGAGGTACGCAAACCATCACACCACGTTAAGGTCCAGTCTCGTTGCGACGGACGCTTCTGGAGCAGGTACTTGCCAGTGGTATCTATCCACGGCGGCCGCGCTCGTGTCTTCTTTCTCCTCGCAAGCGGGATGTAGGGGGTAGACACTTCTGCGGGAAAAGGTGTAAGCTTATCCTAGGCCGCCTGAACTGTGTCAACCACCGAGATTTCGCAACGCATCCCAGCAGCCTTGATACGCATTGCCTGACAGTTAGCACGACAGATTCAGATGGACTGGAACAAGAGGAAAATCCCCTGAGTGTTCCTTCTTGAGCAAATCGTTGAGCCAGGAAATGATAAGGTGCTAGGTCTTGATAGGTCTAAAAGGAAACACCCGAAACACACCCTGATCAACCAATTACTGCCCACGTTCCCTCCACTAGTAGTCCCCGCTACACAGCTGTGTAGGTTACGTGAAGTAAGAAAGAAGTAGAAAGTAAATGGAAGATAAAGGGGAATGAAAGTCATTAAAATGAAGGATAACACAAAAGAGTGAAGAGAATGACAGAATAAGAACTAAAAGTTTGGAGATGGAGATGGTCAGGAGAAGGGAAAGGTTTCGTGTTGCCACCGAAGATCGTCTAACTAGCGCTCGAAACCCTTAACCTTAGATGCACTGAGTACACTTTCGTTCATTCATTCATTGAGTTCATTGAGTGTTAGAAAGCAGAAGGGGGGGGGGTCCAGTGTCAGCTCCTTCGCTTCCCGATCTTCCAAGGATTGCAGGCGAGTTGGCTGTCATGGCTCAGGATGTAATATCAGCCCTGCAGGATCCTGGAGTACTCAGTAGGAAGATGTCTAGCAAACGTTTGAAACTCGCTTCTGATTGCGCATTGACAATCGGGTCCGGCAGTCGGTTCCAATCATTAATTACTCGAGTAGAGAGAGTAACATCTGAGCGGACTTTGAGCCTCCTCGGTTTAAACAGCTTCCAGCTGTGACCTAGAATTGAGCTGCAAAGTCTTAGCTGAAAGAACTGCCTTAGCTCGTTTCCCAGTTCTCCTCGTAGGATGCGCCTGGTATAGATGAGGTCTTTGCGACGTCGGCGATAGTCTAAAGGTTCATCCTCTGTAGGCGGGTGGGGTACGTGAGGTTGTGTAGCCCAAGGACAAATTTCGAGGCTCGTCGCTGAATTTTTTCTATCTTGTCACTTTTATGTTTAGCTAAAGGGGTTATGGCCGGATGTCCGAATTCAAGATTGGGACGGATATGGGAGGTGAAGAGAAGTCTAAATATCTGCGGCGTCATTTTAGAGAATGATCTCCTTATGGCGCCCCACATCCTGTTCGCCGCAGCAGTTTTCTTTAACGTGTCAAGGGTGGTTTTGAGATCAGAGGAGATTATTGTCCCCAGGTCCTTTTCCTGTGTGGCAAACTTGAGTAGGTGCCCGCCAATGTGATAAATGCCCAGTGGTTCAGCAGCACCTATAGAAAGGACTGAGCATTTATCTTTGTTGACCGGCAAACCCCACTTGATAGACCAAGAGTGTCGTAGATCAAGCGTTTCCTGTAATTGGTCGGCGTCTTCGAGGCTGGACACTTCCGACCATAGCTTGAGATCATCTGCATAGATCAGACAGTCCGTTTGTAGCATACTTGGTAGATCATTGATATATATCTTGAACAATTCCGGTCCGAGAACAGAGCCTTGTGGTACGCCACTATACATAGGCACGGGGAATGAAAGGGTATCGTTTACTTTGACTTGCATGTTCCGGCCTTGCAAGAAGCCACTGATCCATAGTAGGAAGTTCGTTCATTGGTTCATTGGTTAGTAGAGAGCAGAAGGAAGTTCCTTTGTCAGCTCCGTCACTTCCCGGACATTGCGAGGGTTGCTGGGATCATTGCGGAACAAGGTTCAGCAGAAGATCGCTATGGTTGTATTGTGGGCAGCAGAATCCCTGCGCACTCAGAGAGTGGGTATCCAACCGTCGTTTGAAACATTCCTCAGTCTCCGCATCGACGACAGCTTCTGGCAAGCTGTTCCAGTCATTCACTACCCGGGTGGATAGGGCCAGATCGGACCGTACACGGAGTCGCCGCGGTTTGAAAAATTTCCACCGGTGGCCTCGAGTTGCACAACTTGTGTTTAGACAAAAGAACGATTGCAGCTCACTCCCCAGCTCACCTCGTAGAATACGCCGGATGAATATCATATCTCCGCGGCGACGACGATAATCCAAAGAGAACAGGTTCAACCGTTGTAGCCGGAGGAGGTAGGATAAGTCCCGAAGCTCTGGAACGGATTTGGATCCACGCCGTTGAACCTTCTCGATCATGTCACGTTCGGACTTAGTGAGCGGGTACGCAGCAGGCAATCCGTACTCGAGAACTGGGCGTACATGAGAAGCAAACAGTAATCTGAAGAGTGTTGGAATCAGGCGTGAAAAGGCTCTCCGTATAGCGTGAAGTATTCTGTATGCGGATGCGACCCTCCTCCGGGTGTCCTCCATTGATTTGAGATCAGGAGACACAATCACCCCAAGGTCCCTCTCTTGGTTGACATTTCTGAGCAGGAAACCCCCGATATGGTAAGCCCCAAAAGGCTCAGGAGCACCGATTGGAAGGATAGCGCATTTGTCATGGTTAATGGGCAACTGCCACTTTAGTGACCAATCGTGGAGCTGATCGAGTGTCGCTTGAAGTATGTCTGCGTCTTCCAGACTGGAAACCTCAATCCACAGCTTCAGATCATCCGCGTAGATTAAGCAGTCGGTCTGCAGTTCGGATGGCAGGTCGTTGATGAAGATATTGAAGAGTTCGGGGCCGAGTACAGAACCCTGGGGGACCCCACTAGTCATGAGAATTTGATCAGAAAGCGCTTCGTTAACTTTGACCTGCATGAAACGACCTTGCAGGAAATCGGAGACCCATGAAAGAAAATTGCCAGTGACGCCGATTCCCCGGAGTTTGAAGAGGAGCCGCTCAGGTTCCCTGTCACGCCAATTCCGCAGAGCTTAGAGAGTAGTTTCTGATGTGGGACTCCGTCAAAAGCTTTGATGAAGTCGATGAAGACCACATCTAAACGTTTTCCAGCGTCCACTGATTTAGCCCACTTCTCTCTAGCGACCAACAGGTTAGTGATGCAGGAGTGCCCCTTTCGGAAGCCATGCTGAGTGACTGAAAGGAAGTTCAGATCTTCGCAGTGTCGGTGGAGAGCAGATTTAATGAGCTTTTCCATGATCTTGCAGGCGACCGGCGTCAAGCAAATTGGCCGATAGTTCGAAGGGTGTTGGTGTACGCTGGGCTAAAAGTTGGGTACGTTGTAAGTGAAGTTGAAAATATATGAAAAAAGATGTACATGGCAAGTGATGATATAAATGGATAGCAAATGTGACTACGCTGTGGTTGTTCAAGTGGATAAATGAACAAATAAATCGCTGTGGCGCCGCGTTAGAAGCGTTAATCATGGCGGACGATATGGCTACGTTTTAGGGTTTGTTGCATTCCTTTTCCATTAACTTTGCTGACTTAGAGGAGCTGATTAAGAAATTTTAACTAGCGGGTGCGACGTAATTCTACAGGCGGCGAATGTTGACTATCGTTGCCCACCAAACGGACTTGTAAGTATCTTCCTTACGGAGAGGTTGAAAATTTGACTGGATTCCAGCTGTTTTAGGAGCGCTGTCATCAGGACGAACGTTTTTTAACTTACATCAAAAGCTTCCACTGTTCCGTCGTTGAGCCACGTGGAAAAGCATCGTTAGAAGCCTGTTTTTGGTGTTTTTCCTACAAAAGATGGAGGGAGTTAAACAAGATCTGAGAGCGATGTGGAACATTGCGTTTAACGGGAATTAAAGCTCGAGCTTTACATGAGCCATAGGACAAAAAGAGTGCGGGTTGGGTCTAACGAAATGCCAAGAAAACCTATAGCGGTTTGGACTCGCGTGTTAGTCGTATTTCATTGGGTTTATGCGGCATTTAAACAGAATGCACACCAGCTCCAGGAGTGACATCCCACCACGCCTTCCGAAACGGCTTTGGAAATGAAGTAGGTAGAAGAAAAATGCAAAGATATTCCATCAAGTAGAAGGGAGTTATAGCAGGGAACATCGCGTGGTAACTCGGCCAGATGACAGTCCAGGAGGGTCTTAAAGTTCGCCACAGTGGGTGCCAAGACTAATTCGGCAGGCAGAGCATTCCACGGTCGGAAGGTTCGCAAAGCGAGGTAGTGTCGTCTGCAGTTCAGTCGACTGTGCTGATGTGTGAGTCTCAGTGGGTGGCCACTTAGGTGAGAGCACGATTGGTGCACTGTGAGTAGGTAGCGACAGGGATGTCCAGGGTTAATTAAGATCAAAAATACAAGGATCAGATCTCCCCATAGACGTCGGTACTTAAGCTAGTAAAGGCCCAGGCACTGCAGTCGTTGGGGATAATCTAGGTGCTTGGGACCTCGGACCAGTTTGGTTGCTCGACGTCGTAAGGCCTCGAGTATGCGTTGGTCCTTCAACAACCAAGGGCTCCTAGCCTGAATAGCGAATTCCAAGTGGGGTCGAAGTAAATCATTGAGGAGGAGGCGGAAATTGCTTGGATCAATTTGACTGAAGGCTCGTTTCAGCAATCCCACCATGCGGTTAGCAGCAGCAGCTGCTTTCCGGCAAGAAGCGGATATGGAAAGGCTCGTCTGGGTAACGATATCCAAGTCTCTTTCGGCTGAATAGAGCCGGAAGATAGACGCTCCCAGGTAATATTAAGGAGAAAAAGCGGAAGGGCGGGTAGAAAGGACGTGACATTTCGAAGCGTTAAATGGATGGTTGTTTTCTATGAACCACGCATGTAGACAGTCGAGGTCCGTCTGAAGTGCGTGGGCATCCTCCCGAAGGTGAATTGTGCACCACGGCTTTGCGTCATCCGCGTATAGCAGCAGCAAATACTCCACTTGCAGAGTGACGTCGTCAATGAAGGCTAGGAAGAGGTGCGGGCTGAGAACAGACACCTGTTGCACTGCGATTGGGGCAAGGATGCGGGGAAACAACGCTCCGTCGACGCGTATTTGGAAGGTACGGTTTTGAAGGTAGTTCCGGACCCAGTCCATCAAGGCCCCTGAAGCACCGTAAGCCAACGGTTTCTGTAGTAGAATCTTGTGATCGACCTTGTCGAAGGCTTTAGCGAAATCCAGGAATACAACATGCGTTTTTAGGCCAGAGTCGGCAGTCGTCATCCAGCTACCCGTGACAAATAGCGGGTTACTCGGGCATGACCCTTGACGCCGGAAACCGTGCTGGCAATCGGAGAGCGGTTTCTGGGCCTCCATGCGCTCCATTAAAGCGTCTGCGAAGATCGATTCGACCACTTTGGAGATCGTAGAGAGGATAGTCATCCTTCGGTAATTGGCCGGATCTTTGCGAATACCACCTTTGTAGATTGGCGTACTAGTCCCATATATCCAATCATTGGGAACTTTGCTTTGCGAGAAGGAGTGGGTGAACAGCTCCGCTAGGGGAAAAGCTAGAGCTGCAGCGCACGCTCGCAAGGGCCTTGGTTGGAAAACTTCAGCGCTAAGATGAGCCATTAGCCGCAAGGATTTGAGTTTCGCCAGGACCTACCCTGGAGTGAAATGAACAGTCGTCAGGGAAGTTGAGGGTGAAACCGAAGATGGTACCGTCGTTGTATGCATTGATGGAACGGAGAATGTGGATGCGTACTGCTGGCACAGGACATCTGCTGCCTCGTTAGCTGATTTTATGAGCCCTGTGGGTGTCGTCAATCCAGTAATGCCGTGCTTGACTTGTCGAAGCTTGTTGACGTGGCTGTACAAGGCTTTGGGATTGGGCGAAAATTTACGCATAAGCTGACGCTGATGCTCACTCTTATCTTCTCATACAAGATGGACGCAATGGTTACGGATGAATCGGTAACCTTCACACTGAGTGGCCATTGGATAAATAAATAAATTGTTTATTCTCAACTTTAGAGGAACACACCAAATCAGGCATGTTCAAGGTTTAGAAGCAGTTGTGTGTTGTTACGATACTTTGGGTTCAACCGTGTGTAGTTGAAACAGTCAGGGCACTAGAAGTGCAAGGAATCTGTGCATGTAGACGGAGAGTAGCACATTCTTGCTTGTGTCTGGAAAGCTAAATATGATTCTAGTCGACTTGCCAGTATGTAGTTGTGGGCAGTGACTTTATTCAGTGGCGAGTCACATCCGTTACGTCGCAGTGTTGTTAAACAGGCATTTGTGGCTTTTTGTAGGGAGAACGCTTGCCATGCGAAAGCCCACCACGTCCTGCAACACTGGCGTAAAGCATTTTAAACATTAATGTATAACTGGCAAAGCGGCTTGACGACTGTTTTCATATTTGGTTATTCGCAGTCAAATGGCTCCTAAATTCCTCTGTTAGTTAGGCTGATAATTTGAAGGACCGTCGGGTCCGCCACTGGCGCGAATTCGAATAAAGGCCGTTGTACTTCAGGACAACCGTTTCCTTAGTTCTTTAAATGTATGGGTTTTAGTTGGTTCTTTGTTGCGAAAGGTGTTTATAATGAGATCAGGAACACCAAAACGCCAAAAACTGTACTGCGTCATGCTTAATTACAGTTGTATAAAAAGGGGAAACTTATATATATATATATATATATATATATATATATATATATATATATATATATATATATGTATATTTATATATATATATATACATATATATGGTTAAAAAGTAACCGAATCCAAAAAGTCACGGGGGAATGTCATACTTAATGGTGGGGAATGTAACTGTTTGTTATCGTAATTATCATGCTTTTTCTACTAGGTGTGCTGTATGGAATGAATTTGATCCACGCAAGGTGATTTCGCATGAAGTAGTGGTATGTAAGCATCGAAGTCGAGGATTACTCATTTCTAAACGTAAGAAGTTTTTGGGGAACAGGGGTTCTATAGGCATTTAAAATTGTTTAAAGTATGTTGCCTCGGGAAGTGTAACTGAGTTGCTCTGTTGTATGCGGTGAAGTAGTGAAGATGGAATTCGCTGAAGGTTACCGTGATGGATAAATAAGACAGTGTGCTGTGTTCATTAATCCTAACGGAAGACGTAGCCGGGTTTACATTAGTTATTAGTGTCGCATGTAATTATAAATTAACCTGCTGCTGGGTAGACTAACAAGACGTCCTGAGTAGGAAATGAATATTTAGAGCAAACGGCTTGGCATTAGAAAGGGAACCGATGCACATGACGACGTTGTACTGATATACGCCATGCGCATAAGGTGCGGTATGGTTGTATCAGGTGGACGCTCAAAGCATATGCAAATATTCTCGACTTTGTGGGGAGCATTCCAATGGTGCCTGTGCCTATGAACCAGCGATGCATCCCATGCGGATGGCAGTACGTGGGAGTAGGCGCAGTGGCTGAGTTAAGTATTAGGGCAAACGGAGGCGCATATCACTTGGGCTCTGAAAGAGAAGTGCTCATGGAAATCCAATGGTACCTGTGGCTATGTATCAATGATGCATCACTTGCCAGTGGCAGTATGTGGGAAGAGGGGCATGGCCGTTGATACACGATAAGGAGCCAGCGGATAATCGACGGTGGATGTAAATGGTTCCATTGGGAAACGGGATGCAATGAGGGTGACGGACGTTTGAACCATTCAGGAATGTTCACCACTAGTTGAGTGAGCGTGTATACAGCTCGGAACCCAGCAAGGGTGAATACTGAGAAATGGTTTCGCCAGCCTCATAAGAGGCCACCGTGACAGATCAAAATCAATGTAATCCGGACATGGGAAAAATAACTCCTTAAGCAGTACAAACGTGTAATATTGTTTAAAAGTTATGTTAAAGCATACATGTGGTGTGTAAAATACGCGGTGGTGTTTAGGCGCATGGCATTCCGCATCAGCCTGCCAGCGACGTGGCGTTCAGAGCAATCATGCATTGGGAGGGATTATGCCGCCTTCTAAAAGTCACGTGTGCACGCATAATACACAAACCGGAGGTGCACTGAAGTAGCTGTGCCGTGTCCCATGTTAGGTGGAGGCGTACCAGTAGTGGCGGACTCTGAAGTAGGCACCACAAATAGACATGGGTTTCGAAAGCAAGGTTTCGTGGCGGCTGAGCAATAGTGTTACAACGTCCACATGGGTGGCAGGCATCCACAGCAGTTCAAAAAGCCTCATGTTAGCGGCCCAGACATTTACCAGGGGTGCTACGGAGTATATATGCTGCGGCAAAGTTTCGTGGAGGCTGAACAGTAGTCGCAGATAACCCATATGGGCAGCACGAATAGACATCAGCTCTAAAAGCCACTTGTTAAGAGCCAATATACCTACCGGAAGCGCAACGGCGTATATTGTCGGGGGCAAAGGTTTCGCGGAGACTGAGAAATGATGTCGTATCGTCCATATAGGTGGCACACATACACGGCAGTTCTAAAAGCCACAGTTGAAAAGACCATACACTTACCGGAGGTGCAAGGGATTGGATAGCGTAGGCGAAGGTTACCTGGAGGCTGACAATTGTTGCCTGATCAACGATCTACACGGCCCGGATGAAGAGCAATTCTCAAAGCCACATGTGGACAGGCAATACATGTACCGGAGGTGCAACGGATTAGATAGCGGAGGCAAAGGTTACGTGGAGGCGGACAACTATTACCGGAACACCTTTAGGCACAAGCATTTCAAACGAAATGCATACCCCGATAGACTGAAACACGAAAGGCTGTTAACTGGAACCCAGTGAACCGACCCCCATAACCGTGAATGATTCCCACTACAGCATCATAAGTTATTTCCGCAGCGGAGTCTCCGGAGTTGCGCAACCAATAACGAGGAGAAACATGGCGCCATTAAATCAACAACACCGTGAGTCATTGATGCTAGTTTCGGACAGATGGTGGGCGCCCAAGTAACTCTACGCATCCTCCTGTACCTGGCCACCGATGGACCCAGCCGAGGCCAAACTCGAAGTGAAGGTCTTCAATCCTCTCGAGCAAGTTATCGCTGGGCAACCCCTCAGCTTGGGCAATGCACACGCCTTGTGAACAAACAATACACGTCGCGGGAGACTGTAGGCTGGCATGAGCAACACGTGGCTGAGCCATCGCAGCATGGTGCGTGAAATGACGGTGCAGAGCGGTTCAGTACCTTTTCCTGTGCCAGAAGCAACGCGTCGAACATGCTCATTGACCACGCCGTATTCCCACCAGATGTGAGCCAAACTGGGAAAACACTGATGGCCGAACGTAACTAGCCTCTTCATATCTCCTTATCTATGAGGTCAGGTTTCTCAACCGTCGATTTCCGCCCATAACGCTTGCAATCCACCAATCTTTATGCGCTTGTCTATCACACTGTGTGCATGTCCAACCGCGGAGGCCGTCACAGAGTGAGCGCGATCCACTGTCGGTACAGGTGTGCTATGACGGTCAGTCATGTCTTCCGCTCAATTAAGGACCACTTTGAAAAGCAGCGGGGTGGATTGACTATCCTGCACAATGTGCTGCTTGAGGCCGTTCAGTGTAGGCCAGTCTACCTCTGAACGGGTGTTTCAAAAGACAGTACAAGTGTTTAAACCTTATCCGCATGACGTATGCAGTCTGTGTACGGGTTGCACCGTAAGTACAATACATCTGCGAAGGTGTATCGTTCAGGCGTACTGATTGTAAGGGAAAGCCCAACGGAAACGTTTACCAGGCAACAATCAATTTGCCGTCATTTGAAGCTCTGCTGAACGCAACGTTACGCACCGCAAATTTAACTTCCCCCAGCAGTGCATACATGTGTATACCGGCTCATCGTGGTATCCCGCACAACTTCGATGGAACGATCGCCCGCATACGTCGCAACTTATGCAATCCACTTGTTTGCAGCTTCCGGATTCATCCTCCTCTTGCTGGCAAAGAGCGCAAACTGCTTCTTCACTAGCCGTCGGCCTCCTTGTGCGCCATGTGTTTGTGCGGTGACGTGCTGAAGTTCTTCTTTTCAGGGCACGGAATTTCATTTGCCGTGATATCATGCTAGGACCCGCAACCCATCACAAGGGGTACCGAACGTGACTTCCGTTTGTGACGCCTACAGCCACTGGCAAAACCCCTCGAAACACCAGGACTGGAACGATAGGAAGCCCCCTCGAGTGCTCCTTCTTGGGCGGATAGTTGGATCAGGAAATAATAAGATGTTGCAGGGTTGATAGATCTAAAACGAACCACCCGAAATACACCATGGCCAAATAAATAAATAAATAGTATATTCTCGAATTTGTCACTTTCCCCGCACTAACGGCCCATACCATGTAGGTCACGTGAGGCAAGAAAGAAGTAGAACGAAAACGGACGATAAAGGTGAATGAAAATCATTTAAATGAAGGATAACTCCAACGAGTGAAGAGAATGACAGAACAGAATAATGTGCGCACATGGAATGCGCCACTGACGATTAAATCTACATCCGCATGGGCTGCCACTCTTAATGACCACACGTCGCATGCGCAGGCGCTCGTCATCCACCAGCCAACACTCGCCGTCTGGGTTCACACTACGAGTGCGAACTGGAAGACTTTGCAGCACGTACTGCCGCCGGGCGTGTGACGACCTCCTCTTCCAAATCACTTGCGCACTACTTACACCCTGTACAACATCGCATAAACCAAGCTGGTCTCTCGCAAGCAATGTTTCCCTCTCCTCCAAAGTGCCCGCGCAACAATGCACTATCACCTGAAACAGGTGCAGTAGAGTTCATCGTTCACTCAAAGTTTCTTTCAAATGCTTACTTTCATTCTCAACGCGATTTGTGCTGTCACACCCGAATAATACCACGTGGCCCATCACATGCGCCACCGAGCTAAGCCTCCATGGGATCCACGTGCTACGGAGGTATTGGAAGCATTCCGCGCTGCTCACCGATATACTTTCTATAACCCACTGATAATATGCGCAACCGTGGGTGTGCAATAACGAGCGCAGCATGTTGAACAGGGCCCTCTTATCCTCCGCGCTACAGAACTGAAGGTGTGAACGACGCCGCTGCATGTCCCGCATGATGTGTACTTAGCAGAATACGACGTTGGCAGTAAGCAACGCGTTACGAAACGCATTCACTTGCGCAGCGCACTTGTCCATCACCAACGTTCGAGCACCGGCAACCCCGGGGCCAACTCCAACATAACTTACACTGCCTCTTAGTAAGTAGCCTCCGTCTCATTTGAAAGCGGCGCATAAAAGAAGCTCACACAAAGGCCGCTGGGGGCCACAAACATGCGATGCCATAGGATGTAACCCTCGTAATTGATCTGATATTTGGAGTCGGTCAAAATGACCTCACCGTATTGGCCCACTAACTCCAGCATACGCGTGGGCACGAAAAACAGGTACCGAATCTTATTTCCCTCATGCATACTTTTAAGATGACCATGTCTTCGCCACAGCTGCGTGACCTCTTCCACTTCCGTGACACAAGCGTTCCGTTGACGCCGCAGTATGTCCTACAAATCGGGCCTTGTTAAACGAATGTTGTATGGCTGGCGCACAAACGCAAGCATCCTGCGTCAAACGCAACGTTTTCATTAAGTTAAGCGCCATGCGTTCCTGATCCGCCGGTAGCCTCCGGTTTACGCATATAACAAAGGCTTTCCACTTGAAAACTGTGCGAATGCCACAGACACGCGTTTGCAAGCTCGTAACATTCACCCCTGAACGTCGCCGAAAAGCCAGCAGGGCAATTGTAACCGCGGTACCCGTAATAATCTTTTCCTCAGGCAGATACAATGCACTCACCGATTTCTAGCAACATTGCTGCGCTTGCTATGCACGTATACAAACAGAATATACCGGTACGGGCATGCTTTGTTAGCATCTGTCCAGTCTCCCTCTAGTACGCCTTTGCAGTTATTAGGTTCCAAGGAATAAACGATGTCGCCGTTTCCATCTGAAACACTTTCAGATCATCATTCATCGATGCGAAGTCAAGATTAGGACCCTTGATTACACGTCGGAATAAAAACAAGTCGTCCAACATGGCTGCTATGTTTGAAGCGGGAAAATGATTAAACATCGTAAGGCATTTCAACCGCTTAGTATATTGATTCCAACTCCAACTCTTAGCATTACAACAAACACCCTGAATTAATAACAAATATGCGCGTGAGTCCGATGGCCCCAAATTTACATCCAACCACATCCAACGATGTGTACCGAAACCCCACTGTGGAAAGATCATTGTTCGCAATTGGCGGATCCGACGCTCCGATAATTTGAGCAGGGCCGACAAGATTGCTGTGGCCGGTTGAGGAGCGGATCATCTCGAATAGTCGTCTTGTTTTGTGTCCAGGTGAGCAAACGTTCAACTGTGCTGCTGTTTGGCTTTTTCAGATGTATAATTTATGGGCGTATTAAGGTGTGTCCAACTTTGCAAACTGGACAAGGGTTGTGGTAATGGTAGTTGCCCTGGTAGCACAAACGTAACACTAAACGTTGTAAACTGGACAGATGTTCAGTTCTGGTATTAATGCATTACTTCAGCTAAATGCAGTTAGTTTGACATTTGTTAATAACTTAATAGTTGGTATGCATTATATTTGATATCATTTCACCATAACCCGTGTGGTTTAAATGCATCGGTAGGTCATTTTATTTGTACAGTTTCGGTTTTGTAACCTTGGTCCAGCTTGCGCTCAAGTGTAGTGTCGCACGGAAACTGTCGTGGCGCGCTGCTTGACTTTGAACTGGTGTTTACGCTGTGCTTTCATTTGCCTTGCGGGAACCTGGTCGTGTGCTTTAACGGAAGAAGTGCAAGCAGAAGAAGATTGACTGTAACGTTTATCTTCCTTTTTTATAACATTATTTCCTCTATTGTAGTTTGCTACGTGTTGTTTAATAAATCTCCAGTTCCAATCTCCGGAGTTCTCCCAAGCTTGTATACTACAATATTGGCGACCCTGCCGAGGCACGTTCATCAGGAATCCTGTATCACTGGTCTAATGAAGATAATGCCGAAGACAACTGACAAAGCCGATGACGAAACTAATTTTGACACTAATGATCCGACGACAAAGTTCGCCGCTTCGCTCGATATGTTATCACGGACTTTGCAGAAAATGTGGACTTCATCAACTTCTTCAACCAGCATGCCATCTATCCCGCTGCCAGAACATTTTACCCTGGGGATGCTGTACCCCAGATGGGAAAAGCAAGTCCAGTATTATCTGCGTCATTTCCCATCCAGCCAACAGGCAGCTGTGCTCGCCGGCCTGCTCTCGGGAGAGGCCTTTGATATCGTTGCAGACAGTAAACTTTTAGAGAAAGAAGTTACAACCGAGACTTTTTCCGCCATGCGCCGATTATTAGCCCGCCCCGGTCTACCTGCGCCCCTACGCAGGGCATTCCACGCACGTTACCAATATCCGGCGGATCTCATAGGTACCTTAGATAAACCATTTAGACACCAATTGCTTACATGTATCCGGTTCAGTGTTGGCCAACTTCACTTTGGGATGGCGTTCATATTCGCGCTTTACTCTACAAGTGACAGTTGCCTGTCAGTTAGATTTAGCTGAAAACAAACAATTCATTTTGTCTCACTTGTTATAAACTTGGGCACTACGAACAGATGAGCGCCTGCAGTTTCTACCTGGCACTCAAAGCCAATGTACGGATCATCCAATTAATAAGCGTGCATACACACGTAAGTCAAGTAATCTTAATAGGCACCTTCTAAATTAGCGACGAAAGAAACAGGTATTTATCTGATGTACTCATGAGTAGGGAAGTTTGGTATGGTTAATTGTGTGTTCATCGCAGCCAGTTCGAAATCTGATATTCGTCCACATTTCCGAGGCTGTCCCACGTGGCCCATTGGCATGAGCTGCTGACTGGCAGTGTAAGCCGTTGGTGGTCATGGGTTGGGATCCTGATGGATCCGTTGAATGGACATACTGATGATGCCAAACAGGCTCAAACTGCAGTCTAATGCTTTTCCGAACATGCGGACGAAATATAACTTAAAGATCGCCGCGAAAATCGGTCAACATATATTTATTTCCCGATATTTTCAGAGGTTATACTCACGTAGAGCAAATCATATGCTAAGCATGTTTATCCCGAATAAATGAATATAAATCAGCAAATAAAATTTTGTACATGTGCTGCTGAAAGTTCGTCATTCATAAAGATAATACATGTTTGCTTTACCCTTGTATGCGATACAGGCCGAGTAGTCAACGCAACACATTTACAGTTCTGGATTAACAATCAACAGCTAACCCTGTTTTTAAATCAGCAGATCCGCAGTGAGTCCAGCTACGAAGAAACAGCACCCCTGCTATGCTCATAAATTTCTCCGTTGAATGTAATAAGTTGATAGTTTATAGCGGCCAAGTTTGCATATAAGTTTAAAAATAGCATTCACAAAATTCTGGGAGGTAATTCCTTAAGATTTACTTCTCTATAAGCCATTCAAGCAACCTGCGCATTAATATCCATCCGGTAGTTTAAACATTGGAGAAGAACTAAACATGCGGATTAAAATAACAAAGTGCAGACTTACAAAAGGCGTTACCTCGAGCCTCGGCATGATCGTAATGCTATCCGTAGGCCTTCTGCAACCTTCCAAGTGGGAGAATTTCACCCACGTCAAAAAATATTCTTGAAGCTTATTGTAGGGAGCTGAAAGCCAGTGATTATGCGTGAACCGGAAAGAAAAGAAAACCGGGTTTGTAGAGAATTAACAACGGATGCAATGGGTGTGACGAGACAAGGTTCTGCGAGCGTTGCGGATCGAGCCGAAAGCGGATCACCGGCGGTGTCTGGTAACGAGTCTGGGCCCAGAACAATGGAGGAGGTATTTGTCGAGAACGCAATAAATCAGACAAATACGCCGCTAGCGAAGTCTACAGAAGTGCACGCCAGTCGAGTGACGCAGCTACGGGAGAGCAAAGCGCGAGCTTTCGAACGACTCATGGCTGGCCGGAATCGGATGTAGTGAAGCGGAGATACGAGATGGAAATTTGGAGGGTTGTCTCAAAGCCCAACCTCGTAGGTACCAGGAATGGCTCGCCATACCAATGCTCACCTGCGTTGCGGGGTGGGAAAGAAACACACTCCAAATCTGTACGGGTTTGTGAGTTGTCAGTGGCACGTTCTTGTGGCAAAAAACACGCTGCCTCCCTCGCGTCGTTTTCACTACATTATGACGATCCCTCAAGCACAGGCTTGAAGACGGAACAATAGAGTGGAATTTATTCCACAAAGCGAAGTGGGTAGATCAATACACTTTCTTTCTCAGTTTTGTACCTCTAAGTTATTAGAGAAATTCATGTAATCGTACATACTATCGCAAAAGGTCAACTTTGCAGCCCGCGTGCATCATCATCATCATTATACACGTTAGCTAATGGTAGGGAACACCTCAGTTACTGTGCCGCAATACACAGAAAAAAGGAGAAAATAATGCAACTAATGCAAGCCGGCTGAGCTACCGGTAACGGATGCCCATCGTTCCAGTAAACTACCAGCCGGCTACGGTGCATCAAAAAATACTATGCGAAATTATACAAGCTAAATAATGAGATTGTGGTTGGAGGGGGAGGTTAAGAGGGATGGGGTGGGACAAAGAAACTCACAGCACGAACGCCACTGAGGTCGGCTCTTAGCCATATAAGCACGTGTGTCCCATGCCAATCTGAAAGGGGATCGAGGGCTCCAAGTGGGAGCTGATGAACTGGAATGGGCCGCTTTGCTGGACATGAGCCAGTTGACAGGGCAGGAATGACGCTCCGCGTTCGCATGTGAGTTGAAACTAAAAGACAAGCGACTATTGAAGCAAGGTAGGGGAGGGCCGAGAATTGGGGGGTTGAAAACAGGGGGGGATAAAAGTGAAGGTGGAACGGCACGATAAGGGTGAAAAAGCGCAAGAAGGGGAATAAGAAGACGGGAAGGCTTGAGCAGTAGCATCCAAACCCCTATCTACCCTGCCCGATGCAGCAGATAGGGCACCGCTGATTATCCTCTGCGGTGGCCAGAGCATCGGAAATTTGTTTTAAGTGAAATCCAGCCAGCATGCATTAAAATCTAGACAAAATTTACCTTCAGCGCCCTGCAAAATTATGGATGTCCCGTCCTTCTTAGCAAGGGGTATGCAGTAATAAATGCTTCCGCTAAATTTGTTGTCAAAGTGCCGAGAAATTGCAATTTCTGTTGAGGGTAATACTTTTGATTAACAATGTCAAATGCAGTCACCCAGACGCATTCAGCTGCTAAGACTACTTGCCAAAAACCATTTTTAATTTTTAAGTACTAAAGGGAAACACTCTTGATCGGTTTCGAAATGTTCATATTATAATAATTCATCAGCACCTATGGCGAAACGTTTCTTGTACCTACAACCAAGGGTCTACCCAAGCGGATTGCTGAACACTGTTCTGCGTCACTACAAAATGGCACAGTAAGGAACATCGTCAGTTGGATTATGTAATATTTGACTGAAACTGGTCAACAAGGTCGGATGAATGCGTCCTTTAAAACCTTTTAAGCCATCCATGGACGCTGCCCAAAGAAAGGCAAGAAACAGCTATTGTTCATCGCAGAAGCCGTCAAAAATAGGGTTTTTAACCGTAACTGT
>OX104071.1:17344908-17364908 GCA_944474145.2 Dicrocoelium dendriticum | reverse complement strand
GCGTACGCCGACTCGTTGTAGTTAAAAGGTTAGCCGAACGAAAGATAATGGCGTCAGTACACAGAGTATCAGCGGACAAGTGCACCCAGTCGATAAGCAATTTGGTCAATACTGGATCCCACTTTGTCACAGAAAAAGTCAACGAAACAGCGACGGGAAGTGAGTCAGACATTTTAAGTGAATGAAAGTTAGGAAGATAAGGAGTGGCTCCTAGCCAGCTCCGGATATGCGCAGAGATGCGTGTAGCTTACGATCACTAGCTACAGCTAAAGTAAAGGGCCGAAGGTACGACAAATGAATTGGTGGCTGTCTGCCTGTGTCTAACTGCTACGAACCTACACAAAAACCTAATAAATCCTCCAACTACTTATAAATAGTGGATACCAACTGTGTCCCAGAATAAGTCAACAAACCGCGGAGGTAAGTTATTCAGACATTCCAGGAGAATTACGGTTGAAAATGTAAGGAGTGCCTCCCAGAAAGCTCCGGATATGCGCAGAGATGCATGCAGCCTACGGTGAATCGTTGCGAAAGTAGAGGTGAAGCAGATAAGAAGAACGACAGATAATTGCTCTAGTTCGGTTCAAGTGTAGGTGGGACTGTAACGATAGGATAACTCCCTTAAGTGTTCCTTCTTGAGCGGGTCGTTTATCCAGGAGTTAATAAAGGTGCTCCGACTTATTTGAAGATCTATAAGGAAAATACCCGAAAAAACACCCTGGTCCACCAATTTAATGCCCACCTTCCTTGCACTAACTGTTTGTGATATGACAGTTACGTGAAGCAAGTATGAGAGGAAGAAAAATCGCAGGCAACAAGTAATGAAAATCAATTAAAAAAGAGGATAGTACCAATGGTGGGAGAAAGTACGGAAAATAGATCCTAAGCATGGAGATGCTAGTTTGTCAGGAAAAGGAAAGATTGCATGTTGCCACCTAAGAGCATTTAGTTAACGCTCAAACCCCATAACCGTAGGTTCTTTGACAACCTTTTCCGGAAGCAGGTTCCAGTGCTCCATGACGAAGCGATAACCGTGTCTCCGCTCTTACTCCATCAGACCGCGGTTTGTCCAACTTCATATAATGTCCGCGGAAAGCAGATAATCTAGCACAACCAAATAGCCAGGACAAATCAGGGCCAACCTCCCCAGTCAAATTACGGTAGGTTAGGATTAGGTCCCCTCTAATCCTTCAATAGTTCAATGAATGCATCCCCAAACTATGTAAGCGTTCGGGGTACGTTTGTTCTCGTAGACCCTCGACCCACATAGTGACATTTTGTCACGAACAAGGCATGGTGAATAGGCATGGACGCAATAATCTAGATGGAGTCGCACAAACGCTGAGAAGAGCTTCACAAACACATTAGTGGTTAGGGTCCCGAAATAACGACGGATAAACCACAGCATCCGGAACCCTTTACTAGCCGCATTCTTCCATTTGTCTCCAGAATGTAGTATGGAACAGTGAATGGCACCTAGATCAACCTGATGAGTCACGCGAGGAAGTTCACTCACATCGAGCACATAACTTGTGGATTAATCAGATGCTCTTATCCGCAGCACTGAACACTGCACGGTTTATGGGCAGCAATTACAAGACAGACCATACCCAGAGTCTATCCAGAGCCCGCTGAACAGCCACAGGACCTCCAGGGATATCGACAATATTCCAGAGATTTAGGTCATCAGCAAATAAGAGTGATGGTACCTCAAGCTCCACCAGCAAGTCGTTCACTCAGACTGAGAACGGCAGCGGACGTAGGACAGAGCCTTGCGGAACGCCGTTAAGGACAGCTTGTCGAAAGTAAACATTGCTTCGCACATGAATATACAACTTCTGTCCATACAGAAAAGCTGATAACCACTGGAGAGCGCGACCAGAAATTCCATAAGACCTCAACTTCAGTGAGAGGGGAAGTGTCAAAGTCGTTGGCAAAGTCAATGAAAACCACATCCACCGCATATCCATTGTTTACGGCTTCGGCCCAGCTCTCACGAGCTAACAGCAAGTTCGTTTGACACAATAATCTTGTTAGAAAACCACGTGGCTGGAAGCTACTCAGGCAGCACCTAATTAATTGCTTCTTTACTGTAGCTCGTGCTAATTGTTCAAGTAACTTAACGACCACGCTTGTCAAGATGACAGACCTGTAGTTAGCCGATAGGTCTTTGACACAGCACTTGAAAATCGGGCAGACAACAGCCCCTTTTTATTCGGTAGGTGAGACACAGCTATTGAATGACTTCTAAAACACACAAGCCAGAGGTCCATTGAGTTCCCCTGCTAATTCGTGCAACAATTTTGATGAACAGAATCTGGCCTGGAAGCCTTAGTTGGGTTCACCTCGCCAAGCAACCGGAGAACTTGAGATTCAGTTAGAGGAATTTTATCCAGACAAGAGTCCATAGAGACTCTTGAAGCTAGTTCTCTGCATGGTGTATTTGTTTCGCAGACAGACACTTGAGCACTGCTGACCAAGCGCGCATGCTTTGTCATAGTCTTTATAGGCATAGGTTCCATCTCCTCGAAGCAAAGGTGATGTAGGCAAGTTTGCACCACAGCGTCGTTTAAAATAGGCGAAGCATTTCTTTGGTATTGTTGAGGCAGAATCAAGTAAGCTCATTTCATACTGAAGCCGGGCCAACCTAAGATGTAACTTGCTATTATTACGCAGCAACCGATAACTGTCAAACGTGTTGTTCGACGGAGCTGTTTGATAGGCTCACTATCATTTAGACCGCTACTTTAGCAGGCCCTTTCCCGCGGAATCTATCCACGGAGACTGCGCTCTCGATTCCCTTCTTTTCACCAGTTGGATGTGAAGTGCAGAAAAGCCGACGAGGTGGGCTTTAAGTTTTTACTAGTCTAAGAGTGGCACTCTCAGATATCACACAAGGCGATGACCTAGCTTTATCCAGCATCGTTCGAAAGTTCGCGGCCCAAATGTTCGGATACCAACTGGTGGTAGCTTGGTAAGGCCTGATAAGGGTACACTGGAAAGATAAGCAAACGTGATCGCTGACGCCAAGAGGCGAGTCTTAAGTAATGTCATTTACAAAGTCCAGCGACTTAGCACAAACAAAATCTTAAATAGACGGCTGCTGATTGCTCATGTACCTAGTCGGAAGGTCCACGAACTGATGTAGTGCTACCTGCAGCGTCAAGTGCAACAGCTCTGCACCGAACGATCTCAGCACCGAACTGCAAGATGGATCATTCCAACAAAGTTATGGGATGTTGAAGCCGCCCAGCACCAGACACTTGTTTGCAGAGTGAGTGCGTATAAACTTAATGATTCCAATGGAGGTGCTCAGAGCTCTTCTGCACAATAACACCACCGTAACCCGAACCAAGGAAGCGCAAATCAAGACTACGACAGCCTCAACAGATTTGCTGAGAGACTGAAAAACCCACGCCCTCAATACGTTGATGTGATAACTCACATAAGTAGCTATACCACCCCCTTGACGGCCAATGCAGCGGTCAGCGCGTAATATTGCGTAGCCAGGCAGATATACCTCGCCATCTGTGAGTTCCTCAGACAGCCACCTTTCAGCGAAAGCAAGTATTTCCGGATGGGATTTATCTACGAGCAGACCCACTTCGCACATCTTGTTCCTCAGACTACGCACGTTATTAAGCACTACTTAAAGGACTTCGGCACGACTAGCCCTGGATCGCGCGCAAGTAGAATTGGTTCTGGTAGGGCAGAAAAGGACCGCCGGCTGACCACCTGAAAAGCGACTAATCGGAGATCTTTCTCGCCAGCTGCACGCCGGGCTTTTACGTCTCGGATGGCTTCCTTTAACATTAACCTATCCGCTAACCGAAGGTCTGGTTGCAAACTAATGTTGGTAAATTTCAGCTAGTGGATACTTACAATGACACACAAAAGTCAACAAACTAGCAAAGTTATGTGATGAAAAGAATCCAAGAGCATGGAATTTGGAGAGATAAGGAATGGCTCCTAGCGCAGAGATGCATGTAATCTACGATGACTAGCCACACCTTAAAAGAGGGGACGAAGGTCTGACGAAAGACAGATAATGGCACTAGGAGAGACAGAGGGAATCGGGGGCTATCAATTACATTTGAATGAAGCCTTCTACTTACTAGTGGATACCTACAGTGTCCCAGAATAACTCAACAAACAGTAAATGTATGTGGCGCAGACGGTTCCATAGAATAAAGGTTAATGAGATAAAAGAATGGCTCACAACAAAGCTGCGGATTTGCGCAAAGTTGCAGGGAGCCTAGGCCGAATAGCTGCTGCTAAACGGAGGTGCCAAAGGTAAGACGATCGAAAGATACTAGCTGTAGGAAAGAGTATCAGTGGCCAGGTTTAGCCCTTCCATTACGGCGTTTGGTCACTAGTGGATACCTACCGTCACAGAATAAATCAACTAACCAGCGAAGAAAAATGAGTCAGACATTATAAGGGAATGAAACTTGGGGTGATAAGGAGTGGCTCTTATCAAGCTCCGGATATGCGCAGAAACGCATGCAGCCTACGACTAATCGCTGCAAAAATAGAGGTGAAGTAGATTTGAAGAACGACAAATAATAGCGATAGGAGAGAGAGAGTATCAGTGTCTAGCGACGGCATTCTGATTAAGCCTTCTAGTTACTAGTGGGTACCTACAGTGACACAGAATAAGTCAACAAACCAGCGAAGGTATGTGATGCAAACACTTCAAGAGAATGAGAGTTGGAGTGGTAAGGTAGTCTGGCAGCCAGTTCCAGATGCCAGCGAATCTGTAGCGAAAGAAGTTGTTACGCTTGTTGGCGCGAGCTGTAGGTAGGGTAATGCCTAAAGGTCTGTGGCGAGGTGGATACCGAGTCACCATTTGGTTAAATGAGCGCTGCGAGTTCGTGTTTTGGTTGTTTTTCGTCTGGAATTTGAAGGTGAGGTTGCGCCTCATTCTTCGTAACTGTAGGTAGCTGAGATTGGAAGGGCAAAGCAGGCCCTTTTTGAATGAGCGTTTTACTTTCTCAATTGTTATTCCGTCACTCTTTCTGGAGTTGGTAGATATTATTGATCAGTATTCCAATAGAGGTCTAGCGCATTCCTTGTATAGATCGAGTCTGGCTTCGTTTACGAGCATCGTCTTGCAGATACGACCATCGAGGCATCTGACTTTCGCTACACTATAGCTCACTTGCTCCGAGAAATTTAGTGAGCTTTAATAGTGTACGACCAGATCCCTTACGGTTTGACAGTTGGCATGTGAGACACCAATCAGGGTTAATGCATTAGGCAGCGCACTGCATCTATACCAAAGGACCCGGTACTTAGCAGGAGAAAAATCAAGCTTCCATGTGTTGCACCAAGCGTCTAAGCTTTAAGGTCATTTTGAATATTGAGGAGACCGCTCCTTAAGTCACCCAGGTCAAACGAGACTACGGGTTTTATACTGTCGGCTAACAGGAACGGCTGTCCACATTCAAAACTTGAAATACGTCGTTGACATAAAGTAGGAAGAGTATCATCATCATCATCATCATCATCATCATCATCATCATCATCATCATCATCATCATCATCATCATCATCATCATCATCATCATCATCATCATCATCATCATCATCATCATCATCATCATCATCATCATCATCATCATCATCATCATCATCATCATCATCATCATCATCATCATCATCATCATCATCATAATCATCATCATCATCATCATCATCATCATCATCAGCATCAGCATCAGCATCATCATCATCAACAGCAAGACATCAGCCATTTGAACTGATGCTTCGCTGCCATACAACCATGAGGACCTATGAAATAAAGAATAAGAAAGGGGAGAGAAGAGGGACTTACCTGAAAAACTTAATGTTCTAAACAAACATTCAGGTTCAAGGCACCAACACCTTGTGTTAACAACATACCGTCACAAACAGCTGGCTATCGTGCAAAGTTAAGGCGGCATGGGCGCGACAGCTTCCTTGCGGATTTCATTGCCATGCGTAATAATCAACCATTACCCCGCAGATAACTCAGCACCAAACATACTTCAAACAGGCAATCCAATTAGGAGACGGCAGCAGACGCACCACTGGTGTCCGTTGCGAGCCATGTCTTGCAAAGGCTCGAGCCAAGCACAAGGCGAGTCACGTGGATTCCAGCCCGGAAGGCGAGACGGACCAACGGCATGCAGTTGGGTAGTCAGCGACTTCATTTGCCGCTGCCAAGTCAACTTCTGTCCACCTCAAGCCTTGCGCCACCCCACACCTGGCAGACTAAATAAGGCCCTCCTGGGTAAGTGGCCAAGCATACGTAGCACGTACCCAAGCCAACGCAACTTATTCATACTATCCGTTGTTCTAGGGAGCTAGCATGATTATCACTTCCTAGTACTCGACTACGCACATCATCGTTGTGGACACGCTGGTGTCATCCGACTCCAGTAATGCTGCGCAGACAACGATGATCAAAGACTTGAAGGCGCCATTGATCTTCAAACCGAAGCGGCCTAGTCTCACCACGATAGAGCAGAACGGCCCTCACTTTGGCCTTGGATACACGACCTTTCAGACGAAGGAAACTCCTTTCTGTCGCCAAAGATGCCGCAGATTCAAGAAGGTAGCTCTGGCTTTTGCAATGTGTTAGCTGACGTCAGTTTCTATGCGCCCATCATTGCTGATGCAGCTGTCAAGATAAGTGAAATGATCAACCACCTCGAGTTCCTCGTTAGCAAGCATCAAGGGGTCATCAAGTGGCTGGTGGTCCTGCAGCAACACTTTGCACTTTGAAGGTGCGAAGTGCATACCAAATAGTGGGACCACTCTGGACAGGCTATTCAGGGTTGATTGGGCCGCCCCAACCTCGTCGAAAAGCAAGACGATATCGGCCGCATAATCTAGATCAACTAACCTTTCGCCAGGAAGCACTTCAACGCCTACGTCGTTTGATTCGCAAGGGAACACTCCATGATAGGATCCACGACGAAATTGAACAAAAATGGGGAAATCGGACAACCCTGACGAACGCCACTTGTGGTCGGAAAGCTATCCGATAGGACACCGTAGACCCTGACGCGGCCTGTAGTGTTCGAGTATAGAGCACGAAGGATGTTCACATATTTCGTGGGAACACCTTTCCGCGCAAGTATTTCGAACAGAATCGATCGATCGACTGAATCGAACGCACTCTTGAAATCGAGGAACACAGCTATTGTCGGTCTGCGGTATGCGTGGCGCTGCTCTAGCACCTGCCGCAAAGTGAATATATGGTCTATACAGCCACGTCCTGGGCGGAAACCGGCCTGCTCTTCCCTAATCCGAGATTCCCGTTCTGCAGTGAGGCGACGAACGATAATCGAGGCCAGTAATTTTGTCACAACTGGCGTTAGGCTAATACCCCTGTGGTTAGAACAGTCTGTGCGACTGCCCTTCTTGTATATTGCCACTATAATCGATTCGCTCCAATTAGCCGGCACACTCTCTTCCTTCCAGATACATTCGAATAAGGAGGTTAGTGCTTTGCAGACGACCTCACCACCATCCTTAAATAGCACAGGTGGGAGGGAATCCGGGTCAGCCGCAGGAAAACGATTGAGGGCTGTGGTCGCGTTTCGCACCTCGGCTTCTGACGGAGGCTCTAAACTAACCGTCCATGGCTCGTCCTGCATCACTTGAGTAGGAAGAGGTCCGGGAGCATGGGGCAAGCTGAACTGATCTTGAAAGTGTTCCGCCCAACGAGCCATACGGCGCTCCTTCTTGTGTGTCAGCGCTGTCTCTGATTGTCTCACTGACGCCTGTTTTTCTGAGAATAGTGGTGCGGATTAGCTGGAAGAACTTGCGGTAATTGCCTACTGCTCCTGCCTCCTCCATTTCTTGGGCCCTACTGGTCCACCAGGCTTCCTTATCAGCACGTAAGCTCCGCTTTAGTTCACGCCTAATAGCCCGTCTGGTCACATTGTTTTCAGAGCCAGCCGGGAGGGTCTTCTAGATTCCAACAGGTACACTGACCTATTCGGATATCTACTGACTGGTGAGGTGACCATGGAAGGTACCACAAGCAAATGCTCCTGTTTCGTGCATCGCGCCTGAGAACCCTTTCCACTGACGACACAGAGTCATAAGGACCCGCCACGGAAGGTTCGATACGCAACGCCTCATGATGGGGTTGCCTGATAGGACTGAGACAAATTCTTCGTTGCCAATCGTGGGGCCGCTTGGTGCGCCTCCCGGTAAAGCTCATTGAAGAACGACACCGTACCAAGGCACGATCAGAGTCGACACAGGTACTCCAGTACGAGCGGCAATCAGGGATGGAACCACGCCATCTATAACTAATGGCTATGTGGTCAATTTGGGTCCATCGCTGATCAGCTACAGGGGGACGCCAAGTAGCACTTCGGCGCCCACAGTGTCTAAAAGCAGTGCTACTAAGAAACAACTGGTTCTCCGCACACAGTTGCAGCAGACTCTCACCGTTGTCAGTCTGTTCGAAGTTAAGACCGTAATTACCACCCAGCTGAGCTTCTGAAGAGCTCAGATGCGCTACTTGTGCATTCATATCCCCTGCAAGTACTATAATAGCTGAACTAGTAGCACTGGGTAGTAGTGCGTTCAGTTCGTGATAGAATGTGTCCTTGAGGACACCTGAACTGCAGTCGGTGGGAGCATAAACGGAAATCACGAACAAACGGCGTTCTGTACTACTTCGTGAATCAATCTTAGCTGATGTCGTCAAACGGGCTGCACATAAACGGCTGTTCACCGGAATCTAATCAACCAACATTGGTTCAGCCTTGGAGCTTAGAATGATACCTACACCAGCTTGACCCGTGAGTGCTGCATCGGAGTCTCCGGATGCGTGCAACCAATAACGAGAAGATAAGCCGGGTGCAGTTAATTCAATAACCCCGTTAGGGTCATTGATCCTAGTTTCGGACACACAACGTACATCAATACCCATTGTGTCCAAGGTGCGTGCGAGTGCAGCCTGTTGACCTGTTTGCCTTAGAGTGCGAACGTTGAATGTCGCCATGGAAACGGGATAGCGTAGCCTTATAAGGGACTTTTGCCGATAGGCGTGCGATAGGTGTGGTGGGATGGTGGCTGCAGATGGTTCTACTCCAGTGGCACTTCGGTTACTGTCAATTAAGCTGGGAATTATAGAAGGAAGGTTATTAATGGGGGTCGGGATGGGAGTAAGGGAAAAAGATGGAAAAGAAAGAAGAGAGGCGCCAGCAGTAGCATGTTTTCGCTTATCCGCCCTGCTGTATGCAGCAGATAAGGCGACCCTTGATAATCTGTGCGGCGGCCGATGTAGGATGAAGTTTATGTTTGAAGAAAATACAATGGTTGTATGTGGGCTGAGATACTGCCAGGGCGCCCAGACCTAGACAGGGGGACGATTAGGGTCCTCATCCAAAGCCTTTGGCTCAAAAGCCTTTCTGCAAGGCAGCGGGGAGGTGGCAGTGATTTAGTTTTACAAAAATGGACGCCATCCCATTTCAGCCCGCCACCCTGGAGGATCAGGAGATTGAGTTTGTCTGACCTCTCACCACTGACCAACCTGGTAGGTGTAGCTCTCAAGGTGCCCGAAGGCACCACCCAGTATAGCTCAATAGGTCAATGTGGTACGCAAACCGTCGCACCAAGTTAAGGTCCAGTCTCGTCGCGACGGAGGAAGAGTATATGGCCCAGTGCACTTCCCTGGAACACACCACTCGTAACTGGTTTCAGCGAGGACTCGGAGTCTCCTAGTCTCACCGACTGTGTTCGACAGGAGAGATAGGAAGAGAACCAATAATGCAGGTAGTCCGATACGCCGTAAGAAGCCAGTTTCATTGGCAGTCCATTATGAGGGACTCGCTCGAATGCTTTTTCATCTCCAAGAAGAAGGTGATCAGAGTTTTCCTGCGATCAACCGTGGCAGTCACATTGTTCAGGAATTATAAACTAGCATATTTGACAGGATTTGGACAGGAGAAATCCATGCTGGGATTTGTTGATGAGATTACGATGGGTCAAGAACCATAGGAACTCTTCCTTACGATCCAATCCATCACTAGTGAAGCGATTGATGTGCGTAATGGGTCGGTAGTTTTCCTTGCTTTAACGGCTCCACTTTTGTGCCTTGGCATGACTACTGCATGTTTGCAAGCAGCGGGAAAGGTTTCATGTTCCATGGATAGAGTGAAGATGTTAAGAAGGAGGACGGCGATTTCCGGACTACGTAGAATTCGCAGAACAGATGGGAGACCATCAGGTCTGGCGTAGAATGATAGTTTAAGGGCTTGAATTTCCAGAGTAATGGTGCGCAGATGAAATTGTACTGTGCGTAAAGTATCATTGGTGCAACTTGGAATATCAAGAGGCAGGGTGAGGTTACCAGAGGTGATAGAGTCGCATAAGTAGCGGCTCATGACGTCACACCGTTCAGCTAGGTTATTGGTAACTGAATTATCTGGAAGAGTAATTGAGTTAATAGAATACCATGCGGGGCTGATTAGGCGCCTCATCAGAATATTGAGGGCTTTGGTACGGTTAAAAGAGTTTAGGGTAGTATGTTTTTCGGAGAGATATGCGGTGGCCAGTGAATTTCCCCACTCGAGCGGGACTTCATTGATGCGAATAAGGAGGAAGAATTTTGAGTCTGGTTATACTTTGAGCGTAGCCTTGTGGAGATTGACGAGTAGTATGCCAGGAAGAACTGCATCCTGCGGTGGCTGCATTGCTTTTGCTTCGTTATAGGTGCAACTATATCCAGACAGTGAGTGAGATTTCTCTTCAGTACAGAAGAGACAGTGTCCGCAACTGTAGCCAGCAAGAAGACATTCCAGCTGATGCATCCCAGAAGTAGAGCAAAGTTTTTCCAGTTCATGCGTTTGAACAGCCGAACAGTACACGCTTGTCTAGTCACTGGGAGACGAGTAATGTGTAACTGGAAAGAGAGTTTTACTATTTTATGATCGCCTCCCGGGAGATTGTCAAGCATGCTAGCATATGCATGCGCAACACCGCTTGTAAACAGTACATCAAGGGCGTCATAGTGCCTCATGGGTGCATGTACGTGTTGAGTCCATCCAAACGCATATATAGTGTCCACAAAGCCACGGTATATCGTTGGCGCGGTTTGCGTATGCCAGGCTACTTACGGCTTATTATAGTCAGCACCGATTATCTTATGGTTGGCGGCATCCGGTTTCAGATTTCCCTGTCACTGGGGCACGCCAAAGGACACCTGCGCCTACAGAGGGACCAGGGGTGGCTTGCGATGCACCACCCACAGCTCCAACCACACACCCCATATCCAGTGTAAACCCGAAGGAATAAGACCGGGAGGCATGTGAATGGGAGCCACGTTTCATCAACGGAGCAGGCCCACACTCCTTCACAGGCAAACACAAGCACGCTGTATTTAGGGAATCAGTCAAACACAAGGCGGTGGTTGGACCGTAGTCCGATCCACACTGAGTGTATGGAACCAATATTCGAGCCTAACACGATCACAAGGACCGCGTACCACGTCCACTCCAGCAACGACTAACTGACTCCTGGAGCCAGTATGAACGAGGTAGTGGGTAAGAGACAGTTAGGTACCTTGTCAACAATCACATCTAGCACAGCCACACCGGGGATGTCAAACAATGGCCAATTACTTGAAATGAAGTTGGTCTGACCGGTTGAGCTAACTTTACGGACAGTACTAGAGAACTGGGGTAACTTCCGGAACATGCTATAAACAGAAATTCGACTAAAAGCATTAGATTTACTACCAGAGGCTACTGATTACTCCATGGACAGAACCAGCTCAGTGGGAACAACCGCTGTTGCAGAGTCCACCACAGAGGCTGATCTGACTGCCGTCATAGCATCCGGCGAGACACTGCAGGAGGTGAGTGACCATCAGGATCAGCATGAACCTGATCACATGGTGTAGAGAATTACTCCAAGTCATTCTCGCGAGCCTAAGACAATTCAAAAAAACCAGTAGCAGCCGACCTCAAGAGGGTCGGCCAAGTCTCAAACCTGTTGTCTGCATCCACAAACAACCTTCTAACCTATGAATCACGCTCCTGTTTTTATACCAACGCACAATGTTTTAAAAGCAAACTGACAGAGCATCGCATGCGTCAGGCCTCGATGTCAAGGGACCGCGTTATGATAAATGAGACCTGGTTGAATGAAGCGATCACTGATGCAAAAATCGCACTACCTGGGATGTCTATTCTAAGCAACAATCGACCAAGTAGAGGAGGTGTAGTACTTCATTATCGCAGCGAACTACACATTGATCTCATCGATGACCTAGAGGTTCAGATTGTCGATACGCTTTGATGTCATCTTCACCTAAGCCGTGGGGACGCATGTTCGTTGGGTGTGGTGTATCGCCCTCCGTCGGCTACTTTAGAAATGGACAATCGCCTAGCCTCCACAATGAAGACCATTCTCTCGCAGTCGTACAGCCACATTCTTCTGGTTGGTGACTTCAATATGCATACCATAGAAACCCCAGCCTGTATCAACGAACACTTCAAAATGGAAGTATAGGAGATACTTAGTGGACTACCACTCTGCAGTCACATAACCTCCCATAAAATTCAGGAAAGGAAACAAACCGGGTGTCCTGAACCTCGTATTCACCAATGAAGAGCTTATGATCAAACGATGTCGATAGAGAGTCCTTTAGGCCGTAGCAACCATGCAAGCATCATGTTCAATTACATCTGTTATGCAGAGTATTCCTCAGAAAACACCGACAAGTGGCAGCTCATTACGGATTACGTCGCTCCAATCAAGCTTATGAACGCTACAAACTGGGCATTTCTAGCAGGACGATCCCCCGATGTCGCCTTGTCTGAATTTTCTCACCAGTTCAACACGTTAGTAACTAGTGCTTCACAGAAAAGGCTTTAGTGAGAGCAGACAGTAAAATCCTTCATACGCAGCTGGACACGCAAGTGTATCGTTAGGAACAATTTATTCTGGTGAGGCTACAAGGAATCATCGAGTGCCGAAACATAGGAATCCTACAGTCTCCAAACGAATCACTGCGTAAACCTGGTACGCGAAGATAAAATACAGCACCAACAGAATCTAGCCGAGAAATTCCTTTCAAACCGCAAGCTCCTGTACACACAGGTTAACAAACTCCGCAAAGTGCAGCGAGGAATTCCTGCTTTACACACATTGTGTGGACTTGCACAAAACGCAACCGAGGCGGCCAACGCCCTATGTCAACAATTCGCCCCGAACTTCCAGAGCACGACATCGCCGCACGCACCGTTCCGGATGGTTGTTTCACCGCCGGAACTTGGCCACATGACGTTTACGACTGCGGATGTTATGAAAATGCTAATTGCCCTGCGCGAGCATACCTCTCCCGGCGTTGATAATATTCGTCCAAAAGCGTTGAAATTGGATGCAGTAAACCTGGCGGACCCACTCTGCAAGTTCTTCCAACGATGCCTCGATGAGATACGGGTGCCAACAATGTGAAAGCAGGGCATCGTCACTCCCATCCATAAGGGAGAAGTCGTACAGGTCCGGCCAACTATTGCCCGATAACACTATTTCCGGTGCTCTCCAAAATCATGGAAGCGATTTTTGCTGAAGCGTTCATGAACTACTTGGAAGAAAGCAACAGCACAGCACAAGAACAACGTGGATTTCGCAAAGAACCGATATTGCACGTCAAACTTGCTACTTGCTAGATCCAGTTGGACTGAGACCGTTAGCAGCGGCGTAGATATTGACGCAGTATATCTGGACTTTTCAAAGGCTTTCGATCGTCTGAACCACCATATCCTCCTTCCCAAGCTGCAGTGTTGTGGAATTGGTGACCCAATCCTCCGTTAGATAGGTAACTTCTTGCTTCAACGACATCTGAAAGTAAAAGTTCGCGGTGTCATCTTTGACCCAATCGACGTTAAGTGCAGAGTGCCCCAGGGCTCGGTACTTGGTCCACGACTATTCCTGATTTGCATAAACGATCTCGCGACAGTAATCACCTCTAACTCCTTACTCTTCGCTGATGATCTCAAGATATGGCGAGTCATTAGAACAACCAGAGACAATGCAGCACTTCATCATGATCATGACAGGACCTACGAATTGTCGACTCAGAAGCTGTTTCAGTTCAACGCTACGAAGTGCAAGGTGTTGAGCATGGGCAATAAAGCCACTTGCGAATACAGACTGTGGGATCAAATATTGCAGCGCACTTCAACGGAATGCGATCTAGGCGTGATAGTGCAGGAATATCTGGGCTGTTCCCGTCAGGCCGAGAAAGCCTCCAAGAAAGCTAACCAACAGCTTGGCCTTTTGCGGAGTGTACTCGGGCGCTTCGATCCTTCCATCTTTTTTCAGATGCTGAACGCATACATTCGGCCTCATTCTAAGTACGCCATCCAAGCCTGGCAGCCATGGCAAAAGCAAGACCTTACCGCTCTTGAACTACCACAACGAACGGCGACCAAGAACGTAAACGGCCTGTTTCATCTCCCTTACCGATTGAGACTGAAAACCCTCGGGGTCTACAGTGGACAATATCGACGCCTGCGTGGCGACTTGATAATGACTTATATGATCCTAAGGAATCCAAACCCTTCTTGTCGTCATCTACTAAAGCTGAATAGCAATACAACACTCAGAGGATACCAGCTAAAGCTGGCCACACAATACAGCCGGTTGGAATGCTGCCGGAATTTCTTTTCCCTTCGTGTATGCGAACACTGGAACGCTCTCCCCACATACGTTGTTTCTTCCCCACGATAACGGTATTCAGAAGACGTCTGGATGATTCGCTTATCCACCTACATTACGCTATATAATCAGAGATGTCCACGTCAAACAAACGCGAAACAAACGGTGCTCATTCTCAGCTTTTGTGCTTCACTATTTACATACTGCTGTTGTGGAATATAGTTTCGGATATATTACAACTGCATTCATCAATTACCCCAGTCCAAGAAAGCGGCGCACGAGTAAGCTTTAGTCGTTTCTCTAGTTCTTAAGACATGCCTTCCCCATATTACTTCCCATATTACTCTACAGTAACAATTCAGTACACATTCTACAACGTTTATATGAATAAGGGGCACCTGAATCGTAAATTGACGATTTACACTTATGTTTAATTTCACTTCAACCATTCTACGCGACTTGTAAAGTAATCGCTTTTTTACCTGTAAAATATCATTTTTCATTGACATCATCAAAGAAAATATATGTGTCTAAGAATACGGCTATGCAGACACAACGCTTCCTCAAATTAGCATATGAATTAAGTTATTTATCAACGAATCCGCGATAGGTACAAAACATCCACAAGTTAGCCAAAAATACTACAAACACACGAAATTTAAAGAATCTAACAACAATTAGCGTAAGCAACGTGGCCATTTAATAGAAGACTATTCAGGTAGGCAGCACAAACCAGATAAAGTGGAATGAAATTTAGTCAGCTTAAAAGGACCTAGTTTAAGTGTACGTCGGTTTAGCCCAACTGCGGTGAAGAATCATCATAAATGTAACATCAACCTCAGCATGGGGCAATAGGGATACTTCTGTGAAGAGTACAACTAAACTGAGTATACCGATTGCGTTTGTATGTGAAGGGTTATACAGAAACCAATTAAAAGAAGATGCTGTCTCCTACTAGTCTGAATCCATACCGAGTCTTAAAGCGGGCCGATTGAAGGTTCTTGAAATGCTGGCACCCCGAAATGAGGCATCCACTACCACGGTGGTTGTTTCGTGCATTGCTGAAGGAGGTGTAGCCCGCTATTTGCAGCTGTGCATCGGGGATGTTCGTATCGTGCCACGTTTCTGTGATGAGCACCAACTGGGGGCCGGATAGGACAATGACGGGCTGATAAGGTGAATCTTATGTTTGATGAACCTTGCGTTAATGAGTAGTAAGTACATCGTTGAAAGTCTGTTCACCTAACGCATTATCAGAAACAGAAGTAACCTGAGTGGTTTGCCTAGTTGCTGTCGTCTCAGAGGGAGTGATAAGTTATAAGGTCGCAGGGGTCAGCCAAAATATTACTGATAGCATCATCATAGAGGAGGTCGGGTAGTAGGTGTAAGTCCGCTTGATTAACATGCTGAAACGACGCAGAGAAGACAGGTTCGTGGTGGTGGGGAAGGTTATTGGCGATGACTTAGTGGTAGGGATATGCTGGACTTAACTATTAGAAGATAACAATGGTAAATAATGAGTGTGCAGTCCTGAAGGGCACAATTCTACCAGATATGGGTTGGTTACTGTGGTATCGGTCCGCATTCGAGGACTTGGAGAGGGAGGAGAACGTGTTTGGATGCAATGAAGTCTCCAGGTTAGGTAGTCGGTTGGAGGCGTAGAAGACAACTTCATAGGTGAAGCAAGAAGTGGCTCAGGGTGAATAAGTTACTAGTCACGATGGTCGTTGGCGTCCCCCGTAGCTCAGTGCTCTCAACCACGGATTGACAATGGTCGAGTTGTCGGTTCGAGCACTACCAGGGTCCGATGGAATACGCAACGCTGACGCTTCCCGAAAGAATTAAACGCATACAGTGCTTTTCCGGGTGTGTGTTGGCTGTCTGAGTGAGTCAAGATGTGACGAGTTTCTAACTTACCATTCAACTCCCCTTAATACTTCTCTGTAAACCTAAGCTAATCGGCGTAAATCCACCATGAATCGACTTGAATCATACCGAAATCCGTCTACTCATTCGTAAACAAAAATCTAAGCCATACCAGTATTCAAAATTGCTGTGTGGATTCCCGGCGCTGGCAATGGAAAACCTGACCGTGACAGCCAACCACTGTCCGCTGCACGGGTAATAACCTGCACGGCAGCGGATGATGGGTCAGGCTAAACAACAGTTAGGTTTCAATTCGTAATGGTCGGCTGTCATCCCCCCAGTGGCGTAAGCTGCTGACTAGTTGGCGTTAGCTTCTAGTGGTCATGGGTTTGACCCTCAGTAGGGGACCAATGGATGCGCACCACTTATGTGCCCCAATAAGGCGAAACGCGCATCTGGTACTTGGTACTTGGTAGCTTACCTTTGCGGCTTGAAATCTAATTGCGATGAACCAATTTGAATCATACCGAAATCCATTTACTCGTTCGTAGTCGTAAATGCACATTGTTCATCCACTTCCATTCACAAGTTTCTAGTGTCCAAGAAGCTCCCCTGCATGTATACAAACACCCAAGTACTAAACAATGTGAAGAAAGCTGTGACTTTAACATACCTAAAAAGCTGTAGACTACTTCTCCGTCATGAAGACATCGTTGAGCCGAGCGATAGTACATGGCGATTTTGCGCTAAATGGTATGTCCGTGTTCCGGAACAATCGAGCTCGCAGACTTGGCGGAGTGGCTCTGCGATTTGCAATGACCTCAAGTCTGAAGAGTACACGATTTGAAAACCGAAATGCCTGATTACTCCTGGTGTCACCAACGCCTAAAAAGAAAGCAGGTATGACGCGTGATCATTTTATACCGTCCCCATCACCTAGTCTATAGACGGACTTCAAATGGAGGTCTGCTTTGAGACAGGTGATGAACAAAACCTATTAACACATTCTAATCCCCTGTCCTCACCGTGATGGCTAAGTTGAACCCGTTCGAATCAGTTAGTTCTGATAATATACATCCAGAAATAGTCAAGCCACTTGATGAAATTTTTCGGCATTCTGTTATTGAACTATTCCAGTTATCGGTGCACGAATGAAAGTTACGACGAGACTGGAAGGAGTCAACGATAGTCGCAACCACAAGAGGATTCCAAATCAGGACCTATTAACACTAGACCTGTCAGTCTAACCTGTGCCTTGCTCAACTGATTAAAAACGTTATAGGAAACGGATTTGTGAGCATTTGGGGGAAAATAACCTAATTAGTGCGGAACAGAAAGGTTTCATAAAAATGGATTCTCGCCTCACTAACCTGTGCTTTCTAGATGAGATTATTGATGTCTTGATGAGAGGATCCCGGTGGAGGTGTTATCTCCATAATATTAATGATTTCGCCTCAGTAAATTACTATTTCTCAATTGAAATCTTGACATGGTTTGAATTTAATTCTAAACATTTGTCGGGTGTGAAAAGTCCTACGTGGCAGAAGGTTTAGTGTTAGCATAAGAGTGAATCTTCGTATGGATATGGCCTACAGTAGCGTTACCCAAGGATCGATATTCGGTTCACTCTTGGTTCTTAGGTTTATAAACGGCTGGTCCCCTTCTTGAAGAGGCCTGCTATATTTTACGAATGACTTAAAGCTGGTCAGCAAAGGCAACAGAGTAATACTGACGAAAGATATCATCCGTGTGATTAGGGAACAATGGAACAATGGTTTATTACGAGTAAAAAAGCAAAGCTTAACAAGTCCCGTGGGATAGAAATTATTGCGAAAGTGAATTTCATGATAAAGTGAAAAGCATTGTGGTGGACTCGCCATAGACTTATGTAGAATAGCGGAGATGTTCGCGTATTAATTGTATAAATCCATAAATCCATTGGTTAGGCGTTTGGCAAGACACCGTTTGATTGCGTTTTGTAGCCCCTGGCTAACAAGTTATAAAATGATATCTAAATGAGACAATGCATCGTCAACACGTCTTTTAAATATCACCAAATTGGGTTCAGAGACGACATAATTAGGGAGGGCGTTCCAAGGCTGTCACACGCGGAGGTAAAAGAAATTTCTACGGCACCCAATCCGGCTATACTGAATCGTCAGTTTCAGAGGGTGACCTCTTAGTTTAGTGTTATGGTTCAATTCCAGCAGCGGAAGCAAATATGGTTTGGGTTCTTCAGAATTTGGTAAACCATTGTGAGATTCACCCGCAAAAGCTGATATCGACTGCTGTACATTCTTAGAGATTTCAGTCTAAGCTGATAGGTCAGATGAAAGAGGCGCCTGAGGTACCTGGTTGCACTTCGTTGAGAAGGCTCGAGAGCAACAAGATGCTGTTCCTTCCACGGCTGTCACGCCTGAACAGCATATTCCACCTGAGGTCGCATGTAATTGTTCAGCATTGGGGGAAGGTTGTAGGTTCAAACCGACCGAAGGCTCTGCGAAGAAGGCCGAAAAGTTGATTGCCGGTTCTCGTATCCTTCTCTGGTGGTTTTGAACACCCGAGATCTTCAGGTACCAATACACCCTGGTCACGCTCTTGAGGGACCTTCTCCAAGGTGTGGTCTCCAAGCTTGTAAGCGCTAACCGGTTGGTGACGCAGATGTATCGCCTTGCACTTAGTTACGTTCAATTGAAGCATGTTCCTCTTTGACCATTCGTAAATGTAATCTACGAAGCAATGAGATTTCCCTTTAAATGTAAACAATTGCCAATTATTGACCGCTAGTAGAGACGGGATAGTGGTGCAGAATTTCTCTAGGTCTTTCGCTTCCCGGTGCACCAGACAGTCACCTGATTTAGGAATTGTCATGAAGAGCAATGTTAAGCTTTTGGCGCAATGTCGATATGCTGCCAACAAAGCGCGGCAAGAACTGGTTCGCCTTATGTGAGCACTTTGTAACACCAAGGCAGAAGATTTCCTGCCATTGTACAAAACATTGATTAGACCGTGTGATCCGCAGTTACCTTCTGAGTTAGTAAGCTGATAAAATGTAGTAACCTCCTAAGCAGGCTTGGATAAGTGCTGGTCAAATCTTTAACCAGAATTAAGGTTAACCAAATTTAGTAGCATTTATGCTTGACATTGGTCTATGAAAATGCTAGCGTTGTATTTGTTCTTGTTTCATGGTATTTTGCAGAAGCAGGGAGAGGCGATCAGTAGTCGATGCGCCGTGTGCTCTGGTGCGCCAACCGGTACAAGAAGGTAGACGTTTGTTAGGCGGAAGCCAGTGTCGTCCTTGGGCCTTGGCCTGACCTGATCTGATATTAATTTATATCTTTTTGGAAATCCAAGTAGTTCCAGGAGAACAACACAAGTCTGACCTTTAAGAACTTGTCTTTACGTTTTCGCCTTACGGTTGCTTCATATCCCCTCCGGGTTCAGGGTAATAGCAGTGG
>OX104071.1:17322352-17344870 GCA_944474145.2 Dicrocoelium dendriticum | reverse complement strand
AATATAAAGCAGTTTATGTGTGGAATTAACTGAATCTCAGTACAAATTAGCATTATGCGTGTAGCTGTTTCCGTAGTGATTTGGGTGAGTAAGGACAAAGACTTCTAAGAATATTTGATTTGCAATAAGCTAAGGTGTTCTTTCATTTAGTAATGTGATTTCACGTGAATGCAAATTTATGCAAGTTGCTCCCATACGTGACAACTCTTAGGAAGCTTCTACGAATAATATGAATTCCTGTATACTTTCCACCAAAGTAGAATCGGTACTTGCACGACACATGCATAAAATTAACAGTTACTTTGACTAAACGTTTGATATAACTGTCTCTGTTTGGAATTTTATAGTAATTATTCGACAATTCTGCGTCTCACACCGGTATTTGTGGTATATATAAAATCAAAAATTGTTTTATTGTTGGGCTAAATTGGGCTCGTTCACCATATTTCTTTTCCATCCATAGCGTCAGCAATATTCCAGCTAACGATTCATGGGTTTTATCCACCCAGGCAAATAGAATATCGAATTAAGGCTCTTTCAGGTGTGTGTATCTAGAAGTCGGAAGACGAACATAGCTTGCAAATTTGTTTTTCCTTGTATGTCATCTTGGAATCCGTCATGCAATTCAACGGTAATGCAGCTAATGGTTTATTTGTAATATTCTGGAGAATGTGTGTTGCATTACGCAGAAAATTTCAAGTATCCCACCTCTTTTGTAAAGACATCCCATACCATTCTCTTGTGTTTCACATTCATGAATCACGGTTTAAATGGTAAATCTATTGGTTAGCTGACAGCTAGCTAAATACTAGCTTATGAAAAGATTTTTGTTAGTTTTTGGCATTTAGAGAAGGAAAAATTAAATTTTTCACTCTTTTATGTTATAATTAATATTATAGTTACTTCACACGTAATCTATCTGGAATCGGTTGATCAATGTTCGGTATGATCAATGCCCTACAAGCAGTGCAGAAAAACATGCAGTTGAGATTAAAAGCATACATATGCACCAGAGCGCAACAAACATATAGGGAAATTATGATCATTCTTAAGTAATAATAAAGTGTCAGCTTATTATTTATTAGAGCTAGTTTTCAGTTGAATACTCAAGGAATCAGTAGCGCGGTTCACATCAAAATGTTATTAAGGAACATGGTTTCTTGTTTAATCTGATATTTGTAATTGGTGCTCTTCATGTGAATTCAGGCTGAATACATTTATCAAAATGCATTTCTCCATATATTCCCGAAACTCCTCGTAAATACTGATACCGACTTAAATTACATTTTCTTACAGAGAGTATGAGTGAATACCGCTCTTATAAAGCCCCCAACTAGCGGGGAGTATCAACGTATTTATTCAATGCGCAGCTATATATAATGATCATGTATTTATTTGAAATCAGGTTAGTAGTCTTTGGGATTACTTGGTTTTCCAGCATTGTTCAGAAACAAACGCAAAGGCATGCTTCACAAAATAAATCACAAGAAAAAAGGGATTGTGGAAATGCGGACAGCTATATTCATCCGCCCACACTACATTGTCATTTTAAAGTGACATATTTAGTGTAGTACCTTTATCGTGTATACATTATGTTTACACATGAACCGCGTATTGCGCATACTATTTGTTTGTTGGAAGCAAGCATTCAATGTAGTACACAATTTTGGAAGACTTGAATACATTTGTGAACAAAATAAAATCTTTATTTGTATCTTACCCCATTGAATTAAAATCAAGCTAAGGCAAATAGTTAAAATGTGTTACCGCGTTACTTAGAAAGCGATTAGCAGGCTGAGTTAACTGTACAACTTACATTCTTTCGACGGATTGGCAGTGACATAAAGCAGCGAGTGTCTCCTTTGTTTGTCTGTGAGATAAAGACGATGGATCATCCAGTTTAACATGTTGCTTATACGGGGAAAACATACGCGACATTTCAAGATGGATGCTGTTGTATAAAGAAATAACTATTGTCAAAAATCGATTAAGATTATAATTCAGTGTGATTTGAGTGGACATAGGGCGATTTACTCAGCTGATGCTAGTAAGCAACAATTTACTGCTCTTGAAAGGCGTCCATGTACACGACAAATGCGTTGGAAAGTTTAGCGGGTGTCGATTTGGAGATTAAAATCGTCAAGTGTGCCAACACGGCGCTCGACAGAGTGTTTCTCTCACATTTGCGTAGATTAGTCGGACTATGTTCACGTATTCTCTCAGACAGCCTCCTAGGCATTCTTCAGATGTATCTTGCTCGACATGTACAAGATAACGAATATACACAGTTGGAAGTACATGACAAAGGCAGTTTGTCTTTGAGTTGAGGTCACATAATTGGTGTTAAAGCAAATCTTAGCCGCAAGCTCGCTCTGAATTATGTATGGCTCAAAGTCTCAGGTAATCTTTTGGCATTGCCTGTGCTATACCATCCACCTTGAGCGGCTGGGACAAATACACCGGTTTCATTTCTACCGAGGCTGGTTAAGCTCTCATTTCTCTACGTTCGATATATTTTCGAACAATGTTTCTGGATAGCGGTTGCTCTCGAAAGCGCCAATTTAAAAGCTTCGCTCGTCCGCAACTGTGTCCTTACAACAAATCCTTCTGGCCCTTTCGAGTAGACATCTAACCAAATTGCTTTTCTGATTTATCGGATAAAACTGGCAAAATGTATTTATTGTCCGTTCCACGTTGCTCTTAAATGCACCCTTCGTAAGACCGATCTATCCACTATTTTAACTAATTGAACGTCTAGAAAGGACATCGTGTAATTTCCTGCAATTTACAGGGTGAATTTTACATTAGGGTGCGCTGAGTTAAAATGGGATAAACTTATCTCTGGGCAAAATTACCTATCTGTCACGCAAATTATTTAATCCACATATCGTCCGTAATATGATAGACTGGCAGAGACTCCGCTAAGATAGATATTCTCTAATTTGCCCGTGGACACATCAGATAGTAATGGTCCAAGCGGTGAGCTAATCGTTGCTCCATATTTTTGTGTCTATATGGCCCCACAAAACTAAAATCATTTGTTTCTTGTACACAAAAACACTTGAAAGGCAAATACCCAATTGATGTTCTCGAACGGTGTCACATATAAATCTATTGCCTCTTCTAACGGAATATTGGAGATGAGTGACATCACATTTAACGAAAACATTTTCTTCCGGTTATGTGCAGATTTATTATAAAGTCTATGAAGGTGAATATTTCTCTTACGCTGTACCTGGACATAATATTTATTACCGGCTCTAGAAACGTAGCTAAACATTTGGCTGGTGCGTGATACGGTAAATTACCCAAGTCTAGTTGGGCCTTAGTGGAAGTCCTTCCGAGCACCTTCAGTAAGCCGTAGAGTCTCGGGATCACCGTCCCTGTGGGACGAATGCATTTGCACGTGGCAGAGTCAATTTTGCTTTTCTTGTTTCAAGCGCCGTAGAAGCTGCCGTTTTGTCTTTTATTTCGTAATTTTCCGGAACTTCGAGCTACCGCTAAGGATGGCGTACATCGTGTCGATGTAATCAGCTTTATCCATCAGCACGATCTGTGACGCCTTATCCGACCTCATTTTTTTGATAGCTTTGTAAGCATCTACGTAGTCTTTTTTTAGCAAAAACCTACGTTTAGGCTTGCGTTTTAGATATATGTAACAAGTATTCACCAGAGCAGACTTAATATGCTCAGACGCTAACACTGACGACGGCATAAGCATAGAAACTTGGGTATACAAATTTTAAAACTGCACTTCTAATTATAATTGTCTTGAAAAGCTGCGGGGTCAGCAATAGATTGGACCAAGTAAGAGCACTTCAAGCAGTGTCTTATCCAAGTGCAACGACGTAAAATTGTGAATTTACCATTCCGGTTCGGGGGAAATAAACAGTTTTACTTAGTTGTGCAAATGTACCACTACAATGAGGATAGACCTTTCTTCCCTTGCTTTGTGACTATTCCTTGATCAAATGTATCAAATTGTTTGCACTATAATGAGAGGACGTAGGAGCAGCGATAGCATTCCAGCTCATCAACTCTCGAGGCAACGGTATCACGCTCGTTCAAAGTAGGCTGTTTCGGCGCCTACTTTTGTGCATTAATGATATTTCTACGGAGTGTTTAGAATATTCGCAACGCGAAAGATTCATCAAATAACCGCATTATCACTTATGCTACCGCAAGCGTAATGCAGAATTTCATTTACTGAATAAGCCATTTAAGCAAAACAGTATCCTTAGTTTGCTTCAAGTAAAATTATGTCCCAGGGCTGCAAATCAGAACAACATGTTAGCGATTTGATCTTGTAAAGCGGAACCGCACCGCAGTGTATACTTACACGTTTGGCTGAATATCCGATGCATATGGTTGGCTCTGATGGCATTGACTACCTAAACTGTGCGAATATTCAGCTTCGCCGCTGTAAGATATAATGCTTCGCAAAATCAGCGTATGGTTTTGATATTTTGCTTGAGAAATGGTCAACTGCCAACTTACACGACAACACTTGTTTTTCACATTGAATAGATCGTTGCTGCCTCTCTGATCCATTGCTGCACGTCAAATACTGAACCTCGCAAATCCTGTGTGTGCAGATATTCTGAAGAAAATCATGGAATTCACCTGACTCCGACATACATATATGTCGACGATGGGTTAACAATTACCAGACAAGGAATCTGTCGGCCCCAATGCACTCTTGTCACAGTGGTATAAGTTATTTAACGTTTTTATTTATTTAGGAAATATAACCATTGCGTACATAATCACCTTATTCTGTTAGGGCTACCACAAAATGAAGTACAAGCAGGATTACACAAAAGTTGATTTACTTGAACATCATACCACTTCTTTTATGAACTACACTAGGTAATATCTATCAGAAAATCATATTTTTAACCCGATTACTTTTGATAGATGATTGCGAGGCTTAAACAAATTGTGGATGCATTATCAGTCAACAAAGACAGATAACAGTATATAAACATGATTATTCGCTCTAGTCTCCGAGTGAAATATAATAATCCTGTGACTAATCCACATGCTTACATTGTTCAATTTCCATTACAGCCATAATGCAAGTAGCTATACCTATAGTAAGACGCGGAAATCAGATGTAACCCACGTTGACGAAATTGTACATGAACACTATGCTTAGAACTCTTCATATTCCTAATATTAACTACCACAGGCTTTCGCTACGCTAACGCATAGAAGGCAAGTCATTGTCAAACATACCACAGGCTGGATGCCTATCTATGGTAATATGACTGCACTTCCTTAAAATCAATATATATTTCATAATGCCTGCATTCCAATTGCAAAATATGTGTTACTTAAGTACCGTTTAGGCAAGCTAATTATGATGAATCTGAACACCATTTTTACATTTTTACCAGGAACTATTTCACACAAGCGTAGCTTAGCTGCAAACATTGCCAGGCATTAGATGAATTTCAAACGTAAATGTAGACGACGCTGCACCATTCTATGAATTCCCGAGCTGTAAATGCAACTCACTTGCTCTCGACTTCACTAATATTGATATGAAGGGACAACAGACGCCAATGATATTATCATAATCTTAAGCCCTTCTAGTGACAGCAGTTCATTATTCCAGAATAAAACAATATGCAGTTTCCAATAATATACTTAAAGGGTATGTTTAACTAATATATTTTCTTAGTTCACGTACGGTTTTTACAACGGAACCATATCTTACTAGACAACATTTGCCAGTTTCACAGGGATACAAATAACTAGGTGCTTGTTCGTTAATAAATAGGTATGCCTCGAAGAACAGTGGCAATATGTTCTTCTATGTGACGTTGACCGTCGCGCACGCTCTGCTTTATTTTCCGTTCTGAGAGCAAATTGTATACATGTATATTTTTATTTTAATTGGATCTTGCTGCATAATACAATACAAAGCTTATCACCAACCAGGTAATGTTGGTTTGGTTATTGCAGTAGATAAAATGACAGTCACGGCTACCAACGAAACGGTTGAGAGCTGAAATGAAAGCATCAGCAGACAGCGTGTAAGCAGTTCTATTTTTAAATGCTATGGTTTGCGAAAAAGGGATATTTAAGTTAGATTCATATATAAAGATTTCCATTTTTTGCATACTAAGGCCGTAATATTCAACAGCAACATGCTTTTCTGGATGGCAATAAATTCCCAATCAAAAAGAGGATTAAGTGGCATCAGCCAGTTTCCTTGTGAGTCCAATTTTATTTGGCGAAACATACGGTTTCTGATGTCTCTATTCATTGTTATATCGCCATGCAATATGGAAGCGTCGACGCTTAAACTCGTATTCTATATTTGACGCCCCAAAGAAATTTAAACAATGGGGCTGGCGTATCTTCGCGTCGACGAGCAAGTAATTGTTGAGCAGATATCTTACGATCGCTAGTAGGATGGTGGTGAAATAGAAGCAACCAAATTACCTAGCTACAACCATTGTATGCAGTAGCCAAGTTCATAGAACACGAGTGCTTAAAAAACACTAGCATAGAAGCAGGATGAAAACGAGCAACCACATCTCAGCTTTTAATTAAGTAGCATATTTATGAGCACCAGTAAATTTATAAGCCTTAAAATTGAGCTTATTCCCAACCGACAATTCATACGCTGGGATGATTTCGGGTTTCTATGTTATGTGCTTATAAAATAAGCTGATAGCCCAAAAACATATGAAAGTATCTGCATACGCTAAATTATATAAAAAATTCAATCCAAAGTTACGCTAATGATAATTGAGTTTAGACAATCAACCTTGTATTTCCACTGCTAAATGCATGTTTTTGATAGATCCGGATGTAGGGTTAGGTATAAACCTAACTATGCAGCTTTGCGTAACTTGCTATTGCCTACTGAGAAAAATCGGTTTTTGTTAACCTTATAGAACTCGAGTTATGTAGTAAGCCAATTAAAAAATTGAAAAACACCATTGGTTCGAGATAAGCTTTATTGATTAACTGTGTATCTGCAATCAAAATGAAGAGCAATGTGACAAAATAACCGTAAGAATAATTGAAACGAATGTCGGGAGCGTGAAATTAAAAAGTACGCGTGATTCCTTTAAGCAATATCAAAGGAAAATGCAGGCAGTGTAATGTAACAAATAAGCGAGTAATAAGTATTATTTTTATAACTATAAAGTTTAAAAGACTTTTTTGGGACCGAAACTGTTTAAAAACGGAGTTCGCGTCGTCTTCGTATTTCAACAAAACGGGTAAGTAGAAGCGGCTGATATCTTTGGAAACTACTTGTTGATGTCTTTTAGAATTGTTTCGCTTTGAGCACGAACACTCCTCTTGTGCAGTTTAATCTGGATAATGCTAACTGGCGCTTTGAAGAATACATGGATTGTAATCGCGGCGAAATGCAAATGGTCAAATGTATTAAAGCAGTCATGGTTTGAGACATCACGTCTAAAGGTCAAGCCACATATTTAAATAAGACAACAATAGAAAAAAAAGAATCCGTAAATTATATGCAATTAATTCACACAGGACCATGGACTCGGACGTGGTTGTGTGTGAACTATGTATGGGTCACCGACTAAACCTGAAATACTTAATTATTAATAAGAGGGATGTACATGACATCAAATTATGAACACTGCTGTAACTTTGAATAATCACAATGAAGTGTGCGCGCATATTAGGTATCAAATATTTGAGTGTTAGGCAAAAGATTTGCTTCCGTTTATTTTGCGAAAATTCAATGAATATGTGTTTTTGTTAGAACCCGTGGCAGGGGGTAATTGTTTATTACTAAAGTGGCTTACACTAGGTGTGTTCGTTCATACATTGGAGGCCTCCGCTCATCTGCGTGATTTCCACAGAGTTACTTTGGAGGCGTCCGCTCATCCGCGTGATTTCCATGGAGTGTTTCTCAACTGGTGCTCGCCTCTATGTTTACTCCTCGTGCACATGGAACTGTAATCCTGATGTCATCTTCAACTTTGGGGAAGTCGGCAGGGCTCGCTGTTGGTGTGTCATCTTGCACCACACACTACTTATACCCGGCGCAGTAGTATCTACCTTTAATCCACCACACTCCTCCCCCTCCAAAGGATTCGCGTCAGCTGCCTTCCGTCGGAGTCTTTCTGACCGCCGGGGATGTTCACTGTACGAGCGTGTTTCCTCCTCCAATTCGTACCACTTCCTCAGCTCGCCGGCATTCACCCTCCGCGATTCACCTTGCCGAGCGATTGTATACACTGGGCCTCGCCGGTCGACTACCTCGTACGGTTCTTTCCACTTCGCTAGGAGTTTCCTCTCCCCTGGGCCGCAAGTGGGATAGCGTTGATGGTCCTGGTACTTACACTTTCGAACCAATCTGAAACACGATATTCCTTCCACCTTTGCTGGTCTAAAACTTCGCCATCCTCTGCGCCTGAGTCGCCTGTAGGTTGCGGTTGGCAGTCTTCCGGTTATTCCTTGTCTCCTCGGGAGATATACGGCAAGTTGGTCACATTCCAATCTCTAGTATCAACAGGTAGACGATGTTGTCAACCGAACATTCAAATGGAATGGTGATTTCTTTGTGGATAGCCTGTTTGGTTGCTCGATGGGCCAAGCAACAGTTAGCGGCAGCGCTTTCCTCCCAGTCTCCACCTTATAGCTGCGTAGTCCACTTCCTTGATTGGTTTCTATTGTTACGTCCGTCAGGCCATTAGTTTGCGGGTGGTATGGGGTGGTGCGCAAATTCTTGATGCCAAGTTTCTCCAAACAGTTACGGAATACTTCACTCTCGAAGCACGGCCCTTGGTCTGTTATGATTTCCATTTGGGATTCCGTGAGCCGCTACCAAGTGATTCATGACAGCATGGGTAACGGTGCTAGGCCCCGTTGATTCCCGGGATGCCTGTCAGCCTCAATCCATCGAGTAAAGTGTTCCGTCATCATAAATTTTACTGGTTGCCACGCCTGGTCAATGGAAACGGCCCCATCACGTCGACCGACCAAAGTTCACCAATTTCCGAGACCGGGATCGTCATCGTTTGCTGCTGCATTCCTCGGCAATCCGTTTTCATGAGCTGACATTGTCTGCACGAAAGTACGCACTTCTCAACGTCCCTTTTCATCCCCGGCCAATACGCGCGTTGTTTCAGCAGATCGTAGGTCCTGGAACAACCTGTGTGCGCCATCTCGTGACAAGAAACTACCAGATTCCGTCTTCGTTTCATTGGAATGACTGGCACCGAAGGGTTGCTACCTCCTGGTATCCACATTAAGATCCCTGCTTCGTTCACTTGCAGCTTTCCCAGGTCTTTTGCAAACGGTCCCAGCTGCTTAAGTTGGTTTTTGTTGAAGTTTGTCTGACCAGCTAATCGCGCGGTGATCAACTTGCGCAGGAGTTTGTCGCTACGTTGCTCAGTTGCCAACCGTTCTGGATCCTGCTCGCACAGTATACCGTTATTACCGCAAGCTACGCTCTGGCAGGTCCTCGATCATCTATCATGCGTGACAAGAATCACGCCGTATGATTGTTTCCCTCCCCGGCACGTAGTTTTATGTGAAATCATACTCTTGTAGGCTCAATGCCCATCTCGCCAGCATTTTCCTCTGGGGGACTTTGGCAGACCTTAATCACTCCAACGGTCCTGTGGTCTGATTCGAACGTGAAAGCGCTGTACCCAGGAGACATGGCCGCCATTTATCTAAGCACCAGACAATTGCGAAGAACATTCTTTTCTCTATGGTTTGAGTTATCTGCAGTTCCTGGCAGGCGTCTAAGTTCGGCAGGCATACTTCGAACGTCCCATGGTTTTGTTTCAACACCGCACCGATCACGACCATCAGCTGGCGTCAGTGGGCCTACCGTGAACTATCCTTCACCAGCAATGGGCAATTTTCAGGGTCAACTCCGGCCCTTCCTCATTTCCTGTAGAATCTGATCAAAGGCTCGGTTGAGGCTTCTGCAATTCCAAGTGAATTTCCTATCTTGTTTCAACAGCGCGTAACATGGGTGAGGCCAATGGTGTTAAAATCCTTGACGAATTTGCTGTAGTACCCGGCGCGGCCCAGGAAGTGTACGGAGTTGCGTTTCGGAGGTAGGGAAACTGGGCTGCCTTGTATCGGCATTATTTCTCAGGTAGCGGTTTCAGTCCGCCTTGTCCCACTTATGGCTCAGTAAGGTGACACAGGTGTTTCGATCTGGGACTTTGGTCCATTTATACGAAGTCCCGACTGCTCTTCGTGGTCTAGTCTACAGACCTTGGCCGATCGTTGATGGATATCGACCAGCGTTCACGTGCGCCTCCTTACATTCCCATTGTTAGCGTTGTAGGTGTGTCTGTGTGTGCATGCTAATCCCCGGCACTGGTTCCGTGCGTGTGCGGCTACCGACGACCTTGGATCTCCAACCCTACTCTTCGCCGAACATGACACGTTCAGCCCGGAGCATGTGTCGCACCCCTCCCCTGTTCACTGGTCGCTCGTCCAAACACCATGTTTATGCGTGCCATTAAACTCTCACCCTGTGGTTGGACTATCCTTGATTGTTCAACGCCCATTAGTCTTAATACTCGTAGCACTCAGGCGGGGTGACTTGTTCCTTGATTTGTCCGGCGTAGACAACTCGTTCCCGTCCTATTGTTTACTGACACCTTGTTGTCAACTTGCATACACCGGGATACTGAACAATTGTAGAGTGTCCTAATTATCATCTGTATATATTTTAATAGTACGTGAGTATTTGTGATCCGACTTGTTTTGATCTCGGGATCTTTGGCTACGCGTTATTCAACGTTCACGGTGGACGTTACAGTATTCAATTTGGTTCTCGCTTCGACGGATTGCTTAATTGGATCCCGCGGTTTGGTGGTACTCGTATCCGCAAGTGCCAAATTGGTTCCTCTTCGCAATGCCAGTCACCCGCGCATCCACCCGGACAAAGGACTCATCCAAGTCAAGGCAAGTCCCTCTTGATGCTGTCTCTCACTCTGGCTGTCGGATTAGCTCTAGAAATTCAGATAGCAGTTCGCGCTTACAGCTCTTACTTGTTGAGTTGAAAGAAAAGCAGCTCAAGTATGAGCTAGAACTAGAAACCAGGGAGCAGGAACTTAGCAAACAGCATAGACTGTTGAAGGCTAGACAGGAGGTCGAATTCGCCCAACGTAGCGCCTTGCTGGAAGACGAACAAGGCGATGTAGACCTACCCGCACTCCCTATTTATTCGTCAAACAGAGTTGACGAGTTTGTCACGGAATATGCTGCGGTGGCTGCGAATCAACCATCCGCCGGTTGTTATGACGATTTGCCGATTGACCCCCCCACTGCCACGTTGGGAAATGCTATAGCGTCCGCTCTCGTCCCACTTATTGCGGAAGCTGGTCTCCCCAATGTAGAGCTGGCTTATTTCGTTGGGCACCCAGCAGACTACTGGAGGTTCGTCAAGCAGTTTGAGTTCTATGTGGAGAGCAAGGTGGTAGATGACGGAAGACGTCTGCTCTACCTCATTCATTACTGTAAGGGACGAGCTAGACTGGCTATTGGCAACTGCGTAATGCTGCCGCCCGGTCAGGGTTATGAAAACGTTCGACGTATCCTTCAAGACCTCTTCGGGCAAGCACACTACATTGCTAAGGCATCGATAGAAAGCCTACTTCAAGGCGCGAAGTCCATTCCCAACAACGCAGATGCCCTGTCGGAATTGGCCATTAAGATGGAGAACTGCCACATCACGTTAAAACAAATGAACTATGAGGCAGATGTAGACACCTCCACCACCCTAGAAGAGATAGTCCGTGCCCTACCGAAGCCCCTGCAGTACAAATAAGCCGAAATCGTCAATCAGCTAACGCTTAGTGGTCATGAATCCAGTTTTCTTAACTTAATCACATTTGTTTCATCGCGGGCACGCATATCTCGCAGTCGGTTCGGACAGTTATCCGATCGATCACCTCGTGGAGTCGAAACGACTGTTAGGAGAGCTCCTCCAAGGAAAGAGTATCCGGCGATAAGTAGCCATTACGCTGGTCAGAGAATTAAGTCGCCTGCCCGCCCCACCCACTCCTGCCCCGTTTGTTCGGACAACCACTTGGCCGTGGAGTGTGGAATATTTAGAGAACTGGACATATCGCAACGATGGGAAATGTTAAAAACCAAGAACCTCTGTTTCGGTTGTTAAGACTGGGCCACATCGCCAAAAACTGTGGCATTTGCCGAGCATGCAATGCCGCTGGTTGCAAATCTCGTCATCACAGCCTGCTCCATGGTGGCGAAGTCCCCAAGTTAACTCACGCAGTATCCACAGATTAGGCTCGCTGCGGAGTCACAGACGCAGGCTCGCGTTGTGTCGCTCTTGGGGTGATTCCGGTGACTGTGTTCGGTCCGTTCGGCTCGATAGAAACATAGGCACTTCTCGACAACGGTACAGATACAACACTGATCACCCAAGATCTCGTCGGCCGCCTCCGTTTGGAGCCACAGCCGTGGTCTTTGACGATTACGACGATCAACGGAGACCGCAGTATGGATAGCTCCGTGGTCAAATTCTACTTGCGTTCACTAAACGGGCTAGAAGAGATTGAGGTAGAGCGCGCGTTCGCAGTGCCTAGTCTGCCTATTCAAGCATCCTGTCACGGGACACAAGCGGAGGCGCGCAAGTGGCCGCACCTGGCCGATCTCGACTTCGAAGAGATCCGCGACCCGCGAATATCATTGTTGATTGGTTGCGACATTCCGGAGGCTCATTGGGTGTTAGAGCAACGACTTGGTGATTGCAAGGAACCATACGCTATCAAAACCTTGCTGGGCTGGATTGTGTTGGGCCCTCTGGGATCCGCGATGCGTCGGGTTGCATCCGTTAACGGCATCTGGGCGGCGGACATAACCATTGCTGACCAAATTCAAATGCTGTACAACGCTGAATGTTCAGACTTTGATGCTCTTGAACTATCCATGTCATGTGGGGATTCAGCGGTAGTTGCTAAGACCGAGGCGGGGATGCGCTTAGTACATGGACACTACGTTGTTCCTCTCCCTTGGCGAGACGGTAGCGAAGTCCTATCTAGTAACAGGGTTATGGCCGAAAAAAGACTAGAGTACCTTAAATGTCGTCTACTGCGAGATGGCGGACTTTTTTCTAAATACACGCAGTCAATAAACTCGATGCTGGATAAGGGTTATGCGGTTAGAGCTCCGGCGAAGACCGGACCTCGGTGCTGGTACCTACCTCATCACGCGATAGTTAACCTCAAGAAACCGGAGAAACTTAGAGTGGTTTTGGATTGTGCGGCGAAATTTCGAGGTCTGTCCCTAAATGACCAACTCTGCCAGGGCCCCGACGTCACTGCGAACCTGACCAAAGTACCTACCCGGTTTCGGAAGAATTTAGTGACGTTAGCAGCAGACGTGGAAGAAATGTACATGCAGGTAAAGGTGCCGGAGGACGACCAAGGAGCACTGCGGTTTCTATGGTGGCCAAAAGGCGACCTGTCTAGTGATCCTGTCGACTACCAGATGACCGCTCACCCATTCGGGGCGACGTCCTCGCCTTTTTGTGCCACTTATGCCCTTCGCAAGACGGTGAGTGACTTCGGTCATTTATACAACGCTATGGTAACGAATGCAATCACCAATGCTTCCTACGTAGATGACTGCCAGGTATCATTGAGTTCAGTAGAGGAAGCAGCGCAGTTTGCCCACGACATATGTGAACTGCTAGCCAAGGGGGGATTCAGGCTGCGGAAATGGATCTCGAATAAGACGAAGGCCCTAGATTTGATATCACCTACCGAGTGGGCACGAGCGCCTAAAAACTCGTTGGCTCGCACTGCAATGATCGTACGCTTGGGCTCGAATGGAACGCTGAGACAGAGCAGTTTTGGTTCCGATTCAGCGTTCGAAACTGCCCGGCGACCCGACGGAGCATCTTGTCAACCGTATCATCGATGTTCGATCCCCTAGGATTAGTATGTCCTTTGCTTCTACCAGACAAGGTGCTTCTACAGAAATTGTGTAAAAGAGGACTAGGTTGTGATAACCCTCTCCAGCCGTCAGACGAGCAAGAGTGGAAGCAGTGGATTAATCACACTTTATCTATTGGCCAACTCTCGGTTCCTCGTTGTGTGCTGCGGGGCATAGAGACCTCTGAACAACGCGCACAGCAGCACATTTTCAGCAATGCCTCTGAAATTGGGTAGGTGTGGTCGCATATTTGCGGCACACCTCTGCGTTGGGTCGGCATTATTGCTCTCTCTTGCTTGCAAAGTCCAGAGTTGCTCCATGGAAGGCAACATCTATACCCCGGTTAGAACTTGGAGCTGCAGTGTTGGCAGTGAAAGTTAATCAGATACTCGCAGATAGTCTGAGTATGAGTCCACGAGATACACGGTATTGGACCGACTCGCAAATCGTGCTGCACTACATCTATAATAAGTCGACAAGATTCAATACATTTGTCGCTAACCGAATTGCCGCCATACAACAGCTGTCCGAACCGACGCAATCGAACCACGTTCGGTCGAAGGATAACGCAGCAGACTTGACCTCGAGGGGAACCCTGAAGTTGAGCGAATGGAGAGCGTGGGTAGGAGGACCGGATTTGCTCCTACAAACCGACTGCTCCTGGGTAGACGGGTATACCCCAACGGAAAGCATGACAAATGTGGAATTAAAAAAAACCAAGTAGTTCCATAAATGCTACATCAACAAACCCCGCGAACCCACTGCTGACGTATTTTTCGAGTTGGGCCAAATTACTGAAGGCAGTAGCTTGGCTGGTTCGTTTCAAATGCTGGTTACTATCCCGTCACAATGCGCATCGGGTTTTTGCTAGAAGTCCGCTGTTAGTTTCCGAGATAGAAGATGCCAGGAAAGACATCCTGCGCATGGTGCAACGCGAGACGTTCAGCAACGAACTGACAAACCTTAAAGCGTGCAGCAATCAATCGACCCACCTTAGTCACGCATGGAAAAAACGAAACCCAATCCGTCTCCTGTACCCAACTCTGATGGAGGGAATTATCTGTGTCGGAGGGCGGTTGAACTACACGGACTACGAGGAGAGTTTGAAGCACCCTGCTATCCTTCCCAGTAGGCACCCAGTTGTCGAGGCGCTGGTGCGTCATTTCCACGTCTCAGAAGGCCACGGTGGAGTGCATCACGTGCTAAGTGCGATCTGCACCAGTGCTGGATACTGCATGGAGCTAAAACAGTGAAGCGAGTGGTCGGAAGCTGCATCCGCTGCTAGAAGCGCACCACCAATCCGTGCCAGCAACAGATGGCACAATTACCCCGTGCCAGGGCGGGAATTGGTTGGTTTCCTTTCAAGAATGTGGGTGTGGATTACTTTGGCCCTATTTTTGTAAAGCGAGGAATGACTGTGGAAAAGCGCTTTGGGTGCATATTCAATTGCCTGCAAACCAGGTCAGTGCACTTGGAATCAGCTCACGACCTCTCGACTGATGCATTCATTACGGCATTCATCCGTTTCGTCGGCAGACGGGGATGTCCATCAGAAGTATATAGTGACAACGGAACGAATTTCGTCGGGGCGGTTAGGGAATTACTTGATGGTGTTAAAAAATGGGATCAAAAACGGATTGACGGAGAGCTATGCCTTCGTGGTGTGCAATGGCATTTCAATCCACCATTTGCAAGTCACAGGGGCGGGGTGTGGGAAAGAATTATCCGCTCTGTAAGGAAAATATTGTACGGCGTATGCAACGAGCAACGCCTTACTGATGACTCCCTAGCCACTGTATTCGTCGAGGTAGAACGGATTCTAAACAATCGCCCGCTAGTTCCACCCACCTCCGATAGCCAAGATGCTCCTCCATTAACCCCGAACAGCCTACTTCTCATACGATGCGAAACCTTGCAGCTACCAGACATCGACATCAGAGACAGGTATACTAAGCGCTGGAAGCAAGTAGCCCACGTAGCCACGGGATTCTGGAAGAGATGGTTAAAGAATACATAACAACATTACAATCTCGACAGAAGTGGCAGCTTCCGACCAAGTCTGTAGAAAAAGACGAATTAGTGTTGGTGGCTTCCGAGAAACTACCAAGGGGTTGTTGGCCGCTGGGTCGAGTCGTGAGTTGTGAAGCCAGCAATGACGGTTTAGTAAGGACGGTGTACATTAGAACGAACTCAGGTATAGTAAAAAGAGATGTCAGAAAGGTGTGCCGCCTGGAGGGCGATGAGTAGCAGCGCTTAAGTCTGGCTTGGAGTGCAGGGTGGTAGTCATGGAAAACGGCTTTCACCCAAGCGCTTCGATGCCCACAGACGCCCACGAACGGCGCTTGGTGGGAGTCATGGAAAACGGCTCCTGCCAAGACGCTCTCGTGTGGTTGTGTTGCTTTCCCTTCTGTTTTTCTAAGGAGCGCTACTGTAGGCAGTTGTAGGACCGAGAGCCAGAGTGGAGTCGGGGACGTACGAGACGTCAATCGCAGAAGAATTTCGGAGGCAGTGTAACGCGCTTATTTACTCATGAAATTCTTCTACTCTTCGCTTCGTGGTCTAGTCTGCAGAGCTTGGCCGGTCGTTGATGGATATCGACCAGCGTTCACGTGTGCCTCCTTACATTCCCATTGTTAGCGTTGTATGTGTGTCTGTGTGTGCATGCTAATCACCGACACTGGTTCCGTGCTTGTGCGTCTACCGACGACCTTGGATCTCCAACCCTACTCTTCGCCGAACAGGACATGTTCAGCCCGGACATGTCTCGCACCCCTCCCCCATTCACTGGTCGCTTGTCCAAACACCATGTTTATGCATGCCATTAAACTCTCACCCTGTGATTGGGAGTATTACTTGATTGGTCAAAACCATTAGTCTTAATGCTCGTATCACTCAGGTGCGTTGATTTGTTACCTTGATTTGTCTGGCGTAGACAACGCCTCCCTCCTATGTTTACTCATGACCGTGTGCTCGACTTGCTATTACCGGGGATAGCTGAACAATTGAAAAGTATGTCCCACAAGTTAACAACTGTATAGATATTTAATAGTCCCGTAGTAATTGTGATCGTCTTGTTTTGATTTCGGGATCTAGTTGGCTACGCGTTATTCAACGTTCACTTCCTGTTTTATTGCCAGTTGCCAGTATCCTGATCTCAAGTCCAGAACCGTGAATATCCTCGACTGCTGCAGCCGATCAAAAATGTCAGCAACTGATGGAACTGGAACGAGGCGAGTCAAGGAAATTTCATACAGTCTTCGGAAGTCGACACAGAATCGGTACTTCCCATTCACCTTCTTCACTAAGACCACAAGAGAGTTGTACGGGCTATGTGCCTCCTCAATCACGCCCGCGTCCAGCATTTCCTGCACTTGCCTGTTCACCTCAGCCTCCAGGTGGATTGGTATCCTTCGAGGTCCATGGGGCCGATACGGTTGGCGAGTTAGCGGGATGGTGTGCTCGATCCAATCGCAAAACCCATATTGGCTGCTGTCATCCGTAAACAAGGGTTGGTATTTGTTGATCAGCGACTGCAAAGATGGGCTCAAATGTAACACAGCAACGACCGACTGCGAAGATCTCATTTCTCCACGATTAATGAGTGGTAGTGACCCGCATTCCATTAGCAACTTCCCACGCTTTAGATCAATGACAGCTTTATTGAGCTCCAGGAAATCTGCTCCCAATATGGTTTGTTTCGCATCTGGTGACACGAGAAAGGAGTGTGTTCGCTTTCGTCCCCCGATTCCTACGGTGTGTTCGGCTATACCATCAATTCCCACTGAATGACCGCCAACCGCTCTTACGATCGTGCAGCACGACTGAAGCTTTTCACCTCGCCGATGGTTGATTAGTGACACCGCGGCACCCGTATCGATCAGACACCTTTCCATCGTTCCGTCTACTTCCACCATTGCTTCAACCGCACTCCTGCTCAACGCCCCAAGTACACAATCTTTGATTCGAAAAGAAAAATAAGGTTGCACACGTTTATTCGACACCCGAGTAACACCACGCCTCTGCGGACATTGTCTCTTCCAGTGCCCCGGGTTCCCGCAGATGAAGCAACATCCCTTTGTGCGCGTCCGATGACGCTGAACGCGAAGCCCATTGATGTCTTCCGTAAGCTGCTCCATCATCCGTTCCAATTTGTCCATCCGTTCCACATTCTCACGTGGCTCTTCCTTCAGCGCAGCTAGTGGTGCGTCGCCCAGGTCTCGAGTAACTTGCGCCAACTCCTCCAATTGCATCTTCCGAGTGGCATTTGCAATCCGAACGCGCTCCGCGGTTGGCTGTGGGAGGCCGGCCAAAAACTGATCCACCAGCAACTGCGTCTTTGACGGCCCATCCAACCCCGGCAAGGCGCGGTCCAACAAGCTCCTGAGGTGCACCGCAAACACGAGGGGATCCGTCCCCGCACCAAGCCGCGACGCCTTGAACCGTCGCATCGCCTCCTGGCGGTCCGCTGGCGTGTCCAGGCCAGAGAGCAACGCTTCCTTCGCGGCGGTCCACTCCAACTTGACCGGACCTCTTCGCGCCGCCTCCAGAACCGCCTTCGCCCTGCCCTGAGGAGACTCCGCAGGGCCGCCATCTTCGCCCGGTCCGTCTTCAGTCCTACCGCCTCTGCCACCGCCCCGAAATACTCCAAAAAACCTTCACATCCCCGTCTTCAAATGGCTCCGACCAGGGGATCTTCATGGCTTTCGAGGTCACGGCACCAAATGTTAGAACCCGTGGCATGCGTTAATTGTTTATTACTAGTGGCTTACACTAAGTGTGTTCGTTCATACATTGGAGGCCTCCGCTCATCTGCGTGATTTCCACAGAGTTACTTTGGAGGCGTCCGCTCATCCGCGTGATTTACATGGAGTGTTTTCCAACTGGTGTTTGCCTCTGTTTTTACTCCTCTTGCACATGGAACTGAAATCCTGAGATCATCTTCAAATTTGGTGAAGTCGGCAAGGCTCGCTGTTCGTGTATCAACTTGCACCACACTACTTATATCCGGCTCAGTAGTATCTACCTTTAATCCACCACATTTTGGCAGATGGCACTTCCTATTCGTTACTATCACGACGGACCCATTATTTTTATACACTCGGGATGAAAATAATTATATGAGATAAAGCAAATTAACAAAAAATATTCCTTAACAAATATGCTATAGTGAGTGTCGTGCCATCTTGTTTTTATGCGATTAAGTTTGCATTGTGATTCATCTATCTAAAGAAAATTGTTAGGCAACGGATGATTGTCCCACAACTTTAGCACTCAAGGAACGGATGATGATTGAATTATCAAATATGTTGCAATACAAAACTTATTGCTAGTGGTTTGTTTCGTTAAGCTATTTGAACCTTGGTATAGTAGAAAAAACTGTTTCCTTATTAGCACTTGGTAGATTAGTTTGCTACTCTCGTAGAATTCATAACATGAAAACACATGTCTCCAAGGTGCATTATTTGTGTAAACATTTTGTCCGCTGACTTTTTTACTAAATATATTTTCCTAAATATATGGAATAAGAAAATGAATCAACTCGAATGCCAGAAGTCAAATAACTGAGTAAAACTTGAATCAAACAATATATAATCAGAAGCAGCACATGTGAAGCAATAAAAAAAGATAATTTTTGAAATGTTCATAAAATTGCGTAACTATTCAACGGAGATGTACAGCTGGTGTTCTACATATATGTGGCGTTTAAACTGCAAGTATTCGTTGCATAGGACACATTTCAAAGGGGAATTATTTTATTTCAGGAACACAATGAATTCCCCACTCGTATATTGCCCCTGCTTAACTTTGCTTTGCTGTGACGTATTTGTGAAAATGTTAATGATAATCATTTTTTAAAAAGCGATGATGCCTGTTTCCTTTACTTCGGTGGGCACATGTGCATCATCACATTCTTAATCAAACGATGGATTTGGTAGTTTGTAGTCCCCACATTAGAAAGTGAGCAGCCTTTTCAAAATAAAGGTAATTAGTGATGGTGGAGGACAAATTTGATCTTTACAACAATACCTCAGATATTCGTTAAAGCAAAATATTAGGTGTTATTTTACTGCCTTCCAGCTTGTTTATAAATCTTACCGAAATTGCGAGATTATAATTCGATCAATCACGTGGCTAAGCAGCTAAAGAACAAATCGTCCATAATACAACTGGAGTGTAAACTCATTGCCACCATCTATTGGCCCCTGCATTTGGAGTGGTTAAATTCTTCTTATTGACAAACAAATGGAATTATGAAGACTTGGTTTATGTGAAGGTGTTAAGTTACAAATGGAACATGTTTTTGTATTAGGCAACTGACAGTTAGACTGCCATGCATTTATTAAACAATTGTTGATTCTTGCACACCATGCGTAATAAAGCTTTCTTATTATATGAGTTCAATATCTGTTATTTCATTAACGTACCCAGGGCGATAGCACAATTTACAAAATTGGTTAATACACTTACTGGATTGCAAATTATATATGGTTCTACACACAAATATTTATTACATGATACAGTTTGTATCAGCACGCACAATCGAAATAGACGGTGATTCTGCCTAAATCATTTGGATGTTTCACACCAAGGTGAAGCATTTATAATTTATGTCGAAAATTAAACATGAATCAACTAATTTTGAAGTTATTTAATATAAATTCATCAATATAGACCTTAAACAGTTGATGAAACTCTACATTAGCCATGAACTTTACTCAATAAAATGTTTCCACTGAAAGCGACAGCATAGTTATTTGAAGTTACTTGTATTCACACATACATAACAACCTAGTATTAGGTGGACCCACAAGAGATGATTAAGGCTTTCAACTACTTACGACGAAAGTCAACAAAATAAGTTGTCAGGACGGGGGCTCTTGTTGTCCTCTAGATTTGTGCCTATTGCTTTCCCTAACATATTCCGATCACATACGCCTTGTGCAGGAATCATTTTTATGTAGAAAACTTTAGCAGAAGCACAAAGGTACGGGAAAATAGTTGAAAATTGCAGCACACTATTTGTAAAAGGATGGGGAATAAAAATATTCAATACTAGTTTGCTTAATGGAGTGTGAGATAAAATCAATACATATTAGCTTACTATGAAAAGCTTAAAATGACAGCAAAATTAAAACCGTGCTAAAATGGTTTTTGATTGCGGTGATGCTTTCAGTAATGGAAAATGTAAATTTTGTGAGACCTTAATATTTTCCGAATTCAGCCTTATAACATCAACTACCTAAGGGCTGCCAATGTTACATGCATAGCTCACGCACCATGGTGGTATTCTTCTTCTTTGCTCAAAAAACCCACTGGGTTCCTTATAAGCGCCCTAGTGTCTCCATATATTTTGTGCATTGAAGTTGCCCTTATCACAGTACCTGATGAACGGCCAGGGGCAATACATTTATTCAACGTCATCCTAAGTACCTCTCATCAGTCTGAAAACACATAAAGCAAAGCGTAAATTGCTCTGCGCACCATTTCATCGTGGACTAAGCTAACAGTTCGATAAAACGTTTTAGAGATACCGACATTGAAGCGCATACAATTTTCCCCAGACTTGTCTGGGTATCATTTATTCGGATAAAGGTTGACGACATGTTAGAGGCTGGCGTTGGAAAATCTGTTAAAATATGTGATGTGATAAGCTTTAGATGCGTTTGCTAAAAGAATAGGTCAAGTTTTGTTAAAACAAAATATGGACCGCGTCTGAGGACATGGAGGGAATGTCAGTTCTCTGCATCATTGCGCGAAGCGAATGGCTAGTTTAGAATTTCGAAAATTCAAAATGCGTTGACAATGACTGTTACAATTGTCAGTAACATCGACTAGTATAGGGTGATAGCAGGAGAAGATTGATCTTGCTGAAGATGGCCTTACGTACGTAGCATGCAGCATGCCATTTATGCGTGAGAAAGTTTATCTGTTTGAGAATGCAAATCGGTTTAGTGCCCGATTTTCATTGCAAAGACACCCGTCACAACTTTATTTGAGACCGTCTGTATTTGAGACAACTAAAGGCTAACCGAAGGACGTACGAATATAACTTTAGTTATATACTGAAACCCCGTACTATCTAGTTTTAGCTTCTACAGGAAAAGTCGTCCGGTGCATTATGATTTGGGTGGGCCGTTAGTTCGGAATAAGTGCATGACTTGAGATGCCACGGTGAGACTTGCGTTCTTAGGATGAACTAGTTAAGCGTAATGCAATTAAAGTTCGGTGTAATTAGTAGAGATCTGTAGGCGAACGTCGGGGGGTGTTGGCTGTGATGCAGGCTTTGGTGTTTGTGATGCTGAACGACGTTTCAACGTCGACCAGACTTAGTTTGTCTGCATTAACCAAGAGGTAATAATTAAATTTATCATAAAAACGCCAAAGATTGCAAATGAAATAGGGCCCGTTGTGAACGCCTAGTAGAAGGATAAATGGAGACTAAATGTTTGGGTAATGAGCATTAGACTAAGCATGTATGGATACAGCGTTAAGGGCAAGGAGGTTGACAGTCGCTCGCTTACACGTCTCTGGAGCTGCGAAGGATCAACGCACATTTTCCCCCGGTGTCAACAAGGAACGCGGTTGCGG
>OX104071.1:17227840-17321856 GCA_944474145.2 Dicrocoelium dendriticum | reverse complement strand
AACTACAGTGTGTATTTCACAACTTTAAAAATTTTCGAAATAAAATTTAACTGTTTTTCTTCCTCTTATCACAAAGTTAATTGAGGAACGCTGTTAGCACAAACTACACTACTCAGCACGCTTTGACATTTTACCACTGCAAATGCTTTTATTTGCATTAGCAGTATAACTTTAATTTGTTTTGTAGTTTCTGTGCTTACCCATCCACCGTCACTCTCTCCTACTTCTATTTCATCAGAATAGTCAGGAGTTTGTTCTTCTCCCAAGGAAATACCCCGGTCAGTAGCACTTAAATAATTCGCTTCCGGCTTTGGTTCCGTGCAAATTAACAATTCGTCATTCATTTCAACGAAACCTTTGGATTCTGTTTTGTTTAAATCTGCTGATAAAGATGAATTGCAAATTAGGCGACGGCGTTTCATTTGAGATGCTGAAGGAAACCAGCTTCACCAAAACACTTATGTATTTTTTCCATTGGAACTTTGAACCAAGCGGAATTTATTCACAGTATAGCATCCAAGACATTTAATGAGACAAATGACGATGTTCGTTCCACATGAAAATCGTTAGTATGCAATTTCGCCGTAGCGCACTTCGTGAGCTGGACTCATGAGTGCATTTTTACGTTTCCGTAATACCTTTGTGTAGAGTTAGAAATTGTGTGGTATGTTTGGAGTCCGAAAGTTGTAATATTTGAAAGCGTTAACATGGGTGCTTCTGGGTCAATGTCTACCATTAGGATACTGAAGTGTTTCATCATGATTTCTTAGTGGATAGTTCTGATGCATCTATCAGAGTTAGCAGCAGTCATGCAAGCAGATACATTTGGTCGGTGATGCATGGAGGTTTTCAGAATTTATCTTATTGAACGGAGATTATCTAGATTATTTACAAACGAACCGAGTCATTAGCTTCACCACACTTAAGCAAGCGCACAACGGAACTGAGAAATGATCTCTGGTTTGTATTCCATTATAACTTTCTACCTTTTATAATAAGGATTGTTGAGGTATCGCAGTGAAAAATAGACCACACTGGACAGCGTAAAATTTGTCGCTGTTGGAATATATGCTGAATTTGGAAACGTTTTCTATGAACACTTGAACAAACACTTCAGACACTTTATCGGATTTACGACATAAAACTGGGAAATTTCATGTCAGTATAAATGTCGCCATCCAAAAAATGGATGCCTGGAAATCTGTGACCCTAAATGCTTAGGTCTTCGGCCTAGACGTACGAGCGTTTACTGCTTTCATTCGCTTGAACCAGTGCAATGTGTTCTCATTGACTTCATTGTCTTTTCCGCATATTACAACCTGGACACTTTCATTATATTTTCTTTCAAAGCGTTCTTGCTTTTATCTGAATATTTATAATCGTTGGCTTGCTAAAACCAAATGCCCAGTCATCGCTCTTTGGCCACCGCTTCCAGAAAATGTTACGAGCTAATATTGTACTTCAAAGTTAACTCGCTGAGGCCAAAAGATTGTACTACTCGGAATGGCATCTTAAACTGCTCAAATCTCGGAGTGTATCGTAAGTCTAAGTTTCGATTTACGTAACATTTATTACATACAGTGACTAACACCAATTAATTTCACACTCAGGCCGACACAAAATACAGCCAGAGAAACGCTCCATAATTAAGGTGGTGCTGAGGAACAGGTGCTGTGTATGACAGTAACGTAAACTCCTGATTGCTCAATGTGCGATTAGTGAACCCATTTCATATGGGTAGACGAAGTTCTGCCTCTGGATAAGGACACGTGAGGGCAGTTGTATACAAAGGTTTCAGGCAATTCCATGGGCGCGGATCGGTAAGGACTCACATTGATCTAGGGACGTCTAAATTATATCGCAAGGAGGGCCACATTTTGTGAGGTAAAAGTTATCCGGCTATATTCAGTCTGACATTAAGATAATTAACAAACTTTCTACAAATAGGAATTATGTCCAAGCCTGACATTTTTATTTCATAATCAGACCGCAGTCCAGTTGAAACTTTAACACTGGCCACAGTTGGCCTATGGGCAGGGTATTGGACATCCCTGATCGAAGTAATACACGCGCATGAAGGATGAATGGCGAGACAAATAAACACATGCGTTTACACACAGAGAACATACGGTGTTCTTAAGCTTAAAACATGCACATTCTAGTCTTGCTACAACCGTATTAGCGGAATAAGCGAGTCAACCATGTAACTTTAAATGGTAAGCCCTCAAAGTGTAATTTTGTAGGATGAATATACACTGACTGTCATAGTCCAAGTGATAAACATACAATTTAAATTGGAGTAAAGCATACTGCGTTCTGGTTCCATAGGGTCTGATTAGTGACCATTCAAGCATGAACAATCGGCCTATAAATAGATATTGGCAACCTATACAGGTGGTCCACTTTGGAGGTATTACTTTAGTGGAAAGGAACTTACAACAAATCGCTTAATCATTTCAACTCGTAAGTTTATTGATACAAACATAAATGGCGCATATATATAGACCTTCTTTACCCAGTGAAAAAATAAATTTATGATGCATACATATTTGGGCTGTTAATGATTGAAATATGTTCGACAAATTTCCATAAACTATATTTGCTCGGCAATTACACTGAAAACATTACAAAGCCAATTATTTTTTGGTCGTTTTTGCGTTTGTGAATGCCGCCGTAACATCTACAGGTATAATGCAGCCAACCTAAATTCAGAATTCCAGTTAACTAACAGGTTTCTTCTCAAGTTGTTTAATATAAGTAAGGCAAACGTTGCCTTCAATTTTACTGAACTGATCGAAATTATACTGGCATAATAACCGCAGCATCGATGTATCATAAGATTACCTTAGCAACATTTGAAGCGACATGCGGGATATAGCTGTGGGTCGCAAGATATTTGTCTTAATTCACAATGATATGTTGCTAATAATAACAGTGTAGATGATGGAAACCCTAAGAAAATATGTCCTTAGTATACACCAAAGAATTTCCTTGTTTTTTCCTTGTTATTAAAATGTATTTATTTCCTATACGGACAAAGTGATTACTAAAATAATATCAAGTTATCACATGGAAGCATAATTCTAGCTCAAATTTGACTTCTACTGCGTTAAACGTAACCATGTATATACTTTCCAATTTTTTTCTAAATGGAGCGCTGATGCCGAATTATCAGCTAAACTATTATCTGTAAAAGCATAACGATTGTTTACTACACAATTTGTACACCATAAATAGAGTGGGGCGAACTCGTCAGCTGATTTGGGAAATGAATTGGCGTTCAAATATAATTCTCATTATATGTTGTAAATGGCAATAAAATGCATAACAATGTAACAAAACTGAACATCGGTCGAAGTGTACCAACTTTATATCACAACTACGCTGCAACAGACTGATATCGAATACATATTCTTTATTTAAGCTTAACAAACGGTACTAGATTTGACTTCCGTCGATGTTAAATGTTTGGAGTTGCAGACACTGTCAGTTTAAGAGTGTTAGAGTTAACTGAAAATTGACAAACTGAATCAATAGCATATTTGAAAAGACACCATGTGATTGAGTTAAACAAACTATATTGATGATAGTACTGGCTCTGACTTGCAAGTAAGCGCATAAAACCAGTACATTATGCATTCCAACTATGGAATTTCAGCCTCCAATTTATTACCGAGCCAATTACATGACACGCGATAAAATCCGTTTGGTAATTCACTTGCAAAATGCGGCCTAGCCTCGTGGGAGAAAGCAAACGTGGGGAGATAGCAAAGGTAATATGTGTCACAAAGATTATTATGAGCTGCTTTATTTAAGCAAATATAATGGCGAAATATATTGCTGCGCAGTTGCGGTTTGCAATTCACCAAAATTATCTGAATGCACTGATTAACCATAAGGCATGTTTTCGCTTGATTACGGGAAACCTATCACACCATAAGTCCTACCAAATAATCATACTGCTTTCTCAAACATCAAAATGAAATATATACATATTGATAGATTCTATCGTTCCGCCACAGTTGCGTACCAACAAAAAGTAGCAGTATACTTTACTCATATTTGGCTGCAGTATATCGGCAGCATATTTCTGTAGCACTTCTAGTTTTCACTAGTTATATGTGCCATCTTCATCTGCGTATGAAAAATTACGCTGATAACGGCGGAAGACCGGTCTAAAAATTGTTAATTTAAATCTAACAGCTACGTCCATTTATGAATCACAACACTAAATAATCGGTGAACAGCAGTACCGCAGTTCATACCAGAGGTATTTTTTCCATGTGTAGAAATTAGGTCAAGGGACTTAGCTCATGAATTCCTTTACTTTGATTCACTAAGTTCCAAAGAGCAAAACGTAAGGTTGGTAGTTAAGGAAGTTAGCCTCTGCAGTTGCTATTGTGATCCGCATATTCCAACCCCCACATCGCTCGCATGCATATTTGTTCAATCACCCTATCTGCCTTCGGTGAGAAGCTACCAGTCAATCGGTGACCCTGACATTAGGTCAGATATAGTTAATAAAAACCGCTGATTGATATGTGTACATTATACAGCGGCGTAATATTTGCTGTTAAAAAGCTAACAGCACTATTTCAGAAAAATCCTTCGGACTGATTACTTTCTGCACCTAAACAATTTATAAATAAATGTTTTGCATTGTTTCACCGATTAAAATTTTTTAAAACAACTGTTTGTCTCAAACTGCTGCCCTTCATTAATCGCTGCGAATGCAGCATAGATTGCAAATTTATCCATTTTTGATGCATCAAATCAATAGCAGCAATAAGATTTAAAACATACCATTGAATACAATGGAAAAAAGGCAAAGAAAAACTAAAATGTAGGATTACAAAAGCAAACTCAGGAAACTGATACACCTTAATTATTGTGTCGGCTAGTAAAATTGAACTATGCATAAAACGAGGTAGACATGCGATAAGGTAGGGATTATTCTTATTTATAAATTTGAATTTTCTTTCTTTTCGGTGGCCAGAACAACGAGTTGTATGTGAATATAGTTCGTTTAGAATGGTAATATTACCAACAATGAATCGCTAAACTTTCTAAGGACAATAACTTGAGACTCTCTTCCAATTTGAGCTTCAGTTACTCCAATGAACCAGCGCACAATAGCATTATCACTTAGGAACGCTTCTGAAATGGTGGCACTAAAAAGTTCCTGAAGTTACTTAGTAATGAAGGCTAAAGTATTTACATGTCAATGGAGTATTTGGGAAACAGCAATTATTTTAGTACATTAAGGAGCAACATATTTTACGGTGCATGAATGAAGTGATTTAGTTCAAAGTAGCACATAGAATTGAGTATTTGGAGGAAAAGGCTGTCTGGAGACCGAAGAGCCTTGTCTAATGGCACTTGGGAATGTCATTGCTATACGAATCTAAGTTCATACAATTCATGTATTCGTATATTATTTGCAGGCGCTTCAAAGAGTTTTTAATGGGCGTATATGCACAAAATAACCCTTTCGATTGGAGATAAGTGTGGCTTACCCGGATTGGGGAATATTTAAAAGTTTACGTTATCACCTGAAGGTGATTTAAAATAACAACAAAGAAAATTCCAAGTTGTACAGGTGCTAGGCAACAGGTAACATAATTGCAGTTGTGTCACACGAAAAATCTTTCGAGGTTAACGATTAACTTGCACAAGTTGCAAGCAGCAACTTAGAGATCTTTGTACAGCCAGTGAAATAGTTTGATAAAGTCATTCATACTTACTTGAATTATTTTTGTATACATTTCCTGGTTGAAAGCAACGAACACAAATCGCAGTATGTATATGCTTTGAATTCAAAATATGAAATGTGCAAGAGAGCGTAGGTGGCCTTACAAACAGTTTCAGAATAGTATAGGTTAAATGGTCCCACATAGATGATATAGCCGTAACAGATAACGCAATCAATGTTCAGAAGAAAGTACAACGTACTGATTTAATCACTGCAAGCATCTCATAAATGGATAAAATTAAACCCTTGTGCTGGCAGCAAAATTTATTAGTGTAAAACAGGTATTCGAAAACAGCGCATTTGACAAAACAAACAAAACTTCTACCTAATGGCTGCTTGCATTATTTAAAATTTTTAAATGAGTTACATCTTACTACATATATGTAAGGAAGACGCCGATTTTCGAAAAGTCTGTAACTTTAAAGATTTGTGGTAAGTCCCAGAAGTGTTATTGCCATCACATGGCCGAAGCTGAAAGGTATAATGCAAAGCACAACCATGTACTGCACAATATCCGAATTGGTGTTTGAAGAAATGTGAAGATGTGGAGATGCTTGAGATTATTAGTATAACTAATACTACAAGTGTGGTGATGCCCATTATATATATTAGATCCAAGGTAAGAGTGTGCACAAAATTGGTCAAAATTCCATAGTATGTTTTATACGCCTTGGCGTTTTTTGGTCGATTTAACCAGTATTCAGTTATATTGCGGTACTCTATTTAGGCCCAATCAGTTTATTTCGGGAAGCAGCAGAACAAATTTTGTCTCACTTTTGGTTAAAGCATATTTACACTTTCATTCTCGGGATGCATATTTTGACAGCTGTGTAGTGTACCTAAATGTAGATAGGATTTCCGCTGTACATTTCATTCATTCGATTATTTCATCAAGTTCATCATGCATGTATACTCGCACCAGCTGTCGTAGCTTAGGCCTGGAACTTTTATTTTATGGCGTACAAGGGTACATTTTAGTTTGGTGAATATATAGAGTTATGCTACGGCAGTCTCTGACGGTAGGTTAGAGTTACAAAAACATAGATTGACTGATATTTGTTTATATTAATTGCCTGTATCTGCTAATTTAATGAAACGTAATACCATAACATCAAATGCTACATATATACAAACTATATTTATTTTCAAACAAACCATCTCTTCCGGACATGCTCATATATCGCTTGCCAGTATAAATACAAGTTTGCTTTATTGTAAGGATGGTGCTCTTCTTCAGAATGTTGAATAATATTGTACCGTTACTATTGCGAAAGCATTATTAGGAAGAATTATTTTGTGTTTGTGTAACAGCATCTTCAAAATTATCAAAGATTCATCTAAAGATTGACAGAATGATACAACATTGTTGACCAGATAACTCGTTCAACTGAACTCATTTGCGTGATAACCATACACCAGCTGTGTTTTGCAAAATGTATGAATATCAACAACATTTAGATAACGATCTAATTAGTAGCACGTAAACGAAATGTGAACCGTTGCAATAGCGGCAGTTTCCGCTTGACTTTCAGAACAGCGTGAGTGTGCTGTGATCGTTTAGGGGATAAAGGAGGCACTTTGGTTACCTGAACCTAATTTACAGCCCCGTCATATTCACGAGTGTTCCTCGTAACATTGACTAGTTGACGCGTAATACCATATGCTATTCCGCTCTTGGGCTACTTTTAATGTGCATGCTACAACGACTCACATTTGAGAGTCCAAACACAGTGATGTATAAGGCATAATGACACACTATAGATACAACCGTATGAATGATGGAATTTTAGGTTTTAACTGAAAGTAACCAGTACATCTAACGTTAGCAAACGCTTAAATCTCTAACTCACCCCAGTTATTCTTAATGTGTTTTAACACCATGCGCAAAGCTCAATTTTACGCAATTTCCTAAACGTGTCAATTGAATTACGTGCCATGGTTATTGATATAAATCCTTGTTTCATGTTAATATCTTATGCATTATATTAAAATTGTGTGTTTATGTTTTATATCATTCTATTTGCTCGAACGATGTTGTTTTCCTGTTTAGACATTTAACGACCACATACACCATGTTAGTTGCAATTGTTTGAATTTAGACAATGATGAAGCATTTTTTTCGTTGTCAAGTTGATAAGAGATGAAAAATTAGCAGATCAACCTTTATCCCGTTTTAATAAAATTTACAATGTTTTCTCTAATCAAATCACTATACAATAAAAGGATCAATTCTGTTATACTACCCCATAGGCCACCGTATGGTGAACAGATTACTGCATTACATTGACTATTTAAAAGCCTTAAGTGCACACGGCGCTTAAAACGAGACTGTTTTCTGACAGTTTTGTAATGTCTCTCGTAACGTAGGTGTATGAAAGTGATAACAAATGGCTAACGTCTGATGATGAGTTGCATCACCTCCCAAGAGTAATTTCATTCTACGTTGCATTTTGCTTTTTCAGTCAGTCAATCAGTAGTTATCGCACAAAATCAAAATGTGTATGGTTTCTATCTTATTTGCAATGATTTGGGAATACATTGCTTCAAAAGGAAGAAAAACATGTCAGTGTCTGCTAGCATATAAAGAACATAAAATTGAGTACACTCACATAAGCGATTTTCGACTATAATTTTCCTATCTTTTGTGGTATTTTGATTGTTGCATTATAGCAACTCGTTCTTTGCTATGGTGAGCGAAATGAATGAGGTTTATGTTTATCGGCAAGATATACAGCATGAAATTCTTCTTAATATGTTGCTAAGGTATACTTAAGAGTCAAAGAAATTAATGCCATATGTGCATATATAGATGAAGCCAGCCACAATTCCGGTTTTTAGTTCCCTCGCATCAAATACAAGTGTCATGCACCCATCTAAACAATATGAGTGTAAAAATAATCTAGATCGCTATATGCTACTAGGCCACTGACATTGACTTCACTGTAGCCTTCTAGAAACCGGACTCACTTACTGAAAAGAGGCTGTAGACTTTAAAAATTCGCCTAACTTGCTTGAAGGCAGTGGTTACGTTCTCTGAGATGTAGCGACGAGTAACTACAAAATAAGCTAAACACAGTATCGATGTTAGTACATATGAGCGTATTCAGTTTAATCCTGCTTATCAGCTTTGCATTTATAGGTTAGCAACCCAAGTAAACTGTAGAAATAATCTGACATTGCTCGTATTGCCCTACTGCGCTCCACTGGATGCACTGAGAACAAGCGTTTCCCTGTATTGCTAGGGTTAGACATGCATAATAACAACTACAATGTGGAGGGGAAATCAAATGTAAGGAAGAATTACTTACCACACATCGGTAGATAATGTGGCTTCGTGGTTCCGTATTGATTTGTATAACCTAATACAATTTGAAATATAGTGTTTTTTACCAATAATTATTAGTATAGCCAAAAATATATATGCATATTTAAATTGGTCATATACTTTTGCGATAAATAGAACTTACCAACCACATCGAACATCCGCATAAGACCTAAGACGATTCATTAAATTTAACGACCAGTTAAGGGCATCTGCGATGATATCCAACCTATCTCAATGAGCTGAGGAGAACACAGGCTTCGGCGTACATCGGTTTGCATGTTTACAGTGAATAATTATGCAAAAATAGCTCATCTGATATCCGGTAACCTGCAATAGTGATGTTGTTTTTAGTTATTGGTAACTCCCGCACGTTAATGAACAGCCGACACTGGCCTTATATCGCAACTGAACTCAAACCAGCCATCAAGAAGGAAACCGAAGTCCCTGTGTGTTTGATTATATTTCTAGTCTGAAACCAGTGTGGAGAATAAGGTCGGAATGGTGCACATTTATCAGTGTGTCATTCACTAGCCTACTACTCAAGTTTTAGCTTTAACCCGGAGAAGGTAAACCCGATACTACCCATGGGGTTTGATGCATAATTGCCAAAGGTAATAATAAGGTAAATCAGACGCTTGCTTTGGGTTGAAACTCAAGTGACGAGTTCTATTAGCAGCACAATAAAATGTGGATGTACAAAATGTTGTCACAAACAGAGGTTTTGCTTAGCTGAAATAAATCATAACCAAAATTGTTATATGGCCGTTTTCCGACAAGAATAACAAGATTGGCTTTATCAGCCATCAACTTGTTATGAAGTTTGCACCAGCAGACATTAATACCGAAGTGGCCAGGGTTAATACAACTATTGAATGATGTATTTACTAAGAATGAACCAACCGTCTGCAATCTAAGCATTACAGGCAGATGATACTGAAAGCATTTTATTTACTTCTCCCTAATCGATATTGTTTGTTTTCCAAATTCTGAACCGCTGTTAACCACAAGCGAGTTTATTGTTACAATTAAAAGCAGCGGTCGTTCACTATGCTTGCTTAGAATGCTTTAAACCAAATATCTAACAACCAATGTAGATAATTATCTTAAAATCAATGTGATGACGGTTAATGTAGTGCAAATTAGCATTTGGATAAACATTTGCATGTTCAATGACAACATGCGATCGAACCAGCCATACTAATTTACAAACGATCCGAGCGACCAATACCTAGACTGATCTCTGAGAAGGTACTGATGGATGTCTATTTAATTACAATGGAAGGCTGCCTGTCAAAGGCATTTTACAAATCATGAGGACATCCGTAATGTGCAAATGTGTTACCAGTTTAAAAGCTTATTCATTATTCTGATTATTTAGCTGGATAATTCAATATAAAAATATTATATTCCCAACCTCCGCATACAGTTATTTTCTTTTCGTGAAATAGTGAAGCAACATCATAAACGTATAGCTTAAATTATTATTTACGTACGTGCAAACTTTATCTGATACTTGCACTACAAGTTTTTCAATGATTGGACATTTAGCTTTATCTTTATATTCGCAATTTTCCATTGTTGTCCATATTATGCACATTTTGTATTAAACGCTCCGAGCAAAGATCTGAGATGTAGGATAATGCATGCAACACCATGTTAAAAAGAACAATGGTGCGATAACAAATGAATGCCGCTGCTTCTGGATAAATGTGTAACAAAAAATTATACGGTAACTAACCTGTGGTAACACTTTAGAAGCAAAGCTGAGCAATAAAATAGCGCCTACACAACACTATTTGATAATTTGCATCTAGATGGGACATTGAAGTTTTTTGACAGATATTTAATGTAATAATCCTTAAACGTCTATGTAGGACTAAATTCATATTTCAACTATTGCAGCTTGAATCAGCTAGGCAGCCACAACAAATACTGGAAATCGCTGGGCGACACATATTTGCTTCATTGTTATTGGTAGTAGCGCGCCCCCGACAGTCTGCGTACTCAGATAGCTTCAACTAGTCATATCAGTAAGAGACGTATGCTACTATGCTACTTGCTCTGGTGGCAGACGTTTCTGACTGTTGGTGGTCATGGTGTGATGCACCCACTTTTCTACAAATGTATTTTCTTGGCGCTGTAATCCCCGTATCCTTCTAAAAAATCAAACCGGAAAATGGAGTTTGCAAGACCGTACCAACTTGTGATCGCTGTTCACATACAAACGAGCAACATAATAAACGATCAAAGGAAAGGAAATTTGAAAATAGAAATACAGATCACAAGTCAATCGCAAGCAGTAGAGTAATTGCAACGGCCCTTAGGTAACTTTGAGTCTGAAAGTTGTTTTACCTTCAATAATCATGGATATTCTGAGTAGTTGCCACGGTTTCACTGACCTTAAATTTTTGGCGTTTATCTTGTGGTAGTTTGTTTGAAGAGTCACTTCGGGTTCAAGTGACCATATCTGCTCGGTAGGAACTTAGCAATGGAAGTGTTCGACCTTTTAGAGTTTAAGACCCGTTCTAGTGTTTGACTTCTCGTAGCGGATTTTGCTACCTTTGGAATTCATTCTCCGAAACGCTTACGAGGAATTCATTCATTCTTCTGAGGTAAAAGTTAATGCATTCGCAGTTGCAAAGTTCGGGGGCAGGGATGGGTTAGGTGAGATTTCCCGGAAGTATTATTAACATTCTGCTCGTCCTAGGTGGAGCAGTTGCGTAAAAATAAATTTCCGTCGAATAATTATGTGTGTGTAAATGTTTCGGATTGTAGGGGCGGAAGTGCGCAAACTGTACAAGCGTTTGCGCAGTAATTAAGGATTATATTTTGAACCGCTGATCCGCTAATCAGGATAAAACACTGAGTTCATATTTAATGACCGAAGGTTTAATGCTCCAATTTACATTATGGTTTGTTTGCGTTTCTTGAAGTTAAGCTTACACTTTCAATTCTTAATTTCAAACACTGATTTTATTTTCAAATATTTAATTGTACGTTGGATCAGGTTCAATAATAGATGTTCTTTTTTCCTCCATTTACACCGTCTTATTGCTTTTAATACTCTGTTAATTGGAAGGCATAAGTATATCCAAATATGGCTTCTTGTGTTCCATTTCCTATGTAGCAACCTGCCTCTGGTAGTGGGAACATGAGAGATAAAAAGTTGAATCGGTAAATTATGGTTATTTCGCTTAACAATGGTACACAAGCTGAATATGTAAATTAGTGTGTTTATGTAATTATTAACTTGGTTATTTCAGCATAGAGTCGTTTGCTGTAACAAAAATTAAATAACACAAATAGCTTGCTCTTACCACTAGAATTATATGTTTAAATTGGGTAAAAACTGGTAAAATTTCATAGCCGTTCCAACACCATATTGAAATTATTTATTTATTCTAACTAAAAACCATATTCTTTTTGATTTTCATGTCCCCGAAAATTGACATTTGAAAGACGTAACAGCCTATTGTTGCTCAGATGCTTAGCGTGCTTAAGGATGATTTTCAAACTGCAAGCCAATGTAAAACACAATGCTTTTGATTCTAAGGTCAAGAAATCTAATGAGTGGGAAACTTGTTTAATAGTATGTAAGCCGTTTTAAAAATAATTATAGATATGACAGATTTATATGTTGTGTTAATAAACACATTCCCAACTTCTTGGATGTATGCTAATTGTTAGATATTGCGCAAGCAATTTTGAAAAATATTTGGCCACAACATAGTACTTTTTAATCTATAGTAGCCTGCACCATTTGCCTTATCCTAAACTCATATCTGTCTACTAATGACAACGGCTCCCTTTCCAAAAAGAGTTACGGATGTCGCCGTTTCAGTCACACAGCCCTGACTATCAAGCTGATTAGACTGCTGTTATCACTCGCTTAAATAAACCGGTCATTAATGGAGACAAGGTTGTTGGAGCCTTAGCTAAATGCCAGTGAGTTAGATCACTCCGCGGAATTTCGGGTGGTGATTTTCATATAAATTAAATTTTTTGATAAATTCACAGTTAGTTTTGTAAGCAGAGTGGTACCATACAGAAAACGGCAACGATATGATGTAATTTAACGCACAAGCGTACGATTTATGTAGGTTTTGTAACATCATAACTTAATTCTTAGCTCATATTTTCATAGCATCAATAAAAAGCACGCTACAGTGAGTTGTATTACACATCAATTAAGCACTTGAGTTGCGATTAGTTGAATTTTTGGTAAGCGTATTGCTGCCTTTCTTCTAGAAATACATGAATAATAAGTCAAAAATGGTTTTATTTTTGCATAATCAACAACAGGATTTGTCCGAGAACATATGTTTTTTTAATTTTAAATAACGTATGTCATTTCCGTTTCATGTTATTGGCATACGCATTCCTCTACATTAAGAGCAGCGTAAGTGGTCATTACCTAGTGAGTACGTTACTCACTCATTCTGCATTTAACTAACACCTAATGGCGATTTTAATCATGCGGTCGTTGTCCACTTCAGAAATGGACTTCCAGGTGAGCAGATTTCACGTACAAAAGAAACAAAATAACATTTTACACTGTTCACAGAGACTAACACACCCGATTGGATGTCTTGTTTATGTGTGAGAATGCGAGTTCTGCCACGCGCTTATCCCGCGTTCATTGCTCAAGTGTAGATGTACTCCGAGGAAGGATGGCAATCTTCATTCAGAATAGTGAAATGTCAACAAAATTAAACTGCTCCAACGATGAAGCACTCGAGGATGGGAAGTTGATGGATAACACCGGTAATATAATACGAAAGCAAAGTGCCCCTGACACTAGTTTATCTGAAGAAACAGACGTGCGAACAAACCCACATAATGTGATGGATGGGACACATTCGCTTGGATTATTAGACTTTTGTGAATCATAGTATATATTAAAAATACCTTGGGAAATTGCAGATGATAAAAGTTGCAGCAGAATGCGTAAGTCCAAAGCGGAAAATAGCGTTTTTACTGTACTATAACATTTGCATTCTAACTAAAATAACTTTTCATTCTTTATATTTCAAAAGATAAAGGTACCTGTTTTTCACTTTACCTTTTTTCTCAGTACTCTTGGCTTCATTGTGACTTGTCATCAAAGCACAAGCATTTCTCATCTGGTACACATACGTTGATATGTTACCACCGGGAATAAAAGAAAGCCAATGCTGAAGCGGATTGAAATAAGTTGTTGCCCACACAAACCCTGTTTATTCGCACTGACCAAGCTTAAATTCAATATGAATCGCGGTCTACAAACATATATTTACGACAAATTCATGCATGGTCCTGGGCCTGGGATATGACATACATTTGTAGAGTTTGCACAAACGCCCTGGCGTAATATCGAATCAATATTCAAATAGAAAGCAAAAGGTTGATCAGACACTAGGTCATGCCCTAAACCATTTGGTCAAATATAAATTTCTTTCTGTCAATTAAATGCTGTCTTTATTTAGACAGTGTGCTGCCATTCCTAGCACAAAGTCTTATGACACATTGGTGATACGTGCATTCATCGTGAAGTTGCGTAATGTGATAGGAAGCCAAAAACCTGAAAAGCATTATACCGGGAGGAATCCTGTAGTTGGGGAAAAGCTTTTGGTCAAGCTTGGTGCTTGCTGCGGCGCCGTGAAATCTGCCTCACTAACGCTGCGTAAACGAACGCCGAGTCGGAGTATAAGAAATATGTGGCGAAGCCATTTGGCCAAAACTGAAGCGAGCGAAGGCGTGCATTTTGCATGTCACAAGCAAGACTTTTGTATAGCGTGATCTGGTGGGATGAGATACAGCTTCAAGTATATGCTTGTTTGACCCACTAATATAACGCTCTACTGTGCCTTCGCAACATATAGTTAGCGCTTAATTCTTAATAGGGATAGCATCTCAAGCGCCGCGGTGTCAGAGTTCTACAGAGAAAAATGTTTCACGACATGGTGGCAGCGAAATATCCCAAGAAAGATCCTCAGCGGGGTCTTGAAGGGTTGCGAACTACTTCTAAGTTTGGTTTATTGCATATGACGGAGAATATATTGCCCGAAAACTGAAGACTGCGAGACGAGATGAATGGATTTCGCTATACGTACTCAGTTACACAACCAAATGACTAATCCGTAGCTGGCAAAGTTCCGACACGCGATTGTTGGGGACGCAAGAGGCTTCTTGGAGACAATGAAGTTAGACTGCAAATAGCAAGCTTTACCATCTAAACGTCAAAGTTTAGGTGAAATTTGCGAAGGAAAGCAAAATGAAATTTAAAAGCGCTATTTGTTTTTGGGTCGGAATCGCCTCCATGGTGAATCATTTTATAAGTACGTCACCAAGGTGATAATATTAGCAAGAACGTCCAATCTTTGACGAATGACCAAGTGGTTACTTGCAAAGAGATGTAATTGTACTGGGTATGTAGGCCGAAATTAGTACCTGAAGTTTGATACAGCCGTATTGCACATTTGCAATAGAAGAAGAAACCGCGTCCTAGTTCATTAGATGAACTCCGAAAATTAAGGAAAATATGTGTAGTTTTAAGGCCCAAATTTTCCAGGTCAACGTTCATTTCTGGATTTGATGCAAACTGTCAGTAATGTGACCGCTGTCATCAGCTTCGAAAGAAGAGTTTACAGCTTGGAGAAAGGCATGCATGCAGTTCGCGAGGAAAAATCAGTTTGCGCAATGTTGCCACTTAGGCAAGTGAGTTTATTCAAATGCAACTTTTCGCTAAATGCAGCACATTTCTGCCTTAACAACACAATATACCTGGGTAACAAAAGGGGTAAACATGCGACGCTTATCAGTGAGGAGAAAGCTGGGCGTCTGCAATTAAATACAGTAGAAATGGTTAAAACGCTGCCAGAGGAATACTGTCGTAGAAACCCCCGCAGCAAGGAAAACAGTGTCTCAAATTGTGGAATAACGACATTTTAGCCAAAAAGTAGGGCCATACTGGAACTCCTGCTGAAGGATGACAGAATCACAACATTTTTTTTCGTGGTACATGGATATTTCCTGCTTATCCAGGGACTTGTTTCCATTCTGCTGCTCGGAATTTTTTTCTTTATTCATTGAACGCTTTATGAATTTGTATCAGTTAGCAACACATTTAAACGGTCGTGGTTTAAGTGTGTTTGAATAAGCAATAGGGAGATTTGGTGGGTCCGCGCGCCTGTACTTACACGAGTAGGTCATGCCAGTGGATCTGCCGGCTTCGAAAGTGATTATAGAGTTGCGTGTAAATATTTATCTAAAGATACAGCGCAAAGCTATTTTCGGGGTCATAACAAATTTGACCGAACCGACTGATTGGGTCAGACAAATAGCCATCCTCATAAAGAAATCCGGCTAGCTATGAATGTGCATTTACCAGAAGCCACTTTTAATGAAAGACTTTAGTCTGCTGACGCCAGCAGATCTATTGCCAGAACTATCAAAGCTAGGCTTGCCACGAAGGTCGATCCAGCATCCGCATGTTTACGTGCCATTTTGGACAAGGAATCCAGTTACCGTTCGGGCGATTCTGGTAGGTGCGTGTATCATTTGTAATAAAAGCGTAAAACAAGATCCTCCAGGAACGTTTGGTGAAGGTGTTGGAGGGTCTATGAAGATACATTTGTGTGGCTGACGCCACGCTACTTTTTGGTTCCGCCGCAGAAGATCACTACCATCATATAAATTGCTTCCCCTTAATGATCCGTTTGTTAGAACCCGTGGCATGCGATAATTGTTTATTCCTAAAGTGGCTTACACCAAGTGTGTTCGTTCATACATTGGAGGCGTCCGCTCATCTGCGTGATTTCCATAGAGTTACTTTGGAGGCGTCCGCTCATCCGCGTGATTTCCATAGAGTGTTTCCCAACTGGTGCTCGCTTCTGTGTTTACTCCTCGTGCACATAGAACTGTAATCCTGAGGTCATCTTTAACTATGGGGAAGTCGGCAAGGCTCGCTGTTCGTGTGTCAACTTACACCACAATACTTATATCCGGCTCAGTAGTATCTACCTTTAATCCACCACACTCCTCCCCTCCAAAGGATTCGCGTCAGTTGCCTTCCGTCGGAGTCTTTCTGACCGCCGAGGATGTTCACTGTACGAGCGTGTTTCCTCCTCCAATTCGTACCACTTCGTCAGCTCGCTGGCATTCACCCTCCGCGATTCACCTTGCCGAGCGATTGTATACACTGGGCCTCGCCGGTCCATTACCCCGTACGGTCCTTTCCACTTCGCTAGGAGTTTCCTCTCCCCTGGGCCGCAAGTGGGATAGCGCTGATGGTCCCTGTACTTCACTTTCGAACCTATTTGAAACTCGATATTCCTTCCATGTTTGTTGGTCTGGAACTTCGCCATCCTCCGCGCCTGAGTCGCCTGTAGGTTGCGGTTGGCGGTCTTCCGGTTATTCCGTTTCTCTTCGGGAGAAATACGGCAAGTTGACCACATTCCAATCTCTAGGTCCAAAGGTAGACGAGGTTGTCGACCGTACATCAAATGGAATGGTGATTTCTTTGTGGAAGCCTGTTTGGTTGCTCGATGGGCCAGCAACAGTATCGGTAACGTTTCTTCCCAGTCTCTACCTTTTGCTGCTATCCAATCCTTGATTGTTCTATTGTTACGTTCCGTCAGGCCATTTGTTTGCGGGTGGTATGGGGTGGTGCGCAATTTCTTAATGCCAAGTTTCTCCAAACAGTTCTGGAATTCTTCACTCTCGAAGCACGGCCAGTGGTCTGTTAATATGGCCTTTGGGATTCCGTGAGCCGCTACCAAGTGATTCATGACAGCATGGGTAACGATGCTAGCCCGTTGATCCGGGATTCCTGTCGCCACAATACATCGCATGAAATGCTCCGTCATCAAAAAAATATATTGCTTGCCACGCCTGGTCAATGGAAACGGTCCCATCACGTCGACCGACTAAAATTCACCAATTTCCGAAACCGGGATCGTCATCATTTGCTGCTGCATTCCTCGGCCATTCCTTTTCATTAGCTGACATTGTTTGCACGAAAGTACGCACTTCTCAACGTCCATTTTCATTCCCGGCCAATACGCGCTTTGTTTCAGCAGATCGTAGGTCCTGGAGCAACCTATGATAACCATCTCGTGACAAGAAACTACTAGATTCCGTCTTCGTTTCATTGGAGTGACTGGCACCGAAGGGTTGCTACCCCTGGTATCCACATTAAGATTCCTGCTTCGTTCACTTGCAGCTTTCCCAGGTTTCTTCAAACGGTCCCAGCTGCTTGAGTTGGTTTTTGTTCAAGTTTGTCTGACCAGTTAATCGCGCGGTGATCAACTTGCGTAGGCGTTTGTCGCTACGTCGCTCAGTTGCCAACCACTCTGGATCCTGTTCGCACAGTATACCGTTAATACCGAAAGCTACGCTCGGCAGGTCATCATCAACTATCATGCGTGACAAGAAATCCGCTATCAGACTTTCCCTCCCCGGCACGTGTTTTATCATGAAATCATACTCTTGTAAGCGCAATGCCCATCTCGCCAGCTTTCCTCTGGGGTCTTTGGCAGACTTAATCCACTCCAACGGTCTGTGGTCTGTTTCGACATGAAATCGCTGACCCAGGAGATATGGCCGCCATTTATGTAACGCCCAGACACTTGGGAGACATTCTTTCTCTATGGTTGAGTATCTGCCTTCCGCAGGCGTCAAAGTTCGACCGGCATATTCGATCGTCCCATGGTCTGTTTCAACACCGCACCGATCCAGACATCGCTGGTGTCAGTGGCTACCGTGAACATCTCACCAGCAATGGGCAATTTCAGGGTCCACTCCTGCCTTCCCATTTCCTGTAGAATCTGATCAAAGGCTCGTTGAGCTTCTGCATTCCAAGTGAATTTCCGATATTGTCTCAACAGCTCGTACAAGGGTGAGGCCAATGTGTTTAAATCCTTGACGAATTTGCTGTAGTACCCGGCGCGGCACAGGAATGTACGGAGATTGCGTTTCGAGGTTGGAAGTGGGCTGCCTGGTATCGTCATTATCTTATCAGGTAGCGGTTTAAGTTCGCCTTGTCCCACTTTATGGCCCAGTAAGGTGACACAGGTCTTTCCGATCTGGGACTTTGGTCCATTTATACGAAGTCCCGACTGCTGAATGCGTTCCAGAACTGCCGCGAGATGATGAATTTTTTTAGCTTCGGATTGGCTATACACCACGATATCATCCCCGTACACCACCACGATTTCCAATTCACTCAGCAGTCGCAGCATTAGACGTCGGAAGGTAAACGGGGCTCCTGATTATCCAAAGGGCATTCTCTTAAACTGATACTGTTTCTCACCAAGGGTAAACGCCGTCTTCTCTCGATCTTCCTGTTTTATTGCCAGTTGCCGGTATCCTGATCTCAAGTCCAGGACCGTAAATATCCTCGACTGCTGCAGCCGATCAAAAATATCAGCAACTGATGGAACTGGAACGAAGCGAGTCAAGGAAATTTCATTCAGTCTTCGGAAGTCGACACAGAATCGGTACTTCTCATTCGGCTTCTTCACTAAGACCACAGGAGAGTTGTACGGGATAATTGCCTACTCAATCACGCCGCGTTCAGAATTTCCTGCAATTGCCTGTTCACCTCAGCCTCCAGGTGGATTGGTATCCTTCGAGGTCCATGGGGCCGATACGGTTGGCGAGTAAGCGAGATGGTATGCTCGATCAAATCGCAAAACCCATATTGGCTGCTGTCATCCGTAAACAAGGGTTGGTATTTGTTGATCAGCGACTGCCAAGATGGGCTCAAATGTAACACAGCAACGACCGACTGCGAAGATCTCATTTCTCCACGATTAATGAGTGGTAGTGACCCGCATTCCATTAGCAACTTCCCACGCTTTAGATCGATGACAGCTTTATTGAGCTCCAGGAAATCTGCTCCCAATATGGTTTGTTTCGCATCTGGTGACACGAGAAAGGAGTGTGTTCGATTTCGTCCTCCGATTCCTAGGATGTGTTCGGCTATACCACCAATTCCCACTGAATGCATGCCAACCGCTCTTACGATCGTGCAGCACGACTGAAGCTTTACACCTCGCCGATGGTTGATTAGTGACACCGCGGCAACCGTATCGATCAGACACCTTTACATCGTTCCGTCTACTTCCACCATTGCTTCAACCGCACTCCTGCTCAACGCCCCAAGTACACAATCTTTGATTCGAAAAGAAAAATAAGGTTGCACACGTGTATTCGACACCCGAGTAACACCATGCCTATGCGGACATTGTCTCTTCTAGTGCCCCAAGTTCCCGCAGATGAAGCAACATCCCTTTGTGCTCACCCGATAACGCTGTACGCGAAGCACATTGATGTCTTCCGAAAGCTGCTCCATCATCCGTTCCAATTTGTCCATCCGTTCCACATTCTCACGTGGCACTTCCCTCAGCGCAGCTAGTGGTGCGTCGTCCAGGTCTCGAGTAACTTGCGCCAGCTCCTGCAAATGCATCTTACGAGTGGCATTTGCAATCCGAACGCGCTCCGCGGTTGGCTGTGGGAGGCCGGCCAAAAACTGATCCACCAGCAACTGCGTCTTTGACGGCCCATCCAACCCCGGCAAAGCGCGGTCCAACAAGCTACTGTGGTGCACCGCAAACACGAGGGGATCCGTCCCCGCACCAAGCCGCGACGCCTTGAACCGTCGCATTGCCTCCTGGCGATCCGCTAACGTGTCCAGGCCAGAGAACTACGCTTCCTTCGCGGCGGTCCACTCAAACTTGTCCGGACCTTTTCGCGCCGCCTCCAGAACCGCCTTCGCCCTGCCCTTGAGGAGACTCCGCAGGGCCGCCATCTTCGACCGCTCCGTCTTCAGTCCGGCCGCCTCTGCCACCTCCTCGAAATCCTCCAAAAACTCCTTCACATCCCCGTCTTCAAATGGTTCCGGCCAGGGGATCTTCATGGCTTGCGAGGTCACAGCACCAAATGTTAGAACCCGGTGCAGGCGGTAATTGTATATTACTAAAATGGCTTACACAAGGCTCAGTAGTATCTACCTTTAATCCACCACACGTTGAGTAGAACATTAAGCTGAAGAGTGACAAATTTAAACTACGCAAACCAGAGGTGGCATTCATTATCCACATCTTGTGCTGGCACTGGTTGAAGTCAAATCCAGAAGAGGTACATGCCATTAAAGGAAGGTCACTACCTAAGTATTCTAAAGGACTCAGTAGATTTTATGGAATGGTTAACCTCATAAACCTTTTTATAGCCAGGAATAATATTAGTGACGCCATTGACACGGATGCGGACGCATATCGTTGAGGTCTGACACCGGGGCAGCTACCAAGGGAAAGCTAACAAAATAGTTGTAGAAGGCCCTATACTCTCCTATTTCGATCCGGCTCTGCCATTCGAAATACTATGCAAAGGAAATAAACATGGGAATGCGGCAATGTTAATGATAGATAAGAATAGTGTTAGATTTAAGCGTGACAAAGCTGACATTAACCGCAAACGGCTACGCACAAATTTTAAAGGGTATGCTTGAGATAAATTACGCACTCAAAAGGTTAAATGACTTTACTTTTAAAAGAAGACAGCATTGCTCACTGCGGCAAAGCCTTAGTGTCAGTTGACAAACTCTACTCCATGCGGTGCAGTACCATCATCAGATAATGCTTAGCCGGCCTCACAAATACGGTTTGGAGGTTGTTCATTACCCTGGATGTCAAATGTACATCCGGAATGCGCCACATTGTGGTGAAAATCTACGCACTCCTTTTGCTCGAAATCGAATTCATGAAGATGTAGTCTCGAAAAACGAGCCGCAGTTTACTGCAGCAGTATTCAGAGCTTTTAGCAAGAAAGCGGAATTTAAAATTCACTACAATAGCTCTTATCATAGATTATTTAATGGCAATACGGAGGCAGCAGTAAAAAACCCAAATAGATTACCAACCAAAGGGAAAGAGCCACATGAGGGTCCTTATATCATGCTTCCAAAGTCGGGTAACATGCCATTTCAGAACATTGGGGCTAGCAATGCCCAAATTTGGATTGGCCTCCGGGAAGATAATTATACTGCTACCGTCAAATTCCAGCTGCAATTGACAGCGACATTACCAACTACAATGCGTAGTCTGTTAAAAAAAGCAAATGCTACGTCAAAAACCCGATTGTGATCGCGAATAGTAATAGTTGTGTCTCTTAGGATCGTGAAGGATATATGTGTACAATTTTCTCCCAGATTTAAGAAACAGTGGAGATGAGTGGTTGTGGAATATGGCTCAGAAGAGAGAATATATAACGTAACGCTGGGAAACGGTTTGTATGAATGCAACCGGTTTATGAGGCATAAACAAGTAAGTACTTTGGTTGCCAAAAATAATAAGTTACTACAGATCCTGAAGATGTAAAGTGAAACAAAACAACGCAGCAAGAAAAGGTATGGCGCGTTAATTACAAACGTACCGGAAAAGGCAATTATGTGGCAGGAGTTGAAAACTGGAAACCTCTTTACAGGGCCAAAGATTAGATTGGGGAAAAGCCTCTTTACCAAGCTTGGAGCTTGCCGCGTTAGCCGAGGCATGAAAGCTGCCTTACAAAGCTTGTGCAAAAGAATACCGGGCCGGCGTATAAGAAATGGGTTAGAAGCGCTTTTGCCGTATGTCGTGCATAGTCAACAGTGCAGTTTGAACTTCACAATCATAACTGATAAGATAGCGTGTGCTGTTGCAAAGAGATACCGGCTCAAGGAAGTGCACGCCATACCCAGTAATAGAACGTTCGGCAAAAATTCTGTGGCAAATTAGTAGCGGGATATCATTAGGATAAATACGGTATAAATCACCGCTCAGTCCGATTGCTACTTATCATGCGTACTTCATCAGACCCAACCCTTCATATGGTTTGATAAATGAACTTACCATTTTTATGAATCTAGTCGTTCGCCCAGTCAGCTGCTTTCGTACCCCTGCCAAATCTTCTATGGGTTAATGGGTCGGGCATTCGGCACCATAAGCACTGTACTGCACTGCAGGGGAACGTTGAGTTTTTAAAAGGTTAGCTCCGAAATATGCTCTCGTAAGTAAAGGCAACTTCGGGAAATACTTTAAATTGTCTTCTCTCAAATCTACCCACACGATACTTATGGGCTTGGCCAACCTCCGTCTTATTATTACTGAGTAATATGGTTACCGTTTGGTCATCGATCAATCCACTTAACGCTTCTCTAAATTCTGCCCTATTTCATTCCACACATTATGCTTCTGCTCCTTGTCTGCTGTTGTGGAGAAACTAATGCCATCTTTTTTCAAAGTCATCAATGTTGTATGTTAGTTGGTGCATGAATTTTATTACCTGGCTACAGAATATGAACAATAGTTATCAGATGTGCACTAATTTACTGCGTGAGTAGATCTGTTAAAATTGGTTACTACGCTCCCAACCTTTTAAATAATTTTCTTTTGCATATAGCTTTATTTTAATGTTATGAAAAATCAAAGCTCCTTCTAACAATATTGATCCCATTCATACAAAATCGCATCAGACATATTAAGCATATTACGTCAGGTATCACTCAATCAAAGCTTATCAATAGAAACGTTAACTTATATTTTCGCAGATATGAAAATCTCGAACTCACAAACTTATCATAACATTAGATTACGCACTTGTTTCAATTTAATTTATTCTGCAGTTGTGGTAGAGGAACGTTCTGTGTTGTTGACTGGCAATACAATATCATTCAGGAACGTAAGTACTTTTCTCGTTTTATGAAAAAGTTTAGCTTTCAAAATTCCGAACTTTGTGTGGTATGACAAATTAAGGTTTGTTCTTTAATCCCTGTGATCGACTTACTTCCCTGAGAAGGAACCTCTCCCATTGTACAATGATTCAGCTGGTCCGACGGGACTACAGTTTCACAAAAACGTTATTCTTAACCAGAAAAAATCAACGAGAGTTTTCAAACATCTTTGAACTCATGGGAAGGGAGGCTTATTTGCTAATGCCTCAGGGATGTTGGCTTGTTCACAATCTCTCGCGCAGCAGACAGTCAGACGTAAATGACGCTCGACTGGGCACATAAGCTTGAAGTTAGCCTGCAATTGAAGACAGGAATTGATGACAGGAATGTTTGTGCAATTAACGGCCGAAAAATTCTGAGTAGGAAGAAATGGTTAAGTATATCGCGATTTACTTTTCTTAGTGACATTAATTCGCGTGCTGACTCTAGTTGTGCTTTTTCTCCTGGTGCATTTGGGCTATTAAGAAGTCAACCATAAGCTTCTGAAACAAAAGTATAAGAAACGGATTTGTAAAACCCATTTATTTTTTCAGTAGAAAAACAAGGCCCTGAATATAACAAAGGATAAAGTTAGCAGAAACCGGTTCCCATTATTTGACAGCCATAAATACCGTCATTTTTATTACTTACCTTTCAGAGCAACATATTTCCAGGAAAACGTAATAATTGGGTATAATAGGTCATCGGAATTCAACTGACCTTTAACACATAGATCATGTACATAATAGTCAAATATCACCAATTATTTTGCGAGCAAAGTTTCCGTTTCTAGAATGTATAGTTAACTCTAATTGACGTTCTTTTTCCCATAATTGTGGACCTTCGATGCACCATTTTAGCGTGTTAACTCGCTTTGTAATTGGAAAGCCGAGGCCGGCTTAATAAGCTAATCTAAGATAACCAGTTTACAAAAGTAGGTACAGAAGCGCTGCCGCAAATACTTTGTGGAATTTTGATGGAGATTAGGTAACCAGTCGATTACAATTCAATTTTGGTCAGCGATATGGGTTTCTGCGCTGAAAGATTTTTTAAGTCAAAATGAAACAGCCACAGGAAAATTTATTTGGCTAAAAGAAGGATCTGCATTTCCGCATGACCAATGAATTTCAGTGGGATTATATGAACATAATCCATTAGTTAACAATAAATAAACATCAACATATTTTGTATTCTGTAGCAATTCCTGGCACAGTCCAACTAGTTGGTTTGATCAATAATTGGTAGCAACTGCTTAGCTGCAAGCATTTAAATTGTATTGGCTCTGCGGAAGCATCTTTATATATTTTCTATGTATGCAAATATTAAAAAATATTGTGTGATGCAACCCGAGGAACTTAAAAACATATTTTCTCTACTATCACCTGGGAACCAGGGTATCCTGTGACGTAAATGTTGGCTTTGGTTTTCTAAACTATAGTATCTTGTGATTAGATTAATTTTACCATGAATGGCGAACATGATAATAAGCAACTCCAAGGAATTTCATAGACTGGACAAACATTGTATGCTAAATGTATACTTCTGTACTTAGATAGCCCGGTTGCGTCATTGGTGCTTAATGGTATTTGTCTAATTTTTGACAGCCCCTATTACTCATAAGGATGATTGAGCACTTGAAACCTACTACATCTATTGAGCTGGTTATGACGCATTTTTGAAATTCTCGAAGTGGCCGTTTAATTAGATACCTAAACGCTGAGGTTTATTAGCTCTCCTGCATTCACTGAGGAGCAACTTTCTAGTAGCCAGAACTAATAAAATTGCGCAGGGAAATATTGCCTAAGAACTCATGCCGGTTTATTTTTCCATCGCATTTATATTTAGTTTGAAGCTTTATTGACGGCAACAGTATTTTTGTTGCATATTATAGTTGAATTCAAAAATTATTTTAATATAATAAGCATTACTTCAATCAAATTGCTTTTGCTATCGTAATGCGAATGCAGTGCACTTTAATCATTCAACTTCAGCACCGGCACAAGTGTGAGTTTTGAAGAAAAGTGGTCCGACGATATAAAAATATCCTCACAGTACATCGATTGACTACTGCCATTTTTAAGAATACATCACTAAGCACATTTTGGGATAAGTTATAGGTGTAACTACTCCAAATTAACAAAGCATAAAATATAGCACAAAAATGTACGATTGCTCCAGATTAAATTGCAAGTCTGGACAAAATCTGGTTCACTACACTTGTTTGATGTTCAGTCTCCTAGAAACTAGTTTCGTGCAAAAGTATCTTGTTGTTAACAGGGTTAGAAGTGCCAAAAAGCATATTTCTACTATTCTTGACTAAATTAACAAAAGAAGGCAGTAAATTTTAATTCTAAAATTTAAGAGTGCAGTTCCATTCAGTCAGTAAATAGCGTTACAGAGCAGAAGCGAGCTTTCGTTTAAACTGCGCCGCACATTTGTCAAAGTTTGGCAATTGTATAAATACTTGTCTTCTTGCTTGTTTGTTTGCTTGCTTGCTCCCTTTCTTTATTTATTTCGTTCGCTTACATGCTTGACACTTACTTGCTTTTTCAGCCAACGCACCTCTCCATTGCAACTTAAGACTTATCAGTAAAGTGCTTAATGCATCAGAACCGTGAATATTCATCTGCTATATGTAAGATTTCATCGATGAAAGGCGATGTAATTGCTCTTCAACAAATGTTAACTAATAATTAAAGCAACAAGGCTACCTTAGTAAAATCCGGTTACTTAAACCTAAGATAAATATTTAGTCTAGTACAAATTGCATATATAAAGAAAAATAGTTATATGTAAACTCGTTTTCGGTGTAACTGTATTTACCTACCTTTATGCGTGACGAGGTACATTCACAATACTTTAGGTGACATTGGTCTGTAAGTGCTGTTATAGCTTCGTCTACGGTAAAACTTATATTTGACACATGTATATCAACCAAAGTGGGCTTTAGCACAAGGCTTGTGTAACCTTCAACAGACGAACATGGAATGCCACGCAGACAAATGTTCCCGAAATGTAAATCAGTTTGGAACACAATATATGCGGTACTAATATAACACATACCGTTGATTAAAAGGGATCCAACCTCAGTGGTTTATGGTCCCGGTGTATTAATGTCAACAACATTGCAAACAAACGAGCAACATAAAGGTTGTTGTCCAGTTGGCAAAATAAAGCAGACGGCTGGCGGATAATTACCGTGTCTATATAGGAGGAGAAGTTTGAGCAAACTCACCGGTCAATCACAAGCCGAGAAAATATTTTGGTGAACGTCAGATACATATAAAATACGGTAGTCTATGGTCAACCGGTGGCCTAACAACTACATAGTATTCGTCCACATTGGTACAATGATATGGACTCAACGATAACAGATTTATCTAGTGAAACAACGATAACATTTGGGAGAAACCAATGAGAGAGTGAAAGTGTAAACCACAGGACAGGGGTTGGACCACTTGGGAAAAGGCGCAGTTGCCGGGGCAAGCCTATGATAGTAGAACACGTGGTTTACCACTGTACTATAGTAGGGATAAATGATTCGAACTGGCAAACCAGTAAAAAACATTCGGGAAATGCGACGGCATGGACCAGGGTGGATCATTAACTATTGCAACGACGAATGTAGGTCATTCGCAGGAACATAAATCACACCAAAAGAAAAGAGTAATATCAGTTTTAGAGATATAATTTGAAGCACAACGAAACCCCGATACACCGCACCAAATTTTCGCTTATATTTTGTATATCGATTGATTGGTACAATTCGGATTCTCACACTATGACTTTCCCCTTTGTGCGCTTACGGCTGCTACGGGCAAAGGAAAGCTTGCATATATTCAAGGCGCTACCACTATGTAAAATACAATACTTTGTACGTACGTATGACGTTCAGATTCGTGATAGTGGCGCATGATCGTGCCCAACACAAGTTGTTGTTTCTGTAGTTTAACAGGATGTTTCATGTCCACTTTCTAATCAGTGTACTCTAGACATCCAGCAAATTACATAATATATATATGTAGCAGTTGACAGATGCGTTAAGTAGACTAATATTCTGACTGGGTTTGGATGCAGACCTATGTATTATCAGACTCTGGAATACAATTATATAAACATCATACTGTATTAAACGAAAGACATCCCTAGAAGCAGACCCACTGGAAACAGTTAGATGGTGGAATAAGCGCAACGCGCAGCTAAATTTTAAAACTGGAATATCATTCACTGGCTTTGGTCAGTCCAATTCAATCATAAAACGGTTTCAGTAGCAAGTTGGTATTTCTCACCTTTGAATACGCATTTATGATGTGACAATTGCTTTTTTTAGTGTTATTGGCAAGCTGGAGAGATAGAATTGGTCCTGATAATGTTGTTTATTACTTCTAAGTAACTCAGGACCTAGAAGCAAAGCTGGCCATTAACTTCAAATCTGGATACCACGCGAGGCCAAGTCGGCCAGGTTAGTATTTGACAGCAAGTGTTTTCACTGTCAGGGTGAAGACATCGCATGTTTTGTTGTGACGCGAATGCTGACATAAGTACTGCATTTTTCAAGTTATTACTGATGTTGTATACCACACTCTTGGAGTCTGCCCAGAGCGTATTGTTCAAAATGTCGACACAGAATCCAACTGCTACTAACTGGTTGACTCCCACCGCAATCACCGCCGCTGCGAGCTGCAAACGTGGTATTAAAATTAACTTCCATGGACATATTCGCGACATCATGTAAAAACGAGCAATACGGATTTTCAATAATCAGGAACAAACGTTTGCATGTCAACGCGCCGTATCCATTTTCAAAGGCGTCAAAATACACGTGCATTTGCATCAAAAATACGGGTTTTTTCGATGAAGGCATCGGTTTCAAGGCTCTAGTACCATACAGAGGACATTTTTAGAAGATCCGCAGTAAACGTTTCTTCAAAACATCAAGTACCAAACGGTGGTACATTAATTCAATATTACGGTGGAAAGATTCAACACTTATGTAAGCAATCGCATCACTACCATACATGCGATCTCTTCACCCTCACAGTGAAGCAGGTGAGGTAAAAAGATAACCCGGTCGACTTATTCGCGCGTGAAACCCAGGGTCCAAGGGAATGGAAAGCTTTGCTTTGTTTTGCTTTGGAATAAACGACATTGGTGGAGTGATGCTGTCTGCCTAGCTCTCAACTAAACCTTCACTCAAAGAGCACTCGCTTCATCATAAGCGCGCATACAAGGGTGAAGAATATCAACCGGCTACTGGGACAGTCTTCGTAACTGATTAGACTGACTAAATTTACTGCATATTTTTAACGTTTTAATGGTTGGCTACTTAGTCTTTGTGCTCGTTTCACCGCCTCTCTATTTAGGTTGTTACCGCCTAACTGACTTGGATAAGTCATTGGCTAGCAGTACGATAAATGGAAAAGTATACAGGTTGTTATCAAACAAACTGGCACTAAGTAGAAGACTGTGGGAGCTCGCTGGCTTGTAGCCTTAATAGAGAATTTCCTGACTTTGTGAACATATCTTTTAAATGATGTGAAGGGTAAATCATAGCTTCACATAACACCCGGGAATGTTTCTGTTTTAGAAGTGTGCAATCCCTCGTCATACCTGCGGACTTCTCGGTATAGCTGGCGAAGATGTTTATATCGATTTCCCCTGTGGGTTAAAATCGGGGCCGTTGGATAGAACAATGGAACAATGGTTTATTAGGGGTAAAAAAGCTTCGCTTAACAAGTCCTGTGGGATGGAAATTATTGAGAAAATCAATTGCATAATAAAGTGAAAAGCGTTGTGGTGGACTAAGCATAGGCTTATGCCGGAATACGCGGAGAGATGTTCGGCGTATTAAACGTGAGTAAATTCATAAATCCATTTGTTAGGCGTTTGGCGAAGACACACGTTTGGATTGCGTGGTTTGTAGCCCCTGGCCTAACAGTCATAAATGTGAAATATAGAGTGAGACAATGCATCGTACAACACGTGTTTTTTTTTAAATATAGCCAGATTGGGAGCAGAGATGACAAAATTAGGGAGAGCGTTCCAAGGCTGGCACACGCGGAGAGAAAAGAAATTTCTGCAGCATTCAAGCCGGCTATAATGAATTGTCAGTTTTAGAGGGTGATCTCTTAGTTTAGTGTTGTGGTTCAATTCCAGCAGCGGACGGCAGATATGGTTTGGTTTCTTCAGAATCTGGTAAACCATTATGAGATCCCCCCGCAAATCCGATATCGACTTCTGTACATTCTTAGAGATTTCAGTCTAAGCTGATAGCGCAGATGAAAGAGGTCCCTGGCGTTCTTCGTTGCCTTCCATTGAGGGGTCTCAAAAGAAACGAGATCCTGTTTCTGCCACGGCTGCCAAGCCTGAATAGCATATACTACGTGAGGTCGGACGTAGGCGTTAAGCATTTGGGGAAATATTGATGGTTCAAACCGACCGAATGCTCTGCGAAGAAGGCCGAAGTGTTACTTTCTGGTTCCCGTCGCCTTCTCTGCTTTTGCGAACATCCGAGATCTTCTTGCACCAATAAACCAAATCACGCTCCTGTGAAACCTTCGCCAAGGTGTGGACTCCAATCATGTAAGCGCTCACCGGCTGTTGATGCAGATGCATCACTTTGCACTTAGGCATGTTCAATTGAAGCTTATTCCTCTTTGACCATTCGTAAATGCAATCTAAGTATTGTTGTAGCAGATCCTGATCTGGCTTGTTACTAATCGTCCGCCATATCTTGACGTCATCGGCGAAAAGCAGGAAGTTTGAGGAGATGACTCTTGCCAGGTCGTTGACATACACCAGGAGTAAACGCGATCCCAGCACTGGACCTTGCGGTACACCACATTCCACCTCAATTGGGTTAGGAAGTGATCCCCTAACACGTACTTGAAGCTTTCATTGGTAAAGAAAGTTGCCAATTCAATCAAGTACATGATCTTCGATTCCGTAACTTTGTATTCTTTGAAGTAGGATGCGGTTTTTAAGACTGTCGAAAGCTTTGGAGAAGTTCAGAGAGATGACTTCGACTCCGACACAATCATCGGCCACTTCCGTCCAACTACCTCGTACAATAAGTAGGTTGGTGGTGCGTGTCCGTTGTTGACGGAAGCCATGCTGTTTCGGTACAAAAAAAGGTTGCATTTTTCCAGGTAGTCTATTAAAGCCTCAGAGATGACTGCTTCCATCAATTTCGCGAGCACAGGGAGGACAGTCACTGGACGATAGTTTGCAGGATAGGAACGGCTACCGCCTTTAAAATAGGGGTTATAATGCCACACTTTCACATAGTGAGGACCTGTTGTTCATCAAAGCACTTTTGAAAGAACTGTTACAGTGGTTCAGCTTGCATGGTGGCCGTAGCCAAACATTGACATCAACAAGAACATCAAATAACCATTGTAAAGTTGTTAACTGAATGGCTCCTAGGAAAATGTCCTTTGCACTCCTCGGCAGAATGGCTTCTATAGGGATTGCTATGGAGCCCAAATAATTGATTGACATAGTAGCATAATAGCTCCCTAAAGATCACCGGTGTTTGTGATTTTGGGTAAAGTGTTTATGCCTCTAAATGGAGAAAAGTAAGCACAGCTGATTATGTATTGCCACAAAACAGTACGATGGAAGCATGTATTTCAGTACCAACTACATCGTCAGCTTCAATTTCGGTTTATGCATCCAAATTTATTTGATGTACTCTGGAAAACAATATTAGGTGAGCAAGCTTCTGGTATCCAGTGATGATAGCACCGAGTGCATGTGGGAAGTTACTGTGTGCTGGGCTGCTCTCGAACTGTGGTGTGCAAATGAAAGCGAATCATTTCAGCATCTACTCAAGAATCATTTCTTTAAAAGCCTTTAAGGCAAGCGATGTAAAACATTTGGTCAAATTTTGAATGAGCCAATTTTCGGTACTTATGTGGGATTGGGAACTACTCAGCAGTAGTTAGTTTTATGTCATTGAATAAAAAACCTTATAAATTATCCAATATTTTGGACATAAAGTCAGCAAATTCATTACGGAAAAATGGATACAGTCCATCTTGATTTTTTGCTTACCTTGACAAAAGCTGTTTCAGTAAGTTGTGCATAGTGCCGCTGCAGACATAGAGTAGTGTCCGCATGACAGTTGGTCTGAGCAAAAGAGGTGACAGTAGTTAGATTGTTTTAGTGGTTGCAGGAGTTATGATTCAGTTTTCCTTTGTCTACATAGCGGATGGACTTACGTCCAGTATGATAGCTTACTCGTTTTAAATGCCCCCAGATTCCATGACTGTTAATATACACCCAAGTATAGCCTAAACGTAGAAGTTCTTGTGACATCAGTGAAAAAATTTAGTTGTCTTCGTTCGTTATGAAAGCTTTCATCTATTGTCTACGTAGCCGCTTCAGACGCGGAGCAGTGAATTGGTCCGCTTTGATTTAGATGGTTCTGCATCGGCTGTAAATGTCAAAGCAGAAGTCAACTGATAGTATTACGTGCATGTTTCAGAATCAACAAATAAACTGAAGCCAATGGATGATATCCTTTCACGTAGCCGCAACAGTGACTCCACCTAAAGTTTTGATCGTCGTAACGAATACCTAACTTGTGGTTTGCATTTGGGCAAACCACAGTACAAAACCTAGCTGTTCACAGGTCAAATCTACGAAGTGGTGTCCTATAAATCGGGAAAATTCGTTCACCTTGTTAGCACATACTTGATCCCGATTCGCATTGGAACAACTAAAAGGAAATTTGAAATTAATTTGCTGCCTGGCTGTTGATATAATCAGGTGTCAAATCGCGTAACATTTCTGACAAATGCTCATGGTTAAGCGTCTGTTAAAGCCGGAGTAAACGCATAAGGAAAATGTGTCCGTTTTTGGTTTCGGACAGGCTGTGAAATTATAGATTTTATTCAATGGAACGGAGCAGTAAGCACTGCTACATTCTGTCTTGCATCACAGGAATTAAGTGAGAGGAAAAGTAAAGGAATATGATTTTAGAAATACACTAGCAAGTGTTGACGTAAATGAGGATTTCAAGGACAAAATTACGGTGAGCGTAAATGCGGTCGACCCGATGACAAGTGAACTTTGCTACCTACCCGAGTATGTCATCCTCCTATTCGTAAAACCAAATCACTTGAAGCAAATGTATGCTTGGCTTTAATTATTTTCCAGAGTTGTTGGTAACTGTTAGTTAATCAATTTCCTCTAAACAATTACGGGGCTATATATAAGTAAGTTTGTTATGCTCATGCTACCCAGATTTCTCTTACAAAATCCAATCACCCGGCGGGGTTTTTCTCGCATGATTTTTGAATTTGCAAACATTCCTTGCAAATTTATTGTGTATAGAGCTAAAGGCGTTTGTGCACTAACTGCCGAAGGAAAATTTAATGGCTTCGTCAATGTTCACAAATAGAATATATCAACACCCCATAGTGCTTATTCGCCAGAAGTGCAGTAAATAAGTACATTTCATGATTATCCTAGAAATCGAATTGTATAAGTTATAAAAGCTCTTCGTTATGTTGACTTGGCCTGTCTTGCCTTGAAGCAAAAATATATGGGCCGGCAAGTGGAATCACAACAACCTTGTTTTGGTATATGGAGCAAAATTCTCGTTTTTCTTCATTACATTAAAAGGACGTGGGTGACATTTTGGTAGACTTATGTTGACATTCATTAAGAAGACAGGGCGCGAGTGGACTTCCTTAGATCCATTAGTCTTGGTTATTTATTTTTGTGTATGGAGTGGTGTACAATGTCTGCTGGCCCTCGGGGTAGGCTTACCGGACTAAAAACACGAGCTACTCCCAATTTTCACCGTAAGGACAGTTCCCCCAGCTGCAGGTCCGGCGCAGCGTTTGTGAGTTGAAACTTCCCATATCATACATCAGTCGAGGGCAATAACCATTCTTACCCCAAGAAGAATCTTTAGTCCTTAGTTAACCGGTTCCCATGGTTATCAGACCTGGTTAGCTGCCGTCACATTGGTAGGGAATAGTGGCGGCGATTGGAGCAAAGGAGTTAAACACTAAAGTTTCAGGCAAGTGAGTCAGTAGCTAGCGCGGTTTTTCAGGGCAGTTGGTTTCTGGAACGAAACATTTGTGGACGGCTGTACATGATCGCAGCAAGCAGCTTGAAGCCGTATGAATAATGACAACGGCTTATTGCACAAAACTAACTACACTTACATTTGGTTTTTAACGGCCTTGATTTTGTCTTTTTATATTATGTTGATAAAGTAAACATGATCGCCATGAAATGTGGAAAATAGGCATGTCAAAATGTATAGCAAACGTTGCCAAAATAGGAAGTGCGGACCGGATGTATAGCCTGTCCACCGCGTATGCCAGTTGCCAGGATTTGGTGCTGTGTTGACCGAGCGTTAAGAATAAAAGCGATGTCTAGGATGTCTGGCGTGAACGTTGCATATTAGTTTGAGTTTACTTGTGTGGTGCACCAGATGCGGCTGAGGTCGGATATTCTAGTATTCAACTTGAGGCTTTTGATGGACACCACTTTCGGTTACAATTCTGATCTAAAATACAGTGCTTATGTTTCGAAGGTGAATTATGCAATGGCCGGTTAATGGAGGCTAAAGACGATAACGCATTGTGTACGTACGGAGTAAATTTTGCATACAGGTAAAGAACGCACTGTGCATTTTCACAGTTTTGATATGTTTACGATAGTTTGGAGTGCAGCGAGCGCATGCTTCGTGAAAGGAAGGTTGCGAAATTTGACCCTATAATAAATGATGGCGAGAGATCAAAATATGTTTAAATGATAACTTAAGCGTTGTACTGTGTGCCACCTCTGGTGGTTTGCACTGCAAGCCACCTTTAATGTTGCTATGGACATCTACACTTATTAACGAGACTTTCCGCTTCAGTCAGGTTCGTGTTTAACACAGTGAGACTACTTAAACTCTCGGTGACAATGCTCGATTAGGACTTTGTTTGCGACGTGATATAACTTTGCTTAATACGGCACAAGTATATGAACTTGCAGTAAGTGTGGAATTGCGCAGATCCCAAAAGCGTTCCATGATCGGCTGTGACAATATATATATCACATGCTTATTTATATCAATTTCGTTGAACATATAAAAAGAAGCATAAATATATTCCATGATCAGACCTAAAGTTAGAAGCAGACGCAAGGACTTAAAACCGTCCACCGTATTAGCGTATTTTCAACGCAAAAGGAGTAAATAGTTTATTCTGCTCTAGTTGACGTGGTTCCATATTAATCTGCCTGATATTCTGGAATAGTTAAATTGATTTTGCATCAATCATCTGAGCACGCAGTTTCTATGCGTTAAAACTGCACTAAACGTGATTCAGTTAGCAAGCGGTTAGTGAAAATGTGTAGTTACAACTATTTGCCGCAGTTTCTTTATACCCTTAGTTCACTTGTGACTCGAAAACATTACTGATGCTATCTTCTCCTCCTGTTTCATGTTACCAAGGTTCCCAACTTACTGGAAACTTGCATAAGCTCATAACAACTGTTTGCTTACCATTCAGATCTTGGCAGTACAAAAAACCAAGCAAATATGTTGAATGGGGCAAACAATAGGCGCTACACAAGTGCATGGCGTTCAATATAGATATCAAAATAAAGAGCCCCAAAACGAAGTTGTTACCACATTGCATGCTAAAGAGGATGTTTGAGCTGATTTCTCTGATTGTCTGAATGATTGTGCAGCCTAGCAACGGATCGATATTTTATAACACCAAACAATTATCTGATTTAAAATGCATTATCAATCGCCTGAATCGTTCGGTGTCAAATAGCTCAGGTCTTTGGCTCAACAACTAGCACCAAATGCATTAGTTTTGTATATGCTTTCCTGTTCGAGCATAAAGACGTACCAGCTTTGTCAGCAGTTAATTGGTACTTAGCATGAGCATTTAACCTGTAACTCATCCCACGGTTAGTGGTGTCCCGGTAAACGAAACCTTGTACTGAAAAACCCGTAAATTAAAAAAATATGCAACACATAATACTAAAGAGTTTTCAGCCTTTATAATATAACAACAAGCAAAACCACCTGCGGAATGGACCTTAGCTGAGCAGTTTTTACTTGCGCTCTTCAAAGTAAAAGAATCCAAGGATTCAAGTTTCAAACTTGCTACGATTGTGATGTTGAATATTTTCTAACAGAATTACAGACTCTTGCTGTTTGTGATAACCAGTGGTACTTAAAGCAAATTATGCTTCAAAAGAATACTATGAAATCTACAAAGTTAATGTAAATAACATTTGCGGATACAGCACGTATAAGGATGATATTTCGCACACAAATGTGCTGAACTGTTTGGAGATATTCGTTTTTCCAGAGCTGGACTCGGTGGAATAAGAACGGATTAGGACCGCAATCATTGAGCTGATGAACAAACAAAACACACTGCCTAGATATTTTTGCCATTAACATGAGTCCGTTTATCAAGGTTAAACTAATGTGCACAATAAAACCTTCCATCGGATTCGCTACTAGAAGCGCATTATCTTCACCAACGTTAACATAAACTAAACGAACTATATGTAATCTGTTTTGCTGCCTTTGTGTGGCTAGACCTGGTGTTAATCAGAAAAACATGGCCGAATTTTCGGTTGATTAGCAGCTGAATCAACCTCACAAGCTACCTATGCTTTCGCTGAGATATATTGTCGACTGTCAGCAGTAGCACCGTGTTTTACATGTAGTCTTCTGTGGGCATGATATTTGTCAAATTCCACAGAATCGTGAAGGACAAGTGTAAACAGTTATGTTGCTCAAGCTTCCATAGGGGAGGAGAGCAGTTCTTGGGTGCATATTATAGCCAACCGCAGTTTCGAGTGACAACCTCACTTACAAAGCCAGATTGGTGTCCAAATTTCCTATGTATGGGTGAAATTATTATACCTAGAGCTTGCTGGCTTAAAGGGGAAATCATGCCTGGAAATTGTGAAATTAAAACAAGTTTGACGCACTTGTTAATTTAGAAGTGGAACAGTGCAACACGTGTGCCAGACGACAAGTGTTATTCCACAATCACCTCCGTCGTGGCTGCGCTTAGTTTTAACAAAATGAGAAAAATATTTGCAGGACGTACATATTATATAGCCCCTAGCATAAATCGACTACTCAGGGCACATTGGCCTACACCGATCAGCATTTTTCTCATTTCATTCCTCAGAGGCCAGGTTACAATTATGGAAACATGACATAGACCGTCTAACTGAACCGCAAGACAATTTTATTTGTCTTATTCCTAAACTAGTTATGTGGAATAATGCAAAACTGTCCATGGATTTGCTCTTCGTTGGTAATCACAAAATCATGCAGCTATGGACTGTTACCTATTCTGAACCGAGTAGGCAAAGTTATGTGATTGCGCAGCTGAGGAGAGGTTAGGCGCTCTTGTAGATAGGCTTTGAAATGTTTTCTGATCAAGTCAACGGTTTCTAAACAAAATTCGTTTATAGTCACCCATGATATGTTTGTGAGCATGCTTTCACTTTAGGCTGCGCCATAATATTATCGAAAGATTTATTTTCGCTACTGAACTGACATCCGCTAAATAGTGTTTTGCTCTCTCTCGAATATCGTTAGAATGAAGCTTAGGCATGTCATGTATGAAAATTGTGGTTGTGCGACTTTGCTAACTCTATCCTTATTTGGTGTTCTTCTGATGTCGCCACACGCTCCAGGGGACATCAGGATTCAAACCGATCCCAATTCAGGGTAATCCTATTTCCTGACCTGATTGATAATATTGATTTTATATATTGATTATATAATGTTCTTTCGGTTTGAACCCAGAAGTGTCGGATGGGTAAACCAGTCAAGCTTAGGCACTTCACGTGTGTTATATCAAAATGGCTTTTGTAGCATAGTCTAGGAATTAATATAATAAACGCGGTTCCTTCATCAACTAAGTAACCTTTAAAAGCCGGGGAAATATTTTAACGGTGCAAACAATAGAGAAAGGCGAAAGTTCGAGCAATAGCATTCCACCACCTCCTAAGTCAAAGACAAGCACTGCTTATGCTAATCGGCGACTTGAATCAACATTTGATATAATAATACTAGTAGACTAAGGCAAACTGCCCCAAAACTGCGACACTGCGACTGCTTCCGTGTTCCTGACGTTCTTCGAATTTGTGTGAGCAAATGGCCATGTCTTCGTACGGTTTTCGACGTGTACGGTGCCAAGCGTATTTTACAGTCTGGTTTACGTTGTTGATGACCTCCATCCGCATCCCAGTGCTCTTAACGGCAGCGGACCATCTGGCACTGACGCTCTCCACACACCGGCTCTCTCATTCCTATCAGCTATTATCTTACGTGCTGACATTTTCAAAAAACCATTGCCCGGATTTCCATGTCGAATGACCAAAAATGCCAAGCCTTAAGCGGATTCCAACAGGCGGTGACACAAGCAAATTGTACAGATAAAAGTCAGTTTCTCTGACGCCTATTTTGACCAATGTTGCTGAAAAGAAAATAAAGAAAGAGAAACTATATATTATCTAATCAAAGAATCAACAGAGGCCCCACAGCACGGCTTTTTGCTTTGCTTTTCATAAAATAACCACGTGCTTGTGTCGATGCATGCACTTTTGCAATCATATAATCAATGTAGTCTGTCGAGGTAATCTACATCGATGTTAGCAACGCAAATATTATGGGGTCCACCGACATCTTTGCAGTGTGCGATGTTGATGATACACTGCATTAATATATTCAAGACTCGGTTATGGCTTAGGTGGAGGTTATATTTTAAGGGCTAGCAAACCGACAGCTGTCCATCTAGTAGTGGGGTTACCCAGGGCACGGTGCTGATGCCCATACCATTCTTAACGTCATTCGAATACCTACCTCAGCTTATTTGTTCGCTTTGTGTTATGTTTGCCATTATCCTAAAGATTTTTTAGATGTTTTACAAAATAGGCATGCGGCCTACTTCAGTAGGATCACAACATATTTTTCAAGGTATGTGCAGACGTTTGCTCACCGATCAACAACAGCAATTATGTTATGGTGAACCCGATGAAAGCTGTTGACTGCCAGATGTTAAGTTCTACACTTATATATATGCACCTAGGCGTGTTCTTAGGTTGCGATTTAAAATTCATGTACAACACAAAAGGTGCAAGCCACAACAGACACGCAGTAAATGCGCTCTCAAAACAACCTTATGCATTTGGTATGATGAGGTTGCCACTTATCTCTTCAGTTCCATCATTGAATCAATAATGAATTAAGGCTCTTCCTCCTTCTGTGTACACACCAAATTTAGGGAACATAATATGAAGCATTTCAAGCACCTTAGTAATAATCTCGTTCTGCGTTTACGAAGATGGTCATTGACTATTTATGTTGAAATAGATGCTACGTCTACGAATGACGCATAATTTTGGTGCCGCATTTGAAGCGTATACCCAAAATGCATGTCTTCGACTGAATATTGATAAGTATTTGGAAAATTCTTGCACGTAACTCCGTGTAGCTTACAACTGGGAAATGCATAAATGTTAATTGAACTTAAATTTGTCCGCATTTGCTTAAGATATCATTTATAAGCGAATAAATGCTATAATGCATACGTTAATGTTACCACTTGAAAAAGCGTGTAGATAATCAAGTGGCGGCAAATAACTGACATAGTGTTTTTGATTTCTTTTGTAATGGATAAGTCCGGATAAGCTTTAGCACTTGATCTCACTACATATTTAATTATATTTAATGGAATATGTGATAAATATTTTAGGTGAGCAATGGCTTGATGTCGTGCAGGGCTGCAGATTCACATTTCCGAACTATCGTTTAATATGTATTTGTACCTATAAGCCACACATTTCTTGACTGTGTAAAGCAGTGTTCAATCGTGCGATCCGCTTAATGGATACGACCAAATTACTTGAATGAATTTTGTTCGTTTACTTAAATAGTTCCTGGATTGACTCGCTGAATAATTTATCCGCGGGAAACGTTAGACAAGCTGTAATTTCTGGGCAAGATTAAAGTTGTTTAACTACAATTTATAAGTAATAAGTTTGCTTGACTGTGGAATATATTCTAATGTTTCCCTTACAAGCGGAGTTTCCCCTTGGCAATTACCACAAGCATACACTGCCCATAAAAGGCTGCCAATATTATTCCATCTATGCAAGCATTGTTCTCAAATTCGTTTTCCCACAGCCAGTTTCAATAATTCATAATACGTCTCAATAAAGAAAGCAGAACAAATTTGTCATCAAGTGTATCTTTTCCGCCTTTGCATTGAATATCGCGCTGAATGAATTCCGTGTTTGGTAAACATCCTTTGCTGTACATAACTAACATGGTATTTTGTTTTGCACTAACAGAAGTTCCCTCATTATGCTTATCGGGAAATGCAGAAGGTATAGTAGAGTTGATGCTACAGATAGCAAAACGAACCTTCAAAAGTAACTAATTCTTTAAGAAGCCATACTCAAAACACAAGTATCTCTACTCCCTGCATTTAATTTAACAAAAAATGGAGATCTGACATTTTGGAAATATTGTGTAGCCTTACCATTTTGCGTTTGCATATTGCTTTATGCATCTTAATAAACAGTTTGTGAAACTATTTTGAGTACTGCAGTAGCGTATATTGGCCGTGAATATATGAAATCACTAGGGTAATCGCCGCACATGTATATCAAATTTCAGGGTATAAAATAAGTATAAGGACGTGATAGGTTGTCTTTCTTCACACACAAGAAATTTGCCTATAGTTTAACCTAATATTGAGCTAAGCTATACAAAATGACCATTTAGCAAAGTGAAGCCGCGAATATACGTAGCATTTCTAGAATAACGACAGTGTTGTCATGGTAGTTTTTAAGTATTTTAGGTAAATTGTTTTGTGTGTATAAGTTAATCCATCCAATTTTTTCGACTCAAAACAAATAAATAAAAGACTGTCAGTGACATGTTGACAGCGACTGTTTCGGTTGCGTCAATTGCAACTTGCTGTTGCCCGATCTAAGGAATTCTGGTATACTATTTTTCAAATATACGCCCTAAGATTATTAATATACTTTCAGGTTGGAAGTTAAAAGTTTTTGATCATTACTACATGGTTATCCGCGTAACTTAGTTCGCAAAACCGAAATGGAATAAATAGCTCTAGTTAAATGGAATACAAGTTAGTGTGAAACTATATGCCAGTTAATGTTTTCCAAAATGATTGTTTAAAAGTGCATCTAGATGGAGTACGACTAATCCAATTATGCGTTTGACCGATGTTCTGACTTGTAGATAATTTAGGAAACAAGCAATTAGTTACATTTTCTGGACCAAATGTAGCGTGAATTCGTTACCTCTGGTCTGTTTTATATAAAAGTAGATCAGTGTGTAATGTTTATGTGCTCACGCTGGTGTACTTATACGCAATTATCAGCTGAGGATTATGGTAAAGCAACATATAATATTGACAGGAATATATTTTGTACTGCGTAAGGATTTATAGCGTAATTGCATTATTCATACAAATAGTATATGGCTATCCTAACAGTTATCGATTATTAACCTCGAGTTTCAGTTTTGGCGGCATCAACTGATAAAAGCTTGCGCACAGAAAACAGCCTCGAAACAGAGTAACAAAAAATCCGATGAGTTCGGACGCCCGGTTCTAAAATGAATATTTCTTTTTCAATTTTCCTTTTAATTAAAGTCATAATAGTTGGTTAACAAGAATCACTTATTTTTAATACGTTTTTCTCGTCTAAACGAAGCTCACTTCTTTTGTTTTTTTAGAACTAATCTGAATACGATACACAGTCACAGAAAATGGCATGCGTTTTGCGCGCAGTAATATCCGTATCGTGTACATCAAGTCGAAATATATACAATTACGAAACAGGAGATTTCCACAAATCCGATATTGCGCAAACTATTTCGCTGTTCAGTCAAGTTTATGGTTTCAGTTAAATAAATTTGGTGCTTTTCAGACATTTGACATTTATCTGAACGGAATTAAGGAGCAAGTATAATGTCCGTTGATCCATATATGATCGATGGCCCAACTGTCGGTTCTGCTTAACCGAGTAGTAGACTAACAACTTGTGCTGATTTTACAACAGGATATACAGGTGCATGTACAAAATTGCTTACGTCAACTTGATAGACAGCTCTATGTTCAAACGCCTTCCCAACCAGTCTACCTACAGGGGAGTGGCCAAACCGGACCAGATTTTCTGAAGGGACACAAAGCGTTACTCAGATTTGTGCACGTGGACAGATGATTATTAAGGAAGGTTCTACTTTATCTATCCTTGTAATGTATTTCTTGTTTGATGTTAAAGATGCATTATTTCTGATTCACATATATAGGGTTTTAAACACCTTTTGAAGAAATATATCCCCTTCAAATTACTGAGCACGGACAGCGGACCAGATAGCTTTCTCACACAACACTTAGTCGAATTGTATGGGCGCCGACTGAATTAAGCTATACAAAGACAAGAGAAATAATATATTTTTGATTGTTACGATCTAGTTTGTTTTATAATTGCTACTACACTTTGCAATTAGTGACATACTTTTACAGCATTTCCAATGATCGTCCTTGCGGAATATTTAATGGTTGGTGGTTCGACTGGCAGACATTTAGCCCCCACAATTAAAACCAGAATTCTTGGGGTGCAGCGCAGTGCCATATAATGTCGAATAAACAGGTTTGTAACGGAGAAATTTCTTTAGACATTCCAGGTTCAGCAGTCCAATTTGCGCCACTCAGAGTACCAATGTTGATTTGAAGCGTTATATTTTATTACTGCCATTCTAATTAAATAATTATCATTCGCGAGGCCACCAATAAAGCTTCCACAAACCTGTGAAAGATATAGATAACACAGATTAAACAACCTCAACATTGTCAACTTTAGTATAAATGGTACAGAAATTACTCATACTTATTCCTTTTAAAGGTGCAGGACAGCTAAGTAATCAGCAGTTAATTGATATGGCAATTGTATTGGAAGCGCAAGGCCACTAGTTTACCTGATGGATTCATGCTAAAGGAACATGATGATCACTACGTATAATAGGGTCATAGGTAAATCAAGTTTTCAAAGTTGACTGGCTCCACATACAGTTGGGCAAAACATCTGAAGTCCTGTTCGATCAGGATACCTAAGCGTGCGCCTGCTTTGCATGTGCACATATCTGACTTGTAAGATTGGTCACTCAGTTCTACTTAAAATATAAATATTTTTAATACTTCATTTAATGCTTGGCCATGTGGTGAATTAAGTGAACGTATTATTCTCCAGTTAGCAAATTTTATGCGCGTAACTGATGAAGTATATACATTATTGTTGTTGAGGAGAATGCCCAGGCATTTTACGTAAGAGAGAAACATTCAATACTTCAATTCTTCGCCCTACTGTTTTTGTTTTTACTTTGACCTATGTACAGATATACACAATATTTAACTGAACCACACAGACGCGGTTTGTTGCAATAACCGTGGGATGAGTTTGCTCAAAAGCACTAGCGCTGAACGTGGTGTAGCCGCGGTACAGGTTCACTCATCTCTCTGCCTGCTTCGGCACCTACTGAATCGCTCCGGATATTCCTTCCGTGCATAGAATTACTACCTTTCATATTCACTCCATCATGAAAATTCAATGAGTTTTATACTTTTATGTATCTCATTGAATTAATTAATATGTAAACATTATATCTATCATAGCCTCTCTATCGGTTTAGAAAATAGGAAAAAACTAGTGCATAAGTAATGTGGAGCAATAGAACTTTGATTTATTATGGGTAAAAATAAATGCTTAACAAATCCGATGTGATGGAAATTACTGCGATAAGTAAATTGCATGCTAAAGTGAAAAGCGTTTTGGTGGACTCACCATAGGTTTGTACAGAATAGTGGAGATGTTCGCGCTTTAAAGTTATAAATCAAGAAAAACTCTAGTTGGGAGTTTGGTATGACAACGGTTGGTTGTATTTTGTACCCCTGGCTAACAATTCATACAATGAATTTGAAATGGAAAAAGGACAACACGTATTTTAAACTTCGCATGATTGTGCTCAGAGACGAGATCATTAGGGATGGCGTTCCAAAGATGCAAGCGTGGAAAACAACTTTTTACGTCATTCAAGCCGGCTATACTTTATTTTCAGTTTCAGAGGATAATCCCTTAGGTTGTTGATGTGTTTCAGTTCTAGCAGCGGATGGCAAATGTCTGTAGGTTCCTTAGAATCTGGTAAACCATTATGTCATCTCCCTCAAAAGCCAATATCCACTGCTATACCTTCGTAGAGATTTTAGTCTAAGCTGATAGGACAGACGAAAGAGGCCCCTGAAGTTCTTAGTTGCCATTCGTTGAGAAATCTCGAGAGCAACGAGATGCTGATTCTGCCTAGGCCGCGACGCCCGAGTAAAATATTCCACGTGCGATCGCACGTAGGTTTTGTGCATTTGGGAAAGATTGAGTGTTCTTACCAACCGAAAACTCTGTGAAGCAGGCCGAATCATGTATTGTCGTTTCTCGTCACCCACTCTGCGTTTTTCGAACAACTGAGATCTTCCTCTACCAATAAACCTAGTTTACGCTCCTTAGAGAGGCTTTGTCCAAAGTAGGGTCTTCAAGCTTTTAAGCGTTCACCGACTGGTGACGAAAATGCCTCATCTTACACTAAGCTATGTACAACTGGAGCAGGGTTCTCTTTTACAATACATAAATGTAATTGAGACCATGTTGGAGTTGATCGTGATTTTCTTTATGACTAATCGCCGGCCAGATATTGTCGTAGTAAGTGAAAAGCAGAAAATTTGATAAGATAACTCTTGCTGGGTCGTTAATATGCAAAAGGAATAAGCGCGGTCCTAGCACTGAGCATTATGGAACAACAAATTCTACCTCAGTCGGGTTAGAGAGTTATCAACTAAACCGTACTTTAAGCCGCCGTTGGTGAAGAACGTTGTCAATCCAAGTAAGCCCACCATATATTATTCCGTAGCTCTGTAGCCTTTGAAGTCTGATGCGGTGATCTACACATCTTTCAGAATAGAACAACTGCATCTAAGTCAAACCAAGGGCGGCAATGTACATAACTCTCAAAAGGTTTCCAAGGTAAAATCTAATTTTTACTCCTGACATGAATAGTGCTAAACGTTTACAAATGTTCAAGTAATAAACCTGGAAATATGAGAGAATTAAAATAAACAGGTTATAAACGTTAAACACCGACTCAAATATCGTTGAGAAGCAAAGAAAAATTATGATAGCTTTCTTCCGTCGAGTTGCAGTCTATTATCAAGCTTAATAAATGCTTGTGACAATCATGTGGAGAAATTGCAGGCATTATATTAGTGGCAATGCTAATCAAACTTGAACTGTACGCGTAGGTTAAGTTAGGTTTAAGTTTAAGTTAGTCAAGTAGTACAGCCGCCTGGAATGTCGGCGAAACTATTTCTCCCTTCGAGTGACACAGACTTGGAACGCCCTCCCGGAGCATGTGATTAATGCACCCACCCTCTCCCTTTTCAAAAAAACGCCTTGACGATACCCTGTCACATTTACGCTACGTGTTATAGCTCATGCCCACCAGCTGCTGGCAATAATGCACAACAGACGGGGGATAGTGCTATATTCGTACACGAGAATGCGTCACTCCAAACGCCTTGCACGTAATTTGATAAACGCTGCCAATATAGAAACTGGATTTCTGTATCCTGCGGACCCAATATATTTGCATACGAGTAAGCATTGTCCTTGCTATACGTTTTTATTATTATCGCCTATGATGTGGACAGTAACCACCCCCAGTTGTTTGTGTGCGTACATTATCATTTCATACTCCCGTTATACGACAGTGCAGTTACATCTGTAAGCGCCCGAACTGACGACTCCATTATACTTTTGCTATCATTTTTACGCTTAACACCCTACTGGACACGTTACACACCTGCTATTTTACCCGTTATAAATAATTGTTCATTGTTCATTCTCTCAAAAGTGCTTGCTAAATAGCGAAATATGGCAATCCGAGTAGGAAGCGCATTTTGCTTTGATATTGTTTTTTAAATCCAGAATTTATAAAACCACGATATACTATTTAAACGTTGCACTCATAGGCAAGGATATCGCTTCCTTTACTACAAATGCATATAAGACATTGCTACTTAGTAATAAGTTTTCAAATATGTCACAAAAACAATCGGCAACCTTCGGTTGTCTTTAACACAGTCCCTTGGTCATGAATTATTTACCCTCGTCATTAGCTCCGATTCCTTTGGTTGAAGATCTTAAAATTGTGCTACCGTTCGCTACGTAAGTGGTTTGCAGTATATCCCAGTTATTTGAACTGACGGCTACTGGAAACTAATATAATGCTTAATGGCTTCACTCGATTTGCGCAAAATTGGTCATTGCGTTCTTATTCTTAAAAGCAGATATGCACATAGTAGCATTCCCAATTGGTCAACTAATCCTAGGATATTGCAAGTAAACGCAATAACTTTGGCAACTTAATGTATAACACCCGCAGCTATTTGTTCGACATAAGGACGGCTTGAAGTCTACTGGGTTTTTAGGAAAACTTAGTTTGAATACCCGCGCAGCGCTTCCATAATAATGCATCCTACCTAAGGAATATTTAGTCGTAAGGGTATCAATCACAAGCACACGTAAGTTGTTGTCAGTAAACAAGCTAGCGGTTGTTTGCGCTCAGTCCTTTTATGCCGACACATTGTGAATCGGCAATCTCATATATAGAACCAAAGACCGAAGGTAAACAATTTTTCGATGATTCATCTTCAGACCTGTACAATCATATGGGTGAAATAGCAATGGGCAAGTACAAGTGGATTAACGATTAGTTCAAATGAGATTGATCACGTGTCGATCAAAGGCATGAACCAATAACAAACATAAAACTAATGCAGAGGTACAGTTGCACAATTGCAGTTGCTCTCCGAAGGATCCGTTTTGGCTGGCCTAGGTAGTTTAACAGCTTCAATGAGCTTCTTTTGTGCACACAAAATTGGTTGATACAATCGAATGCTGATCGCCTCAGCAGTAGCAAGGGTGCGTAGGCGCAGGCCTTTCGACTTGAGTGGAGGGACCCTGTATATTATTCGAAAGGCACTGACTGGGTCAACCTCAAGCCCACTATCAACAAGATGTGTCATAACTGAGCTAGTTATAGCTCCAGTGCCGCCTTGACGCAACCAGCGTGGTGGGTGCTTCTTAATGCATTTCGACAGTTGCAGCGCCGTTCGACCGATATAAGTAGGGCCACAAGCGCACTCGAACTGACAAATTACCATAGAAGCGGTCAGCGTTGGTAACTTGTCTTTGTTGTAAACATGGTTGAGTGGCTCCTTGGAAAAGATACACCTAAGCTTGGCTGCTGGAAAAGTTGACTTTACAGCCGTTGAAATGCTTCTAGTTACACGCTCAGCAGATGCGTCTCCCTTGAAGGGTAGTCATTTGAAAAGTTCTTTTTTCTCTGCTGTCTGAACATATAACTGGTCAGGCTAACTTTTCACGTTTCTAAAAATAAAACGATCAGGATATCCGTTTTCGCGCAGCAAATTCTGAATGAGGGTCAACTCATTATCCAACTTGTCTTCAGAACAGATCCTGTGGGCCATTGTGGTTAGACAGCGAATTATGTTTCGCTTATATCTCAACGGAACGAAATTGTGAAAGTTCGTTTAATGGCCACTCCAGGTTTTCTTACTGTAGACTTGTCGTTGGATCGAGCCGTCTGCCCTTCTAGTTAAAAGCACTTCAAGAAACGGTAACTGATCGCTCAATTCCTATTCGTACGTGAACTGCAATGATTCGTGGGCCCGATTTAAACGCTCAATAACAGCGTCAAGATCAACAGACTGGTCGGCCAAGACAGGTATGTCGTCCAAATAGCGATGGTAACATTCAAAGGCCGTTATATCCGCATATAACTTGGTATTCTATGACTTCGCCATGAAGACATCAGCTAACAACGGAAACAATGGCGATCCCATGGCTACACTATCCTTTATCGGTAGTAAGTGCCATTGAATAAGAACTGTACGTTCCAAGTACAACGCAAAAGAAGGCTTTTCAAGACACGCAACGGTATGCATATACTTGCTTTTGTTTCTTCTATGTAGGAACAAATGTAATCGATCGTCTCGAAACGTGTTACGTTGGTAAAAAGCGATACCACATCCAAGGAAACATTGCTTTCTTTTCGCTGTTGCGATCTTTGATGCTTTCGATGAAATGAAAGGTGTCACGAAGGCTGTAGTGTGTAAGTCGCTGTTTTACTGGCTCTAGAATTACCACAAGCCATTGGGCGAAGGCATGGCAGGGTGAGTTAACCAATGATAAGATTGGGCGAAGGGGGATACCTGTCTTATGAATTTTTGGTAACCCATAAATCCTCGGGACATTCGTGCCGGTCGGCTTCAGGCTCTCATAAAGTGTATGTGATATATGTCTATTATTCCGAAGATCTTGCAAGCTTTTAATAATCTGGTTTTCAATCCTCTTTGCCTGGTCCTTTTCTCCAAGCATTAGGGAAAATTTCGGTTCGTCACTCAGAATCTTTTCGAGCTTGTTTATGTAGTCTTCTTTATCTAATAGAACGACTCCGATACCCTGATCCAGTTTGCCCAGAACGATCTTACCATTGCGTCGTAAATCCTTCAGCGCGTCAAGGTGCTTGCGTTTAAGTGGACCATGAGCATGGACATGGCACTAGCGATACTGGTAGCAGGTGTTCACTAGAGAACACTTAAAGCGTTCCAGGTCTTCATTTGACTTAGCTACTAGCCCTTTTGTTTGGCCAAACAGGCTTTCAAACTGTAACTCATAGTGAAGCTGATTGTCTTTGTGTTTAGGAGCGCAAAACTTTGGACTAATTGATAGAACTTTCCTTAAAGTGGAGTTCAATTTCATACTTGAAAAATTGTGCACGTACATCTCAGGTCTATTAGGGAAATTGGATTGCGGCTTATGCTGATTCAACGTCTTTGTTAGCGCCAAACGCATTTGGCTTACACGGTTTGCGTTGATAGACTAAACGTAATCCAGGAGTGATCGCTACACCTACAACGCTAACTCGTCAACCACATGTTGACGTTGCGCTATAGTGCCCTCGAATTCGGGAATCTTGGATTGTACCGTGTCACGCTGGTTCAAAGTATGACGTCTGAGCGTTTTGGCATTCGGATAGAAACGAGAGCGGCGCAATTGCTTTCAGAATCTGCTAGGATATTCTTGGCCTTCAATGCAATCATCGAAGAATTGTACAACAGTTTTAGCTTCGGCAAGCCCAGTGGAAAACTTAAGGAACAGCTATATTCCTTCAACACAGAGGGCGGCTTAGACGATTTCAGCAACTGGAAAATTCCCATTTCATTATCACGAACCAAAGACCGAAGGTAAACAATGGTTTTCTAGTGCGCTTGTGGCGCTACTTATATCGGTCGAACGGCGCTGCAACTGTCGAAACGCAATAAGTAGCACTTACCACGCTGGTTGCGTCGAGGCGGCACTGGAGTTATAACTAGCTAAATTATCGCTCATCTTGTTGATAGTGGGCTTGAGGTTGACCCAGTCAGTGCCTTTCGAATAATATACAGGGTCCCTCCACTCAAGTCGAAAGGCCTGCGCCTACGCACCCTTGCTACTTCCGAGGCGATCAGCATTCGGTTGTATCAACAGATTTTGTGTGCACAAAAAAGCTCATTGAAGCTGTTAAACTACCTAGGCCAGCCAAAACGGATCCTTCGGAGAGCAACTGCAATTGTGCAACTGTACCTCTGCATTAGTTTTATGTTTGTTATTGGTTCATGCCTTTGATCGACACGTGATCAATCTCATTTGAACTAATCGTTAATCCACTTGTACTTGCCCATTGCTATTTCACCCATATGATTGTACAGGTCTGAAGATGAATCATCGAAAAATTGTTTACCTTCGGTCTTAGGTTCTTGATAATGAATTGGGAATTTTCCATTTAATCAAATCTCATATCTGCTTATTTGCATAGCATTTTTGTAATAGCATATTTTTTATTATTTGCCCTTCCTGATTGCTGAAATGCAAATCGTTATTAATCCAATGCTTTATAATTATATCAAATGTGTTGATTACGCTGTGACTTCGCAAGGTTAAATTGTGTCTAATACTCCTCTTTTGGGTAACATATCCGGTTTATGCTTATTTTGCCTCTATCAATAACCATTACACAACAGGAGGTTTCTGGAATTTATTTATTCATTTAATTTTTTCATTTATTCATTAAAGTTATCATTTCATTCAAAATTTACGCTTTGGTTCAAAGAAAATATAGTATACGTAAGTTACTCTTATGAGTATTTGATATCTTAAACATCTACTTTTTATTAATATTTTACTAGCCTTAAATGTTTTCTTACTAGTCAAATGGAAAATACGAAAGAGCTGATGGAAACATATAGTTTGGGCTGCAAAAATCAATATGTTCAACTCAATTACAATTACGTTTGGACTACATGTAAATGCGTAATAGATAAGCACGGTACGTATAAGTGGGTATTATGACTTGATGTTTGTATCTCGTTCTATTTAACGATTTGTATACAAATCTAAATCCATTACTCAGACAATTTAGATCTTACTTAATGGATTGATTATTTTGTGCCATGTGCTTAAAAATGTACTACAAATTATTTATATTTGGAAATCATGAGCATTTGTGCTGTTTCAGAAAGTTCATTCAAAAGCAAATTGTAAGGGATTTGAGCATTAAGACTTTATTAATTAAGTCGATTTGGGCGCTGGTAGCGTTATATTGCGCTTACTAAAGTTACTGTCACAAGTGTAAATTAAGTGGCGTCATGAATATTTTTCATATCAGCTGTATGGTGCCCAATTGCAGTTTACTTTTGTGAAAACCAGTCTACCCCAATGTACCTACTCTGCCTATTCTTTGGTGTTTATGTATACCATGGTTGCTTATTATTGTTTTGTCGACATAAATGCCGGCAGAATTTGCTCGTAATCGCATCCTTTGTAATCATGTCATTAAAGTTATAATGTAGGCTGCCCGGAAGCATAATGAATATCAAATGTATGTGACATTACAGTTGCAGAAACTGGACATATATGCAGACTTTTCGTGCTATCGTCCATCAAATTTTAGTCCGCATGAAATATGCTGCTGCATTTACTACTCTTCATTCTTCATTTTAATTTGCTGTTTTAAGAAATTAAGCAAAATTATTCGTAAATGCTAAGCAAGAGTAGACGCCACATACTAATGAAAAGAAAAAATAAAATAGTCAAAAAAAACAAACATTTCGTTTATTACTCGGTACTTGGTGCTGAAATACATTGGTCGATTACCTTTGAATAATTAAAAATATCGGTACGTGAGTTTTAACTAAATCGAGGCAACGTTTAGCGGTTAATTTAGAATGATTGTCCATTCATCCTAGTAACTGGATAAAAGTGATGAACGGATGAATGCCTATTATTATTATTTATGCATTCCAAAAATTTTTGATATAATGTTGAGAATAATTTATGCCTTTTGCTATAACGGATTTTATGTGTTCAAGTAGCATAGAAAAGTAAACATTTTCAGAAGAGCGGTGTGTTGTCTGGGGGCAATACTTTTGCTACGTACGTTTAAACGTAGTTGAATATATAATAGACAGAATAAAGTACGTCCTTAACTTGCCCTATTGATAAGCATGCATCTTAGATTTATGATTTCGTTTAGTGCCCCAAAACTATTAATAATCTTTGTAGAGGGGAAGGTGTAAATATTGCACCTATTTTCAATAAAACTTTTAAGTGGCTGCTACACATTAAATAAAAGGTATATGCAGTATTATAGCATGGTCAGTCAAGTATATCACACGCAAGACCACAGTTAACAGCATGATTGCAGCCCAGCTGGCACCATTGAATTGGAAGCAATGGTAACGCTGCCAGTAAAGTACCAATTGATAGTTAACTAAAAGTCGGATTACTTTAAGGTAAATATATGCACAATATTTTTGGGAATAATTGAAGTTGCATTGAAATGTAAAATGAAATGTAGAGAATTTATTGGATAAGTAAACCTAAATTTGCGAAAAAATGTAAGCGTTTTAGACCAAATCATCATTGCATATCGCAAAATACCAAATAACGGTCAAAAGTTTCATTGAATCATTAATAAGTTTTAAATTCCTGTGCAAATTCACATTTAAAAATTTCGTTTTTCGCGGCATTTAACTTTATTTATGAAATCAAACCAAATGGTTGAATAATGTTTTTTTTAAGTTAATAACAGCCATATTGGTGGAGAATGCTCACAGAAGTATTATTTATAATACCATCCCACACCTACCTTGCATTCATCTATGCAATATCCCAGTATCCACATCTTTTTTAATTTAATATTGAAATAAGACTTTCTTTACGACCTAGACAGAGTAAGAACAACCCATGGTCGTAGATATAATATACTTCCTACAATGCCCTAAATTCTCTTTAAACTAATGTATTCTGTATTGATTGACCAAATATTAACATCAATACTTTAAATCATTTTTGCCATATTGTCTTTTGGATTGCATGATTCACCTCAGGTATTGTGTTAGCTTCACTTGTATTTATATTTTCTTTATTTTGAACTTCAGAACTCATTTGCACTATAATTTAAGAGCTGCATATCCTTTATCATGCTACAATATTTCTGTTATCTGGAAGCAAATTTAATTGAAATAAAGCTGAGTAAATTTACGGATGACAACAAAACGCTATCATCTTGTTGGCAAAACATTCGGTTGCAAAAATAAAATAAACTTTGAACCATCTGATATACAATAGATTTTCGTTGGTCAAGACGGATAAATACTAGTCACTTAGCCAATTGTATTCGATAACGTCAAACAATAGACACAAAGTTTATCTGTTCCACATTGATTCCATTTCGGTTATAAATTTGTGTATGCGCTTACATATATATATATATTCGGGGTTTTGCAAACGCTTCTACTGCGCAGTATGTAAGTATTGCTATTTTTGCATCCTTACGACCATTTAAAAATTTTGTCGGTTTTAAAACATAAACGGGAGATATCATTCAAATTAAATAGTTCATTTTACGTCTCGTTTTTTTCATGGTTCGCAATAATAAGTGCATAGCCCTTTCGTGTAAAGGCAATGTAGATAGTATCCTTTAAATAGCAACAGCTCCGATTACAAAATATTTAATGTAACTCAGTTTTAAATTTCTGGAGCATAGTATTGCGCTATAATAAATATTAATTACAAGATAAACATAAAACTCTTGGTAGACAATAACTTGTTAGTTAAGCATTAAATGTAAGACGTCTAGTTAAGGACGCATAAAATAACAGCAATATAATAAAGGCTATAAAATAAACACCACATGTTTTGTAAGTGTAAGTCAATAAGTTAGCCATTTGGTTAGAACCACATGTATGACGAAAACAATGTAATAAAGTATTCAATATATTGGAATATGTTTGGAACCGACTGTGATTTCATGATTTCAGAAGGTTTTGTATACAAATCGGTTTTCTTAGAGTTTTATTGTGGCAACGTTTCGCCCTTGACACAAGAGCTTCTTCAGGCCAGGTGAATTGGTACAAAATTGGCGTAGCTTTTTATGGGAAGGTTGCAAGACAAAAAAACATGAACCATTGGATAATAGTGTTACAGGTCAATAGGTCAAGTGGCCACGTTAGTGAAATAACAAGCAGCGAGCGTTTCTCATTGGTCCACGTCATCGGTCGTTCACATGTGAGGCATTTCTTTCTGGCAGCAGCTGATTCACACTCCGACCTGAGTTCGTCCGCCGACACCTTTTCTGACTGACCGGGTTAACGCAGCCCGCCACGCGTTCGATAACTCCAACCCGTCTGTTCTGTTCACACAGTTATTAGTCTTAGTAATCTCGGTCGCTTCAGCACTCAACCTTTGGTTTGTTGCTGGTAATCCCCTCCTAATTATCTCGACATTGTCCCAATCAATCGCGTGTCCTGCCTCTAGCGCATGTACGGCCACCGCTGAATGTTTTACTAGGGCCCTGTATTCAGGCTCATTTCTCGGTGGACGCGAAACGTACCTCTTGTGTTCTGCTATCCTCGTACGTAGCTCTCTCGCTGTTTGACCTATATACACTTGTTCACAGACTTTGCAATTGATTTTATAAACACAATTTGTTGTCCTGTCTTTTGGAAGTGGATCCTTCAAACGCACAAGTGCTGAATAGAGCGTTTGACCCTTTCGAAAAACCACTCTTATTTTCTCACTAACGTGGCCATTTGACCTGTTGACCTGTAACACTATTATCCAATGGTTCATGTTTTTTTGTCTTGCAACCTTCCCATAAAAAGCTACGCCAATTTTGTACCAATTCACCTGGCCTGAAGAAGCTCTTGTGTCAAGGGCGAAAAGTTGCCACAATAAAACTCTACGAAAACCGATTTGTATACAAAACCTTCTGAAATCGTAATAAAGTATTGCTTATCACATTGATAGTAATCATTTAAAATAACTTCTGGCGAATACTTGATTTAGAATTATATCCTAATATACGGTGAATTTAACTAAGCACTGCAACTAATTCATTTTGGTGCTGTTCAGAAGTTGTAGAAGTTTGGATTAAACCATTTTATGGATTACAACGCTTGTTACCATAACCTGAAGATAACTTTATCGTAGACGGCGGCCTTTACGTACTTGCGTTTCCGGTTATAATTCAATTTATTAGTGTCAAACCCCAGTGCTTTATCTCATTTACATGTTAGAACACCTTTAATAATATATTTAGGGCACCGGATTAATGAACAATATTTTAACCATACGTTCATCTCATTTTGTTATCAGGCCACATCACTCTTGTTGGTGTGTGAAAATGAGCTTATTGCATGTGCTTATCAAATGGTTAGTTTGCTGCAGTAATGTTGGTTGTTAAGATCACCTCGGATGAACCTTTGGCTCAGTAAGGAGATGCAAATAATAGTTCAACCAGTTCGATGTTTTGAAGAAAGCATACTCCATGTCCTGTAGGCGAATTATCAAATTGTCCAAACTAATGGCAAAATGTTTAGTGCCCATTTATTGATTACAAAGTGGCACGTCTATGGAAAAATAAAACTGCGAATGCATCATCCTAATTTGTTGTGTACATTTAATTTACTTATATTTTATATGTTCAGCCACAAGTTATAAATAATAATTGCTGACACGTGACAACTTGAAGTTATAAACAGATAAAGGTTTGAAGCTTCTTTAATTTTTTAACTAAACAAACCTAATATTCAAGCCATGGTACTAGGTTCATTCATGTAACTTCGCTCTGATATGCCATAATGTATGAGGACTCATTTTGGAAAACCAAGTATAATTTAAATGTGAAGCTACTTACAGGCCTTAGTCCAACAATTTCCGGTGAGGAGTTAACGACTAATTATCGAACTTATAACGCATGTATCTTCGTAAAGAAACGGTCATGAAAACGCGTGACCACTCCCACCTGATTTCTAACTGCCAACGCTCTGTGTGTTCTGTGCTCACTAAAGAAAAACGCACGCTCAACCGAATAAATATAAGAAAACAACTGCGTCGCAGTGACAATGTAAATCTAAGGTTTATCTATGTATTTATGCACAATATCCCAGACAGAGGATGAAAATGTACACGGTCACGCGTTACAACGTGTTACGCGCTTGTTGAAGATGAACAATGAATCTACTTAACTTAATATCCTCCAGAAATCTCCTGGTACAATTGCCAATGACATTTACTACCCTGGAAATTCACGCGTTTGAGCGGAAATCCTACCAATATCAAAGCAGAATGAACTCATTTCTGGCGAGATAAATATAAATAAATGTCTTTGAGGGACAGCATCGTGAACACATAAGGACTCCTCGAAATGCAAAACCTGGACTGTATATGTGGCACCGTTTACTTTCCGTGTGCGCTTGATCCACAGGTGAAAGGTGACGCATCAGCGGGAATTAATAAAGAGATTATGCACGATGCGCAAATTCTTGTTCATGCATATCAATGGCCTTCGTAAAGTGCAACGCGGAACTCAAGTATCGAGCAAAATGGCGGGTGCACGCGAGCAACAACCGAAGCAGTCGATATCTTACTGTACCATTACTTACAAACATTTCAAAGAGTAAAGTGCCCAAAGGTTACGTCTGTTTCTTTTGACCTACCCTCAGCTTAGTCCATTATTACTTTTACCGCAGAAATTGTGTCACGGAAACTGTTTACCTGCGTATCCACAACTATTCTGATGTTAGATAATATTCGACCTTATGTCTTCCAGGCGGCAGCCAGTGATGTGAAAATACTGGCTATATTTTATCAAAGCTGCATGGAGGAGAAACGTATTCCAACAATATGGAACCTAGGTGTCATCTCACCGATTCATAGGATAGGTAGCCGCACTGTCCTATAACGCTAGCCCCTGTGGTTCAAACGTTTATAAAGTTAAGCATGGCTGATGTAATAATGCAATAACTGGAGCAAAACAAGTTGTTACCCCCAGAGCAACATGGCTTTTGACGAATGCGCTCTTACACTACGCACCAGCTAATTACAAGCAATAGCTGGACTGAAGCAGTTGATGTTAGAGCAGGAGTCGGTTTCTTTTACCTGGATGTCTTTAAAGCATCTTGTTGCTTAGACCACCGATCTTTTCTCCATAAACTTTACCTATATTGCCTGGATGACTAACTGCTGCTTTGGTAAACAATTTCTTGCACGAAAGCCAGTTGGAAGTAAGAGTGCGGTCATCCATGTTCGACGCAATTGCGGCGAGGTGCGGCATACTACATGACTCCTTTTTCAAGCCCCGGCCACTTTTGGTGTCATTAAAGGATCTAGCGAAAGCAATTGCTTCCACTTTCCTGTATTTCGCTGATAATAGTAACTTCTGTCAAACGCTTAAAGGACCGAATGACCACGAAAAGGTGAAGCTTGACCGGAGCATCATTTTAAACTGGTCAGTTCTGAATACAATACCGTTCAATATGGAAACATGTCATATAGCTGAATTACGCCATAGACATAAATACATGTATAGGCTTGGGTCAAATGTATTGAAAACAACTTCCCAAAGCCGCTACTTTAGTGTCCTCATTTAACTTGATCTTAACTATTCAAATCAATGAGAGGTAGCTGTAAAGCGAGTAAACCAGCATGTCGATTTGCTGCTGAGAGCATTCAGATAATTCGACTCGTCTATCTTTCCCATAATGCACAATCTTAACGTGGGTCCTCACGTTAATTACGCTATCCAAGTTTGGTAACTTTGTTGTGGCGCGATTTGAAATTGCAAGCGCAGTCACAAGGCAAAGCCACAAGGAACCTCAAGGGCCTGCGAAATATGTTCTACAATCAAAGGCTGAAGTCTCTAGGAAATTCCAATGACCGCCACAGAGGGCTGCGCGTTGATCACATATCAGTCTATCATGCATGGCGTGAAATTATTCAGGTATATCTTTGCTTGCTAATATTAAATCATAACATAATTCTCAGAGGTTACCCACTGAAATTCTGTGCATATAATAGCCGTCGAGAATGCCGGAGGGATCATTTTGTTTTTTGATTTTGTTAACCATGGAACTCTCTCCCAAAATTTGTTGTTTTACCAACTTGAATATCGCTAATATCGTTTAGATCATGCCATTTGTCCGCATAATTCTGTTGTCTACACATTTCCTACTGTGAACGATAATTGTTACTCCTTTATCCAGATTAACATGTTACAAAACCTGAGATGATAGAGGAGTATACTCATTTTTAATTTTCATAAATATTACGACAGTCATAACCGTCCACAGGGTGAGTCGTGGTTTACGTTCAAATCCCAAGTACACTGCTATTATTCAACGGCGTAGCTGCTTGCTAAACGCTCAAACAGACAACTTGCCTATTTTTGGTATGGTAGTTGTAACCCCACTATCCTGAGAGACTTGCCAGAAACGTGCTTTGTTCCCCAGTATAAATCATTACTAATTGCTCATTTTATTACCGATCAACTTGAAACATCCTTGAAAAATACGTCTATCTACTTAACGTAACAAATTACACCGCAAATAGCTTTAGGCTGCCAATTGATTAATCCGTTTAAGATGTTTGCTAGAAGTTGAAGGTCGTTTTGAACACTTTATTTTTTGAAATGCCATAAAGGGACTACTTGTACGAATGCTCAAAGAAACGAGGTTGTTTACTAAAACTTGTATATTTTCAATTACTTAATAACTTTTGCATTTCACATTGGCAAGGCATTGATTTAGTAGTGCTGCTAAACCACGCTGCAGTGCAGCCTAACCATTTGCTAAACAGTTGTGCTTTTAATAACTATTTCCTCTTGTTTTAGAGGTTAATCTAAATCGAAGCTCAAATGCCAGATAAGGGCAAATGTTACTTGCAGATGCTGCGTGCGATATTGTGTCGTACAAAGTCCGCATGCCCTTAAGAAATTAGATACAAGGCAAATATCCTTAACAATGCGGATCAGTTCGTGGTTATCTGATGAAATACTCCGTCACACATCACCTTTCTGGACAGGACGACGTTTCATTTACAAAGTCTTGAGAGTATTCTTGCTAAGATCGAGATAATACTTGATAACTACTGAGGATGAACCACTTTACTTTAGTTTAAAATAATGCGCAACAGTTACTTAAGCATCGTATTGACAACATATGACAAATTTTCATAAAGTTACCGTTATTCCCTTTTTAGAGTTTTACACGATATCGTGTGTAGAAAATAGTTTGGTCCTAGGTTTATTTCGAAAAATTAAGTGTGAACAGGGATATAATGTTCTGTAATATCAAACATCAAGGGTACAATTTGGCAATGTCATCCTCATCAGGTATCTGATGCACGGCATTGAATCAAAGGTGAACGCATCTAACAGTCAAAGTAAAATAACTAAACGCTTTTAACTTGTGTATTGTCAGACTTGTAACTAAGGTACGACATATATCATAGAACCTTACGTTGGACACCAAGTTAAACAAGTTTAGATTGGGCATAAGTACGCTTGAAAACCAAAGCATGTATAGTAAATCAGAGTTTAGATAAAACGTTCCTTCAAACAGCAATGAAGACAGTTAGGCAGAAATATTTTAAAAATTGCAAATAGGTCAAAAATAACCTGAATATAAGCACTTGGTTCATAGCTTCGGATTTTATTTTGTCTGGTTAAAACGTTTCCATATAGACGTATAGTTTGCTACTACATCGAAAGGACTGAAAACCAGCGAAATGTAAACTATGTGTGCCGAACACACATGGAGTCTAGGCTGCTACCGATGTAAGTACTCTAGGGTAAAAATTAAATTCTGCATTTGTTCGACTAGACTACTCGTGGTAAGAAACACTTATTCATAAACCAAATTAATTAATACATTTTTTGGTTGTTTAAATTTCGCAGCTGTATGGATGCAATTGCCCGCAAATCTTACGCTGGAAATGGTTTCCTAATTTTGGCTTATCTTGTTGCGTTTCCACTATTTGTTCTCACTTTGTGCCAGCATCTTTTCTAACTGATATTTAACAACATTAAAGAATAAATATAATAATGCAGTTTCATGTTTTAAAGTGCAAACCAGAGCATAATCCACTAAGTTATTAGTATTATACTTATAAAAGTTTCCGCGAACGTATTCGTGTTGTCGGGAAATGTGAACTTTCCGTTAATAGCACTTTATATATACCACCGTGAATCATACATCTCTCTTTTATTTAGCTGTCATATTAATGGAAAGACGCTCGGCTTTCACAGGTAAATTGTGTTTGTTTGACAATTATGTCTTTTGGATGTTCTGCTCAACTACTTGTGTGTATTGATTTCGTTTGCATGGACACTTCGTGCTATTCGCTAAAACTTAGGCATTAATTACTTAGGTACAGCAAATACTAATCTTTGCTCAGGTTGCACGAGCCGAAGGCTGTACTGACCATTTGTTCTTAGTTCTTAGACATCGCCATCCCCCGTACCAAAAATAGTTAACAAAAGTTCGACATGACTTGAGTTTTCCCTGTATCGCTACACAAACCTAGCATTGAAAACAAGCTGCAATCCGCCCGCAAATGATGAATGACGTTGGCTTACCGTAAAAAGAAACAAGTGATCGACGTGTCAAGCAAATTCGGCTGCCAGTAGTATCATTCGTTTTTCCATTAACAAACCATTTTTTCCTAAAAGGGCTAATCGCTTTGATGTACTTTTATTATTGCTTTCAAAAAGATAATCAAAAACCTGTTTGTATACTTATCTTGTCAGCTCACAAGGCAGATTGTTTAACTTTGAAGCGAATAGTAACAGCTTTTTAGTGGTGAGATTGAACGCCAATAAGTTGCGTTAACCCGCCAGTAGCTAATGTAACTATATCAAGCGAAGCATAATTGGTATGGGCTGCTGGTTAATTTATGCAGCTTGATAGCAGTAAATAGTGTGGTCACTTATGTAATTAGCTGATGCGCACCACTGTTAAGCCCTATAAGGGAAAGCCCATTCCCCGCTGTTCTTCAAGTTGGACTCACACTACCTGTTTCATGGTTTGATAAAAAGAACCAGTAAAATCACGTTAAAAATCTTAATCATTAATAAACGAAGGCTAGTTGGCTGTCGGATGCCTGTCTGCTAATGATTTGTAAAGTTTGGTTAAACAACTCAAACTTAAATACTCCGGCTTATTGTTTGTAGGATACGTTATCTGCGTTCTCTCCGTTTTGAAACTAAGCACCAGAAGATAGCTGTTTCCACACAGCTGCCTAATAAAATAATAGTCATTAGACGAATATTTTATTCCACGCCGTGCCTAGATCTTTATTTCACTCTCCATTTGTGGGTACTATAGAAACATATATAAAAATTCACACCAAAAATTTAAAACTACTTTCACACGTTTATGCAGTGGGATATGGGGCGTGCAATCGATACCAGCTATTTATTTCATCACCATGTTTGTGTGACATAATTCTCCGCATTCTAAAGTCTGCGGCCTTGTCAGTCCACGTGTACTATGCTTTATGGAAGGTTCATCGCAACAATTTAAAATTGCGTTAATTTTGCAATGCCTAGAAAAGCACTAGACTGCTGCTGATGCCTGTTCGGCATCATTAATAATACCCATCCAGCAAGATTTTAAACCATTACCATCTGAAGTTACCGCGTCAGTAGACAGCTTATAACCTATGGACACATATGACTGCTTCAGGACATTAACATGTACATTAAGCTTTAAGCGCCAGTCAGATAAACGACATACCGGTAAATTCCAATATATGTTCTTTTATCGGATGGTATGCAGAAAACATATTTAATCTATTGACAGTAAGCTCACAGACTGGTTTTGGTGGACGGAAAGTTAGTCAAAATTGTAATTTGGGGTATTCTTATTTTGCAAATGAAAACAAAATTGACATATACATAATTTGGAGACTTCGTCCAAACCATCACAAAAAAACTAATTTGCTGGTACTCAATATCTGGCGGAAACACATTTGTCTTCTACCATGGCATTTTGCCGTATGAACCGAATTTACATATTTTCGGGTGAAACCTTCTTCGTCCAAATGGCCTTACGTCTGTTTAATGCCACTTAAAGATCTGCGAGTGTTAACTCATTTCCCGCAAACGTCTTAAAAGATCAAATTTAATTAGAAAATCTTTGTACATATCTACACAGACACCATTTATTCGGCAATAATAACTACGGAACACTTTAGATTCCACAATAACACTTACAGAAGCATTTTGTGGACACTAACTTATTATGACGATACTGATGTTATACTGCATCAAGAGGAATAATTTTGTGTCGATGGCTTTTCAGATATAGAAGTTTACAAATGACAGCATCAACTGGATAATCTGTATAGGCGAGGATACCTTGTATTGTATTAGGGTTTTCATATTTTGCTATAAAGTGATCTAGTGGTACAAATTAATTGTATGCTGATTTCTTTCGAGTGGACGCAGCGAAGTGCTTTAACAGCCAAAAGTTAGTAAATTACATCTGGTGTCTGAAAAATACCAAAATCGAAGACGGCCTGATAAAAATATGGTGGACATTAAAGCCTTATTTAAAAAGAATTGGTTATAGGAGTGCATGAGCTAGAACTATACCTTAGATGCGCATGTTATTTTCCTACAAAATATTAGAAAGTGAACTTCAGTAAACATATATTAATAATATTAATAATAATAAAGACAATGTATGTTTCTCTGGGTACCGAGAAACCAAACCTACCAAGGGAAGGATAGTTCGGGACGGATTGTCGTCTATATTGTTCTCCGTTTTAACTGAATAAGAAACAATTTATCTTAAAACAACACTTGTACCTAGGCACATAATAGGTTTCCGGGTCTGACAGTATTTTTACTAAGCTGCGGGGAGTTCAAATAATGCCGGGGGCACAACCACATTTTACAGTTAAATCCGTGATTATCTACACATGTTGTATGATATTACACCCTGCTTGCTGGCTCTGTATTGCAACATACCATTAGCCGGCAATAAGAACACTTGTATTTTTCGTTTTCCTTAATCCAAATGGCTTCTTGGCCTGCTACTTACTATATGGTAAAATGAAAGCATGGCTGCCATAAATAGACAAAGTCTATCATAAACCAAATACACGTGTGTTCCATGACGCACTAGGTAAGAAGGTTCACTTTGACTTTACCTAATAAATATGATGTGTAGAAATTCCACTGCTTTACCCAAATGGATAAGTATAAAACATAAGCAAGGTTGTATTCAACATTACTTTTACAATCTATGTGGGAGGTTCGTACACGTATACTTTAAAATTGTGGTATTTGCTTAGTGTTCAATCAATTCCGTAGTTTATATGAGCAATTAATACACCCAGAACATTAATATTTGAATTAACATTAACATATCCCTAACGTTCTCCGATATCCGAATGCCACATATAAGGTATTGTGGCATCACAAACATTCGCTAAAACAGTGCGTAAATTTAAACATTATTTTGTTTAGTTTGCCATTTGGGTGATTTCCAATAAAACTGGCCTAAATGTCTTGAGTGAACGTTTAGTTTGGGATGCCACTTTGCATGTCTTGTTTAAATACGGTTAAAATCTAGCAGAAGTATATTTTTTCAGCAAAATTCTACCTAGCATAACCAACAAAATAGCCCTGCTTTTCTGTTCCGATATCTGCTAAGCAGCTCTTGAATGCTAGTTTTATGCTAAAAGTATTTGCCTTCCATAAAAGCAATATTTATACTACATGCTTAACAATCAGTTGACGTATATATGCTGGGAAAAACCGCTGGTGTTAGGATCATTTACATGAATTCGTAAGTCAAATACTAAAATGCGAATGCCCTTCAATTATTGAAATTCTCAGCACTGCCGCAAGCAATATAAACAAGGCATATTCAAGCATATGTGAACAAAATGTGTGCAAGATAAGTCGGACGAATTCCGTTGACGTCAGATGCAACTGGACCGATGACTACCGCACAAGCGAGATTTGTGCCACCGAATTTGTTCGGCTTTGTATGCAAAGAAAGGGTAGCGCTAAGCAAACTCTCTTTGAAAACAAACAGCTGCAGCCTGCAAAGAAAGCAACTGTTGAGGATACTTATCTGGACGAGTGGAATTGATAATATTTATTTTGATATATAGCGATTTTACTTTAAAATGTTCGAACAGCAAATATGCATAAGTACCAGAAATAGAAGGCCTTTTTATTTCTGATTAACCCTGACTAAAGTAAGTGCCATGGGTTGAATAAGGATTAGCGGAAAAATGTACTTTAGACAAACTGCAATTAAACGAAAGACATAAAATGCCACAAATCCGCAATTTGATTTCGTCCTTGACTAACAAATTATAGCATCTTTACTTTATTGCATTTGATTTAACTTATTCCCAAATACCTATATTTGGTCACAAAGCTATTTATAACATGTCACTGAAGTTAACTTGTCGTAAATGGTTCGTTGGTCTTGGTTTTTCGAAGATTTCCGAACCACAAATTTTCGCACATCCTTTATGGGCCTTTATAGGCCAATTCAAACAGGCTTGATCACCAATTTCTAGTGGGGGAACTTCCGCCAGTGTACGCCTAACGGATCAATTTCTACCGTCGGTTTACAACTGCTGCAATGCTCTACGAAATTACGTGTCTCAGGAGTGTATTGCCTTTCCACCTACATCAAGACCCATGAAATTATAAATAAATAACTTTTTATTGCCGACAGTGCGTGGCAGGCCTTTAAATGCATGATCACGAGCATAGGGCAAGCTCTACTGCAACAGACAAGAACAAACCCTTTGAGTAGCTTTTTAAGGCAGAGAGAATCAAATAAATATTCCTTCAATGCTTTCGCTAACCGAGAACCCCGTTATGTTTAATGCACGGCCAACCTCTTTTTGGCAGGCATTTTACGCGTGCGTCTGTTGGAACTAGCGGAGAAAGGCTACGCGAAACGACACGGATTTGACCTCAGATTTGACCTGTGCCCAGTGCGATCGACAAATGAAGGACCAACTAGAAACATTGACGAAATTAGACAACTGCATGTGGATAAAATCCCGTTGGTAATTTTCGAAGTATACATAAAACGGTGACATATTTTTAACCCAGTATAATTCTGGTTCACTTCGATATGGTTCATAAGCCCTAAATCTTACAGATATACCGGTAACACTTCTACTTAGCTCATTCAAAACGAAAAGCTCCGACAAAAGTGCAAGGAATAGACAGGAATCAAATGAAAGCTTGCAAACCCAGGTGCTTGTAACTCATACGTTAGCAATAATGTGCCCGCAAATTCACCTGTCATGAAGCTTCTGTTACCAAAACATAAAGCGATGACAAACATATAACTGCAAAACCCTGTTAGACGCATAATCTGTAAATGTTCAGGAAATATTATTGATCCCGTATCCTCACGGACAAACAGAACTTCGTTATTTGAAGAGCAGTTAAATGAACAACATACAAAACTTTAAGTTACGATTCTGTCGCAAAGAGAGTGATAATTGTTTCTTATTTAATTGTTCCACCATTTAACGCAGAGCACCGGCATGTGAAAGAAACATTTTACTTCCTAAAGTCTGTAGCCTCAGTACATGAAAAATATAAGCGTGTAAAATAATATATCTCCCTCAACATACTGGACGACATAGAAATTGCAAATATCAGGAATGTCCTTGGAATTACCTACGACACAAAGGGAAATGACAATTATTGCAATATTATAGAGAAACATCTCTACACCATTCATGCCAACACTTTTCCATGAAGTAAAAATGCATTTTCTGACATGGCAGTTCCGAAGTTAAAAAGGAAACTTTTATTTTCCGAGCTTAGACAAAGTAATCATGTTTGTGTATAGAACAACCCTCACACAAGAAGGTTATCATGTTAGATAGAGGAATAACACACCAAAGCGCACGGAAATTTTCACTTATTTTTCACTGAAATTGCTGAAAGAGATGACGTACGATGTAGCTTTGCTTGTTTTCATAGGTAGGAGCCTTAATTTAGTTCATTCTGCAGGCTCCAGTTAATAGCCAAATGATATGTAGGACCTGTTTAAGAGCAGTACCAGTACACAAGATTAACTCTCATGCTCACAGACAGAACAGGCCTCGTCTGTAAATTAATGGTCTGAAACTCGTCCATGCAGTAAGCGTGCAAGTAGTTATCCTCGATCGCCTGATTAAACCAAACCGCTTAAAAATATCCCTTATATTTTTACAGGTAATAGAGGTCAGTGCTATTATTACAACGAAAGGTACACTAATACAGGAAGCAAAAAATCTTAAGACATGCCATCCGCTAGTAACATCAACAGTCACCTTTGAGTATTTTTATCCTAGAAATATGCCTAATATGGTCGGATAGAAAACAAGCAATCTTACCAAGGCTAAAGTGATAACAACCCCATGTTACGTAGAAAACATCAACAACTAACCGATATGAACACACTTGCTGACTCATTGATCATTAGCCTCGTAAGTTCCGCCACGACCAAAATAGTACTCTTTTCCACCTGTAAAAAACTCCTTTACTAACTCCTTGGAGTAAGTCCACAACTCTACCTCACACACAATTGTTAAACTCTCCAAAAAATCTAATATTTTGGAATTGCTACACGCATTTTGCCTAACATTATATCATCAACAAGTCCGTACATCTCATTTGGAAAGTGTTTGCAAATAGCTCTGCAGCTCAAATTTTTATAGTAAAGTGCTTTCAATTAACGGATCTAAACTGCTCAGCGGCGATGGTTGGACAGGTAGGTTGTGGTTTGCTTTATTTCCTACTCAACAAATATCTATCCAAATACAATGCAGAATAATTGATGCCATACTGGGGAAGGATTATTGTTCTGCATATTTGCGATCGCATTCCAGTGTGCTCCTCTGTCAAAGATTAAGACTTAATTATACCAGCTACTAAAATTTCAGCAAACATTGTGACTTTATGGTTAAAAAGGTAATGCAAGCATGCCATATATATCACTTACAAATGCTGAAATAAACAAGATTCTTGGCATAAAAATTCAACTTAATGCTGCTGCTAAATATTTAGCGCTCAGAATAGGGAGCTCAAATATAAAACTATGTTTCGTTCCAGCGTAATTGAATTAGGCACATGCGTATAAACACTTCGCTGATTCTAGCGCGGTGGCAGCATATTAAAGCAGCACTAGATTTTACCGGGGTATGATACGGCTCCCTTTACCTGTAGTCCGCAAAATGGGCAACAATCAATCTCTTATCTTCCGACACCGATTTCGCATTGGCTAGCGTCTTTTGTAACTTGCTCCGATATTTCACTATTCAACGCTCAAAGCATAGACCTTGAGCGATCTGCATTTATTTCGGTACCACTAGTTTTTACAGGGGTCCGTTTCGGCTGATTATTGCTCGAACTTGTAGTAGCGGCTTCAACATAATTAAGTAGCCTAGGTGATGTATCCGGTGTGTTATTATGAGATCAACTCGAACGCGACGACAGAACAACTTATACAGCCTTAGTCGCCTACATCAACGTAGCGCCCGGTAGCTACATACTTGCAACCTTCCAGTCTCCGCTTTTAACCTAATACGATCCGATAATAGGAAGGTTAGCCATACTCAGGCACCGATGTTATGAAAAAGAACAGATGGTTGACAGTACCTGCACACCAAGTGCAGAAGCTGCGTCTAAGTGCTCAAAGCAGGAGTAGTCCGTTTGCATACACTATGTTCGTGTTTTGGACACACTTCGAATTACAGCGTGAAATTACACCTAAATCCCTTACGGAACTGGTTGAAGATGCCGGTGACCAGGCAGACTTTATGAAACTTATTGCCATCTCGCCTTAGGCTCATAACCGAGGACACGACCGTGTTGACCGTTAGGTCATTTTCTGCAGACCGCTATGGTGGCGGGTCCTGTTAAATTGTGCCAAATCCGCCAGGAGAATCCATAACCCTTCATATATTAAGGTCAACAGCGAATACTACGAGGGGTGACTGATGAAGCTGAGCTATTTCGTTGAGGTGGATGATAAATTAAATAGGCCTTAGAATTGTGCTTTCGGGTACGCGGCTAGTAGACGGGTAACATCGGTTTCGGTAATCATCCACCTGTACTCGCCATTTTCGCCAAATAAGGAAGTCAATGATTCACTGGTCAGCGCGCCGCCAACACTACTCATCCGCAGCAAGTGCATCAGGACCTTATATTTCCATCTCTCGAACTCTTTATTAAAAACAATGTAGATAACACCCACTGAATTTTCCTGATGCAACACTTCCAACTAACCCTGTCGCGTCAACAATAGGTTGATAATGCACGAGCAGCCCTTAATGTATTCTTGCTGTTCAGGTGTTAGAAGATCTTGCGACTCCAGCAGCTAAAGAATACCAATATTCTTAGGGTTATCGACCACCTTCACCAAAATATTGGGGGGAAAATCGGCTGGTGATTGTCCACATAACTTGGGTCAACACCATTTGGAATGTGCTCCACTATCGAGCATTTCCATTCGCTGGGCAATGCACCCCCGGACAGCGCTCTGTTAAGAAACTCGCACAGTACGCAAGATAATGGCGATAAGGACTTCAAAGTTAGCGGTTAAACTTCTTCGAGTCCGGCATGTTTTGTGTCACCAAGACTGGCGAGTAGTATGCGAACGTCTTCTACATATCAAACAAAGCGCTCGAATTTAGTAGGGGCTGAACACTTCCAGCTCGGCATAATTGCATACCCACTTGCATAACCAGATAGAATGGCTCCTTCTATACGGTCGCACTTTCAGCGCTTGAGTTCACATGCTGTACGTCATTGCGCTATAACACAGCTACGTCTTTTGCTGACTTCAGGCGCCGCTGCACCTCAACAACAACCTCCTTAGGGGTCATCTTTGATGCGGTTGCGACCTCCTCTTCGAACTGCAGACGCTCTCGCGCTTTGGCGATATTGCTTACATTCAGCTGTATTTTGTAATTATCATAATCGTTAGTAGAGCCAGAGACAAGGAACGTTTTCCACAATTAAATTTGAAGTCGTGTTAATTGACTTAATTTTCCGCTGAACACATGTGGCTTCACTGATGCAGCTTTCGATACCTAAGGGTCAAGAAACGAACACTCAACCATCGCAGATCCTCTTTTATTAGAGACCAACAGGCCTTAACATATAAATCCTGCTGTGGCGGCAGCTCTATGCTAGCTAACATCAGGGATTGGCCAATAGCTGCTAGAGGCTCGAGGACCTACAATTCATGTAAAATTTGCTCGCTTCTCTTTATTAATAGGTTCAAGCAATTTTCAAGATTCAAGCGAGTCGGTTAGAAAACATGTTTTGCTGCCCTAGTTTCAAACAACATCTCCGTAAAATGCGCTTTAACTTCTCAGTTCCAGGGGAGAATTCTAAACTTGGGACACTGTATTCGAGGGGTTAAATTCACTAAAGTGCAAGAAGCTTGGCCGTCTTTTGTACCTTTGGACTTGCAGCAACAAATTTAGTCATCGATTTTGCGGGTTGTGAAAAGCAGCACCCAAAAACAATTCACCCTGTCTCAGGTGGGTCCAGCATCAAAATAGTTCGCACAAGCTATATTTGCTACAGTAAGTTTGTACCAATCTAACGCACTGCGAGGACCGTATCTATAACAGCACGTCTCGATTGACTGATAGTATGTCGCACCGGAAGCATGGTGGCTACTGATATAGACCAGCGTTTTGACCACAGGATTCAACCGGGTTTCGGCCAGTCGTAGTATTGCCATATGAGGTGAAGCAACGAAATGAAATGCATCGTCACGTTTGTTTATTAAAATACAAACATTTGTGAAAGCTTTGCGCGGGCCGCTGTATGTACTATAAGATGCACAAGAGGCATCATCCACCGGTTGATCCGTGTTTCACGGATCTGGAGAACGATAGTAGACGTTAATTTCTCTCTGTCCGACGGATCAATGGGAACATATTTGGATCTTTGTGCCTATTAGCCTACTGAGACGAAAATGTATCAACCTCGGAGTCGTTGCGCCAATAAAGTAATTTGCAGTGACCAGGAGTTCCCCACCACTATCTTTTCAAGCCGAGTGACTTGATTCACCCCCAAACATCTGTTCATTTAAGTTGAGAAGCCTATAAAGCAGGCTCTACAAAAAATCCACTTGGTGGTCATAACAAGTTTAAGGACTATCAATGACGTAGGCGCGCGAAATATCATTACTTGACAAAGCCCCTGCTGCTGCCAGTTCTCTTCTCCTTTTGCTTCGCTGTATTCTTCCTTGTTATTCAATGCCCGTGTTATTGCAAACGGTTTGATAATGTTCATTGGGCACAAAATATGCACGCTAGTTGAATCGCCTTCAACCGGGTTGACATGGCGATGGAGAGTCTGCAGCCGGTGTACTGGTGGGCTCGTTCAAACTTAGAGATGACTGGGTTTCCGCTTGCTTGGACTAACTCACGGAGACCCTGCTTATGGAAGGTTTCACCCGTCTGGTAGTTTCGCGCACCTTTTCGGCTGTTTGTGATTGCAAATTGGCTTAGCATTTGTTGTACAACATTTGGAAGTATTCTTGTTGGTTTTAACCCAGTAGTCATAAATAATCTAATGAGAAATTAATACACGAAATGTAGCAATACATACCGCACATAAGGCATGTAAGAGCGTTGTCACAATGCATTGTTAGAATACTGTAGCGTTACGTTCACCAAATTACGTACATGTGACCTGAACTCTATGCAAGTGTCCAGCGCGTCTTCAGCAAAGATATTATTGCTTACACGACACTTATTCCTTATAAATATATACACAGTGAATTAAAACCTCATACGCCTCATACCTCGTATTTCATACGCCATCAGCTCATCTATGAACATCGACTTAAGGACCAGCAGCTGCAACGTGATTTCATGAAAACGACCTCGAGGTCATAGCGCACGCACTCTTGGTTGCTCAAGACAAGTTGAAAAGGCATCAAAAATAGCCAGTCAAATTATTGGACTCTTACGGAGAGCGTTCTGAAATTCTTAGCTATTTTCTTTCCACAAATATTGAAAGCGTAAGTGAGGCCTGACTTAGAATATGCGATCCAAGCCTGGCGTATCTGGCGCAAGTGCGACGTCGATGAACTTGGAGCTCCGCAACGTAAAGCAACCAAACTCCTTTTATGATTGTTTTTTCTCTGCTACCAACGCAGAATGCAGTCCCTGAATTGTACAGTGGTGAATATCGAAGTCAGAGGGGAGACGTTTTCATGGTTAAATAATACTGACGAACCCAACTCACCTATGTCGCAATCTATTGTAGCTGAGCCAAAGTACTAAACTTAGCTCAAAACAGGTACGCACTAATGTCGACTTGCTTGTCGGTTTAAAGTTTTCCCTCTGTGTGTCCCGTGTCTGGAATGCGCTTTCGTCTCAAGTTATCCTTGCCCCTACATTAAAGCTTTTAAACAAACGCCTTGATGAAACACTTACAGACTTGCATTACTTGCTATAGTCCATTCTACTTAGAGGACGAAATAACGCAAACCTAACCATGTTTTTAATGGCCCTCTCCGAAACGTGGCGGTGAGGATGCATGCAGAATGTCCATGTGATTAGCCTGCATGTATTTAACTGCATTAACATACCATGTCTGTCAAATGAAGAAACAATCGAGTGAGTATTGTTGTTTACTTTTTTATTTCTCACGTACTTACTGTACTCAAACAACTCTCTATAATATTTTGCGTGCATATATGCCATTCCCAATTCAAACCATCGTCAATATGTAGTACCTTTGGCTCGGTGAAAACATAAAGTAATGATTTACTTAGTTGATGATCCTACACATTTCAATTATTACTCCAACCATCCTACGGGATTTGTCAAGCACGATCACCTTTTCCGCGATAAATCGTTCATTGTTCGTTGTCGGTTATTTGGGATTAATGCGTCTGCTAGCTTCGTTTCTTTTGGAACGACAGAGACGCGTAAGCTTCGAAGTAGTGAATACGTACTGTTGTGTCCCCTCAATTCAGAGCTAAAATAAAAATGTATTTAACGTCCAGCGATCCTATGTCTATTGGTCTAAGCGTCCGTCCGCATGTCAGTATAGTTGACCCAGCATCAGTAGTCAAATAAATGCTTGACTCATATCATCGTTTCCGCATACAACGAAATTTCAACGCAGGTAAGCGTGTTGAATAAACAGGTTAAAGCTTGACAAATCAAATAAATGTTTCGACATTTTTCTCATTAAAAGTATACACATTCTTGTCGTTAGATCTTTTACATCCATTTCAGCAGATTCTTGACTTAACAAGGCCTGCGATTTCGTGAAAACTGAGATATTTGATAATAGTGCCATGATCAAACGTTTCTATATCAAAACAGTGTCACTAGCTGAAATCAACCAATAAATGCACAAAACTAGGCATGACAATGCCACTTCATACGCCACAGTTACATGTTGGGGTTTGGCGATTATCTACTCAGCCAGGTAAGATGAACGATGGTATAAGACGAATTTGTACGCACATTGACAACACATTACACAAGCTTTGCTTTTTGTCGTACTTTATCGCCTTCAGAGGGAGATTACGACCAAAATGTTGCATCGCGGGACCAAGCTTGCGGTAATAGGGAGAGTTGCGCCAATCGACGAAAGTTATCATAAAAATGACGATGTTTTAATAAGCCTGGGTAAAAGAAATCAATGCGAAAAGAAGAAACAATCATACATCAATTTTCATTTGTGAGGCATTGATGAATGAGCAAAGACAGCCCCAGAAGGCTTCAGGCCCACCTCTTCACACTGAGTGCAGCTAGTGCCTGGTCGAATGCAGGAATACGGCCGCCGTTTTCCTAACCTAAACAAGGTCAATGCAACGGCCGCCGGTTCGAAATATATCGCTGCGCTTCCTAGCCAGTTTGTTCAGGTTTTCTGTGTAAAATATAGTAATTTTTGTTTTCAATTGTTTAATTCGGTATGCTTTGTGATTTTGAATTATTAAGTAATATATATTAAACATTTATCGGCAGTACTTCTGTCGTTCTAGCTTGCCTTGTTTCTCCTTCGTTCTTTTTGGTATTTCGCCCGTGTACTCGTCAGGCTAGTGTATCTCGTTCTTTTCATTGTTTAAGTCGTTTAATGTTGTAATTATTCGTGTAATTAACTCGCATTAGTTATTTAGATTTAGTTCATCAAAACTATCTTTACTAGTTGATTCTAACATTTATGATTCTACATTACACTCTTTTATTCGTTTTAAGCGGCGCATATTTTGTAATGGCGAAGCAGACACAATGTGGTATTTGTTCCAAAGTAGTCGTACATCACGCATATGCGCTTAACTTTAGTTGTTACAATGTACGTTTTCATATTTCTTGCAATGGTCTGTCTGTGGTACAATTCTCCGTAATTCAAGCAATTCACTCATATATTTTGGAAGAATATTTTTAAGAAATGTGAATCTAAACTTCGGCAGTATTGAGCGAAAAAGCCTGACAAGCGGATCAGTAGAGCGAAGTGCGCTAAAACACTTTGCTCGATTTGTCCTACAGCGCAATCATAGAAACAGCCAACGCTTAGTAAAGCAGTGAATCTATCCCTGGAGCAATATAATAGCGTTCTGGTAGGCTCGCCTTCAAGGACTACAATTTCTTCAGTTGACACTAATTCTCTAATTTGCAATAAGCAAATTGGTGCTTAAGAATGGAAATTGCAAATACCAAAGTAACCACAACCAATGCCCAGCGACCTGAGGCGCAGCGGCCTCATTGTATTTCAAGCACCTGAATCATATGATTCTTATCCTTAGGTGCGCAATGAATATGACGTTGAGTTTTTGCAAACTCAGATGCTAAACTGCTCTACGTAGATGAGGGCGGGCTCAAATTGATACAGAGCCCTGTTTAGGAAAGAGAACCGTTGGCAATAGTCACCTATGTGGGTGATTTTGTCGGAGAAGCAAGTCATAAGTTGATATTGTACTGCCTTAATAGGCTGAAAGGTCCAAAGGTCCAATTGCACGCTGACCTAGACCCAGCAGACAAATACAAACGCAAGTGTACGATGACGGGACTAAAGCGATGCACGGACGATGGAGAATAAACTATCCGTATTGTAAATTTTTGTGTAGTTACTAGAAATCCTCCGAGTGTTCGGATCAACAGGTTTCTGATGATTCAGGCGTGCCCAGCGCTTCCCACCGCTACCTGCACGTATCCTTTACTAACGTTTGCTGTCTAACGAACAAGCGCGATGAGCTGTATTACTTTGTAACATCTCAGCCACCAGACATATTAGTTCTCAATAAGACGTTTTAAATCTGACGTAACGATTAAATAAGTAAATATTAGCGGCTACTCAAGCTTCAGCTGTGTCAGACCATGAAATGACTGGCGTTTTGCTTTACATAAAGTCTTCTTTGCGTGGGAGACACGTGAGCGCCCACCGAAATGCTGATGACCTATGTGAGCAGTTAAGGTGTTCGTTCCAACTCAGATGCTGCCAGGCGCTCGTAGGCGTGTTTTTCGTAGTATATCGAGCCACTGTTTTTCTGGTTGCCGCATGTCCGCAACCACATGAGTCGTCAGCTGTTCCTACTCATGGGCGATTGTAAATTACCCTGAATGCAGTGGCCTGAGACTGAAATCCTCCCTGGCCATGGTGAAGTTGAGAAGAAGTTAATGGGGTTGCTCTTTGCAACTATGGTCACATAGCACGTCAACCAACCGACACGCATAACTGCGCGCACGACTTCATCGAGCTTAAAGCTGCTTTTGACCATCTGTGAGCAAAGTGTGCACGACATTCAAGTCTTAGAGCCTTAGGAGCAAGTGACCACTTGATGACCAAAGCCAGCTTGGAACTGACGCAGCCGTACTCTCCTTCGCAGGAGCCAGCCCACAACTATTGGAAGGCGGCCTTTAATAGCCTCAATTGAGCAGCCAGCCAGATGGACGGATCTTCACCAAGGATTTGTCTATTGAAAACTTGTGGACTATCATTAAGGAGGGAGTGAAAATATTGTGAGCCTGATTTCTACAATTTATGTACCGGAAAGTTGGGCCAGTCAAACAACATTGATTCGACAAGGAGTACAGGTATCTGGCCCGATGACGACGCAGACTATGGAACGTATTCCTAACGTCCGCGTAATTTTACAGCACAAATAGGTAAATGTTAATATTTCTAATGTAAATCCTAGGTGTACAGCAAAAACATTTAACTAAATGTGTGCCTAGCCAACCGTCTTTTAATTATCTTATTTGTCGGTTTATAAAGGAGAGATTCAGGGCAAAATCTCTGGTGACATACGCGAACGAAAATAAAATTCCTGTGGCGTGAGTGACGGTCGCATGTTTATGATCTTGCAATTTTATGCAACCAGAAGGCTGCAGTAATGAGCGATACACATTATTTACACATTATTTGCATTTTGAATTATTAAGTTGGCCAGTAGAAAGTCGCTTCGAAGTTTGCTAAACAATCAATTCAAAATCCTAAAAGTCATAACCTGCTCGTACAATGGTTTGGGCATTTAGTGAAGTATTGGTGGCCCGGGACTGAGTCTACACCTGTGCAGTGAGGTCGTGTTTTAGACATGCCAGGCTTGAAATGCGTATTCCGCTTCACTACGAGAATACGCACTGAGCACCTGTTGGAAATATAGGTATCTCTATGTCCAAATGCGTGTTCCAAGGCCTGACGTGTTGGTTACAGAATTATATATATTTATGATTGCTTGGGATAACTTCTTTTCCTGACCAAGCGCACGCAGATCACGTTTAAAAAACAATCGCTGTAGTAATTGCGCTCTAAGCCTAAGTGAGTTATTCCTCGTATGTCTTATGGAACGAGCTCTGAACTAACATTAAATTGTAGTAAAGTTTAGATTGAAGATTTAAGTGCTTTGCCTTGGTAAATTGGAGGTACATGCTAGTCGGTTTTCCCATGAATCATGCTCAAAGCCTTTACGTCGTCGTCAACCAATAGGAAATTTAAATCTTTATTTTGAGCATGGCACGAGTGAGCATGTTACACCAGCAAATACGATCCGTCTCGTTTCGGCAAAATTACTGGGTACCACTAGAAACATAAATTATTCATGACACCGAACTGTAATTTGGCCCTCAATCTTGTCTGCTCACGCAGCCTTACCAGGGTACACATGCGATACAGTATTCATCTGCAAGCATCTAGTTAATTTACTTACATTATTGATCCCACTACTTTACTTAGAGCCTAACATATATGACACCCAAAGATTATACCTCTGGAAGTTGTTTAGAGGAAAAGCTGTGTTATCATATTTTCTACATTAGATAATCCAACTTACCAATTCTTTAAACAACTCACATTATTAGCGAAAATATGTTTTCGATAATTCTTCATCACGATAGTGAAATTATATATCATTTACATCGATTACTCGTTTTACCACGTTTTAACTATTTAGTAGTCTGTCTCGTGGATGTAAATGATAAATATCTGTACTAGACTGAGGAAGAATTATGGAAAAATATTTTCGCTAACATTGACTTTTGCTTGTCTTTTTGTGTTCATATAAATGCACACTATAAAGTGGGGAGGTGATAGATTTACATGCCTTCATCAGATATTCACTCCGAAGTCTCTAGTTTACCCATATCTATATAAACATGTTCAGTCGCTTTATCAGCTTCTACAACAATACGCTGTATCTGCAACGCTGCGAAAGTGCTATATAGGGATGTTGCTACTGACTCCCCTAAGTGTGACTGTTTCTACGTCACCATACACACACATGGTTATTGCTGGTAACGTTGGCATAACAAAACTCCTGGTCACCACAAACGCACAAGTTTGCATGGATATCTATTGTTTACTGTACGGCGAGGTTTCTGGAATTAGTGAATAACCTAAACAACCAAGCCAATCAAAGTACTAGTATAATGTTGCTGAATTGGTTTCGCCACCTTTTATGTAGTTAGTTCCGTACCACCGACTACATGATATGCCATCTACCGTCTCTGCGCCTCAACCTGGGAGGCTTGTTGGAATGCGTATACATCAGTTAAGGGCTAGAATAATATTGTATCCCATTCATATCGGTGTACCAGTTTGTCCTCGCGGAATCATTTGACGCAATTGTGATGTTGAATTAAGTTGGCGACAAAAACCATCATGCTCGGACAAGCAGTATGATCACGCCAGTTCCAATAATTTAAGGGCGTACCTTTCGAATCCGACGCCGCAGAAAAGACGTTGTATGTTCAAAACGAAAGACTGGGTTCCGAAGTGTTTGACACTAGCCTGCTAAACAATCTATCAAACCCCTTCAAGATGACATCGGATGGATGCCTGGCTAGTAGAGTCATTTTCGTTACTTGAACGAGGTCTACAAACATGCCGTAATCGGTGAGGGTATGGAGCATTTCATTTATCCCCGCATACGTTATGATATCAGATAAGTGGCTACAATAGCGTTGCATAATGGCTAGGGCTGAGAAATATGTCTATGATTAAGGCAACGCAGCAAAATATGAAAACAGGTGGTCCGAACACCGCATTGAATGTTATTGGGGTTGCTATTTTGTTAGATTGAGGTAATTCGCTTATTACTTCGTGTAACTCCTAAAAGTCGCAATTAAACGCAATAAAGAACGCAGCAACATATGACAGTATAGTTTGCATTCTGTAATAGGGTACTCCGTTAACTTCAGCTTCTTAAAACAGTTATTTTGTGAAGCACCTACCTTGGCAGTCTATGTCCAAAACATGCTATATAATTCATACATTGCCTGAAAAAACCGGACTTTTCAATCTCCCTTCACTACCAATAAATGAGTTATTCAACATCACATATTGAGACATATTGTAAAGGATTTAGCATGTTGGAAATCCTACAAATATTGTTCAATAAATGTTTGTTCAACAGTCCTGCACCAGAAGTTATTAGGAGCGTTGTTGGCAGTTTTGCATAGGGCTTATTGGATTGGCAAAATAAACTCGGATTTTTTCTTATTACCAGTGTATTGCGGTTTTAATAAAAGGCTTTGCCACGAAATGTCCAACTAATTTTATAGAGGACTGTTTGAATTATTCGCTTCAAGTTGGTCCTTGGGCAATACCTATATTTTGTATTTGCATAACAATTACTATAAAATATTGCGTAAACAAAATAATAATGGGCACTGCATCTGGTTGTTTTTTGATTAAAACTCCATTATAATTATGTGCTTATTCATCTAATCGCCAAGTGAATTTAAACAGCAGGACAACAACATATGACTACGGAGCAAACTGCTATGAGAAAGCGAGCATCAATGAAGCCGCAAATTTCCGAATATTTAACAAAAGTTATGCATCCAAAGAGAGATGCAAGAGCTCCACTGTAACTGCAGTAGTAAACTGCCCCCGTTATCAGAGCAGCCCTTCGGAAAAATCCACATAATTATCTCATGTTAGTAAATCCATCTATTTTGTCAACTGACTATTAAATTTTTGGCTGCATTATATATGTTACTTATTGTATATGTCGTGGGGGGATTATTTTAAACAGGAGTCATCTGGTATTTGACCAATACAACTGCAAAATATGAAGCCAATTCTCTATTTAATTATACTATTTGGCCGAATGCCGCTTAAATCAACAAGCGATGATGCGTAAGACTCGTGACAAACAGAAGAAACAAAGAGCAAAAGCAGAGGCTAAACGCACAATGTGTAGCAACAAAAACTTGGAACTGATGAGTCTAATCAGAACATAGAGTTTTGCAGCTAAACTATGAAAATCGCAAGAATACTAATTTCACTTGGTAAACCATAGGCTAGGAAGTGAAATAACACTTTATTCCAAATTAGTTATTAGATTTTTCACGCAATTCCCTAAGCATGGAAGAATGAATGTCATAAAACCTAGCACAATTTTATGTTTAGTTTCCTTAAATTAATAGTTATTGCGTGGAGACAAACTAAATGCAATACAAGGGACGCGATTTTGTTCACAGGGTTCTAGTGACACGGAACTGATGATAATCCATTACGAATTACATGAATGTGAAACTGCGCTCTCCGTCGAATGGCCGTCAGCCTGGGCTCCAGATAAATCTCGATTAGAATATGCTGGACTGATAACGAAGCAGTGCGAAAAACAAATACAACTATCCTAAACTCATATCTCTCCATTACCAACAACGGCTCACTTTTCAAAAAGAGTTACAGATGTTTCCGTTTGAGTCCCACATCCCTGACTATCAAGCTGATTCGATTACTGTTATCACTAGCTAAAATAGACTTGTCATAAATTGGGACTAGGATGTTGGAGCCTTAGCTAAGGGCCAGTGAGTTATGTCACTCCGCGGAATTTCGGGTGGTGATTTTCGATAATTTAAATTGTTTGATAGATTCACAGTTAGTTATGTAAGCAGTGGTACCATCCAGAAAACGGCAATGATAAGATGTAATATAACGCACACACATACGATATATGTAAGTTTTGCGACATCATAACTTGCTGCTTGGCTCATAGTTTACATAGCATCAAACAGAAAAACACGCCGCAGTGAGTTGTATTATACATCAATTAGCCACTAAAGTTGCGATTAGTTAAATTTGCGGTAAGCGTATTGCTGCCTTTCTTTTAGAAAAACATAAAAATAAGTCAAACAATTTTATTTTTGCATAATCAGCAACAGGATTTGTCCGAGAAAATATGTTCTTAATTTTAAGTAAATTATGTTATTTCCGGTTCATGTTATTGGCATACACTTTCATCTACATTAATGGCAGCATAAGTGGTCATTAGCAAGTAATTAAAGTTAAGCACTCATTCTGCATTTAACTAACACCTAATTACGATTGTAGTCATGCGGTTGTTGTCCACATCAGAGACGGACTTACAGGTGAGCAGATTTCGCGCACAAAAGAAGGAGAATAACAGTTTACACTGTTCACAGAGACTAACACATCCGATTGGATGTCTTGTTTATGTGTGAGAATGCGAGTTCTGCCACGCGCTTATCCGTGTTCAATGCTCAAGTGTAGATGTACTCCGAGGAAAGTTGGCAAGCCTCACTCAGAATAGTGAAATGTCAAAAAAATTAAACCGCTCCAACGACGAGGCACTCGAGAATGGGAGGTTGATGGATAACACCGGTAATATAATACGACAGCAAAGTGCACATGACACTACGTTTAACTGAGGAAAGAGACGTGCGAACAATACATTTTGAATAATGTGATGGATGAGACACATTCGATTAAATTATTAGACTGTTGTGAGTTACGGTATTTATTAACAATAACTTGGGAAATAACAGATGATAAAAATTGCAGCATAATGCCTAAGTTTAAAGCGGAAGATAGCGCTTTTTCTGTCCTAAAAGTTTGCTTTCTAAATAAAATAACTTTCCATTCTTTCTATTTCAAAAGGTCAAAGGGCCTGCCCTCATTTTTACATTTTTTCTTAGTACCCTTGGCTTGGTTATGACTTGTCATCAAAGCACAAGCATTTCGCATCTGGTCACAGTGACTTGATGTATTGCCACCGGGAATGAAAGAAAGCGAATGCTGAAACGGATGGAAATTACGTGTTGTCCACTCAAACGCTGTTTATTCTCTTTGACAAAGGTTCAATTAAAGATGAACCGCGGTCTACAAAAATATATTTACGGCAAATTCATGCATAGCCCTTGGCCTGGGATATTACATACCTTTGCCGTGTTTGCGCAAATGCTCTGGCGTAATATCGAATCAGTATTCAAAAAGAAAGCAAAAAGTTTATCAGAATCGCTCGCGTACTTGTAAGTGTAAGGTGTTAGTGTGTTTTGATCTGTATTACAGTGCGAGCCGCAATTCATGCAAACATTGCTTCAAAATGTACATGCAATACAACAAATGCTATTGGAAAAACATGGAGCCGATATACAAGTCATAATTTAGCGGGTGTTGGAAAAATTTGAATACTTTTCGACAATGTGGTAGTTCAGGAGTGTTTGGAGACATTTTGATTTTGGCACTAAAGCTTGGGCAAGGCAAGGTTAATAAGTATACACCAGCTAACGGCCCTTTTAGCAAACAAGGGCAACAATTGCGATAGCAAAGGACATGGGTTAACGTTTCGTTACAGTCACACGTCGGATTGTCGTCTCATGTAATTTCACACACAGCGGTAATAACGCATTGTCTCCTCATTCACAGTTGCGTTTACAAACATGCCGTTTGTGATGGCGGTTTGAGTACATTTTCGCATTCCACAGAATGCGGTTATATACGTCGGTCTGGATAGCTGGAGTAAGATCGCGCACGACGTACCCGATATGCGCAACCTTCCTTTTTGTTTGCCCATCTGTCGTTGTCGTCGAGTTCCTCCGCCTCGCTAACAACCGCACTGTGCTCAATCCCATGCATTTTTCTAATGATGTTTACAATACCTAAGTTGATTTAGCGATAAGTGCATAATATGTGCACAACAACGGATAACATTATTTATCTTACTATTGCGCTTAGATTATAGAAACAGTTAGTTGTCCCATCATTGGCAAGTGGGTCGTACAAAAGCCAGATCATCTTTATAATCACCCTTTTGCTTGTGCCCTTAATGTTCTCCGAAGTTCCTGACTTGTACGGAATTCCTACCATCCCAATATTCTCCATTACTAGCCTTGACTGTTAGTTATCCCTATATGTATCTGGCTACTGACTAGCCGTCCTAGGTAACCATTATCTAATGGTTACCGCTGCATCTTTCCGCGCTATCAGAATCAGGTTACATGCAGAGCCCGATATACTACACACAAAATAGTGGACGTACACGATTGATGGCACTGGCTTCCAGTAGATTAAGTTTGTGGGGCCTTTAATAGTGCATATTCCCGGTGATGGACTCATCGTGCTGGACTCAGTGACTGGTGGACAGTAAGTGGCTTAAGATTGCCGAGGCAGATACAACCCAATTGTACATGTTGTTCTCACTTCAGAGAAGTCCATATGGTCAAACGATGCGTTTTCTAAATGGTCAATGGTTTGTGAAGTGTCGTCAAAATATTGCCAACAAGCAGGTGAGTTAGTGTTGTTTCCTAATATTTTCTCTATCAGTGTACGCAAGTTCGCTGGTAGAGGGGACATTAACAAGCTTTAATTGGGGGTTTTTCTATGATTAGACGGCTTCGACTTGAAAAGGAAGTTCCACTTGTCAAGACACAAGGTCATGCCCGAAACTGTTTGGTCAATTATAGATTTCTTTCAGTCACCTAGAATACTGTCTTTATTTAGACGGTGTGCTGCAATTCCTAGCACAAGTCTTGTGACGCATTGGTGATACGTGCATTAATCTTGAAGTTGCATGATGTGACAGGAAGCCAAAAACCTGGGAAGCATTATACCGGGAGGAAGCCTGGCATTGGGGAAAAGGTTTTGTTCAAGTTTGGAGCCTGCCGCGGAAACAAAGCATAACAACTGCTCCACCAACGCTGTATAAACGAACGCCGAGTCAAAGAGAGGTGTAAAGAAGCCATTTGGCCGAAACTAGTGAGAGCGAAGATGTTCAGTTTGAGTGTCACAAGCAAGACTTTTAAATAATTGAGCAGGTGAGATGAGATACAGGTTCAAATATATGCACATTTAACCCGCCAATAAAACGCGCTAGAATGCTTTGGCAACATATTCATAGCGTTTACTTCTTAATGGAAATAGTATCTTAAGCGCCGCGGTGTCAGAGTTCTACAGAGAGAAGGTGCATCACGACATGAGGTCAGAGAAAAATCCCAAGAAGCAAACCTTAGCAGGGTCTCGAGGGGTTGCCAACTACTTATATGTTTGGTTTATTGCATATGACGGAGAATATATTGCCCGCAAACTGAAGACTGTAAGGCGAAGCTAATGGATTTCGCTATACATACCCAGTTACACAACCAACTGACAAATGAGTAGCTGGTAAAGTTCCGACAGGCGATTGTCGCTGACGCAAGAGGCTTCTTGGAGACAATGAAGGTGGACGGCAAATAGCAAGCTTTACATTCGACGCTACGAAGTTTAGGTGAAATTTGTGAAGGAAAGCAAAATGAATTTTAAAAGCGCTGTTTGTTTTTTGGTCGGAATCGTCTCTATGGTGAATCATTCTATAAGTACGTCACTGAGGTGACAATGTTGGCAAGAAACTTATATTTAGCGAGTGACTAAGGGATTCCTTGTAAAGAGATAACATTTTACTGGGTATGTAGGACAACAGTATAACCCGAAGTTTGATACAACACCGTTACACTTTTGCAATAGAAGAAGAAAACGCGTCCTAGCTTCACTAGATGAATTCGGACAAATTAAGGAAAATATGCGCAGTTTCAAGCCTAAATTTGCCAGGTCAACGTTCACGTCTGGATTTGATGGAAACTGCCAGTAATGTGTCCGCTGTCATCAGCCTCGAAAGGAAAGCTGCACAGCCTGGAGATATGCATGCATGAAATTCGCGAAGAAAAACCAAGTTGCACAATGTTGCCGCTCACGCAAGTGAATTTAGTCAACTGCGACTTTTTGCTAGATGCAGCATATTTCTGCCAAAACAACATAAAATACCTGGGTAACAAAAGTGGTACATATGCGACCTTAGTAGATGAGGAGAAACCGGCGCTTTTGCATTTAGATACAGGAGAAAGGGATAAAACGCTGCCGGAGGAATACTGTCCTACAGTGCCGCTCAGAAAGGAAAACTGTGTCTCAAATTGTGGAATAACTAGTCATTACAGCCCAAAGATAGGGCGATACTGGAACTCATATTGAAGGATGATAGAATCGCAACAACTTTTATCGTGGGACATGGAGATTTTTTGCACATCCTGGGACTTGTTTCCATTACGCTGCTAGGTTTTGTTTATTTATGCTGTGAACGCTTTATGAATTTGTATCAGTCAGCAACAAATTTAAATGATCGTCGTTTAAGTGTGTTTGAATAAGCAAAAGGGCGATTTGATGGGTCCGCACGCCTGTACTTACACGAGTAGGTCATGCCAGTGAATCTGCCGGCTCCGAAAGTGCCTATAGCGTTGCGTGCAAATAATTACCTACAGCTACAGCACCAAGCTATTATCAGGGTCTTAACAAAATTGGCTGAACCGACTGATTATGTCAATCAAATAGTCATCCTCACTAAGAAAACCGGTCAGCCATGAGCGTGGATTTACCCGAAGCCACTTAACGCCACGCTTTTATTGGAAGAATTTAGTCTGCTGAAGCTACATGATTTAATTCCAGAACTATTAAAGCTAGGCTCAGCACGAAGGTCGATCCAGCATTCGCATGTTTACGTGACATTTTGGACGAAGAATCCAGTTACCGTTCGGGCGATTCTGGTAGGTGCGTGTACCATTTGGATTAAAAGCATAGAACGAGATTCTCCAGGAACGTTTGGTGAAATTGTTGGAGGGTCTGTGAAGAATCAATTGTGCAGCGGATGCCATGCTACTTTTTTGGTTCCGCCGCAGAAGATCAAGACAAGCATATGTGTCACTTTCCCCAATGATCCGTTCAATAGAACATTAAACTGAAGAATGACAAAGTCAAACTACGCAGCCCGGAGGTGGTATTTCATATCCACATCTTGAGTTGGCACTGAGTAAAGTCAAATCCAGAAAAAGTAAATGTTATTAAACAAAGGTCACCACCTAAGGATTATAAAGGAGTCAGTCGATTGTATGGAATGATTAGCTGCCTAAACCCTTGTATATTCAGGAGTAATATCAGTGACGTCACCGATACGGACAAGGACGCATTTTGTTGAGGACTGACCCTGGGGCAACTACTAAGGGAAAGCTAACAAATTAATTGTAGAAGACCCTATACTCGCCGATTTCTATCCGGCTCTGCCATTCGAAATACTATGCAAAGGCAATACACATGGGACTTAGGCAATGCTAGTGGAAGATGGGAATAGTGTTAGATTTAAGTGGACCAACGCTGACATTAACCGCAAGCGGCTACGCACAAAATTAAGTGGTATGATTGAGATTTCTTCCACACTCGAAAGGTTAAATGAATTTACTTATAAACAGAAGACAGCAATGCTCACTGACGGCGAAGCGTTAGTGTCACTTGCAAAGCACTACTCTATGGGTTGCAGTGTCATCATCAAATAATGTTTATCCGGTCTTATAATTACGGTTTGGAGGTTTCTATCACCATGGATGACAAATGTATATCGGGAATTCGCCAGATTGTGGTGATAAAGCTGCGCACTCCCTTTGCAAGCAATAGGATTCATGACGATATAGTCTCGGAAAACGAACCGCAGTTTACTGCAGCAGTATTCAAAGCTTTCAGCAAGAAATTGGAATTGAAAATTCACTACAATAAGTCTTATCATATTCAATTTAATGACAAGCCAGAGGCAGCAGTAAAGGACCCAGATAGATTACCAACCACAGGAAAATAGCTACATGAGGGTCCGTATACCATGCTTCCAAAGAAGGGTAACGTTCCATACCAGGACATTGGGACTAGCCCTGCCCAAATTTTCTTGGCCGCAGAGAGATAAGTATACTGCCCACCGTCAAAATCATGCAACCAACGACAGCGCCATAACCGAATATATTGCGTAGTCTGTTAAAAATGCAAATGCTCCGTCGAAAACCCAATTGTGATCGTCAGTCAAAATAGTTACTTCTCTTAGGATAGGGAAGGATGTATGTGTGCAATTTTCTCCCAGAGTTGAGAAACGGTGAAGGCAAGGGGTTGTAGAATATCGCGCGGGGAGGGAATATACGAATGTTGGAAAACGGGTTGTATAAATACAACCGGATTTTTAAGGCATCATAAAATAAGTACTTCGGTTGCCAAGACAAATATGTTAGTACAGATCTTGAAGGTGTAGAGAGAAATAAAACAACGGAGCAAGAACGTGTATGACGCCATAGTAACCAACGGAACAGAACTGGAAAAGGCAAATACGTGGCAGTAGTTGAAAACTGAGAAACTCTTTACCGGGCCGAAGAGTGAGATTGGGGAAAAGCCTTTTGATCCAGCTTGGATCTTGCCGCGTGAGCCGAGGCTTGGAAGCTGCTCCACCAAGCTTGTGCAAAAATATGCCGGGCCGGAGCACAAGAAATGAGTGTAGAAGCGTTTTGCCCAACGTTGTGCATGGTAAAGAGTGCAGTTTGAACGTCACCATAATAACTATTTTGATAGCGTGAGCTATTGCGTTGAGATACAGGCTTAAGCTACTGCAGGCCATACGCAGTAATGCAACGTTCGCCATCGATTGTTTGCACATTCTTAGCGGGATATCATTAGGATAAATACGGTATTGCGCACCGCTCAGTCCGATTTATACTTATAATGAGTACTTCAACAGACCAAACACTTCAAATGGTTCGTTAGCGAGACTTGCCATCTTCATGTATATAGTGGTTCGCCCAGTCAGATATTTTCATACACCTGCCAAACATTCAGCGAGTTCATGGGTCGGTAGTTCAACGCAATAAGCACTGTACAGCACTGTACGAAAACGCTGAGTTAGTAAAATGCCAGCTCCGCAATATACCCTCCTCAGTAAAGGCAACTTCAGGAAATACTTATCAATTGTCTTCTCTCAAATCTACCCACGCGATTCTTATGAGGTTTGCCAATCACCGTCTTATAATTATTGAGTACTACGGTTACGCTTTGCTCATCAAACATTCCAAACGAACGCTTCTCCAACTGCTGCCGTATTTCATTCATCACATCATGCATTTGCTCTTTGCCAGCTGTTGTGGACAAACTAATGATAACTGCCTTCAAAGTCATCGATGTTGGACGTTGGTGGGTGCATGATTTTGCTTACGTGGCTACAGCTAATGAACAATATTTATCAAATGTGCATTATATTACTACGTGAGTAGATCTGTTAAACTTCGCTTCGGCGCTCCCAAACATTTTACAAATTTAACTTCCATATAGCCTTAGTTTATTGAAATGAAGAATCAACGCTCCTTCTAACAATATGTATCCCATACATAAAAAGTCGCATCTGACACATTAACTATATTACGACAGGTACCCCTCAATCAAAGCCTGTCAATAGAACCGTTAACTTTTTATTTCGCAGCTGTCAATTCTCGAACTTCCAAACTTCTCGTACCATTAGATTCCGCACTTTTTTCAATTGTATTTAGGATGCAGTTGTGGTAGAGGGGCATTTTGTTGGATTGTCTGGCAATACAATAGAAATTAGGAACATACGTACTTTTCGCGTTTTATGTAAAAGATACACTTGAGATAACATTCCGAACAGTGACTGGAATAACAAGCTGTTTGTTCTTTTATCCCTGTAATCAACCAACTTCGCTTAGAAAGCACCTATCACATCGTACACGGATTCAGATGGTCCGACGGGATTTAAGTGTCACAAGCAAAATGTTTCTTAACCAGCACACCTCAACGATTGTTTTCAAACATCGTTAAACCCATGGGCAGTGACGCTTATTCGCTAATGCCTCAGGGAAGCTGGCTTGTTCACACTCTCTCGAGCAGCCGACAGTCAGACGCAAACGACGCTCGACTGGACACATACGTCTGAAGTCAACCTACATTTGAAGACCAGAACTGATGACAGAAAAGTTTGTGTAATTTACGGACGAAAAATTCCGAGTAGGAAGAATTTGTTAAGTATATCGCGGTTTACTTATCTCAGTGACTTTAATTCGCGTGCCAACTATAATTGAGCTTTTCCTCCTGGTGCACTGGGGCTATTACAAAGCCAACCATAAGATCTGGTACAAAAAGTATAAGAAACGGATTTGTAAAACTCATTGATTTTTTCCGTAGAAAATCAAGGCCCTGAATAGAACACAGGTTTCAAGTAGCAGCAATCGGTGCCCATTATTTGACGGCTATAAATAACGTCAATTTAATAACTTACCTTTCAAAGCTAAATAATTCCAGGAAATATATTAATTAGGTATCATACGTCATCGGAATTAAACGAACTTTAACATATAGATAATGTACAAAATAGTCGAAGACTACCAATTATTTTGTATGCCAAGTTTCCGCTTCTGGAATTTATACTTTTCTCTAATTGACGTTTTCTTCTTTAAATTGTGGACCTTCCGTGCACCATTTTAGTGTGTGAACTCGTTTTGTAACTGGAAAGCCGAGACCGGCTTTGTAAGCTAATCTAAGGTAACCAGTTGACAAAAGTAGGTACAAAAGCGCTGCCACAAATACTTTGTGGAATTTTGATGGAGATTAGATAACCAGTCGATTGAAATTCAATTTTGGTCAGCGATGTGATTTTCAGCGCCTAACGTTTTTTTAAGTGAAAATGAAACAGCTACAGGCAAATGCTTTTGGCTAAAGGAAGAATCCGCATTTCCGCATGATTGATGAATTTCAGTGGGATTAAATGGACATAATATATTGGTTAACAATAAATAAACATCAACAGATTGTATATACAGTAACGATGCCTGGCGAAGTCCAACTAGTTGGTTTGATCAATAACTAATAGCAACTGGCTAGCTGCAAGCATTTGTGTTGGTTCTACGAAAGCATCTCAATATATTTTCTAAGTCTGCAAGCATTAAAAAATCTTGTGTGATGCAACCAGAGGAACTTTTAACCATTTTGTCGCTACTATCATCCGGGAACCGGGGTATCCTGTGACGTAACTGTTGACATTAGTTCTCTAAAATAAAGTATCTTGTGATTAGATTCTTTATTTCTTTCCTTCACTTACATGCTTGCTACCTGCTTGCTTTTTAAGTCGACGCACCTCTCCATTGCAACTTAAGGCTTACCAGTAAAGTGCTTAAGGCATCGGAACCGTGAATATTCATCCGCTATATGTAAGATTTTATCAATGAAAAGCGATCTAATTGCTCTTCAAAAATGTAAACTAATAATTAAAGCAACAAAGAAATCTTAGTACAATCCGGTTACTTAAACCTTAGATAAATGTTTAGTCTAGCACAAATTGTGTAAATAAAATCAAGTGCTATACGTAAATTCGTCTTGGGTGTAACTATATTTACACGCCTTCATGCGTGACGAGTTAAATTCACAATAAATTAGGTGGCATTGGTCTGAAAGCATTGTTGTTGCTTCTTGTACGATAAAACATATATTTGGGCACATATATATCAAAAAGGTCAGCTTTGGCACAAGGCTTCATCGCGACAAATTATGTAATGTCTAGCAGTTTACTCGAAAGACCTTGTGTAACCTTCAACATTCCAATATTGAATGACGCGCAGTCAAATATACCCGGAAGATAAATAAGTTTGGAACATAATAAATGCGTTACTAATAAAATACATGCAGTTAAGTAAAGAGGAGCCAACTTCAGTGGTTTATGGTCCCGGTTTATTAACGTTAACAACAATGCAAGTAAACTAGCAAGATAAAGGGTGTAGTCCAGTTCACAACTTAAAACAGACCGCCAGCGGACATATAAAGTGTCTGTATAGGAGGGGAAGTTTAAGCAAAGTCACCGATCAATCACTGGGCGAAGCAAATTTTTGGGGAACGTCAGACACATATAACGTACGGTAGTCTATAGTCAAACGGTGGCCTGACAACCACATTGTATGCCTCCACGTTGGTACAATGATATGGACGCAACGATAACAGAGTTATTTAGTGAAACAAAGATTACAGTTTGGAGAAACAAATGAGGGAGTGAACGTGTTAACCACCGGACAGAGGATGGACCTCTTGGGAAAATTCACAGTTGCAGAGGCAAGCCTATGTTAGTGGAATACGTAGTTTACCACTGGACTATGGTGGGGATAAATGGATCGAACCGGCAAACCAGTAAACAAGCATCCGGGAAATGCGACGGCATGGACTAGTGTAGATCAGCAACTATTGCAACGATGATTATAAGTAATTCGCAAGAACATAAAGTACACCAAAAGGAACGAACCATTTCACGTTTTAGAGATATATTTTTAAGCACAACAAAGCCCCGCTACACCGCTCAAAAAGTCCTCTTATCGTTTGCTTATTAATCGAAGGTTACAATTCTGATTCTCATTCTATGACGTCACCTTTGTGCGCTCATGGCTGCTACGGGCAACGGTAAGCTTGCACATCTTCAAGGTGCTACCACCATGTACAATCTAATGCTTTGTACGTACGTATGACGTTCAAATTCGTGATAGTGGCGCATGATCTTGTCCAACACAAGGTGTTGTTTCTGTAGTGTAGCAGGATGTTTCATGTCCACATTCTAATCAGTGCACCCCAGACTTCCAGCAAAGCAAATAATGTATCTATGTAGCACTGGACAGATATGTTAAGCAGACTAATATTCTGACTTGGTTTGGATGCAGACGTTAGTACTATCAACATCTGGAATACAATTATATAAACATCAGACTGTATCAAACGAAAGACATCTGTAGAAGCGGATCCAGTGGAAACAGTGAGGTGGTGGAATGAGAGCAACGCGTAAGTAACTAAATTTTAAAACTGGAATACCATTCATTGGCTTTTGTCAGTCCAATCCAATCAGAAAACTGTTTCAGTAGCAAGTTGGTATTCCTCGAAGTCGTATGCGCATTTATGTTGTGGCAAGTGCTTTTTAAGTGTCATTTGCAAGCTGGAGAGATAGAATTGGTCGCGTTAATGTTGTTTATTACTTCCAAGTAACTCAGGACCTGGAAGCAAATCTAGCCATTCCCTTGAAACCTGGATCCCACGCGAGGCCAAATCGGCCAGGTTATAATTCGACCGCAAGTGCTTCCACTGTGAGGGTGAAGACATCACATGTTTTGTTGTGATGCGAATGCTGACATAAGTACTGCCTATTTTCAAGTTATTACTGATGTAGTATACCACATCCTGGGAGTCTGTCCAGAGAACACTGTGCAAAGTGCCGACGCGGAGTTCATATGCCACTAACTGGTTGACTCACAGCGCAATCAACGCCGATTCGTGCTGCAACCGTGGTATTGATTTTAACTTTAATAGACATATTCACGACAGCATGTACAACCGAGCAATACGAATTTTCAATCATCAGCAACATACGTACGTATGTCATCGCGCCGTATCCAGTTACAGAAGCGTCAAAAATCACGTGCGCTTGCATCAAACGTATGGTTTGCTTTCCATGAAGACATCGTTTTCAAGGCGTCAATACCAAATAGACGACATTTTTAGAAGATTCGCAGTAAAAGTTCCTGCTAAACGTCTAGTACAAAAAGGGTGGTACATTACATTATTTATACTGTGAAAAGATTCAGCACTTATGTGAGCAATCACATCACAACTATATATGCGATATCTTCACACTCTCAGTGGAAGCAGGTGCGACCAAAGATAACCAGGTCGACTTATTCGCGCTTGATACGCAGGGTCCAAGGGAATGGGAAGCTTTGCTTCTAGGTCCCGAGTTGCTGAAATGCAATAAAGGACATTGGCGGACTCATGCTATATGCTTAGCTCTCAAATAAACCTCCAATTAAAGAGCACTCGCTTCATCATAAGCGCGATTTCGATGGCGAATATCAACCGGCTACTGGAACAGTTTTATGAATTGATTAGACTGACTACAGTTACTGCATGTCTTTAGATTTTTAATGGTTGGCTATTTACGTTTTGCGCTCGTTTCACTGCCTCCTTATTTGTGTTGTTACTGCTTAACTGACTTGGATAAGTCATTGGCTAGCAGTACGATACATGGGAAAGTATACAGGTTGTTATCAAACAAACTGGCATTAAGTAGGAGACTACGGGAGCTCGCAGACTTGTGGCTTTTACAGAGAATTTCCTGACTTTGTGAACCTATTGTTTAAATGGTGTCTAGGGTAAGTCATAGCTAAACATAACACCTGTGAATTTTTCTACTTTAGAAGTGTGCAATCCCTCGTCGTACCTGCGAAATTCTCGGTATAGCTGGCGAAGGTATTTATATCGATTTTTCCTGTGGGTTAAAAAACGGGGCCGTTGGAAATTGAAATGTTGATCGACCAAAAATTGACATCGACAAGAATATCAAATAATCATCGTAAAGTTGTTGATTGATTGGCTCCTAGGCAAATGTCTTCTTCAAGCCTCAGCAGAATTTCCTCAATAGGGATTGTTATTGAGCCCACATAATTGATTGACATAGTAGCATAATAGCTCCCTGAAGAGCACCGGAGTTTGTGATTATGGGTAAAGTGCTTACGCCTCCAAATGGGGAAAATGAGTACAGCTGATTATTTAATGCCACAGAACAGTACGATGGAAGCCTGGATTTCAGTAACGATTACATCGTTAGCATCAATTGCGCATTACGCATCCGAATTAATTGATGTAATCTGGAAAACAATCTTAGGTGAGTAAGATCCCATTAGCCAGTGATGATAGCACCAATTGCATGAGGAAAGTTACTGTGTGCTGGGCTGTTCTCAAACTGTGGTGGGCAAATTAAAGCGAAAAATTTCTGCATCTACTCAAGAATCTTCTCTTTCAAAGCCTTTAAGGCAACCGATGTAAAACATTTGGTCAATTTTTGAATGAGCCAATTTTCGCTACTTATTTGGGATTAGCAACTACCCAGCAGTAGTTAGCTCTATGACTTTGAATAGACACCATTTTAAATTATCCAATAGTTTGGACAGAAAGTCAGCAAATTCATTAGGGAAAAATCAATAGAGTCCGTCTTGATTATTTGCTTACCTTGAATAAAGCTGTTTCAGTAAGTTGTGCATAGTGCCACTGTCGACAGATAGTAGTGTCCGTAAAACAGTTGGTCTGAACAATTGATGTGACATTGATTAGATTGTTTTAGCGGTTGTAGGACTTATGATACCAATTTTTTTACATATAGGATGGATTTAATCCCAGTAAGATAGCTTACCGGTTTTCAATACCCCCAGATTCCACGACTCTTAATATACACCCAAGTGTAGCTTTGACATACAGGTTCTTGTTACAAACTGTGAAAAATTTAGTTCTTGTCGTTCGTTATGAAATCATTCTTCTTTTGTCTATGTCACCGCTTAAGGTAGAGAGCAGTGTATTTGTCCGCTTTGATTTAGATGGTTCTGCATCGGCAGTAAATGTCAAATCAGAAGTCAACTGATAGTATTACGTGCATACTTCGGAATCAGCAAGTAAATTGAAGTCAATGGAGGATATCTTTCCTCTTAGCCGCAACATTGACACCACCTAAGGTTTGATCGTCGTAACGAGTACCTAACTTGTGGTTTGTTTTGGGCAATCCACAATACAAAACCTAGCTGTTCAGAGATCGAAGCTACGAAGTGGTGCCCTATTACATCTGGAAAATTCCTTCCCCTTTTTAACGCATACTGGATCCGATTCGCACTGGAGCTAAAAAAGGAAATTTGAAATTAAGTTGCTGCCCGAAAAGTGGATATAATCAAGTGTCAAATCCCGTAACGTTTTTGGCAAAAACTCAGGGTTAAGCATTTAATAAAGCCTAAGTAAACGCATCGGGCAATGTGTTCGTTTCAGGTTTTGGACAGGCTGGGGAATTACAGATTTTATTCGGTAGGACGGATCAGTAAACACTGCTACTTTCTGGCTTGCATCACAGGAATTAAGTGAGAGGAAAATTAGAAGAATATAATTGTAGCTATACACCAGCAAGTGTTGACGTGAATGAGGATTTCAAGGACAAAATTACGTTGAGCGTAAATGCGGTCGACCCGATGACAACTGAACTCTTCTCTCCACCCGAATACGTCATCCACCTACTTGTAAAACCAAATCACTTAAAGCAAATGCATGTTTGGCTTTAAATATATTCCGAGTTGTTTGTAAAAATTAGTTAACCAATTTCCTCTAAAAAATACGGTGGCTATATACAAGTAAGTTGGTTATGCTCATGCTTCCCAGATTTCCCTTACAAAAACCCATTCACCAGGCGGGGTGTTTCTCACATAATTGTTGAATTTACAAACATCCCTTTCAATTTTATTGTGTATAGAGCCAAAGGCGTTTGTGTAATAACTGCCGAAGGCAAATGTATTGGCTTCGTCAATGTTCACAAATAGAACGTATCAACACCCCATTGTGCTCATTCGCAAGAAGTGCAGTATATAAGTACATTTTGAGGTTATCCTAGAAATCTAATTGTACAAGTTATAAAGCTCTTCTTAATGTTGGCTTGACCTGTCTTGCCTTGAAGCAAAAAATGTGGGTCGACAAGCGGAATCACAGCAACCTTGTTTTGGTGGATGGGGCAAAATGCTCGTTTTTCGTCATTCCATTAAAAGGACTGGGTGAACTTGGTGGTAGATTTATGTTGACATTCATCAAGCAGACAAGGCGCGAGTGGACTTCGTTGGATCCATGAGTCTTGGTTATTTATTTTTGCGTATGGAGTGGTGTGTAAGTTCGGTTTGCCCTCGGGATAGGCTTGCCAGACTAAAACTCCAGCTACTACAAAATGTCACCGCAAGGACATTCCCCAGCTGCAGGTTCGGCGCAGCGTTTGTCAGTTGAAACTTCCCACATCATACATCAGTCGAGGGCGATAACCATCCATACCCCAAGACGAATCCTTAGTCCTTAGTGAACCGGCTCCTATAGTTATCGGACCTGGTTAGCCGCAGTCATATTGGTAGTGAATAGTGGCGGCGATTGGAGCAAAGGAGTTAGGCATTAAAGTTTCAGGCAAGTGAGTCAGAAGCTGGCTCGGTTTTTCAGGGCAGTTGGTTTCTGGAACGAAACACTTGTGAAGGGTGGGACATTATCGCAGCAGGCAGCTTGAAGCCATATGAATAATGACACCAGTTTAGTA
>OX104071.1:17178856-17227557 GCA_944474145.2 Dicrocoelium dendriticum | reverse complement strand
GAACGCCGGGCAAAAACCGACTATACCTACGTGAATCAAACAGTACTCACAGCAACAAAAATCAGGAGCCATTCAAAACGTCTGGTTAAGCAAATTCTACTAGACGTGACATCTAGTATTAACAAGGATGAAGCAGCCAAACACCAACCCTCGGTACCTGTAGCTCAAATATCTCTTGTCGAGACTAAGCCTCTTAGAACATCGGTTACGTATGCAAAGATTGCTGCAAGGGTCCACCGAGAGGCCGACGTTGCGTCCTCTGCCATTGCAAACACCGTTAGCGCAAATAGAGAAAAAGAGCAAACAGTCGCTTGTCAACAAGTCAAGACAAATGAGTACCATACCTTGTACATCGATTAAAAAGGAATCCATCAACAGTGTCCGGACTGTTGTATGCTCATATGTCCCTGAATCTACCGTCATGACATTGCGGGTAACTTATCGGACGACCAAGACCAATGGAACTCATTGTGTATGAAGAGGAGTATCAAAGCCAAGCCCATAAACTTGTTACGAATTACTCGTCATCCGAACTAGCCACAGTATGTTTAACCCAAGCTTATTCCAGTGACTCTAGAATCCTCTACAGACGTATAAAACATTTTGCTCTCCGCAGGCGCGCTAAAACACGAATCCTGTGGGATACGTATCTATCCTGATGTCCCTTGGAGCGCGCGACAACCAAAAAGAAACACCGAAGAGGGGCACAGCGGGCAAGACCGCCTAAACACAATCTTCATACATGGCGTGCCAGAACATCCTTCTAACCATGTTCAAGATACCGGAATTCACGATTTAGAACTGTGGCGGTTCATTCGTGAAACACTTTCTTTGGATAATGCTGTGGCACCATCGCTCACCAGGATATCTCTCTCACCGAATTATAAAGGATGCGGCCCTAGAATCCTAAATACTTGCGGTTCAGTCAGAGCAACAATCAAAGGATGTTTTGGATCGATGGCAATGAAATCGGAAACAGCTTCCTTCTGAAATTCGGTTAAAGGTCGCAAACAATTTGCACAGCTTAAATATTAACGCAACTGAAGCAGCAAGCATACTGACGAATGTACAGAAGTGTAACTTGACTGCATCTTTAAGTGATTCTGACGTAGGTCTAAACGGAGGCTGGGGCGCACCTTGGCCAAATCAAGTTGCAAACGAGGTTTCATTGAACCATCAAAAAACGAGTAACCGCCGACCTCCCATTGGTCGGCATTCTCCCACACTTGACAGCTTCACCTCTCTGCGGGCTCCTACAGATCGAGAAACTGGCCAGCTTGTATACAAATGCTCAGGGACTTTCTAACAAACTGGCTGTACTGAAAGATTTCCAAGCTTCCGGCTCGTATGATGTCATTGGTATCAACGAGACATGGTTGCAAACGGGAATGACGGACGCTGAAGTTTAGCTACCCGGCATGTCGCTGATCCGGAACGACAGTCTCGCAAAAGGATGTGGGGTAATCCTGTACTACCGAAACGACTTACAATGCGAAGCCGTGGAGGATTCAGACTCGCAGTTTCCTGACTCCCTTTGGTGCCGTTTGCAGTTAAAAGGCAGGGACGCTTGCCTTATTTTTGGTGTACCGCGACCGTAACAACACCCGAAACCGACTACCACCTAGCGGCTGCTTTAAGGTGCAGTTTACAACAAAAGTACACTCATATTCTTATCATGGGTGGTTTCAACGTACATTGTTTAGAAGCCCCTGCCACGATCGGAGAACAATTCAAAACCGATCTACAAGATCTAGTAACTACTGTTTCTCTTTACAATCACATCACTTTGCCCACTCGGTTCAGAACTGGTAACAGGCCATCTGTGTTGGATCTTGTGCTTACCAACGAGGAGCGTATGATTGATGCGTTGGTTTTAGACTGCCCGTTGGGTCGCAGTGATCACGCAGTGATCAGTGTCAACTTCGTCTGCTATGCAGAATATCTGAATGATAACGATGCTAATGTGCGAACCATCACAAGGTACGACCGACTCGCCCAACTAGTCAGCGCCACAACATGGTCTTTCCTCGAAGAACCCCCGGAAGTCACCTGGCTCGAGTTCGTCAACACATTCAGTCAGCTGATTGCACAGGCTTCAGAGATAAAAGCTTGCAATAAGTGCAAATCAGTTTCTTTCGTTAGGAGCAGAACCCGAAAATTGATAAGAGTACGCAACACAGCATGGCGAGTGGGCCGAGAATCTCCAGCACCAGAAACTTGGGACAACTACGTGGCCCAACGTAAACACTGCACTCAACTGTTAAGAGAAGACAAAGCCGCGTATCAGCAGAACATCGCAAAAACCTTCAGTGCTAACCACATACTGCTGTACAAGCACGTTAATAGCCTACGAAAGGTGAGGCAAGGATTTCCTCCACTCAAGACGGCTGACGGCCCAACAAGAACGTCCATGGAAGCTGCAAACGCGCTGCAGATGCAATACGCCCCCACGTTTCAAAGGGTCTTGCCACCAAGCGATCTACCAAGCTTTGTCTTCTGCTCACCAGGACTAACCCACATCAATTTTACCGCAGAGGCTGTATTGCAAAAGCTGACCTCTCTACGCAAACACAGCTCGCCGGGTGTCGACGCCATCCGTCCTGAGGCATTGGGAGTAGCAGCAAACCAACTGGCAGGACATTTAGCTCAGTTTTTCCAGCACTGCTTAGACCAGAACCAAGTTCCCGCCATGTGGAAGCTTGGAATAATAAGCCCGATTCACAAAGGTGGAAGCAGATCTGATCCCTCCAACTACCGCCCAGTAACCCTTCTTCCTATACTCTTCAAGGTCATGGAATCCATAGTTACCGATGCACTGGTGTGCTATCTGGAAAACTGCAACCTCATCACTCCTGAACAGCACGGTTTCCGTCGACAGCGGTCATGTACAACTAATTTACTCATTGCACGCAGTAGTTGGACCGAGGCAGCCGACGCTGGAGAAGGTGTTGATGTGATATACCTGGATTTTTCCAAGGCTTTCGATCGTCTAGACCATCGGATACTACTATCCAAGCTGCAGCATTACGGGATCGGAGACCCTCTTTTAAGCTGGATCGCCAACTTTCTATTTCAAAGGCAATTAGTGCTCAGAGTTCGGAGCTCTTTATCAGACCCCATACAAGTGGAGTGTGGTGTGTCGCAAGGCTCGGTTCTAGGTCCACGTTTGTTTTTGGTGTTTATTAACGATCTTGCACAGGGAATCGCTTCAAACTTCCTAATGTTTGCCGACGATATCAAGGTCTGGCGCAGGATCCAAGCGAACACCGACCAACATGTGCTTCAGAGTGATTTAGATACGGTGTATCAATGGTCGATCCAAAACTTATTGCATTTCAACGTCAGTAAATGCAAGGTGCTTTCCATCCGACATCAAAGCAGCTACTCATACCGACTCGGAACGGATGTACTGCAACAATCAACTCTCGAACGTGACCTGGGTGTCCTGGTTCAAGAGGACTTGGGTTGCTCCAGGCAATCCGAAAAGGCCTCGAAGACCGGGAACCAACACGTTGGGCTGTTGAGGCGGGCGTTTGGACAAATAAACAGCTCCATATTTCGACAAATGCTCAGTGCGGATGTTCGCCCCCATGTCGAATACGCAATTCAAGCCTGGTATCCATGGCCGAAACACGATCTTAATGCACTGGAGCAGCCACAACGCCGGGCATCTTAGAACGTTTCCTTTTCTCCCGAGTCTGTCACAGGTACGGCGACACGCACCCAAGGAATTGTCCTCCGTTTCGACAACAATACAAGGCACACAGTTCCTTTACCTGGACATGAGCGGAAAATTATCAACTTTTACAACTTACTAACCGGACAAATCATTCAATACCTTGCACTGATACAATTCTTCCGCGGCATGAAACAATGAGTTCAGTTTACCTAATAATACCTCTTCCACGCATCTCTTGACTGGAGGACTTTCGACTACGGAAGGAACATTCTCCTGCCAATACAAAGCTTGAACAATCGGTCATTCTAAGCTCTTTAATCCGCTTTGACCGCTCAAATGGCCGTGGTTTACCCTATTTCTAATCAATTTCACTACATACCCCGGGGATCTGCGATTCTTTCTTCGGAACCTATCCTATCCTCCAAGACTTCAACGTATTTCAACGTATATTTTTCAAGACTGCGCGTGGTTCTGCAGATGATCAACACATTATATCCAGAAAGAATGCTTAGCTCCTGACCTGCCGATCTGGCACAGAAGAGGACCCAGGCACGCAATGGCCACTCGCATAACGCATCAGTCAGCAGAAAAATGGGACGCAACTTGACTGCGAATAACGGAGCAAAGAAACGTTCAACCAGAAACATAGCCAGTTACAACTTGCCATTCAATGGATTGGCGGCAGTGTTTCAGGACGTGGTGGGTTTTCGCCTGGCAAGCGTTCTCCCTATAAAAAGCTACAAATGTCCGTTTAACAACACTGCAACGTGGCGAATGTGACTCGCCACCGAATAAAGTCACAGCCCATAACTTCACACTGGCAGTTCAATTAGAATCTTCACACTGGATAGCTTGCTCTTCAATTATCTTCCAATGGATCACTCAGGATACTTTATCTATTATTAGTCGAGGTGTGACTGCGATAATTGGGTCACGTCTGGGTCACCACCAATTATATGGAGAAACCGGCATAGGAGAATACTCAGTCAGTCAGGTTTACCTCACATATAAAATATCCTGATGCGCCTTAGCGTCGGACGATCGTAAATCGCGAGGTATGACGAAGAGCACGTGTACGTAGAGTCCGATCGTAATTAGAGCAGGCAGCGACGCGCACAATCACACCAATCTAACGGCAACCAAGGCAGAACCACGGAAGACGAGCTCGCAACCAAGTGTATGTATATAGAGTTAATTAAAACAAGGCAGTACAACAACTGCAGCGAAATAGGTAAACATTAAAATAAAAAATAAGCAAATTATTTACAATCGCTACAAGTACATTTGAAGACAGTAGTATGGGCCCATAGAGCCCAAAGGTTGTATGTAGTCTATGTACACAGAATGCGAGAGGTAAAAGTAGTATTAAGATCACTTATATGGTGTGTTGATGAGGAACTAGTCCGATGCGATCCCTTAAGCAATTTAGGTCAGTGAGTGGGGAAACGGGTGAAAATTACTTAAGAATAGTGGCATGTCACTAATCAGATATGTAGGCGTGTTCGTGCGACAGCCGATATATGCACAGAACTTGTAAATTTGGTGTCGGTCAACTTGCCAATATGTTAGGGGCGGTGACTTTATTGAGTGGCGAGTCACATCCGACACATCGCAGTGTTGTTAAACAGACATTTGTGGCTTTTTGTAGGGAAAACGCTTGCCAGACGAAGACCCACCACGTCCTGGAACACTGCCGGCTGGTGATATAACATTGGCAAGATTGTATCTGACCTATTACCCTCGCGGAGGTTCGCAGTCACGTAACGCCAATTTGTTTCCTATGGCTGTGTAGTCGCCTTCGGAGTCCAGTGCAAGTGGTTGGAGCTGTTGAACTCGGACGACTCAGGTGACTTGTATTGAATTGATAAGTTTTCTAGGTTCTTTAGTGTGTCATGATTATGAAGTGCGGGTTTTTGCTTTGTTCTTTTTTGATTCCGTGCCCATGGGAGCGTCGCAGGTACGTCTTCAACGATGTTCCGTGCAGGCAACGTTATCCTGTAGAACAAGGGTGAGAAGAAATACGGACCGAGCAAACTGCCAACAAAATTGAACAGGACTATGTTATTGTATAAATAAAAAAATTTATGGTAGTTGTGCTGGCTGAAAGCAATGGAGTGACCGTATATGTTGTACATCATATCCGTATCCGTAGTTTTGCGTTGTAGCACGAGACCTGATGTTTGCTGAATGTGAGAGGAAGAGGCTGGCCGAAGTGGCCTAGCGTACGCAAAAGCTGTCCTGTTTGGGAACCGTGAGTATCAGGCATTGTTAACCGGTAAATGAGTTAAGGGACTCAGAATAACATAGTGAGTGGTTTAATAAGAGCGTAAGATATAAGTTGAGGGATCTGTTGACGTTGCTAGAGCTTATGGTTAGAACATGTACGAGAGCCAGTTAATTTATTACGCCGGGTTTGAGGCCATGAAAATAATAACGCAACATGTTCAGCAATCGGATGCTAGAAAGCTGGGTAAAGGGGTGAGATGGAGTGTCAACTTTGTGACGAGAATGGGATTTATATACTACAACTGTAGCGACGGTGCGTTTGCAAAGCTAGCCCTAAAGGGACCTCGAATAGCGGTAAAACATAGGGATTTCTACAGTGCAGCCAACTGGTCAAATATACGACAGGAAAGGGTGATACTAGAGTCGGGTTAGTTATGTAGAAGAAACTGCTTGCTAACAGGCATTCAACTTTAATAATAGAAGGGAGAGAGACTTGAATACTATAGGTTTAGTTAGAAAATGGTTGTAGGACCAGCGCTGAAGGGGACCTAGAATATCAGTATTGTGAGCAGTGACCGCAAAATATGTTACGTGTGCCACTCTGATGTGGACATTCACGGCGGAACGTTGAAGTCAAATAGACTGCTAGTTATGACCCACTAATTGGTGAGTTGCTGGCAACCTGATTAGTTGGTATACAGGAGCGTCAAGCTTTATTAGGCTCAGCATAGTCTGATGGGTGTACAGTGTGGAATACAAGAGAGAACACAGACAGCAATACTTGCGATATCTGTAGAGAGAAAACGACAGTGGTGCCGGCTCCGGAATTGACCAAGGGTAAGGAAATAATACGGACAGCACCGCCAATTGCCAAGTTTTCATCCCAAGATATGCCATGACGAGAGGAGGGGCAGAAAAAGTATACAATAGAGTGGGGTTAAACATAGGAGTGGATGAGACCCAAAGAAGTTCAAGTGCTCAGCACCTGGCGCTGGTGGAATTAGAATGCCATCAGTCCAATAGACGGGGATGTGAAAATTAAAATTGCATGGCAGCCGATGAGCTGAGGTTATTGTTACCTATACCACCATTGAATAGTTGCAATATAAACGGAGAGAGACGCCAAACAAGAGAGGAAGACGTTAATGTCAGCTGAGATGCAGGATGGTGGAGCCGAGAGCCAAACTCAATCAGAGACCGGAAATTTGGATTTCGGTAGGCGTTACCAAGCATAGAGATAATGATTCAGACAAAGAAGAATATCATAAGGTTGTAACTTATACCAATGCGAACTTGAGTCGATGGCAGCCGGTGCTCAAAATAAGAGAGGCCTTGGATTAAGACTATACGCATTTGGAGCCATAGAGGACTGAGTTGTCCAGAATGTTTTGGAATGAGTGACACAGAAAGAAAGATAACCAAATGAGACCTGGAATGTGGCGATGACGCTATTGGTACCTATACAGCCATTGAACTATTGCGATATAGACCAAAAGAGAAGCCAAACAAGAGAGGGGGACGTAACTGTGTGCTGAGAAGCATCAGAATGGAGCCGAGAGGGAAAACTCAACCAGGGACCTGAAATTTTTATTTCCGTAGAAGGACGAGGCATGCAGATAATGCATCAGACGGAGGCGAGCACATAAGGCAGTTAATTCTACCAATGAGAACTTTAGTCAATCGCAGCCGATCCTCAAAGGAAGATAGGCCTTGGTTTGTTGCCTATGGGCATTTGGGGCCTGAGGCCGGACTAGTCGAAAAGGTTTAAGTATGAGTACCACAGTAGCAAAGAGAATCAAAGGAGACCTAGGATGTTGCGCGGACGCTAGTGCTAACTATACCGCCATTGAACCGATGCAATAGGGGCCAAAAGAGAGGCCAAACAAGAGAGAGGAACGTAATTGTGAGCTGAGATTCATGATGGTGGAGTCGAGTGACAGAACTCAATCAGAGACCTGAAATTGTAATTTTGCAGGGGACCAAGCATAAAGGTAATGTACCAGACAAAGGCCAGTATCATGTGGCTGTTTCTTATGCCAATGAGAACTTTAATCGATGCTCAAAGGAAGAGATGCCTTTGTTTGAGACTTATAGGCATTTGGAGCCTGAGGCCGGTGTGGTCCAGGAGGTTTAAGAGTGCGAGACGCAGTAGGAAAGTGGATCAAATGTGGCCTAGTATGCTGTGCTGACGCTATGGGAACCTAATCCACCCTTGAACAGTTGCGGTATGGACCAAAAGAGAGTCCAAACAGGAGAGGGTGACGTAATTGTGTGCTGAGAAGCATGAGAGTGGAGCCAGGAGGCAAACTAATCAAGGACCGGAACTTTCTTTTCGGTAGGGGTCCATGCATATAGATAATGGATTGGACGGAGAGGAGTATCATGAGGTTGTTACTTTTACAAATGAGAACCTTCGTTTATGGCAGCCAATGTTCAAATGAAAAGAGGCCTTGGTTTGAGGCCCATGGGTATTTGGGGCCTGAGAGGCCGGACCAGTCGAAAAGTTTTAAGAATGAGTGTCACAGTAGCAAAGAGAATTAAAGGAGGCCTAGGATTTTGCGCTGACGACAGTGGTACCTATGCTACCATTGCACGGTTGCGATATGGACCAAAAGAGAGGCCAAGCAAGAGAACAAGGCGTTGAAGTGAGCTGAGAAGCATGATGGTAGGAAAGAGAATCTAGCGAGGCCTAAGATTTGTCATAGGCGTTATGTGTACTTAGGCCACTATTGAAGAGTTGCGATAAGGACCAGAAGAGGTGCCGAATACAATATACACAGGGCCGGGTTAAGCATATGGTAGCAGTAGAGTAAGCAAAGATGCGGCTAAGGATGTAAATCACAACGTTCTAGAAGGAACAGTAAGTAAAATATTTGAAGCAAAGAGATGGAAGTCTTGATGCAGTCTCGTCTAGGTAGGGATAGAAAGGACAAAGAAAGCAGACGTGCGAATAAGGTATCAGAAACAGCCGTGACGTGAGGTTAGAATGAAGTAGGAAAGTGTTGGTAATAAAGCATTAAAAAAGGGATGTAGGCTAATTCGCTAGAGGTTGTTTGGTCCTGTCTCCCATAGCTGGTCTTCCGTCACTTTAAGGCTTAATAGTTCGGAGACTGTGTTTACGTCGAGGAATCTCCGTATAGCATTGCTGAACTGTGTACTAGTCATAGATGATCGGATTTGCATAGGTAATGTGTTCCAGATGTCCGCGTATCTATAAAGGAAGAAGTTATGTCGTATGCCACAACGAGCAGCCGGCAGACTGAATGAAAAGTTCGCGTTGCGCAGATGATATCGGGTATCTCCTTTCGTTCGGAAGTGTCGTGTTAGGTTCGTTTCCAGCTTTTGTTTAAGTTTTTATAGAAAAGTAAGGTTTATCTTTAGCCTTCGTGGCCACAGCAGGTCAAGTCCCAGTTGTTTGCATCGACTACAATAGTTCAGCATGTTTGAGCCCAATAGACGTTTGGTGAAGGAAAGCTGTACGTTCTCGAGTGTAATCCTGTCGCACTTGCGTGAGTTCGTAAGGACTATAGAGCAGTATTCGAGAATAGGCCTAGCGCACGTTTTTACAGTGTCAATCGAGATTCCAAAAGCGACATGGGTTTATAGATATAGCCTGTTAACGACCTAGCTTTAGCTGCACTATAGCTTACCTGCTCCGCAAAGTTAAAGGTATTGGAGTATTGAACCCCAAAATCACGAACAAAGTGGCTAACGGTAAGAGGAGCGCCATTGAGAGCATGGGTATTCGGTGGCACAGTGCATTTGTAAGAGCGAATGTTGCTTTTTCCTGGGGAAAATTCGAGCTTCCATATTGCGCACCAGTTTTCTAGCGCCTTAAGGTCTCCTTGTATTGTGGACGGATTATCTTTTATATTATCAGAGACGAAGGAAAATATGACTTTGAGGTCGTCTGCAAATAGGTATGGCGTTGCCCAGCGGAAGACTTGGAAGATGTCATTAACGTAGAGTAAGAAGAGCATGGGGCCCAGGACACTCCCTTGAAAGACTCCGCTGGTGACAGCTTTATTTTAAGACGGCGTGCCACCCAGGCTCTTTGATTGTGTTCGATTTGATAGGTATGATGCAAACCAAGAGAGCAGCTTCTTGGCGATGCCAAAAGAGGCGAGTTTTGTCAGTAGTTTCAGGTGTGGAACGCGGTCGAATGATGTTTCATGTCGAGGAAGATGATGAGCACTTTATGCTCTGTATTTATCGCGTCAGTGAGGTTGTTTAAAAACTCAAACATACAAATCTGGCAGAATTTCGAGGGCAGGGACCTGTGTTGAGACCTATTAATGAGATTACGAGGCAAAAGAAAGGTAAGAATTTCTGCTTTCACCCGTCTCTCCATAACACTTGGTGCATTGGGTGTGTGGCTGATAGGCCGATAATTGTCAATGTCAAGACGCGATCCTCCTCTATGGCGTGGTAGGACTACAGCATGCTTCTAAGCAGCGGGAAGGTATGGGTTGTCATAGATAGTGTAAATAGATTAAAGTGGAGAACTGGAGTGTCTGGACCTCCTAGTATCAGCACTACGGATGAAACACCATCGGGACCGGGGTATTGGGACATTTTGAGTGTAGGAATATCTCGCATGATTGCGCGTAGGTTAAATTCGATGATGGTCAGTCTGTCGTCAGTGAGCAGGGGTGTTGTAAGCGAACTTGCCGAATCAGGGACCGAAAAAGAGTTGCAAAAGTGCTTGTTGATATAATCACAGAGTTGGGCGGGGTCCGTCATGAGATTGCCATTAGGAAGTGATAATGAGGCAATGGTTGGATCTCTGTTGTTTGCTCTACCTTTCATCATTTGGGTGAGTACTTTAACCTTGTTGTTACTGCTGAGTTCAGCGTGTTCCGCTGATGTGGCAGACGTGGCTTACAGGTTTTTTCATCTTGTTGGTATGTCGTTCATGCGCATTATTATGTGGAAATACTTTGTCTTGTTGTAGTTGGAGGGCATTTTTCCCAGTTTATTAAGGACTCTGTGTATCAGCTACACCCTTCGGTTTCGTAGGTTTCCTCATGTTCTGCTTAGGAGCGACCACGTCAAGACAGAACATGATGTGGGTGTATATCTCTTGGGTCGCCATATCTGTGTCTGTTGCCAGAAAGAATGTATCCCAGTTAAGAGATCGTAAAAGAGTGGAGAAGCTTTCCCAATCGACGCGTTGCAGAGGACGGAAGTATTCGCCGGGGAGAGGTTGTACTGCTTAATAGTGGGCAGTCTGAATGTTGACTTCACTGCCTTATGATCACTACCAAGACGGTTTTCATGCACACACACCTGTGCTTGGTTGATGCCTGTCGTGAATATTAAGTCAAGGATATTAGATTTCCTGGTAGGTACGTTAATATGTTGGGTCCAGTCGTGCGCGAAGATAAGGTCGACAAAAGCTCTATATTTGGGAGGTGAGGACTGGGTAGACCACTCAATGTGCGGCATATTAAAGTCACCGCCGATTGCCTTAAGGCGTGCAGGTAACAGCGAAACGTTGGTGAAGAGCTCGACCAATTTTTGATTTCGGCTGTTGAGATATGTGGTCGGATATAGATGCAACCATTGAGCAGATTTAGGTGCTCGCCATCTGCTTGAATCCATATGGAGTCTCCAGGGTTACCCTAAGATATTTCTTGGAAGGAGGATGCATGAAAGTCTTCGCTGACGTAGATGAGGCATCCTCCGCCTCGTCGCTTTTCGAGTCCAATGCGAATGAACAGTAGCCAGGTATTTGGATGGGTGAGTCAGACGAACTGGCTGAGTGCCATGTCTCTGTGATTAGAACCGGTTGTGCTTTGGATATAGTAATAATCTAACCCAGAAGGTGATTCTTTTGTTTAATAGACCTGACGTTGCTGAGAAGCATATTGTGGATCTCCAGCTTACTAGATTCGTCGAAGTGGGGTGTAGAAGGGAGTGTCGGGCATCTCTTAATGGATATTTATTGGTTGGATTGCTGAAATTGAGTGAACCGTCTAGCAGCATCACAGGCGATCCAGAATGAGGTGAGGGGACTGTTTGCATGCATGCGCGGAGGTGCATGCCGGGTAGGTCGGTGGAAATTAATTAAGGGGTAGTGAGTAGCATGGAACATCGAATCCGAGGGGAAGGATGTGGAGGTAACTGCTGATGCATCCGAGCCGGGAAATCTAGCCCGTAGTCGGTCGTGAGGTTGGGGTATAGAGGAACCGTCTGAATGCCTGAGATAGGTTGGTTGGAATCAGTTGTGTCATGTCTAGGAATCCAGTCAGGTGATAGAGAGCCACCGCTTGACCCTCGCGAGCTAGGAGAGGAGGCCCGCAACTTGCGGCGTCCCACAAAAAAGGGACCGCGGAAGGTGTCGTCATGAGTTGTGGCATTATGGTGTGCTGTTGAAGGAGTGTTGACTGGCGTGATGGGATGGTTGGATGCGGGATCGGGGCATGTGCAGAATTCATCGGTTCGTTGCGCCCATGTGGTTTTCGCACCGGTGATTTTGCTGTGTGGTCAACAGTGTATTGGATTTTGCGCGAGGTCTGGAGACGCAGGGCGGGGCTTGGTGTTTCAAGTAAGTAATTCTTACGTTGCGGCTGCTCAAAACCGGTTGTCGCTGTAGGAGATTTCCCTTCATGTCGTGGGGGTGAAGGCTTAGTTTTGCCCTGATGGGTTATGTTGGCTATATTTGTATTGTTGGTCTGGACGACATATCTGATTGGGCTTTGCCCGCGCAGCATTGCGGTTCGGCCGGTAGAGGAGCGAAGTGTATGCGAGGTCTGGTTGTGCGTCGCGGGGTTGGGGTTCTAAGCCAGTAATTCCTACGTTGTGTCCGCTCAGTCCTGGCTGTAGATGTAGTAGATTTTGCTTCGTAACGAGGGTGTTGAGGCCAACTGGCGTTCGGACGATTTGTGTTGCCTATATTTTCATGATTAGTTCGGTCTGCGTATCGCTTTGGGCTTTGCCAGAGTGGCGATGCAGATCGGCTGGCAGTGTAGGGGGTTTTGTTTTAATCCAATTACTCGTTGTTGAGTTAGGGGTTACGAGTAGATAATTCTTACGTTGTGGCTGATCAACCTTGACTGTCGCTTTACTAGATTTCGGCGTAAAGCATGGTTTGTATTTTAACCAAGTGGGTGTTACCTTGGCCGTTTCGGCGCGTTTGGGCATCGACCCGTTGTTAAAATATTGTGGTTTGGATGGGAGCTGAGGAGACACAGCCCTAAAACAACCTGGGTTTGGGCATCTGGGCTTAGGTGCCGTGTTAGTATCAGGCTGCGTGAGATCGTTTACGATACTAGAAAACGGTGTATTTGATGATAAGAAGCACAAGCTATCGAGCTCATTGTACGTGTCACGTACATCAGATGTCGTTGGGCTTCTCGCGGCACTCTGTTCTGTCCATGATTGCATTCAAGGTGGCCGTAACTTCTACCTGTCCTTCAACTGCCGGTACCTCTAATGCGATAAGATTTAATTGTCGTTGTGACATGTCCATGTAAACGTTGTAAGCCATTGATGAGCTTGCCGTGGGAGTTGCGTTCAGGTGCATATCAGTTAACTGCACGCCCAGCATTGGCGTTGTACTAAAAATGGTATTGGCAAAGGTCGTAACAGCGGTTACTGGAGACCATTCAGTAGCGTTACTTCTGAGAGGCTGTTGGAGAGGATTCAGGAGCATTTTCATTGAATGGTACAGACTCTGCTTATTACGGGGTTCGTACATTTGACATGAGCGCCGTTTGCAGTGGCGTCATGTCCTGTTTAATCAGTATGGGCCCGAGATTCGCTTGCTTTCTTATGCTGAACCTGTAGTCTAGAAAACATTTGGTGTGATCTTGGCTGCTGAAATTAAGGACAATTGTACATGGTCGGTTTTTCTCGTTTTACGAAGGCGGCTGCATGAGCAGCAATCCCGGTTCATTTTGCATACATTTAGAAGTGAGCGTGTCACTTTCGCAAGTGGTATGCGATCTGGCACAATAAATATTAATACTATTCGTGCACGGGAGACTCGTTCGTTTACCTCCTTGGCGAGCGTGTTGAGCAATTCACCCGCTGCGTTAAGATCTTCCACATTGTCTGATTTCTGTAGATCCGATAGCTGCACCAGCGGTAGAATTTTTACTAACAATTGATTGATATTTTGCACTTCTGATTTCGCCGTGTTTAGCTCTTTTTTGATGTTTTGGAATTTAAGAAGCGCGTCTGTCAGCTGGTCTTTTGGTGCTGCCTTACAGTCTGGAAGCAAAGGCGAATGACACATAGATGGTAACGATTTTAGTGACGTTAATGGCGTTTTAGCGTCTTGTAGTGCATCCGTCCGTGGATCCGAAAGGAGCACAAAGCAATTAGATAATTTTCCTGGTGTAAGAGCCGCAGAGGTACCGGTTGTCACGTTCTTATTTGTGTAATAGCTGACGAACGGCGGTGTCAGTGCTGAGACTACAGTGAACGCAAGAACGTTACCGGTAGTTCCCTTATCCTTCTAAACGCAGATCCGGCGTCTTCCTCTAATCATAGCTCTAGGGACCTTTGGTTGTGTTTCACTTCTTTAAACCATTAGACAAAAGTCGAATGCTTCAGTTATTGTTCGTCCAAACACTGTTTCTCACCGGTTTTTATCTAAAAAGCTCGTAAATAATGAATGTCAGATTTCAGGTTACCGCTTACTTACCTAATACATGAGCAAACTATGATTTCATAGTATTTACGATTGACCTACACCTCAGGCGGGGAAGATGCAGGTCACTACACAGCCGTCTCCTAGGAGGGCACCACTGCGTGACCCTTCGGGCGATGAGAGGACCGTCTGCCGCCAGCCAGCCTTTTGCGTACCAGGTGGTGTGGCCTGACGCAGCTGCTGGGAGAGCACTAGTGACATCCGACTCTATGGGCTATAACCCGGGTCCTCCCTAATTGTGGCCAAAATATAAAATGGTGAACGTTTGATGGAATCAACTGTTCGTAACCTCTTGAAGTTCAATCGTTCGCTTGTGGACGGCAACTGATGCTTTATGCTCATCCTCCCCCGTTCTTACATGAAAAGGAAAGGAGGTTGTATACCGTGACCATGGTGGCGGCAGCAAATAGAAAACTATTAATTACCGAAATTCGGAGCACCAGCAACAGAGGAGTCATTCGACTGAGAATAACTGAATGTATACATGCTTCGTACGGACGTTTGCCTGTTGTACATGAGTGTCCAAAGCAATTTATCACAGTGTTCCAGGACGTCGTGGGGTTTCGCCTGGCAAGCTTTATCCCCATAGGAGCCACAGATATCCGTTTAACTACACTGGGACGTGGCGTGTGTGATCCGTCACTTAATAGAGACACTGTCTGTTCTCTTTTGATGAGGATCCTTCATACATCGCGAACGTTATCCGATTCGACCCCAATATTTGATTCCCCTTTGCTGGCTAACCCAGCGAGCAAAATCACACAAAGTCAAATTTACGTATGCAACATGGCTACTTCAAAATACACAAGTCCAGATACCTCTACGGATCAACACACACAAATTCCTGTGCTACTGGTCCAGCTGTAATAATTCAGGTAAACGCCGATTACACATGTTTGTATTACTATGATCATGCCCTTGATGGTGTGCCGCGCAATGACCAGAATAAACTATTTTATTTTATTTACTTTAGATACGCAGCAAGCTGGAACAAGTTGTATTCATATATGTAGTCCTGCACTTCGCGAGATGTCTTCTGACTTTATGTCAACCAGTTCACCGTATCACAGTCTACCGAACACTTATCCTGTAACCTACCAGAAACTGCAAACTAAAAATGGCCCGGTGGGCAGCCGACTCACCGAACTGGTTTCTCTTTCATCTATAGGCTATGCTGATCAACGACCAACAGGAGCTAATTCTGCTCCCTAACTAAACCAGCATTTACTATAACAATTTCCGTGTCCGTTTGCCTTACTCAACTAACCGGTAGAATTCCAGATTCCTGTGGATCACTTGGTCTATTGTAATGCCGCCGCGCCATGGCACTCCGAGATTGCAGGTTTACAGCACCACTGTTATTACAAGGTCTCTCAGGTAGCTACATGGTTTGCTCTTAAAATCGGTGCTTTTCCTCTTTCCGAAAGCTCGGAAGTCCATGTCCCTTAATTTTGCAAGCAAGTACGGATACTGCGTTGCTATTTATTCGGCGACAATCCCCTCTCTTCTCTTGTCCAGCTGACTTGCCTGTGCTACTCTAGAGCCACAACTTCCCGTGGTTCACTTAACCATTGTGGCACCGCTGCATCATTAAATCCCACATCTGCAGGTTCCTGAGATCGGTGAATTTTCTACCCTATCCCACCTTCAGGTAAAGCAATTGTTCCTGTAACGACTCTGTGTTCCAAAAGACTGCTCGTTAGTGCAGCTCTTTTACCCGCCTGATTAAGAGCAAGGCTCCTGATAATAAATCACGCTGGTTCTTAACCTGTTGTTTTCTTCCATCATTTAGCGCGTTAACCCAATGGCAGCTAATCGAAACTCAGCTTCAAAGGGCCGACCAAAGGCGTGCTGCAGAACACACGGAACTAAGCTAGAAAACTTTTATTAGAGCGTTGCTAAATGTTAAGACTAAGAATGGCGCACTGGAAGAGGAATAACTAGGGAGTATGTGTTAAGGATTTGAGTGCGCTCGGAGAACCAAAATTCTTTTCTGTAGCCTACTGACAAAGTACTTCTGTTGTTTGTGCCTCATTCAAGTACGTGCACCATACAAACCTGCGCACCGCTTACTTACCTAATACATGAGCAAACTATGATTTCATAGTATTTACGATTGACCTACACCTCAGGCGGGGATGATGCAGGTCACTACACAGCCGCTTCCTAGGAGGGCACCACTGCGTGACCCTTCGGGCGATGAGAGGACCGTCTGCCGCCAGCCAGCCTTTTGCGTACCAGGTGGTGTGGCCTGACGCAGCTGCTGGGAGAGCACTAGTGACATCCGACTCTATGGGCTATAACCCGGGTCCTCCCTAATTGTGGCCAAAATATAAAATGGTGAACGTTTGATGGAATCAACTGTTCGTAACCTCTTGAAGTTCAATCGTTCGCTTGTGGACGGCAACTGATGCTTTATGCTCATCCTCCCCGGTTCTTACATGAAAAGGAAAGGAAGCTGTATACCGTGACCATGGTGGCGGCAGCAAATAGAAAACTATTAATTACCGAAATTCGGAGCACCAGAAACAGAGGAGTCATTCGACTGCGAATAACTGAATGTACACATGCTTCGTACGGACGTTTGCCTGTTGTACATGAGTGTCCAAAGCAATGGACCACAGTGTTCCAGGACGTGGTAGGATTTTGCCTAGCCTGCTTTCTCCTTGTAAATGACCACAAAATTAATTTAGCAAAACTATGACTTGGCGGGGGTTTCTAGCGTCTGATTAAGGGTTTGTCCCACATTTACGCTCAGGGATATCAAGTCATTTTTCAATATTTTACTGACGCGCACGACAAAGATACTTTTTGTCTTCCCATGCTGTCTACTCTTCACCTCATGTGCCCTTTTTTATTCTACTTACGCACGAATATATTGTATCGGCACTCCTTTGAGAACTTTACTCCTCATGAGCGTTTAGACTTTTTCTACAAATTGTTCAACTTTGGCCACAACCTATTAGGTGTGTTGTAACGTATCTGTTAACGCACATACTCGCTTGTAAAGTTTGATCATGGCTAATTTGGTATCCTTCGTTGAATACGGGAATGAAATATTCATTTATTTATTTATATTTTGGATTTCAATACGTTTCATTAGATTTTAGGGTTTTCAATCGTTTTCCATTTTTTTGGTTTTCTACGGGGTTGGTTAGTAAGATGAGAAAAGTTGAAACTAAAAGCGTAAGGAAAACTAATCTTTTAACTGCGCTGTTCTATGGATTCCATTACCTGACCTAGTGGATTGCTGAGGTTGGGGATATGAGGTTGTCGACTTAGGCCTTATGTCGGACGGAGTGGCTGGAGAAGTGAATGATGAGTTGCAGCCCGGCACGGTGAAAGTCGATGGAGTCGTGGTAGAAGACTCCGATGGATTGTTCTCCTTAGCGGCAGTAGCGTTAGAAGAAGGCGTACCTCCGGTCATATCCTAAAATGATTAATCGGAAGACGTGCAGACATCGTCGTCGAGCTCAGGTTCCATGCGAAGGACCTTGAGGCGGTCAATGGTAACGACTACACGCTTGCCCCATCGGTTGATGATAAATACACGGCCTTTACGTTGGAGTAACTTGAAAAGACTTACCTAAGTTCGAACAAGGGGTCTAAAGAGACTATCAATATGGGGGAATAAACGGGCAGTGCTGAACTTTTGATGTGCGAATGACTTATGCTGTTGCTCTCTGGTGTCAGTAACCTTGATCTGACGGATGCTCTGGAATAGCTGCTGGACTTAGGTCGCGTCATAACGAGGAAATTTGGGACTCGGATAATAAGTCAATAAGTTAACCTAGAAGTTGTCCATATACTAGTTCGGCCATAGACGTATGCAGCTCGGCCTTGAGGGCGGATCGGTAGCCAAAATTATCGTAGGTGTTTTGTATTCGGTCAGCTTTATTGACGTTATTCTTATCGGATCTGATAACGTAAGCTGTCCTTTTGATGCAGCATTTAGATTCACGCGCACGAATGTTCCGGGTTGGAGCGGAGTAGTAAGCTTCTGGTAAGTGGTCTGATATTGATGGCGACGAGCTAACTCATCGGACTTATTTGTTGCAGGAATAGAAACTGCGGCGCTTAACTTTATCCGAAGGGCACGCCCAAGCGTGAGTTCAGCTGGCATATTTTCTCCGGCGCTCTAAGGTGCGGTTCGGTAAGAAAATAGTGCTTGTAGAACTGAATCCTCCCAACCTTTACTTGATAACCGAATAGTTTGGATACGGTCTTTCAAGGGTCAATTGCATCGCACCACCATGCCGTTCGTCGCTAGATTATACTGCGTTTTATGTGAGCGCCGGATGGCGTGAAGTTGAAATAACAAACGAAGCTGGTGGCCTGTATCCCGCGGCCGGTTGTCCGTCACTATCTCCTCTGGTACTCCGAAGCGGAAAGCATGTGTCATCCATCGAATAACGCTGGCAGTAGTCACTCCTCCACGCAAATGGACTTCCGGCCACTTACTGTAAAAGCAGGTTGCCACCAAACAGTTCCTTTGATACTGACGCGCTGAGCTAACTGGACCCATGCTGTCAAGAGCTATCTTGGCCCGCTGTCGCATAGGATAGCCAATGGGTTGTACAGGGTATGAAACCGGCCTCGAACCCTTGTCGGCCCTTGGACACGAAGAACAGTCATATACAAGATTTCCTATTTCGTGTGACATTCTGCGCCACCAGCAGCATGCAGCAACCCTGCGTTTCGTACGAACCATGCCAGGGTGGCTTTCGTGAGCACATAGTAAGATCTTTAGTGTCAAGCTCCGAGGAGCCACAAAACCTGCGCCACGCATTAACCAATCCATCTATAAATGAAAGTTAGGTATGCAACACGTAGTACGGAAGAAAAGCGCCTGTGGTCTTGTTATTTTGTAGCCAACTGCTTAACAGAGACCCCTGAAATCTGCAGTATGTCTCATCTTCCTGAGTCACCTGCTAGTTCTTCCTTAGTCAGGGCTGAGATTGGTTCATTACTCAGGAAACACATCAGTACCTTCACATTAACATCCTTATTACTCTCAGCTTCATTGAGTGACAGTCGTGAGAGACCATCCGCTAATTGGTTTGCGTTTCTGGGACGGAATTTAATTTGGAATATATATGTTAACACTTCTGCACACCAGCGATGTATTAGAAGTGGTCTGATGCTATTTGTTCCCCGAGTAAGTAAGCTACTTAGTACCGCTTGGACCATACGCAGAGTGGGTGGTCTTCCGAACAAGAACACACCCCACCTCACAGCCCAAACACATGAAACGGCTTCTTTCTCCCAGTAGAGTAAGCAAGCGCTGCCGCAGACAATATTCTGGAAGCGCATGCAACAACTCTTTCATGCTCATTTTGAATTTGGTATAGTATAGCACCCAAGCCAATGTTTAGTGCATCAGTAGAGAAAACCTTAGGGGACGTCTCGTCGAAAATCGGCGTGACTGGGGTGGAAGCAATGTGGAATTTCATCTCATCAACTGCGGGTTGGTGAGGTTGACCAATAAAGCACTTTTTCTTTGTCAGTTCAAGAAGTGGCTCAGCAATATTCGTGAAATGCTGCAGGTAACGTAGGTTGTAGGAACACATACATAGAAAACGCTTTATTTTATTTGAGTTCTGTGGACAAGGAGCCTTGGTGACGGCATGCGCGTCGTCATAACTCGGTTTCATACTGTCAGTTGTTATACTGTGGCCCAGGAACTCGATATCACGAGCATTAAATTTGCAATTCTCGAGGCTTTTGCGGAGGTTAAAATCATGTAGTCGAGGTAACACAGCATGCAGTCGTGAATCATGTTCTCCTGGAGTCGCACCGACGGTAAAGATGTCGTCCATGTATACTAGTTGACCAAGTAAATTGACAAATGAGTGAACCCTAAATTTTTGTCAAGCTGCTGTGGTTGAACTCAGGCCTAATGGCAAGACGTTGTACCGAAAAAGTCCGTCCATTGTAAGAAATGCCGTCAGCGGTCTTGAATCCTTAATTAGTGGCATGTGAAAGAAAACCTTCCTAAGGTCCATGTTTGAAAAACAGTCGGTCACCGGCTAGGTTGCCTAATAGTTTATCCGCGGTTGGAAGCACAAATTTTCTACCACGAGTTGCCAACGTAGGTCCTTCAGGTCATCCTATATTCTTACTGTACCGTCCTTCTTGAAGACAGTAACCACGGGGTGGACCTGTTCAGAACAGTTAATTGGTTAAATGTGGTCATTTGCAATCGTGTGCGGTAATGCCGAGAAAACAGCCTCTTCTAGCCAAAGGAATTGGACGTTGAGGAGCGATAGCTGCCGGTTTAGCATCCTGCTTCGGACATACGTGGTGAACCGGAGAAGGAGCGCGCCGTATTGTTCGTTCAAACAGGTTCGGGTACTGTATCTGTAGGTCTGATAGGTTGATTGTCATGCCACGCTAACGAGGTAGGGATGGTGTGACTCCAAGTGCAACCGTAGCGTTGCGTCCGAGTAACGGATGGATATTTAAGCGGTTAACGTACACAGCAACATGGTTTCACAGCCCAAAGTTGCGACACCATCACTATAAATCCCCGTATTCCTACCGGGGCCTTTGTGTAAATGTCAAATCGATAGGCTGAATGATGTATAGGCATGTCATTTACCTGAATGGCATAAATCCTACTCAGTACTGTAGTGACAGGAGAGGTTGAATCAGGTTCCATATCAACATGTGTTGTTCTATCGTGTGCAATAACCGTAATAGTACAAACGTCAGGCATAAATAGTTCATGTCCTGGGCAATTGGAACGATAGTTAGGCACAGTAACGGCGTTATCAATGAAAAGTGCCTCTTCAGAAGACTATACCTGCTGACTAGACACGGAACCTGCAGGAGGCAACGGAAAAAGGCGTACGGAACGACAACAAAAGGCGAAGTGTCCACGCTTACTTCACTTTTTGCAATCCGTTTCTAAGGTAGAGCACTTGGTAAAATTTACTTTATGCTGTAGGCTATCGCAGCGGAAGCATTGCTGTGGGATTGGAATTCTGTTGGCGCGCGATGGCTCTTGGCAAAGTCCTGTATATCTGCGAGGGTGGCGAAACATGGCAACTGTTCGGCAGTACATGTTTTGAGGCCAGCCAGTTCCACAGCGCTATCGTAAGTCGATTTGGATGCTTCTTCGGAATGTAGACTCCCTGAATTCGCCTGTTAGTGATTCCACTAGGCAACTGTTGCACTAGCATTATTCGCTCGAGACTGTTTCGTTATGGTTGGATACTCGCAGGGTCGTTCGTCGCGAATAAGGCGCTCAACGAAATGGTCTGGAGGTTCCTATGCTTTCTGTGTACGTCGGCTGAATTTCAGGCGAGCCATGAAGGGGTTTGTAAGCCGTCCCCATGACTTGCCTAGCACCTCTAGTGCTTTCGTGAAGATATCTTGTGACTAGAGCACCGGAGCATCAAAGTGGTGTTGTCCCTCATCACCGAGTAAGTGTCTGAGAAGCTTTAGTTCCCGGCCTACAGTGTAGTTAGAAGCCGGAGGTAGTAGGTCACGGTTAATTTTAATCGAGGTTTTCCACTGGGACCATGCAATTTCATTGGGATGTGCAGTCTGATCCGACTCGTTAACTGTAGGAGGATATAATTCCATGGCGTAGATTTGTAAGCCGCGACACTAGCCTTGTGTGCGAAAGGTCAAATGCACGAGTCTTAGTGAAAAGGTCACTCCGGTACCTGAACTGCTGGAAGCGGTTAAATGTCCAACTGGATGAGTACATTATTGTGTCGCAAGGAGATGAACCAATACGGAAGCAGAGGATTGGACGCTTTGTGGGTGCGCCTGGGGTTGTGTACACTTGTCTGTTTTGACTACCCGTCAAGGATGCTGGCAGAAAACTCAACAATGGGCAGAGTTACAATCCTACTCAGTGCATTAGTGGCACCAAGTGAAGCTTTCAGCTGGCGTTGGAAACGTTCCGTCATGCCATTCGCTTCTGGATGGTAGGCAGTTGTATGCACGCCTAGGCATCCGGAGTCCATAAGGAGTTCTTTGAAAATCGAAGATCCGAATAGCGGACCGCGCTCGGTAGTCACTGTTGCTCAAAACCGTGTGAAGCGAACAAGCGATTTTCACAAGCGAATGTAACGGTTACCGCAGCTGTGTCAGGAACGGTGGCGGCTTTGGACCAAAGGGTGCAAAGAGCCACCATGGTCAAAATATAGTCCATCCCTTTGCACAGGGCCGTCGGTCCAACTAAGTCGAGAGTGACGTTGGCGAATCGCGTTGAAACCTTTTGCAAACTCAATAGTATATTTCTGTCGGTGCACCACCGTTCGGTGAGTGCCATTTCCCCGTTTGCTCTCGCCACCACGGTCACTAAATACCGTTTATTTTGCTGTTCATGTGAGAACCAGGGAGAATGAGCATGAAGCGTCATTTGGCGTCCACAAGCAAACGTTTAAGGTTCACCAGGTTGCGCACAGTTAACTCCCACGAACGTCCACTATTTTGTGTTTTGGCACCTTTATGTTGGCCCCGGTTTATAGCCCATACAGTCCGATGACAATAGTTCTTCCCCAGCAGCTACATCAGGTCACACCTCCTGGTCCGCAGATCGCTGGCTAACAGCGGATGGTCCGCACATAGATCGAAGGGTCACTCAGGGATTCCCTCCTAGAAGGCGGCTGTGTAATGACCTGCATATTCCCCGCCTGAGGTGTAGGTCAATCCTGAATAGTATGAAACCCTAATTTTCTCACGTATAATTTAAGTGGTTCGCAACTTTATACAGTGCACGCGTTTTCTTGAAACAAACAGCTGACAACCGAACTTCGTCTGCGGACTTCTAAAAGGATTTCGGTTCTCCGACCGTACTCAAAGCCCTACGATATGCTCTCAAGCTATTCCTCTTCCGGTGCGCTATTTTTAGCCTTAAGAATTAGCAACCTTGAAATAAACATTTTTCTAGCTTATTCTTGTGGGTTCTGCAGCACGCCTTTGGTTGGCCATTGGAATCTTATTTCGGATAGCTACTGTTAGCATAACCTTCTAAAACCACTCGCTTTGCCCATTTGCATGGCTGGTGACTTTTGTGTTGTGACGTCATCGGCAACCTTAAGGTATGCTTGATTTCCACCCTTTTCCTGCTCTTCGTCAAGTAACATCTTTTAGCTTTCTTACTGAAAACAAACATGTGTCGATTTGTTGGCGCACAGCCGTTACTTAGGCTCTCGTTTGTGAATGTTCCGTCCCCACGTACTTCAAGCAACTTCTTCAACACTTACTCATGTAGCAGTCTAGCTTCCTTGACGGCTTTTCTTTGCTCAATCCTGTATTACTATAACTTCGAACTATAGCGTGACTTAAGTATTTGAGCGTGGCTGCGCTTTTGCCGCCTATGCTGTGAAGTTTACAAAAAACTTAATGCGTGCTTGCATGCTTCCTGTTTGTTATTCTTCCTTCATCTAACCATTCTAGCTCTCTTCTGGCAATTATTCTTATCTCATTAGTTCAATGCCCGGCCGCTTCTTAGCCTCGTTAATCTAGACGCATAGTTACCCCTTACTCTCTGCTATCTCTGCGACACCTGCGCATGTATGAGTCCATCTCTCTCACCGGTTTTACTCCACTCAACCTGCCTTAGCACTATTCACTTAGCACCACAGCATTACTTGCGTGTCCACGCGCCGCTGCGATTTATCCGCTTATGCTCTTACTTACGTAATAAACTTAATGCATACTTACACTGCGCCACTTCGCTGTCCTTTCTTCATTAACCCATCCGTAGCTCCCTTCTGACAAGGAAACATAAGTCACCTGCTCAGGAGACAGCCGCACTTTTGCCTCTTCTTTCTATAAGTTCCTTTATACCTTACTCGTTGAAGATCTTCGACTATTCCACTGTAAGCGTCCAGCTCTCGGACTAGCTTTCACTGGCTCTATCCAGCAAGGTACTAAGGCCTTTGCGCCCTAGCATGACTTGCTTTTTAGCGTGCCTTTGCGCTTCTGCCTTACGTGTTCTGATATCCTAAGCAAACTAATTGTAGGATTATATTCTGCTCGCCCGCCGCCCATACTTCAAGTAACCGTTCTTAACTCTTTTATAACAGTCAGACTTATCTCAGCTGGTCTGCACACAAAAAAGCCACCCATTTCTAGGTGTACTTTCATCCTTTAACCCCTTCTGCATTTACGACATTGCCCAAGTAGGAGTCCAGCTTTCCGACTGGCTTTTCTTGGCCCAGTTCACCCTGGTACCATACCCTCAGCAACCTAGCATGACTTTCGTCTCTACGTGACGCTGCGTTTATGCTTTTATGTTGTAAGGTCCTCGGCAACCTTAATGTATGCTTGCATTCTACTCCTTAACTGTCCCTTAATGTCTCTATTTTAGTGTTTGCTGTCGATCCATCTTTTCTTATATAGTCAGCTAAATAGTTGCACCATAGCCATTTTTCTAGACGTTTAATTTTCCCTGTCTCGCAGCAACATCTTTGCCAATTACTTAGCAAGTTGTTCAGCTCTCTCACTGGCTATTCTCAGCTCCTTCGGCCCTAGCGCTATTCTCTTAGCACTTTTGTGTCGTTTTATATGTGAATGAATGATTGTATTTTCCTCGAATGCAAGTTACAGTTCAGCACCTTGGTCTGATCAGGTGACCCAACGTGGTCTTAAAGTTCTGATGTTATTTCAACTTTTCCATAACAGTTACGAAGCAGGATTTTGAGGAGCTCAATCGGTAGCAACGGTAATAAGGTAGAGTCAAGCTGAACAAATTTGACGTGTTTTCGGAAAATGTCTTTCTCAGTAACCAATTTTTCATAAAGGTCACATGGATGGGGACGCTCATCTTGGTCTCGAACTGAAAGTGACTTTAATTTCTCAAGTGTAGAGCTGTAAAGTTGGTCCGAGTTACTCACAAGAGCTCATTGCTCAGCTTTAAATAACCGATCGGAAGTACACTGAGCCTTGCAACTCAGTTGTTCCTATGATTACCCGGGAAGGTACAAGTCAGTTTCCTGTTTAGAGATGCAGCGGCCGAGTATGTAATTATGTGCTCGGGCTTTGGTCCCGGAACACAGAGGCTCAAAGGTCACTGCATCTGTGAGCTCTGCCCAGCGTCATGGTGAACTCCGTGGTATAAGGATGCTAATAGTTGAAACTCCTGCTTAACAATGATTCCATTTGTAATATTTGTTCGATCCTGGATTTTGAGCTTGTCCGTGTTCAACGTGTTAAAAGATCGGGATTGCTTAGCAGTGAACAAAAATAATAGACCTGGGGAGAATGCTGTACTATATACGCTGCCTTGTCACCAACTAAAAATTGAGTCTCTTATCTTGCAAGCTCTTTATATTTATACTTATTCTGCACTCCCTGTCGTATTAAGCTGACTAGTTGTTGTTCTGCAACATGTAATCAACGCCAGCCTTCCACCCCTCTTATCTCACTTCCCAAGTAATATTTGCATCATAGTACACGGACACTACATTGATTGCTTACTGGTACAACCAACTTGTGCTATATGTAGATGATAGCACTCTCCTTATAAGGCCACTGCGTTTTGTAGCACGTTAATAAAGCACTTTCATCACAATTTTCGTTGCACATTGTACATCCTTTTTTCTCAACTCCAAGTGTCATAACAGGACCTTAACAATGCTTCCCTTCACGCGTGTACTTTGCAGGCTTCCATTGGTTGTCCCTCACTTTCCCCTTTCTCCTCGGTCCGGAACATTTGAGATTTGGGATTGGAATGAAAAACGGCGGTTTCGTCTAAGACAGGGGGCAATACTCACAAGGACCTACTAAAACATGTCTGTACATCAACCGTATTCAACTGCACTCACCACTACGACCGTTGTCTAGCGTGGATAGCTGGGCACTCCAGAAAAGTACACATGATCTGAAAAATTCAGAAAATTCAAACCTTTTATATAACCGAACACTCAACAATACGACTATTCGCTGTTCCTATCCTAGACTCACCTGAAAGCCTATGGCTGTCCTGACCAAGCCAAGAGAGGAATTTGGAAGCCATTCGACTGCGTATAATAGAGAATGAAATCAGGCAGCAAGCTGTATTGCCAGGTGCACATTAGGGTTAAAAAGGATTTCGGCAGTATTCCAGGTCGTGGTGAGCTCTTGTTCTGGTCAGCCTCCAACCTATAAAATGCAACATAGGTCCTTTTAATAACTCTGCAAAGTGGCGGATGTGACTCGCTCCCGCAGAAAGTCATTGATCACAACTATGAAGTCGAGTAGATTCATATTTCCATCTTTCCGTGACACGAACAATTATAAGTTATTTGCTGTCGAATTCTATTGCGTTCAGCACATTTAGAACGACGAGTGTTTACGCATACTCGAACCCAAAGTATCATCATCCACTGAGGATTATATACCTCATGATTATACTTAAATTACCGCAACCTGTATAAATTTCGGCTACTGCAGGTTAGCTAAATAACAACGTGTTTGTTGCGAAACAATTGCTTGCAAATTTTGTTCATGCCCGGTTTGTTGTACCTTGATAAAGTCGAGAATTATTTATTTATTTATTTATTTAATCAATATGACACCGTTGCACCATAATATTCTACATCTGCAAGTTCACAATTTCGCTAAGTCTACTACCCTATCCTACCTTCAGCTATGGCAGTCGTTCTTATTATCCACCGCTCCTAATCTTAACCGATAGCAAATGGGCCACAAATATTTATCGTTCAATCAAGCGCGGTCTCTGCTATGTCGTAAATCTAGCGCTTACTCCTTTTGCTATCTTAGTTCATTTGGATTACCTGTGATGCAGTAACACTCCACCTTCTAGTGGCTCAGTTAGCCTTTGGTGATGCGAAACATGGCGTTGTTCCATCCACCTTGCCATTGGCTTGTTCCTCGTATTCTATTCTTTACACACTTCTTTACATGCTTCTTTACCTACGATGAATACGTTACCTACCACGCTAGTATAGAATGCCATCTATGCTCAGCCACTGGAAGCTTATCTTCTATGGTCTGTTCTGTTGCGTTCGGCTGCGTAAGTATTCCGAAGCTTAAAAAGTCTTTGTACGGTATCCACCAATGGTTTGAACTATTGGGTTCAAATATTTCTCACCTCCGGCACGTCACCTGAAAGAACGCTACTTCAGGTGATCAACCTACTTGCGAGAGCAGGGCGCAATGATCCGTTTACCTCGCCAGTGGCTTGGTACCTCTGGTATTTGCATATTTATATGCTTGGCTTCAGTATCCCATGGATATGTCGCCCAATGCGCCAGTGTGAACTAGCACCTATCCTATACCACTGGGTGTTTATCTAGTATGGTAGCATATTGATCCTTATTATCTATCAAGTGGAACAACTGCGTTCAAGACATTAGGATTTTCGGAACATCTCCGCTAGCGCAGACGGGCGTCCGGAACTGACCGATAATCAGACACAAAAGGAACCTTAATTATTTTCTCCGTATAATAACGCATTTTTCATTAACGTTGTCTGTGCATAGTAACACCACATTTTATCCAGTACATAGACGGTAAACGGTTGCTCCGGAATCCGTTTTCTTAACTCACAACTTTTTGTACTTCAAACCCGTGACTCGCATTGGAGGACCTTTGTTGACTAATCGAGTCCGTCATGGCAGCCAGCCAGTCGCAGTCGCGATCTGATTACTCTAAGTCCAAGGTGTAACGCAGGACATGCAGAAGTAACGAGGTTACAAACATGATACGCCCTTCGCGTGTTAACGTAGGTAAGTATATTGACTACACGCTATTTCGTTAGCAAGTCCATCATGCAGCAACAGCTTGCACGGTGAGTTCAGTGGTGGTGCACCTGCCTGTTACAGCACCAGTGGTTAAAGTTCCCAAGTTACACCATCCGTTCGGGCGACAACATACACCTCAACCGTCATCAGTGGGGTGATTATGAAAGGACGTGAAAGAAGAAAGAACTACAGTTAGTTTTATTGTTAGGTTTTCTTTAACAGCGGTTTCTGTAGCCAGGGCGACACCAATTTTACAGGATGTTAAATTCAAAGGACTTTATTGTACTAGTGTTTTAGAGGCCTACCTCGCAGCAATGCAGATTAACGTCTTACTGCACAAATACAGGCGCGTATCTCCAAAGTTGCTGACTTCATCGCGAACCTTTTAGCCCAACCCTCGTGAATACCCTACACGCCTCATCCAAGGCGAACGTTAAGTGCACTTCGAACTACAAGAAGCAGTACAAAACATTTTTCTTACGCCCGCTGTGTATCCCCTATCGATGTTGAAGCTGCAGTTGCATGTTGCTGGGCTCTTACTGTACTGCGTTTCCCGAATAAAACGCTGGCCCATATTTGGTAGACTGATGGAGCTGCATTCAGATGCATTTTCCATTGGCCTGTACAGTGGTTTAACCAGGCCGGAGGACGTGCGTGAGGCCCTTTAACCGATCCTCGAAGAATTGCAGGAAGGCTACCGCTGAAAGCGTGTGGTTAACACATCAAATTGCACTCCAAGTGTGTCATGGCTGACGCGCCCGCACTAGCCTAATTGGCGTACTTTAAAGCGCACACAGGATACTGTTCGTACGAGAGCAGTACTTCTTTTAATTTATATATTGTTGCAAGTTTATAACGAGATCTTCCATTGAGCTTTACGTTACCAATGAAAGATATTCTGAGGAGGAACAAAGCATTTCGGAATTGGCGACTAAGTATTCAGCACGTTGGTGGTGCTCTTATCAAAGTATCGCGCCTAGAAAACATCTCCAGTTTCCTTATCTATTACACGCATATGCTGGGCTTAGGTGTAATGAACTGGCTGCTCCTATCGTGACGTATTGGTCCTACTGCCGGTGCATTTCGCCTGTCGCTGAAACACAGTGACTGGACCAACCAACACTTGCAGCTATGCGCTAACTGCCTAACCAGGATTTATATGCAGATGCCGCGCCCTGAATTATCTAGAGCGATGAAAGGCCACAGAGTTTAGGCAGTACTTACTGTATCTCTGGCCAGTTGGTTGAAATGGCATTTGGCCGAAACCACTGTACGAAAATATACGAACTCTATTAACCCCACCTTACGGGCACTGCAGAAACAAGTAGCGCCTCTACCACATGAGTCGTATAGAGAAAAAGATACAAAAGTTGAACCATAACTATACAGCAATTTATGGAGCTTGACTTGCTATTTAATTTGCATTGCGTTCGGCATATATGTGCGGTCGCGCAGGGCCGGATCGTGGGATACCTTTCCGCTTTTCCTTTTGAGTCATAACTGTAGCTTTGCGGCGCCTTATGCGTAACACGCGTGTATCAATGTTGCAGGTATTCCGTTGCATTGCTTAGCGATCTGCACCAGCTCTCAGGCACGCCACTACTTCCGTGAGGGTTAAGCGTGATATAACCAATGCTGTCCAATTTATGCTGCATAGGGCGTTGGTTACAACTACGCGGCCCAACGACGCCGTTATTGCACGCGATGCACCATCCGTCGTGCTTGAATTTCGGGATGCCAAAGTGTGCTTTCTGTGCTATGTGGACCGCAAAGCGCACTTCGAGCAGTTTATCCCTAAGTTAGATCCGTATCTTTAAGTGTCCGGGTACACTAATGCAACCCAAGGGACTTCTACAGCGCCAGATCCGCTGCAATAGTCTTGCTCCTCCCCTTGCTGATGACATCATTTTCTACCCAACTGCTCCTACTTGGCGTTGCGGGTTCATTTGCTGACGAGTACAGAGGTAACTATTGGTTTCCATTAGTTTTTAAGGTCTTAATTTGCAGATGTCAGTACGATGCTGTTTGCCTAACGCAGGCCAGACGTCATAGCACAGGTTGCGCCATTCATCATGCTTGACTTTCGACAATCCAAGGTGTGCGCTCAGTTATTTGTGCACCGCAACGCGATTTCTCAACAATTAATAACTTCTGCGGATCTCTGCACCCCTAACTGCGTGTTGTGCAGCCCGGATATATTTGTGCACGTTTGTTCATGGACAGTGGCTTAATGACTAGCATCCATGCACCATAACGACCGGAGACGATAGTTGACCTGTACCAAGGAACAAATTGACAAGTAAGCACCTACTACCGCTAAAAGCGTCTATTAGAAAGGTACTGGCTTTGAGACAAAGGTAAATCATGCTCTGCTTCATATTTCCGTTTTAGCTCTTTACTTTGTCTCCAATTACGGTCTTTTCATGGTATCAGCCCGCCCTGCCATTGTATCGTATCTACTTGCCTGGTAAAGCAATGTGATATGGTTGCGCCTTGATGCATTTTAATAAAAGAAATCTAATAATGTTTACATTTCATTACTACTTTTTCAAGGTACCTCAGATGTCAGCTGACCAATAAACGCCTGGTAGTGCGAAGTGAAGGTAGTTTTAGCCTGCGTGTATTACGTTATTGCATCAACTTCATCTTCCATTCGATTTCATTTCCTACCATGTATGCTTAGTGTGAGTACTCTTCTAGATATATCACGTCATGTTATTGGTGGTGGCCCGCGCGGTTGTCGCTCATATCATTTGCATGATTGGCAAGGACCACGTTCGATGGCCGAAATGGCTTTCATGGAAAATGGAAGCAGTTTTAGCGAGCAACAATCCGGCAACGTTGCGCGCCGCTGTAAAAAGTTCGCGTTCACATGGCCATCGGTAAATGTCGGAAATTGCAGGCGTGCACCAGGCCTAAGATGATTATGCGAAAGCAAACTGGTTGGAGGCAGTTTTACTGGAATTATCCGAGGCGCCGTAAGGCGACGCAACCTGCTCTCTGGAGCGCAAAGGTAAGCGAGATATGCTTGCATCAAATTTGCTCTATTTATTTCTAGTAATTCCGTGCCCTGCTTGTAGTGCAAATCTTCGATAATAAGTCAACCCCACCCACACCTTACAGGATTAACCTGAAGTACTCACCCCGCTAGCTTGCTTGGAGTCGTAGGATGGTTCAAATAACAAATAACTAAATAAATATGTATATTTCTAGACCGGCTAGAGGTTGCACCCTTAAGGGTTCAGATCGATCTTTACATTAATCCTATGCTCTTGCGTGGAATTGGGCAACATACGAGTATATGTTCCTTGTTGGCAATTAAAAATGCATTGGCCTTGTTTGGTGTACACCTGTTGGGGTCGAAGGTGCCCACCCTGAAATTTTGCTGGTTCATTCGGGCGATCTCGAGCCACATGGTCCTTTGTTGTGAAAGCCTCGCAGAGGTGTACTTTTGCCTCTTTTCTTTGTAACAGGATCCAATTCACCACAACTTCACTTTAAAATCATTGGACTTTTTGGCCCGCTCAGTCGCCACGATTGTTTGTGCACACTTGGAATAAATGAGAGTGGCGGAATTATAAGGGATACAAAGGTTAAAAAATTATCTCGTCAAATGGACGAAAATAACAAAGATTTGTTAACATCTATGCCAAGGCGGCGTGCTTTACAAGCAAAATATAAATTAACAAAAATCTATATTAAAATGCTTTTGCGCTGATGTGGACTTCTGGCGCAAACTTTTAACCTGAGTAAATGGCAGAAGAAAAGAAAAACCTTTTCTAAGCCCAGGATATTGCGTAAAGTAGCACTAAAATGTGCTGCTATGTGCAAGTTTTAACCGCTGCTTACTTTGAAATTAAAAACAATGCAATAAGTGCATTAGTTTGCGAGTTTTTTGCAATTGTATGATGGTCTACAAATAAGACCAGTGTCCTTTTACGCTAAAAGTGACTTTCTGGTTTGCAAGCAGATAGCAGAAAAAAGAAAAGAAAATGCAAAAAGTAGCGAAGTAGCATATGTTCCAAATAGGCATAGCTATCTAGGCGTGCTCTAATTAGCCTGTACGACATTGCAAAAAATAGGGACTGCGTATGTGGACGAAAGGTTCACTTTGCAGGCATACATATAAAGTGTCCAGAAATATCTGCAACCTGAAAAACGACAGAAACGGCAAAAGTACGAATTCGGTTTGGCTGTGCAATTCAAGCCAACTCTCAAGGCACTTGTCTCTTACCTGAAGAGAAGTACCAGAGCAGGAAGTGTTATACGTGCTCCGTATTTCTTGGCGCATGTGGGTTTACTTGACGATGACTCTGCGAAAGCCTGCCTCCTTGCTATGCAATCTTCGCCCTTTTACTCGATGGAAACGCCGTTTCCCATTGACTCCGGACCAATACCCGCTTCTTCGTTGAAGCATGTAGAAATGAGCGCTGATGTTGTTGCCAAATGCATTCGTGAATTAGATCCGAACTCCTTGCCGGGTCCTGATGGGCTGTATCCGCTGTTCCTCAAGACTGTGGCCGATTACATTGCCGCTCCTGTTTGTCGAGTATTTCGGCATTCTATTGAAGATGTACGACTCCCGGTTGCTTGGAATGTGGGGATGGTTAAACTCATACACAAGGGAGTGGATCGTCAAACTCCTGCCAAGGATCGACCATCTGTTTAGCGTCAATATTTTGAAAGTTAATGGAGAGAATTCTCAAGCGGGCATTTCTTCTCCACCTCGAGCACATAAACGTTATCTCCCGTGCGCAGCATGGTTTTCGGCGGGCGCGCTCATGTTCTTCGAATATGCTTGTAGCCCGTGAAAGATAGGCGATCATTAGACGCTGGGAAACGTCTGGATGTTATTTTTGTCGACTTCAGCAGGGTGTCTTGCAAGGTTCCTCATAAAAGGCTCCCTTATAAACTAAGATTAATCGGTGTTTCTTGGAACGTTCTCTCTTGAATCGCTGATTTTTTGTAGGACCGGACAATGAGGTTTGAGGTCAACGAGAATTACTCTGCTCTTGTGCTAATGACTAGCGGTGTCCCTCAGGGATCAGTCCTGGGCCCAGAACTTTGCAAGATCTTCATCAGTGATCTTTCGGCGCAACTTGAGTTGGGTTGCTTGATTTATGCTGACCACTTAAAGTTGTGGATGGCGGTATCCTGCCTTGACGATGCGGACCGGTTACAGGTTACACATGATAGGTTATATGCGTGGTCTGTCAAATGAGGATTGCCCATAAATCGTGATAAGTGTTCGGTCCTCCTCATTGGTGCTCCTGAGCCTTTCGGAACGTACCACATTGGTGAGGCGTTGCTCAGAAACTTATTTCTTAAAAAGGACCTCGGTGTGTTGGTGTCATCTGATCTACGGACTACACAGGACACGTCACGACGTGCTGCTGCTGCCAACAGGATGTCGCATGCCATACGAAGAGACTTCTTGCGTTTGACTCCGGGGATCTTCCGACTATTGTTTACTTCCCACGTGCGCCCCATTCTCAAATACGGATTACCTGCCGTCTTCCCTCTCACCAAGTTCGATTGTGACCTCCTTGAGAAGGTTCAACGGCGGGGATAGTAACACATTTCGGAGGTGTGGGACTTGCCTTATGCCCTGAAACTTCAGAGCAGAAACTGTTCTCCCTGGATAAGCGCCGAAGTCGCGGCGACTTGATTTTCCCTAGGCGTATCCTGAGGGGAGAGATGGGGACGGAGCTGCGAGCATGCTTTCAATTCAATGCAAACAGTTCAACACGAGGCCACCACTGGAAACTGTTTAAACCCAGAAGGCTCCGGGTTCATCCTGCTCTCACTCTATCAACTCGCGTTGTCAACGATTGGAACGACTTACCGTAGCTTGTGGTCGATGCCCAGACAGAGGAACGATTCCAGCGGATGTTAGATACTTATCTTTTGAATACGATTGGCCCTTGCAGCTTTCACTATAGCTGTTACGGTTCCTTGTGGATTACCGCTTAACATCAAAGCGCGGCCTCCACATAATGATCGGGAAGCGATGGAGCTGGCAAAGGATTCCTCCTTCTGCTCTCTACAATCCTATGATCCAATGATCCTATGATATATAGCAAGTCTTCAAAATTAGCTATAATTTTGCGCGAAAACGATAGAAATCCCTTAAGGAATATTACTTCTGCATGGGAATTCAGGAGAGCTTGTAATTAACCTACGTCAGAAGGCCTTAGCATGCAATTTTCAGTGGATACTGAGCCACATAGACAACTAGGAATATAGAGTTTAGTATTTTGTAAGCCTCTAATTGGTTCTAAAGTTTATGTCAAGGGCGCATGAGCCAGGTCTGCCTGAGTAATTCAGGAGAACTTTCGGATCAGTTGACACATTTTAGCCTGGAAAGTACACATATTTCTTAGCTAAACATCGCAGTTTTATCGCTTAGAGTCGAGTTTTTATATTCACGAGGCTGTCTCCAACATCAGTGAACTAGTGGAGCCTGCCACTTATACTAAAGAAATGAGTATGGGAAAATTTAGTTATATTTACCAAATTTCTTTGGGGCGTGAAATCTATTTTGGTCTGCGTTGGTGAGGCCTTACCTACTCTACTTCTAGGGAATGAGCTTGCTCGAACATGAGGTATTGTTATGCCCCACGTGTTGATACACACTACTGTGCAGCTCTTTGATGATTTTCAAGTTATTTTGCCCCAACTTTAAATTCCGAAGCAAGTGCCAGCGGTGTTCATCCAGGTGACAATTTTAAATAGTACTATACTGTCACACCGGCTATCTGTTTTGTGGTTTTCCTGGCAAGAACTCTTATGGCACCCTAAGCAGAGTGATGAGGTAAATCATGAGTAGAAGAGTAATAAAAACCAGTAGGAGCTAGTCGTTTACCCTCCATTACGCATAACGCATGGTAGGCTTTGGAGTCAGCTGAAAGCTAAATAACACGCGGGCGGCCAAGCTAAGAAAGATAGTGATGGAAAGTTTCTGGTGGTCCAGTCAGCCATTGTGATAGGGCCTTGCTGCCGTTGGTTTGCTTTCTTGCCATTGAAATGGAATCTGGAAATGCGAGTGTTTTACTAGCGCAACAGTTATAGAGGAGGAGCTCGTTTTCTTTATGCCTGCCCACTAGTGTTGCCAATAGTGAAAGGCATATGTACACCAGATAAAGCTAAGGATATGGGGCAAAGAGGGGATAAGTGGAGAGCAAAATGTCTGATTCTTGGGCCTAGAATTTTAAAGTGTTCTCTTTGTCAGCAATATGAAAGTGAAATATATTATTTTGCTGTTTACAAAATGGTAGTGGTTAGAAAAGGCGGGGTAGGGTAGCTAGTGCTCAGACATAATGGAATAGCATCAATAAGGGCCTGCTAACAACTGACATCTACGAAGACACCTAAAGGTTCATCTAAAGCCAGCATTTAGATGGTTTTTGACTACTCGAATGCTAATCTTAAGTGTATCAGCAGCAACAAAGGCTTTTAACATCTTATGCAGACTTATGTCTGGTAAGATGCTTTTACTAGGAGTACCTTAAAGGTAATAAGCCTAACATATTTCCAAGGACCCAGTGATCAAGAAGTTAGAAAGTGATAAATGTAAATCTGAAGACAAGGAATAAAGATGTAGCTAAGATGTAAGGATTGAATTTCGCCGGCACGGATTGCTTCGACATTACCCTGCAATACCCTATATGAGGAATAACTAGGGGTTTGCGAACCTGCCAGTCGGTAGGTTAGGCTGTACTGTTTGTTGAAATTTTTAAACATTGACGAAATCGCCATTGAAAAAGAACAGCCGGAAGGTTGTGTATACTAATTGGTTCATGCAGGCTTTGGATCAACGTGTCAGTGATGGGGCCGAAGCAAGACAGGAACTAATCAGTAAAGGCTAAGTACCTCTTGCAATCAGAATTCTAACGTTAGCATCTGTACGACTCGTGCGATTGCTCTGACTAAGACTTTTCGGGTCATGTGATTGCGGTAATCGATAAGTTAAAAGAACCAGGGTCACTGATGGAGACAATTGGTTGGGGTTATCCCTTATTACCCCTCACCGGATGCTTTTGCGCTGGCGTCCACTCTTTCCATAGTGCAGTCATAAGGCGGAATTGCCCGTAGGATAACTCATGTAGGTCAAGAATATATTGTTGAAGACTAAAATCAGCTTGTACTCGGTTTGCTATTTCTAAACCTAAGAAAATATTTGCGACAGCCACTGTTAAAGCCTCTTAGGTGATAAGACCGTAACTACAATGAATGTGGATGAGTTGTGAGCTCAAGGTGCTTAGATGTCATGCACTACATCGTGGGCGTCCTCATGCTACATCAGTGCCAATTTCGAAGAAGTGGTCTTCCGAATCGCGGATATGGGAGAAGCTTTGTATAGTGCCAAAACATAGGAATCATTGTATCTCCTTCCTGAATAGCTGCAAGTTTTGGATTTCTGTTATTCTGGAAGGCAAACTGTTTCATATGTTCACGTACACAACTAAGAAGCAACGAGATGGCAGTCTCTTCTTTGCCTTTGGCGGAGTAATGGAATATCTCTTGTTTCAGAGTTTAGATTCAGATACGCTCCTCAGTTTAAGACAAGTGCTATTACTGTGCAGCTTTCTATGAATTCTCTTACGTAAAAAGCTCAGGTTGAGGATAATGCGCTTTTGCCATAGGGGCTGAATTTTAGGGTGTTTGCATCTTTGTCGGTACCTCAGCGCTTGCTGCAATGGAGTATACATCTTCGTAAAGCGCTGCTGGTTTTTCGAGCAGAACGCGGTCCGTCTTCCGTAGGTTGCTGAATATAAAACAGCAATCTTCCAGACATGGCCTGAGGCAGCTATTATAAAGTTCTAGCCTTGCATCTGCGGTTTTTATGTAACGGCGTATGTAGGACGGTAATCCCCTTACCCTGGGCACTTGATAATGAAGTTGCTCTGCAAAGTTGAGGCTCATGGAGTAGGGCAAGCCCAGATCTGTTGTCATGGCATTCTGTTTGATAGTTAGGACTTTTATTGTTAGGGACCTAGCAGTTACAGAAAATTTGTGGGTCATGACATTAGATGTTCGAGCGGGGAAGGTCGTTTACCATTGTTCGCACCACTTATCATGTGCTTTAAGATCCTCATGGATACTATTAATTGCGGATAATTTATTACCAGAGGAAGGCGTGGACAACGTTTACGTCGTCAGCAAAGATAAAGGAGCGACCGTGTTGCAAACTCCTGCAGAGGTCATTGATATGAACCAAAAATAGTGTAGGACCAATGACGCCCCCTGCACCACGCCACAGGGGACGACGGTCGGGTTGGATATAGTTTGCTCAACCTTAACAGACTGCTTACATCCTATTAGATAGGAACCCAGCCAGTCTAATAAAGGACTGTCCACCCCGTAAGCCTTTGGCTTATGCCTCAGGCGCATGTGTGGTACCCTGTCAAACGTCTTTTGCATGTCAAGGTAAAGAATGACAACTGAAATATTAGAGTCAATGGCCTCGGTGACTAAATTAAGGAAGTCCAGCTGACAGGATGCACAAGACCGAGCGCTTAGAAACCCGTGCTGAGATTAATTTATGTGCTCGCCTGTATAAAGGTGAGTTATGAGGGCTTTTATACTCAACTCCATCACGCGCGAGATAATAGAAGTGTGGTTACTAGGGCGATAGTTACCAACTTCCTGTAGGCTTTCGCCCTTATACCTTGGCATAATGATGGAATGTTTCTAAGCGGTCGGGCATTGACCTTTTTGCATTGATAACGTAAAGAGTTTCAAAAGAGGAATATGGGTATCTTCACCACCATTCTTAAGTAGACTGGGCGGCATTCCGTCTGGACCAGGGTTCCAGGTTGACTTGGTAGTTGAAATCACAGTACGGACATTATTTATGTCAAACTTTACAGAGGACAGCGACTGGCTACCGGGTACTTGCAGGGCCTGAAAGGTCGAACCTATTTCTAAACACTGCGATTCGTTAAAATGTGAGCTGGAGACTTCACATAAAATGCTTGGGTCACTAGAAGTGTCGTTGGAACTAATCTTCAGGGTGGAGATCTGTCGTCCATAGTTAAAGGTCCGAGAGCGCAGCGGCCAGCTGAGGTACTTAGCTTTGTTCGCACTATTTAGTGCGGCTTTTTCTTGATTGGTTTGCTGCTGCTTAGGTCTGACAGATAGCTGATGTGCCATCTCGTTCGCTTTCAAGATGTGGGCAAAATTGAAGGTTTTGTTATAGGATCGTCTAAGCTGACGCATTCTGTTCTGCATTCTGGTTTGGGTCACACTTTTAGATGATTGCCTTAACAAATGTGACATGGGAGCTAGAGAATCGAGAAAAGGAAGTATTTACTCATAATCAGCTCAGCCGAGACATCCACAGAATCAGACGGGTACAGCAGAGGTTGTCCAGTTGACGAGCTGCATCGGGCGGTATACAAAGACTGATTCCGTTTCTGTTGGGTGGGCATTATGTTGCTTTAAGTAAACCGAGCATGCACTAATCTGTGCACACTATCCGGAAACTCACGGCTGACGGCCACTCACGTTGCTGGGATGCTTAGAGCAAATATTAGGTCAAGGATAGGTTGCGCCCTGGTTGGAGCAGGTATATGTTGTGTCCAGCCGCCTAAATTAATGCATGCTAGTAGACCAGCATAACAGCAGGTGAGAACCAGTTTAACTCAGACGGGTTAAAATCTCCTGCAACCATTTTATATTCGCAGGAAAAATTTGATGCTTGCGCAAAATTGTTCATAAGTGCGTTATCACCCTTAACTGAGGTATAAGGTGGTCTATAAGCACATCCAATTAATACCCGCGATCCCAGGATATCAGCCGGTTTCCGTACTAAATCCATTGACTCAGCCGCGTTCATGATTTCGGATATTTTTGCTGGGTAAGCACTTTTAACATAAATGGTGCACCCGCTTCCCTTTTATGCACACGAGATTGCATAAACAGCTGCTAATCAGGGATTGAGTAGTCCTCCACCGAAGCATATGAGGAAAACAATGTTTCCCTGACAATTCTTGCATCAGGGTTGGTGAGGACAGACAGAGGTCGCAAGAGATGCATTTTATTTTTCAGGGACCTAGCATTTATAAGTAGAAGTGAGAAAGAACACGCTTGGTCTATTATCTTTACAGATGACGAAATGAAACGGTTGGTGGTTACTTCGCTAGCTGCATTAGTTGTAGGAAGTAAGTGAGGAGACATTGCAGTTGGTAGTTGGGCGACGAGGATTTTGGTGCCGGGATGAAACTGTCGCGACTCATCTTCACCTGGTCTAAAAAGTGCGCAGGTTGCGGGGTAGGGAGCAGTGGACTATTTGGCCTTTGTAGCTGGATCGGCGGCCAAATTCTAAGAAATGTAGCAGGTGCACAACAATTTGGATGCGCTTGAAGTTGATCAGAGCTGTATGGATTACTAAATGTAGTGCTGGCCGTAGGTGAATTGGTTGCGGTGGTGGTACCCGGTACAGTCACACAAGTTTCTGGGGTATGATTTAGTAGTGTCCGTCAGTTGACTTAACTGGGTATCATTGCGGAGTTGTTCACAATTAAATATTATAGTGCGCATGATTCTACTATCGTCTGTTCCCAGTTTGACTGGGGCTGGGAATTTAATGATACTTTTGGCCATCCTCTCATCTTGTTCCAACTTTTCTGTGATACATTTAACTTTAAGGATTGTGCTCTTAAGCTCGCCCGTCGATATGCCATCCGGAGCATTAAGTGCAAGTACGCTTAACTCCACGTTGTCCATCCCGGCTGTGGCGACTGCGTGTCTGTGGATCTTGATATATTTAAGGCGTGTGTGGATGACATAACCATCGTAGATGAGTGACGGTGTGTATCCTCTGCTAGCGCGTTTGGCACTGTGAGCCTTCGTAATGTTATACACAATACTGTCTATACGGTTAGATGTCGCTCGTTGTTTGTTGCTGGATACTCTGCTCTCTTGCTACCTAAAGCTTGTTTCGATGTTAGGATCCGTCGCAGCCCAACTTAAGCTTCTTTTCAGAGGCCCGAACGTGGGCCGGCTTAGCACTATGTACTGCAAAGTTTTTCACGGTTACCTATGAGAGTGCGCAATTCAGACTCGTCCTTTGCGTTCAGTTTACTGGGGGCCGCAAACTGGGTTACATGTTTAGTCAGTCTTTGTACCTGCAATGCATACTCTGCAATTCCATTAATCGCAATGCTTGCACGCCTAAATGCGTCCACCGATATATCGCCTGGAACAATGAACATTCTCGCACGCAGCATTATATGGTGTAAGGGTCTCCGCTTTTCTTATTTCCAATGTTGGTTTCGTTGGGCCCAGCGGCTCGGGTGAACTCGGTGGTGTGGTCCATATACTGGGGCTTTTGGTTCGAGGCGTCCGCAGCTCTGTTCTCTGAGTGTAGGTTATGCTGGGATCGCTTCGATCGTCTTGGAATTTTCCTAACATATCCGACCTAACTGAGCTCTTTAAAGGTTGCCTTGGAGGTTCGTCAACCATTGGCCCTTCCGGTTTAACTGATCGACTTGTAACAGTAGCTGAGCACTTAGTATTAACTGAGGGTTTTCAAATATTGTTCTCGGGTTTGCTGATTTGATCTATGTATGATATGGCTTTATGGATAGTATTGGTCTTAGGGTTTGCATGTTCTTCCAAAAATCATGCGATCCAGTATCCATGTCAGACGAAATGTCAAACTCCACAGTACCTGTGCTACTTAGGTTCACTGGCGTCGGACAATTGTCACCATTCTCCTGAAATCATCTGCTATGTCCGGGACTCTCTCTTAGACTATCACAACGTCGTTGCAACGCCGTTCTTGCTAGTAATAACTTAAAGTCAAGAAAAGTCGTGCGGGTTCTAAATTCCCTTTGATAGGAGAGAAATTTGAGAGCTGAGCTCTCATTGTCGAACTTGACTAAGAGGGGGCATTGGCTTTTCCTAAACTTTTTTCAGCCTTGTGCAGCTCAGGGGATTGTGTTCTAAGCCACACACTTTCATCAGTATTTTACGTTTGTTGTGCAGATTCAGGCGTTCTGGAACATTATAAACCAATGCCAATTTAAGACATTTTAGCCGATTCATCCCCTCGGTGCAAATCGCGTTAATGAACTTTCCAGCCAACTACGCTTGCTTAGATTTAATACAGTCCTTGGGGTGTATCATAGTAGCTATAGTTGTCCGTCTAACAGTATAAGGTTATATTGTGTTGAGGACCATTTTGAGCTTCACCAAGTTGTTTTGAAGATCGGTCATTCGAGAGCTCAAAGAAAAGATATCCGTTAAGTTAATGGTGCATGATATAGTTGTGCCAGGTAAGTTCCTGCTGCTAGTTTTAGATTTGGCCGGAGTAAGCCCTACTGATCTCACACACTTAATAGAGACGTTAAGATGACGTCCACTGACCCTGTCCAAAAGAAGTGATGGAAACTAAAAGATAACGGCAGAAAACCTGTAAGTTTAACGTTAAAGAATAACTGAAAATCGCGACAAAATATACTATAGAGACACCAAACGCCTATAAAAGCCCGAACAAATTGAGAGCGAAACAAAACGGACCACGTTCCCAGGTATACAAGTGGTGCGGTAAAGATGGATCCAAAACTGAACATGCTACTTACGACCAGGCAAACTGCAGTTTTGTCTTAATTGTTTTAATCAGATCGCTCCATTGCCGACTTTAAGCGTTTTGATCCAAGAGGACTGCACCGATTGCAGCATTAGAGGCTCGTGTATTAAATGTTCATAACAACATCCTATTATGCAGCTGCAGTCCGGCTAAGTCATCTGAAGCTCATAATTGCCTGCGCGAATTTGTGCATTCTAAGGACCTAATCCTGGATTCCATCCTTCGCCAGATGGCTAGACAATGCCGGTGCAGTATGCACTGTTCCAAGGCTGATGACAACCGTTGCGGAGATCGTAACCGTTTAATAGTCGGCTGGGAAGCTTTGATGGAATGTACAAGATGGTTTTAGGCGGTTTCATATGTAACTTGGCTTAAATGGCGTACTTTGAGCGGTCCGGTACCAAATCCTTCTCCAGCTGCGTGCACGGTATGCTGCTGTCTTTGAGGACGAATTCCCTGGTATGCTAGATGAATTGGCGCAAAGTCAAGGTGAAATTTCGCATCTGCGGCACTCCGCTGGTCCCTTGCGTGATCAGTACGCTGCGTGCTTGCAATATACAGCTTTCTTTATAGGTGCAATAATGCGGAAAGTTTTCTCGAGGCCACTGGAATCATAGCTTACGGACGAAGTTCGTAGATGATGCTAGCGCCTAAAGGAGCGCGAGCAATTTAGGTGGCCATCCAAATTCGCCTCAAGGACAAGTGCATTCACATAGTGTTTCCATATCACAACACGTTTCTACAAATTTGTGGAATTTGGCGCAATGGGCAAGAACAACATCCATGTGGGTGTTGGAATGATATGACAATGCAAAGAATAGTTGCCATCCGCATTTGACTAACCTTTACCTGAGAGCATGAATGCAGTAGCCCTTTCGATGAATTGAATACGCTCACAATCATCAGGAAATTCGGTCCCTGGGGCTAGTTTACGGCGCGGTAGACTAGGCGGTGTGCACGCAAGCACTTCTCGCTCCTGTTATTATCCTCGAAGGCCAAGCAACGGGCAGTTTCTTCCTCATAATCAACCTGAACCCTGTATCGTCCTTTCCTGTCGTCCATTTGACTCGTTTGCCGCACTGTATATATCCCTATCTATGTTGGCTATTCCAGGTCCCTTTAGGGCTGGCTTTGCAACCGTATTCTCGCTACAGCTGTAGTATATAAATCTCATCCTCGTCACAACTTTGACACTCCGTCTCACCCCTTCATCCAGCTGCTTCTCTAGCATCCGAAAACTGAACATGTTACGTTATTATTTTCATGGGTCTCCAACCCAGGGTAGTAACTTCACTGGCTCTCATAGGTGCTCGAACGCTAATCTCTACCACTGACAACCGAGCGCTCAACCTATACCTTAAGCGCATTGTTGTATACGAAAAGGTCACTCTCGGAAACGGACTGCTGTAATCTGATCAATGTCTAACTGGGTGAGTACATTAAAGTGTCACAAGGAGAATGATGAACCAATAGGGAAGCAGAGAATTGGACTCTTTGTGTGTGTGTGCTGGGGTTGTGTGCACCTGTCTGTTTAGACTAGGTCAAGAATGCTGACAGAATACACAACACGCATATTAAACCACTCACTATATGCTTCTGATTCTCTCAACTCATTTACCGGTTAATGACGCCTGATACTCCCGGTTTCCACATAGGCCAACTTTTGCACACGCTAGGCCACTTTGGACAGCATTGGTTTCTCACATTCAACAAATATCGGGTCTCTTGCTTGCACGCAAAACTATGGATATGATGTGTAACATATTCAGTTGTTCCATTGCTTTTAACCAGCACAACGTTAACATAAATTTTATATTTATACATTAACATAGTCCTGTTTAATGTCCTTCGCAGGTTGCTCGATCCATGTTCCTTCTCTCCCTTGTTCTAAAGGATAACAATACCTGCACGGAACACCTCTGAGGACATACCTGCGACGCTCCCCTGGACACGGAATCAATACAGAACAAAGAAATTACCCGCACTTCGCAATCCTGACACACTAAAGGAACCCAGAAAACTAATCAAATCAATACAAGTCACCTGAGTAGTCCGACTTCAACAGCTCCAACCACTTGCGGTCGACTCCGAAGGAGACTACACAACCATGGGAAACAAATTGGCGAAACGTGACTGCGAATATCCGCGAGGGTAATCGGTCAGATGCAATCTTTTCAATATCATATCACCAGTCGGCAGTGTTCCAGGACGTGGTGGGTCTTCGTCTGGCAGGCGTTTTCCTTACAAAAAGCCACAAATGTCTGTTTAACAACACTGCGACGTGTCGGATGTGACTCGCCACTCAATAAGGTCACCGCCCCTAACACACATTGGCAAGTTGACCGATATCACATTTACAAATTCCGTGCATATATCTGCTCTCGCATGAGCACGCTCACCTATTCGATCAGTCACATGCCATTGTTCATAACTATTTTTCAGCTTTTTCTTTACGATTCACTTACCTGACCCGCGCTGGGTACACGACCTCCTCGGAATACTTTCTCAACAATATACTCCACATTAGTGAACTGACTCTTACCTTTACATTTAGCATTCTGTGGACACAGACTTCGTACAACATTTGGGCCATAGGGGCCCATACTACTGACTCCAACCGTGCTATTCCCGCTCCTGGTGCTGCTAATCTTGCTATCATGTACAATATCACAATACGCTGATCATGTTTAAAAGAGGTGCCTCGGTTTGACGAGCATAAAATATTATTTTATTTATTTATTCTCAAGGGAAGCGGCTTCCTTGAGAAATGACCACCTTCGAACATTGGAATGCTACTCGATTTTTGTACAGGGTGCGCACCTATTCCACAATGAGCAAAACGTTTGGCGCTCAGACTGCAAACTATACTTCTGCGAGTTATATCAATTTCAGACACCCCTGACTGTATTTATGTGCAATGCCCTCTTATGCGTCAGAACACGGGAAGCGTGCTTTGAAAGTTTGTATGCTCGCTTGGCAGAAATCCACGGTAGTTCGTTCCCTGAACACCCGAAATTAGTTCCTAATGAATATAAGCGGAGGCGTTAGGCCTGTACACATTTCTGACCATAGTAATAATTAGGCGCCTTGTATATAAGGTTCGGACTTGCTACCGCAATATGCGTGTGACTACACTGAAATTTGGGTTTAATAGCGATATATCAGTGGGGAAATGCTGTGTAAATTATTCATTGGGCTGCGAAATGCGGACGTTACGCCTCCCAAATGTTGTGCTATTGGGACTAAGTTAGGACGCCTACCGAGCCTTCATGTTAGCAAGGATCTATTGAGAAACAGCTGCATCTTTCAGCCCATACTTACTTGCGATGTCATGGCGTTAATCCCCATCCACCTTACCAATGTACTATTTCTCTTGGTATCATAATCTTTATCGACTTGATGTCCGTGTCCGACGGACACTTTACCAACCACGGCAGTATAGTCTGCCGTCATTCCTACGTCTCAGAGGTATACCTGGTATGTTTGTTCTATTAGCTGACCAAAGCTGTATTATGGAGTGCACAGAAAGCCTTTTGAGCTCTATCCACTACCGGTTAAAACGATTAATTGCCACTTACTATCAGCCTCGCAACATGTCCGCGAAAAGCTTTACCTCCCTGCTAGGGTTTAAATTACTTGCTACGCCGTGGCTTTTAGCTGCGTCACCCGCGCCAGTGGATTACTTCCGCTGTAATGCCAAAACCTTAATAAAGCTGGCGCCGTTATACCATGCATTTTGCACCCACCGTGCCAGTGTGGTGTGCGGAACATTTTATATCTTTCCGGTGTATACTTTCTTTGGTCTATATTACTGCGCTAACATACCTGCTTGCGAAGGCCGCAGCAATCTCCTGGGTCGTTCTAAGCATCCTCTTAAAAAGCTATAACTCCAGCAAGGACTCCCACTTACCTGCGATGCTTACCTCTCGTAAACCTGCCTACTGTAACAATAGACACGATAGCTAAGCCGACGTTAAAAATCGAGTGAGAATTGCTCAGCCGGCAACTACCAACCTGCGTCAAAGGAATCAAACTATTCCGTCCACGTGGTCAGCCCGTGCCGTTTAACTCACTCCCGCTGGCTGAATACCAGACGCCGAATAGTGAGCGAAATTGAACTCCTAAAGTAGTAGGTTTTGCTTGCCAGTGAATAAGAGCAATATATCCTGTATAGTTACACTCTCTGTCTACTGAGTTGTGGCCTTTTATATTTCCTAGGTTTGCTGGGCGTGTGACAGCGAAGTCGAGTGGTCATAGTCTCATAGGGCAGCTAGCAGTAGTTTAACAGTTGTCAGTGATAGAGAGCAGAGGGGAACTGGCGTTACAACCCTGGCGACGAGAGTGATTCCGAACCCAGAAACAGCACACTGCCTTGAAACAGTGAAGTTTACTATGTTGCAAAAACGGGAACAGTTTGAAGCATATCAGACCAATCTGATCACAAAGCTAACTCAGAAGCTGACAGTGCAGTCAGACCTAGGGCCAGGGACAAGTAAAAGCGCTTCTTCACCAGAAACCCCGAAGCAGCAGATCAGTGAGTTCCATTAGGACTCTGAGGCCGGCATAACTTTTCTCGCTTGGTTCTGCAACTAGAAAGACGTGTTTTGGGTTGAATTCGCCCATTTTAAAGCGCAGAAGAAGATTCGAATAATGGTGCAGAACCTGGAAGGTTCATCGATATTACCTTATATGAAATGGGTACCGATTTTTAAATAAATAAAATAAAACAATAAATAGTATATTCTCGAATTTCCGAGACACACCTGAAGTGGTCGCGGCCCTGTCGCAAAATTCCTGTGAGCAGACGTCCTTGTTAAAGATCTAATACAAGGGTCTGACAATAAGAAAAAGAAAAGGGAGCCTCAGTCTACTATTCCAGCCGTGTGAAACGCTATTGCAAACGGTTATTACTACACAAAATGACAAGCGATCAGCTTAAAGTTCCCATTTAGGTTTGTGGCTTACGATCTTCCAAAGAGGCCGACATTCGAACAAGCAGGCTGAACGAAATTGGGCAGAATGCGAACGTCACATTGCAGCAAGTGACTGGTGAGTGCCAACGCATGACGAAGTTGAGGCACGATACTGCAACGATTCTGTATCTGTCCAAACAGAACGACAAGCTTTTGTATTCCCAGTCAGCTGTACTCTCCAAAAGTGGCTCTCCAAAGGAGTTCACCGCATTTAAAACCACCCACTGCATGTTAATTTTGTAGTGTGGCATTTTGCCAGCGGGTGCGTAGTCAAAACTCACAATTGTAAATGTTGCGGCGGAGGTGGGCACAGTGTGTCATGTTGCTGGGCTTGTCATCCAATTTTGGTCAAGAAGATGAGTAAAGTTGCAGATTGTTCCTGCGTCACAAACTGAACAGATCTATCACGGCAACTTTCAAGATTGACGAGGTCAGGAAGCGCAAATACACAATTGTGAAAATCAAAGGCGTCCTAATCAAGGTACAAATCGACGCAGCTTCAGATACCACCCTGATACCTCGCGATACTTGGTGCATGCTGGGGCGACCGACAATTATACAACGGGCCACATGGTACGGAATGCTTAAGGAAGTAGGTTAAAACTGGTTAGGGAACAGAATGGTCAGGTAAACTTCCGCGATAAATACATCCAAACGTGAAAACCAGCCTGGGTTAGGTTTGTTGGGGCATGACATGATGGATGAATTGAAACTCTTTTATCAACCAGTGAACAGTAAATGCCAGCTTCCGCGAGTCAATATGCTGTCGCAAACGTTGATTTTAAGCCCCATGTTTTAAGTCAGGTTACCGAGATAAAACGGCGTTGTGGTGCATTGTTCCGACCTGGTCTAGGATGCCGCAACATAGATACTGCCGCATTGAACCATAAACCGGGCGCTAAACCAGTCTTCATACCAAGAACTCCGGTGCCCCATGCAACGCAGTGGAAGCCCAGTTAAACGGACTACATTCTGTAGGGATAATCTAACGAGTTCACTATTAAGAATGGGCAGCACCTATCGTCGTGGTAGAGAGAAAACGGTAAAGTCAATACTTGTATTGCTTCCTGGACATGTTTGAGTTTTCTATCGGAAGTTCTTCAGTATCCGCTGCCCGGTAGCAGCAGACTTGTTCAGTAAACTCAATGGGGGAAACGTAACAGAAAGGTTGACTTATCTGATGCGTAGCTTCAAATCCCATTTGCCCGTTAGTGCAGAATATTACTATCCGGGAATCAGATAAAAACATAAAAGAAAAAAAGGGAAAGTATATAATGGTGACTGGAAGCTGGGCTAAAGAGAATCGCCTACCCCGTGCGGTCGATCAGGCAATCGATCGAGCGGACGAATGCGTTTTCAAACACCCGGCTAATTGGACTTTTGCCTCAGAGTTGAGAGGACAGTGTTTTCGGCGGCATTTTCTGGCTACGTTGGCAGAGTTTTTGTTAACACGTTTTTCGTGGTCAAGGCTGTTGGAATTTTGATTTTTCTTCGGCTGGGCTAGAATTGCTGCGGAGAAATTTCTGGGTGGTTAATTCGGAATAGCGAAAAAGGGAAGATCTAACAATGGCGACGGACAAGCACGGAAATGTTACAAATTTTTCTGCCGAACATTTTCAAAAGCTGCTTCTTCAGCAACAATCCCAGATGGAAGCACAAATGAAACTGATTGAAAGTTTAACGCAGTGCTTAAACGTACAATCAAACGGAGCAGCTACACGGGACACGCAGGCTGTTTCACTTGATCTTCTTACGAATTCAATCACTGAATTTCATTATGATGCTGATTCCGAATCCACTTTCGAGGCGTGGTTCAAACGTTGGGAGGATATGTTCCAGACGGATTCAGCGTCAAGAT
>OX104071.1:17119356-17178356 GCA_944474145.2 Dicrocoelium dendriticum | reverse complement strand
CTCGAAGATATGAGGCCCACGATTCAATACTTTAAGTGTTTAGTTTATGTTATTCCCTAGAGGTGCATAAGGTGGAAATGTTGCTAGGAACGGATGTGTACTTTACAACGGAGCGGGACGTAGATTTTAGGTACGTGGTTGACCATTCAGCAAACACAGACAAACAGGCCCCACCCACATCCCCCCCCCCCACCCCCCCCCCACCCCCCCCACGTACCAGTCGGGATGTAGTGAGAGACACACGGCTATCCTCCTACTGACGATGAGAACTAAAAGGAGGGAGGTATCTGAGGGGAAAAATCGGTCAGGAGACACGTGGTAGACGACAGGGGGAGTGATGGAGACACTGGCGAGGACGTGAGCAGCTTGATGATCATGTAATAAATTCCACAAGGAACCAGTAAGAGAATCTTCGAGCAGAATGGTTAGGGGACGATGAAAGTCAGAGGAACCGTTATGGTAGAGGAGGTGTGTTTTGTTGGGGGTTGGTGGCATTTTGGCAGGGAGGGGACACCACGCACTGAAAGCAATTTGCAGGCTGGAACAAACCCGAGTCCACATGATATATAATCAGTGAAGAGAGTAAGAAAAATTTGAAAATAAAAGCACAAAAGACGGGCAAGCAGGGAAAAGTCCGGTAGAGGGGGGAGTGAGGGGGGGAACCAGGGCGTTGGAGGCTCGGGAGGTGGATATTGGGGAGAAGAAGTGGGTGAGGCAGAAAGTAGGTGGAGAACATGTAAGCGCAAATTAGGGGGAAGGAGGCAAAGATGGGGGGGGAGGGTGTGGAGAGATCGGAGAAGGAAGTGTGTCTGAATTAAGGACTTGTGGCGATCTCTGATAGCAAATAGGAATCGGTCCAGAGGTAACACGGCCATACATGCCACGTTTGTTCGCAGCAGATCTTTCTCCGCCCACAGGTCGCGTTAAAAAACAGCATGGAAACCATGTAACAACCTAAGAATAAAACAATATTGCGAAATGATAACGAAATGTAAGATAGGTTCGAAAGAGGAACGGGGCGCGAGTAGTCGTTCGTATATAGAAGCGAAAAGTATAACGAACACGGGCAAGTGGAAGTACACGGCAAGACACGAAAAGAAAGCACATTAACACATCAAACGAAAGAGCTTACGACGGATGTGGCCTGTTTTACGGGTTCTGGGAAAATTAACATAGATAAGCAAACCAATAGAAGTACGCGCTAAACGGAATCACTGAGGAAGTTAGGTAGGGGAGGAAATTTGATGAGAAGGAACACACTAGAGATACCGACGGCTAGATAATATCACATGCATAATGACACAAGGATTCCCTAATGGTGCTCGATCCCAGGAGCCCCGATCCTGAAAGGCAGGCGCGCAGAAGAAACATACACGGACCCCGCCAGCAAAGGACCAACAGCAAACCCCAACGAGTCCAACGATCTGCGCGTTATATTATATGGGATGTCGACGGCCCAAAGTTTCTAAGCGCGCCACTCAAGCTCTAGGCTACTAGGACACACTTGGACAAGACTGAACAACAAACCCAGCAGAACATCACACGCAGGACCCGGCCACATACAACCATCCTCAGGAGCCACGGATTAAGAATAGCGGAAAAGACCAAAAAACAAGAAGAAGGAAGGCACTGAGGGAAGGTAAAGGGGGGGGGGAATGATATACGAAAAATAGAGGAGGACGAACATCGCCTTTTCATCCTTTACACCACATAACAAAAACGAGTTATAACACAGGTAGTCGAATAATAAACAATGAGAGATAAAGAGTAGAGTCAAGGTGAAGAGAGAAACTAGGAGATCGGTAAGAAGACGTATTAAACACCAAACTTACAGGTAAGAAGGTCAGCCCGTATATCAACACTGTCCAACAACATCAAACGCAGAAAACCCCCCTATGTACAGCCGCCCATACTCACAACATTCCCACCCCTAGGCCACTCCCCGCTAAAGTAATCTATGCTGCCTTGTCCGACTATTTAAGGTCCATGCCTCTGCCCCCGTCTTCTTTGACGCAGTGATCAATCTCTAGCCCCATCCTTTACTCTAACATTTCCCTCTGATATGCCGCCCAGAACTCACAGACTTCTAGTTGTAATGCCTACTCGCTTTAGGCCCTAGTCTCTTCAGCGAGAAGTTCGGGCCGTTATTGGTATCCCGGCTGGTTCAGGTCCGGGCTCCGGTAGACAGGCAATCTGTTCGCATGTGTCCGCGCAAGACGCATTTACCGGAAAAAATAAAATTTAATGCCTTTCGGCCTTCATGAACGAGTCAACGCTATTTTAGATTAAACTCAACGAGATGTGTTATTCCTTTCCTCTTGTCTTTCTTGCTGACACTGCATTGATAATCGTCTTCCATTGCGCTTCAATTTCCAGATGCATTCCTTTATTTCGCCTCTACTTCGTTCACCCCATCCTCGCCTCTACCACGCCTTAACAACTCACGCTCCCCTCGTCCGATCCCGCCCCGTCTCCCTACTCTCTTACTTAACGTTGCCCCCTGCCCTACCTCTCACTGCCCTATACTCAACCTTCCACTTCAACTCTGGCTTCCTCTCCTCTCAACCCCATACCTCCCCCTTTCATGCACCCTAATCGATTATTCCCCCTGCTGCCGACGCAGAAAGACACAGAGCAGACATAAGAATTAAAAAGACGCATGCACAACACAACATACTACAGCCAATCAGCCAATCAAAGGATGTACTGAAAAAAATCGGGGAGCAAGAACCAGGACACGGCGACTAATGGAAGCAAAAGAGGCAGAGGCAGATTGAGAATGGAGGATATGATTACCATCCAACAGTAACAAACTAGGGACAACAAAGCAGGCATATTATGTGACAGAGCTCCAGTAAGAAAAACAGAAAAAAGTGAGAATAAATAGAAAGAAAGTACGAAGAAAGGCCACCGCCCGGAAAGACAAAGTACTACAGGCGAGGAGGACGGTTATAAGATTATCGCTAAGGATGACCCCAGAGACACACCAGATAATTCAACGAAGGACCAAGGAACGAACTTATGACGATAGAAAACATATGAAATCACGTCAGCGTAGAAATAAGAAAGGAAGATAAGAGAAGAACGTCTTGAGGCTAAGATGCTAGGAACGACGTCAGGGCTGGCAGGGTAAAAGTAGGCCCAAGAGGATAGATAGAGCTACGATAACCCAAATAATAATCTATAAGCACTAGGTAGGATACAAATACGGATGTCAGCGTCTGCGTACACTAGCTCGCTACCAAATTAATTGGGCTCAGCAGAGCGAGGCAACTGAGAACTAGATATTAGAATAGGGGAAGGAAGGATAGAAAGGGTGCGGACGGAGATAAGAGAATAGTAGGAGAGGGGAGCACAGCAGGTATAGAAAATATAATCAAACAGCAGTAATTAAGGAAAGAAGAAAGAGGGAGCAACCTCAGTCGATACCACAATGTAGAGAGTACAAGACAACAAATTTCCAAAGCAAATCATCCTAGGCCATAATACAGCAAGGACCACCATGGACGAATTCTGAACACTCATCAGACACCGCCTCTAAAACATACAATCCCCCTTCCCCTCCGGCACGGATAAAGACCCCAACACAAACTCAGATCTTATGCACAACCTGAGTCGTACGTAAACAGGAAGGCTGAGACTCCTACGACACTCCATACCTTGCTGTTTCCCTTGAAATCAATTATTCACACAATACTCACTCTCTCCCATCGCCACACTATAGGAGCAACCGCTATACACGGAGAAGAAAGAAATACGGGAGCCCGATCCAACCGAAGAACGTACAGCCGACTGATGGAAGGCCACGAAAGCGTAGTCCCATACGGGGTCCTCTTAATTACGACGTCCTTCTGAACGAGTGAGGCCTCAACGACCAGTAGGAGGAAGTGGAAACCCATTTCGCTGGTTTGACTGCCCGCGAGCTCTTTTAGTCAGCTCGGCGCAGCGCGAAACAATTCGCACATGAATCATACAACTCCCACTTCTGTTTAAAACTCGACTGTCTAGGAACGGCTCAATCTACTGTGTTATGGCAAACAGAGTAATTCCAGAGCTGGTACGGAGCCTATAAAGAAAGGCGAAATCACTTATAGTCATGACGATCCTCTGTCGGTGGTCGAAGTTTACGGTAAACATAGTAGTTGAACATAGCGTCGGCGCTACATGTAGCGGCATAAGTGGTCGGATTAACAGTCCTGCAGACTCGTCTTGGACGGAGGGGCGCGCTAATGATAGTTTACTGCTTAACGCCGGAATACTGGGATACGCGGCGGGACAAGGGTTGCGTCTACACTCGCGACGACCGCAGCGGCGAGCACTACTCCTCCACCCTCCTATACTTCACATCTGTGAAACGTGCGTGCGGATCAGGTCAAATCCGGTGCGAGGCTTGTTCTTCAGCTAGGGAGGGCTGCCAACATTACTTCCTTCACAATAATGCTTGGTAAAACAGGTGCTGCCGAATACCAGTTACTGAATCCACACGGGCGCACGTTCCACCCTTACCTCAGTCGCCCCGAGGCGTCTGGTGAAAGGAGTATCATACAGATCCTGGGCCAGGGTCATGCCGCTAACCAAGCTTACTCAACCTGTCAGTCTAGTTTGAAGAAGTCGGCGGTGCCCGCGATGAGCAGTGGCATGGAACGTTAACGAAAGAAACTCTATAGAAACAAAACTCCTCCTTACTCTAACTTCAGCCGGCGGTTCCTGGGCTCCTTACTGTCTGTCACCAACACACACTATCCACAGGCTGACAAGGACGTATCGGATAGTATTACCCCAAGTAGGCCTTTCGGAGTGACTCTTATACTGGATCGGGACGACCTAGCACAGCCGTAAGAAAAAAGGTACATACAGATTAAGAGGCGGCAGAAGACCGACCTTCTCTCCAAACTTCCACTTCTTACTCTCATTCTCGAACCTTTCTGGCACAAACGAATCTCTTGCTGATTCAACCACACCCGCCCCGTCCACCTACTGCTTTCTTTTAGGGTAGGCTCCGGCCCTCTAAAGGCGGCTACAGGAAAACAAGGCGGAGGAGCCCTTCAGCACATCCTTCTCCTTTCTCAGTTGCCTTCTGCACTTCTCTCTACACGGCCACCCCCCCTTCACCGAAGTATGTGCGGTAACGTGGTCACGGCTTATGCGCCGGCTATCCCAACGTGGCACTATGACACCATGTTGACCCCCTCGCTCTTCTCTGAAGCCCTGCGCAACTTACGGCTGGTCTCTGACCTACTTCGCTTCTCAGCTCTTCCAGATTAGACGTCTTCAGGTCTACCCTCTGCTCTTCCTCCCTTGCCCTAGGCCTTAGCTCTACGTCACATTCACCCTCTACGCCAACTGCCTCGACTTGTTTCAACCCATATACCAACTCCGTGTCGAGGCAGCGAGGAATCCAGAACCCGCAGGCTTTCAAGGTGGAGGTGCCAAAATTCCTTTACTTGGATAATGCAAAGCGGCTCTGGAATACTGCGACAGATGATCGCATTTTTCAGTCCATACCGGAAGGGGCCTGAACAATCCCGGTGTACCCCGGTGTAACGTCTTGCGGCATTTAGCTATAGCAACCGCTACATTAGTGTAAGGCATTTGTGTCACGCTTAGTTTAACATCTGTCCTTCCCACCTTTAGATCTCGCCTGGATCCATTGCACGATAAGACTAAGAGCTGAGGTGGAAAATTCCAGTGTATGACTTGCTTCACCTATTTTCATTCTCGCCGGACCCATTTCTATCTCGCCCGTTGTCACAAAGGTCCTAAGAACCTATATGGCAGTGGCAGGTGCAGCTGCAAAGAGGGCCAAAGTACCCCAATCACTAGCTTTACCTCTACGGTTGTCTGGCTAGTGTACCACCTTAATACGGCGCAAGTAGGGCGCTACTTGTTATACCGACTTAAACAGAGTGGCAGTGCCGCATGTCCGGTGAATGTGAGCATCCCGCTGAAAGCGGTTCCTTAATCGGTCGTCCATTCTTGAACCCATCATTACTTGGCTCCAGGGAATAATGCGCGGAAATGGTAGCCTTAAAATGTAAAGCCTACTTATATTGCAAGCCACTATCTGCAACGGCTGGCTTTCAACCTGGATCAATTGTGACGTATGAGAAGCATGTAGAAGTCGTTTTTAAAATGAAAGGTGGTACAAATCCAGCGAGTAGCACGATAAGCCACGACCCTTATTTCCTTATACTCTCGTGCTTTATTTGAAAGGCCACCTTCAGTTTCATCTTAATTTTTCTTTTCTGTCCGTTCCTTTGTTCTTCCCTAAGGCCACCAATCTATGTCGGGCACTGTAGTTCATGGGCCGAAGATAGATTTATGACCTATTCATGAGCTACTCTACATCATCTAGTATTCGGTTTTGCTCGAAATATTAATAACTGTATTGGTGAACTCCTCTGCGTTGAGGATTATATAACTAAGGAAAACTTCTTCCTCACTGCCTTACCAACAGCTTTATAACTATTACGATATCTTAAATAGGTTGTCCTGCGGCTTTGCGTAAGTGGCCCAAACTTGGTGAAGGCTTATTTTGTGAGACGTTCTGCAACCGAGACTGGAATAGGGCACAAATGTGCTGCTAGTCCGTAGAGTCCATCTGGCATCCGCTCCTATCAGAATCCAACTAAACCCATCGATATAATTCAAAGCAATTATGTTAATTCCCACTGTTTGTTACCCACATTGGGAGTCCTTTCGCAAATGGGGAACACTTGTGGCCCTTATCCTCGTAGTGCAGGGAAGCACCGCGATTAGGCCGCAGTTTGAAGCTCACATATTTCCTATCTAAGTCACTAAGAAAAATGGCATAACTGTTTTGGTACGAAGATGCTGCGTCAAATGTAATACGTTGTGCACCGGCAGTTACATCACGGTACCTTAACCCAGAAATTTTCACTTCGGTTTATCTTCCGTTGGTCCCATATCGCTTAGCATTTATCTAAGTTGTACATTTACCAACGACTACTAAGAACAACAGTAGACTGGCGGCATCATGAAGCAGATCCATTTTTGACCGTCATTCCAGCCACCCTAACATTTTATATTTCATGTTCTCTGATACTGTCACGGAAACTAGCCATGTGCCGAAGTAGCCCGTCACACCTGCTAGCTTGAAATCAAGCTGTGTGGAAACACATTTTGCCTTATCTTGGTCATCTCTTCACAATTTATCTTTTAGCTGCACCCAATGCCCACCATGCTTATCGTTGGTTAAAACTACAACTCCCATTTCCTCCTGGCATAAACTAGTAGGTATTCATGCTGCCTGGTGAACTAGAACTGATCTCAACAGGACATACACCTACGTGATAGTTTACGTGCCACTAAAGCCTTGTTTTGCATCTGTGCCATCCATACTGATTCTCCAAAGTTGCAGAATAATCATAAAGAGCAAGCGGTCGCACAATAGAGCATCCTAACACATGGGGCACAATACTGCTTCAAGTCTGAAAATCCCTAGCCATAGAAAACAATATTCTTGTGACCCTACCCATGCAGGCTCTAGTGAATTACACATTTGGAGGTATTTTTTCAATTTTTGTATGCTTATTTCTTTATTTTTGACGACAGACGTAAGTAGCTTTTGGGCAGTGACGTTCCGTGTATAGAACCGGATAAAATACGCAAACATTGCTAAAAGCTTGCGAGTTGTCTACTAAGGTGATGAGGCTTACAGGCTCATTCGAGTTAAATGGATGCTGTACTATCCTGGCTTATTCATCTAGACCAGACGCAGGTAGTCTCGGGACAGCATTCACAGCCACTTAAAGTTAAATAATTTTGGAGATGTTAATCATACCGGGGTTATTTAAACCAACTAGTCTCTAAAATGGACACACGGTGGTCTTTTGACCATGGTCTAATTAGAAAAATTAAAGTAATTTCACGCGGGCAAAAGATTATATGGTGTCTTGGAACGCTTTCCTGCATATTGTTCACATACTCGTCAATGTTTTATTACGTAGGCTTGGAAGAGTGTTATGCGGCTACTGCGTTTTACAGCATAAGTATTGCCAAGTTGGAGCTATACAGTATAGTTCCAGATGCGCAACCTTCTTGAGGTCCTATAGCAATGAGCCACCTTTTACTATTATTCTTACTTTTACCTTATAGGCTTACAAAGTTATAGCGCATTGGTAGTAAGCCTTTTGGCTACAGTATTGGCAGTCGCTCCGTAACTCGGGAATTACTGCCAGTATTGCAACAACTTCACTTTTATCGTGTATAGCGATCAAGCGATTTACGAACTAAGATATGAGGTTTGCATCTTTTCTAAAACACTGGTTTTAAATTTTGGCTGCGAATAAAGCCACTTTAGCGCTTGATGTCATCCATTAATCAGATATATTTGTGATATTCCACGTTTGTGGTCTCCAGGTATTTATGCTAAATTGCAGTCTGCTCTTAAAATATATCGTATTACCAACTTTTCTATTTATTTTTACTGGACAACAATAAAATGCCGTCTTTTTACCTTTCTAATCCCAGCCCTTTACTTCTCCCTTACCGTAAGCTTATACTTTATAGGGACCCGTACTTTATCATAATTGCTAATAAAGCTGGTGTGCCAATCGTTGAGAAGCTTTTCCTACAGGGTTGTTGCGGTGCTCTCGCTCAAGGAATACATAAAACTAACTCCATTATTCCTCACGCAAGAGCAAGTGTTAACTATACATTATGGTCTGATCCATCGAGGGCACTGCCTCTGGCGACGTTCAGAAATATACCTTTACATATATTCTTAATTTTGTGTGTTTATTTGACTGCACATTAGGTTTTGGCTACCAGGTATGCCACTTGTTGCAGCGCTTAAGATAAATGGAAACAAGTTCAACAGCAACAGTACATCAGCCATTCGATCTGATGCCTTGCTACCGTACAGCCAATTTGCCCTATAGAATAAGGAACAATAAGTGGGAGGGAAGAAAGACTTAGCTGAAAAGCTTTGTGCCCTAAGCAAGCATTCATTTTCGTTGCCTACATCTTGGGTAGTCAGCATACCGTCACAAACAGCTGGCTAACGTGCAACGATAAGGCGGTAGCAACGAGATAGCTTACTCGCAGCTTTCAACACTTCACATCGTAGGCAGCCACTACCTTGCAGACACCTCAGCACCAAACAAACTTTAAACTAGCAATCCGACTAGGAGACGGCAGCAGACGTTCCATTGGTGTCGGTTGCATAACTTCGTGTAAATTCTCGAGCAGAGCCCAAAGCGAGGCACCTGGACTCCAGCCAGAAAGGCGATAAGGACCGACTGAACCTGGCTTGGTCGTCGGTGGCTTCATTCCCCGCTGACAAGTCAACTTCAGTCCATCGCGAGCTTTGCGCCATCCTACCCCTGGAAGATAAACAACGCCATTCTAGTTACGCTGTGACAAGTCGTATTTAGCAGGTGGTCAAGCTAGCGCAACTTATTCAGTGCTGTCTGTCGCTCTAGAGAGCTAGCGTGCTTACCATTAACGCACTCGACTACGTACGGCATGTTTGCCAACACGCTGTTGCCATCCAACACTAGCAATGCTTAGCGGACAACGATGGTCAAAGACTTGGGACCTCGCTTAGCTCCAAACCGAAGGGGCTAAGTTATGTCACTATAAATCAGGACGACCTACATCCTTGCCTTGTATACACAGCCTTTCATACCGAGGGAAAGTCTCTTCTGTCAGCAAAGACGCGACGGTTTAAGAAGAGAGTTCCGGCCTTTGCAAAGCGCGAATTAACATCAACTTCTTTGCGCCCATCATTGCTGATTCCGCAGCCAAGGTAAGTGAATTGATCAGCCCCTCAAATCCTCGTTTGCAAGAGTAAAGAGGTCATAGACTGGCTAGTGGTCTTGCAGTAGCCTTTTGCACTTTGAAGTTGCGAAGCGCATACCAAATAATTTGCCCACTCTATCCAGGCTATTCAGGGTTGGTTATGCCGCTGCAACATTATCAAATGATAATACAACATGCTCCGCACAAGCAAGCTTCTCTAGCTTTTAATCAGGCGGGATCTCAATGGCTATATAGTGAGATTCCGCAGGAAAACTCGTCTTGCGAGAATCCACAACGAAAAGGAACAAAAATGGGGAATGCAGGAACCTTTGCCGATCTCCAGTTGTGTACGGAAAGCTACCTACAGAACTTCATGTACCCTAACGTGGACCTTAGTGTTTGAGTATATAGCACGCAGGATGTTCACATCTTGCGCGCAAATACCCTGTTAAACGTACTTTGAACAGTATGCATTGATCATCTGAAGCGAACCCACCCTTGAAATCGTGGAACACAGTTATCGTCTGCGGTACGCATGGCGCTGCTCTAGCACTTGCCACAGAGTGGATGTATGGTCCACGTGGCTGTATAGACATACAGCCACGTCCTAGACGGAAACCTGCCTGCACTTTCTGCATTAGAGGTTCCTGTTCAACCGTGAGGAGACGAACGAGAATCCAAGCCAGTACTTTTGTCGCAACTAGATTTAAGCTATTACCCCTCTGGTTAGAGCAGTCCGTGCCATTGCCCTTTTGTATTTTGTTACTATAAACGATCCGCTCTAGTTAGCCTGGACACCCTTACTTACAGATACATTGGAATAGGGAGGACATTGCTTTGTAGAATCCCTTACTTCCATCCTTAAATAGTGCACCTGAGAGGGAATCAGAGCCAGTCGCACAATAACGAGTACGCGCTGTGATCGCGACTCGGACCTCGGCCTCCGATGGAGGGGCTAAATAAACCCTCCACTGCACGCCTTGCATCACCTTAGTTGAAAGATCTCTATGCGCAGGATGCCAGCTAAACTGAACTTAGAATTGTTCCGCTCAACGAGCAATACGGTGTTCCTGTTTGTGTACCAGTGCACTTGCGTTGCCTCTGGTGGTCGCCAAGGCGCCTGATTTCTTGGTTCCAGTGGTGTGCATTAGCTGCAAGAGATTGCCGTACGTGCCTACTGCTCCTGTCTCTTCCATTTCTTTGGCACACTGGTGCACCAAGCGTCCTTGACAGCGCCAGGCTTGGTGCTTCGGGGATCACTGTGCCTAAAAGCAACGGTACCAAGCAACAACTGGTACTCCGCATACGTTTGCAGCAGATGCTCGCCGTTGTCAGTCTGTTCGGAGTAAACCTCATAATTGCTACCTAGCTGGATTTCTGAATAGATCCTACGCCCTAGTTGAGCTTTCCTATCCCCTGCAATACTATAATATCGGAACCAATAGTACTACATGATAGCGCGTTTAGTTCGCGATAGAATGGGTCCCTGACAGTATTAGAACTGCAGTTGGTGAGAACATAATCGAAAGTCACCAACAAACATCGTTTTGCACTACTTCGTAAATAACCTGACCATGCCGCCAAATGTGCTGCACATAAATGGCTGTTCACCGAAACCCAATAAACAATCAATGACTCCACCGTGACGTTTAGAATGATACCAACCCCTACTCTACCAGTGAGTGTTGCATCTGCGTTTCCAGAAGCGTGCAACCTATAACGGGAGGAAAAGCCGAGTGGTCAATTCAACAACCCCAGTTGGGTTACTGCTTCAAGTATCGGACACGCAACGCACATCAGCATCTAGGGTGTTCAAGATGAGTGCGAGTGCAGACGGTTAAGCTATTTGATTGGACTGCGAACGTTGTACGCCGCCCAGGAAACTAGGCCTCGTGGTCTTATAAGGGGCTGTTGCCTATAGGCATCCGATTGGTTTTGTGGGAAGGTGGCTGTAGTTATCTGTACTCCACTGGCATTTCAGTTACCATCGAGTAAGCTGGTATTTATAGAAGGTTAGTGACGGGGTCAGAACGAGAGTAAGAGAACATGTATAGAAAAAAGCGTGGTGGCGCCAGCGGTAGCATGTTTACGCTTATCTGATCTACTGCGTGCAACAGATAAGGCGTCTGTTGCTAACCTGCGGGTCGGCCGCTGCCGGATAAAGTTTATGTTGGAAGCGAACCTCGCGGTTGTAGGTGGGCTGAGCTACTTCCAGGGTGCCCTGTCCTAGTCCTTCGGATGGGTAGGGTCCAACCAAACGCTTTGGCGCAAAAGCCTGTCCGCACGGCAGTGAAGAGTTGTCCATTGTTAGGTCTACAGAAACGGAGGGCAACACATTTCATACTCCCAAAAAGGGGGACCAGGAGACTGAGTTTGTCTGAGGGCTCACCATTTACCAACCTGGTAGGAGTAGCTCTCCAGTGGCCGGGAGGCTCCACCTAGATGAGCACAATGGGTCACGTTGTTACGCAGTAGCAGCACGTTATGGTTTGGTTACTTGCGATGGATCCAGTCTCGTTGCAACGGAAACAGGTTGTTCCCCCAAACCTTACCTCGCTTACAATACTCACTAGTGACATCAAAACTTTCCTGGGCGAAGCCATGCACAGTACTCGTGACCAACCTGGGTTCAGGTTGGCGCCGTGGATGCAATGCGGGCCACATATGATCAAGCTATCGCCTTATGTACGCCTGTTACGCACGTGTTTCCAAGTACGCATGAATTCTTCTGCACTGCAGATTGAAGGATTGTACGCCGGTTCCGTTCATGCATCCTGGCGACCACTAACTTACAACCTTGACTTACACCTTCGGGTCTACAATGGACATTGGTGTGTAGATGAAGCCGTGTGTGGCGCAGCGCAAGCCACCCATGGTCCATCTGTAGGTGAAAGCGTCTTGTGTTTGCATTACGAAGGCCGCAGTGACAGGCAAAGCTTAAACCGGATGTCGCCGACAATGTATGTGTAGCTAGCCATTTTAATTAAATTTTAATTTGACTGAATTTGTTCTTTCGTTCAGTAAATTGACTGTTTTATTAATGGAACAAAGGAACGCTGCGATTCGGCTGCAATGCATGAAGTAGGTTTGAGCTTTGTAATTGTAAGAGGCATTGACCCTTTCGTGGCGAGTCACGTGCCGGTAACCGTGTGCTTAACCAATATTGTTGGCATTTTGTACGGAGTGCGCTTGCCAAGTGGGAACACATCAGGTACTGGAACATGGCTACCGTATCAACCGCTGGAACGAAATAAGCCAAACCTCACAGTTTGCATTATTTTGAGGCTGATGGCCAAGCCAGTTAATTGGCAGGTCCGGAACCTTAACCCTTCCACTTCAAAGAGCCTATATAGAGCAAACAGCATTCTCACGAAACTCGACAGATATTTCCTCCACTCTCGCACTAAGCATGCGCTTTCGTATGTGCGTTACCCACACGTATTAGAATAAGTAGTTCGACAGCACTTAGGCGCTGTTTTTCAGAGACATTTTAAGGTATGATCTCCAAATTGACAACTGAGAGTTCCCCGATATTTGCCGCAGCTGCCCTTAAAGGTTTCCTGCACAGTGTCTTAACTTTTAACCCAATATCACAGCCTTTATTCGCAATTCTCCACACCACGACAGATAATTTATAAATCAGTGATTTATACCGGACGGCGCGAGACGCGTCTTTAATAGCGCAAACATGATAATGCAAACGCATGATATCAATACTTGTACAGAAGGTTACGAGTTAACCGTACATACTGGATATACGTGTATGTATGTGTAAAAAGCATGCAACTGCAAATGCAACGCAGTGTGTTGAATGAATTTGTTACTATGGCTTCGGTTTTGTGTTTTTTCTTTGAATTCGCCAATATAGGATGGATTCAGATAAATTGCTTGAAGAGGTTAAAGTGCACGAAGTGGGTAAGATCTATCAGTATGGCAAGAGTGTGACTATATTTAATAACGAAGCTAACTCTCTATATCATGGCGCTGTTAAGCAGAATTTGGTAACTTTTTATCTAGTTCCCACTTGCCAGACAAGAACCCACTATATTCTGGAGCACCAACCCGGAAATGTTTGCTAAACTCGGGTTAACCCGAGCCAACCAGTTGGCACTACGGAACGCTTCTACGGCCAGCCAGCTTTCGTGCCTCTCAGGTTTGGACCTAATGATGGCCACAGGTCTCAAGAAACGTAGCCGTTCATAATTACTCTACGCATCTGCTTCCAAGGGTCGCTTTCGCAGTGGTCCAACTGCCAATATACAGTGACTCTCTTCTCTTCTCCTCTTTGCCAAATGCCCATGATCCGATCTTACCTTCCAGCTAGGCGATACTTACTTTGCTCCTTTCACCACGTTTGACAATTTATTCCTTTCATCCTCTTCCAGTATCATGACTCGGTCATTCCTGCCCTAGCTGCTTATCAAGCCAATAAGGTTATTATAGTCTCATCCACGTCTGCCGTCATTTTTGCAGTCTGCTGCGGATACGCTCCTTGTCCCCGCGGCTGAAGAGGGCAATATCTAGGACTGTTTTATTTCTCGCTCTTCGGCGCCAGCTTACTATATCCCTTTTCGCTGGTTACAGTTATCAGTTGCATTAGTTTGTTTCGTCATAAGCACTTTGCCTGTGGTAACCCTAACGTTGCTAAACCGGCATCGCGCCACAACATTATTATGTCAGGCTCCGTTAATTTCATTTAGCCAACCTGTCTCCATCTCCACTCCTTCTCATTGCTTTATATGTACTTATTCCAGCTAATGTGCCTACTATCTGGTCGAAGAATAATGATGCCCTGCTCCAAGGCGTCCCTTTGACAAGGTACTTTCTTACTCTACCACGTAAGACCGCTTTTCTCAATTAACAAGCAGCAACCGCTTCCACTTTTCTTGCCTGATTGAACGCTGTTGATTGTTTTGTCGTCTTCTGTCCACTTATCAGCTAGCCTTTGCAAGTTCTTTCGCGTCCTACCAGCCTTTGCTACAAGCATGTTCCTAGGACGCTGACAACCCGGCAATTTGGCATTTTAGCTGCCAATACCCACCTTTTATATACTCTAACATCCACTGCTGCTACATATTTCCCCACGTTGGCTTCTTTACGCGCTACTACAGTTAGGGTTTACCAAACTCACCATTCCCATGGCGACTATTCGGCTAATCAACAGAGCTCTTTATGCAAGTTTAACCTATCCTGCACTACTGGCAGCCCTAAGCCCGATGGCGCCTCCACAGGGGTTTACCGCTCCTCCGAATGCCCTAGTACATCCCACTGCATAAAATTACCATATCCGTTTGTCCCATTACTCTCAGTCGGCCACTATCGTACTCACTTTCCTTAAACTGCTAAGCCACTGCACTCCTTATAATTTTCCGTACTTATCACCCACCTTCGGTTTCCAGGCACGTTCAATTTCACCCACGCTTTTATCTGCAAAGTCCGATCACTTGACGGCTTCCTTATATAATAAGCAATCCCTTACCCTTAGCATCCTATTATATAGCTTTCCTTGCGCGCCTAGCATGTTCCCGTCAAGCAATGGTTTCCCTTCTACCCTCCATATATGGGAGGTTTGGTTGTACCACTACCTATAGTTGCCTTCTCTTAGATAAGTTGGAGCCACTCCTTAGCTTGCTCCAAATCCTGCTTATACCTTATGTTATCCTATCTGTTAGGACTTATGTTCCCACTCTTAACAGTTCCGTTTTCTTTACTTTCTTAATTAAAATAATCCAATGGGCCAAGGCACGGCAGGACCCAGGAACGAAGTGCGCTCTAGCCAACCGCCTCCGTCAACGGAAAAGCGGAAAGAAACTTGACTGCCAATAACAGAGCAAATAAGTGCTTAACAAGGATCACAGATAAGTACAACGCTATTCACTCGTTTTGCAGCAGTGTTTTATGACGTGGTGGGACTCCGCCTAGCAAGCATTCGCCCCATAAAATGCTAGGAATGTCCGTTCAACAACACCGCAACGCAGCGGCTGTGACTCGCCACCGGGTAAAATCCAATCCCTTGACTTGACACTGGCAGGTCAACACCCGTCACGTTTCACCACTGTTGATAATATCGCTACACTTGCGCTTCCACATCTGCATATACTGTCGTCATTCGTTTCTAAGATTTCAGGCAAATAATGTCGTCTCTTTCTTCATGTTCACCGTTGCATTTGCAGTACGTACACACGAAATTCGTATATCATCACCCCATACTCGAGCTCGTTATAAATTAGCTTCTGATCAATCATTGATGATTCTTTGTATATAATTGGCTGCTGTATGCCTGCAACATATGGCAGACTGATTATATCCTTCCAAAAGTGCCCGAATCTTACGACAGCCCACTTATTGTTTGCCAGTTGATAAATTGTACAGGTCCAATCATGAACGATTGAGAACCTTCTTTCCGTCGCTGTTACAATGGCCGAAAGATGTCTGTACGGTTGCAACTCCCTGATCATGATTGTATGAACGCGTTTCGCAAAGTCAAGAAAAATTATATTTACATTTATAAACAAATAAATAGTTTATTCTCAGTTTCATAGAGACACATCAACTCAGGCATGATCAAGGTTTAAAAACAGATGTGTACCACGACGGTACATCGGGTGCAATCGTGCGTAGTTGAAACGGTGTCGGGAAGAGTTGATATTTGAGTCTAGTCGACTTGCCAGTATTTAGTTGTGGGCAGCGACTTTATCCAGTGGCGAGACGCATCCGCCACGTCGCAGTGTTGTAAAACCGACATTTGTGGCTTTTTATGAGGAGAACGTTTGACAGGCGAAAACCCACCACGTCCTCCAACACTGCCGTAAAGTAATTTGAACATTAATGTTGAACTGGCAAAGCCGCTTGACGACTGGTTTTACCTTCGGTTTTTCGCAGAGTAATGGCTTCTAACTTTTTCTGTTATTTGGACAGGTAATTCGATCGGGGTTGCCATGATTTTTGAGGTCGATGGAGGAGAGGGACATCGCGATTATTCTTCTAGTTGTATGTCCAGGTAAGCAAAAGTTCAACTTTCCGCTGTCCAGATTTTTCAGTTATATAGTGTATAGGAGTATGAGGAGACTTCCAGTTCTCCGTACTAGACAAGGGTTGTGGTGCTTGTAGTTCTGTCCTTTCGGAGTTCTGCCATGCTCCATGTAAGTCCTTGTGGGTTGTTACGTCCGTCTTGGGCCAAAACTGTTCCTCAGTTCAATCCCAGATCTCCAAGAAGCCCCGGACCTCAGCGAAATGGGAAAGTGAGGGACAACCGAGAGAAGACTGCAAGAACAGGCATGGAGTTGAACATTGTTACTGTCTTGTGTTACAACTTTTGGGCTTGAGACAAAAGCATGTACACCGTGCAACAATAATTATACTGAAACTGTTTTTGAATATCCTGTAGAATCATTAGCCGTATGGGTGGATTGCTACCGCCTGCGTAGAGACAAGAGCGTTGTAGCAATAAGTAACGTACGAAGTATCGGTTTAGTATGAGCCAATAATTGCGTATGGAGAGAGCAGAGAGAGTTAGAATATTGGTAGTGATTGTCAGGTGCATGAACAGCGCGTAGCTAGCGTTATCCGAGAGGGTGCGCAGAATAAGTGAAAATATATAGGTTGCCGCGAGAGAGACCTAAAGATCAATTGGTGGCAGGGCAGCGGAAACATTGGATGCAGATATTCTAAAGGAATAAAGGTTATTGAGATACGGCTGGCTCCTTATAAGCACTGGATCATCGCATGTGCATGGGGCCTATGGCCACTAGCTATTTCTGAACAGAGATGCAGAATGTACGACGACCGACAGATGGTGGCGCTAGGAGAGGCTCAGTGGCCAGATGTAGCCATTCCAATCTGTCGCCTGGTCACTAGTGCATGCCAGTGGGGTCGCTGAGTGTATCAACAGGCCAGTGAAGGTAAGTGATAGACATTCCAGCGGAGTGTATGACGGAGAGACAAGTAGTGTATCCAAGCAAGCTGAAGATCTGCGGAGAACGGACATGAAGCATACAGCGAATTTCTGTAGTAATGAGGAAGAAGAGCGGCAAATGGTGGCGCTAGGATTGAGAGTACCAGTGGCCAGCAAAGGCAGTCGGGTTAAACTTACTGAGAACCAGTGGATACCTACAGTGACAGAAGAAGTCAACAAACCAGCGAAGATGCAAACAATTCAAGAGAGTAAGTGTTAGAGAAATAAGGACTGACTCCTGGCGCAAAGATCAATGTTACCGTCAATGACTCGTTGCAGCTAAAAGTGGTGACATAGGTAATAGAAAGAACTGATAACGGCACTAAGGGAGAGAGTATCAACGGATGGAAATGACATTTCGGTGAAGCCTTAAAGTTGCTTGTGGATACCAAAAGCATCTCAGAATAAGTCAACAGACTGCAAATGTATGTGACGCACGCAGTCCCAGAGAGGAGTAGAAAAGTGGCTATTGGAAAGCTCCTGATATGCGCAGAGATGGTTGAAGCCTAATAAAGATGGCTCCTGCTAAACAGAGGTGCGCAAGGTAACACGAAGAACTGATAATGGTACTGAGGGAGAGGGAATATCGTCGGCTAGAATGGCATTGGGTTGAAGCCTTCTAGTAGCTAGTGGACACCTGGTGTATCCCAGAATAAGTCAGCAGACAGCAAATGTGTGTGAAGCAGGCAGTCTCCAAGGATGAAGATTGGAGATAGAAGATAGTGACTCCGAGCAACTCCGGAGATGCTTGGAGCCTACGACCACAAGTTGCTACTCAATGGAGATGTTGATGTAAATATGATCGACAGATTATGGCGCTACGAAAATCTTTCGGTGGTCAGATATAACCATCCTATTAGGCAGATTGGTCGCTAGTGGATTCCTACAATGTCACAGAATACATCAGCAAGCCATCAAAGGTAAGTGCTACAGGCATTCTAAAAGATTGCAGGATGGAGAATCACGGAATGTCTCCTAGTATCTCTGGGTATGCGCAAACATGTATGGAGTCTACAACGAATCACTGAGGAAAACGTGATGAATATAAGAGGAACGAAGGATAATGGTGCTAAGAGAGAGAATCAGTGGACAGCAACTGAATACGCATTAAGCCTTCTAGTTATTAGCGGATAGTTACAGTGGCAGTTATAGTCAACAAACCAGCGAAGGTTTGAGATGCAAACAATTCAAGAGCGTAAGTGTTGGAGAGATAATGAGTGGCTCCTAGCTCAAAGAGGTATGCTATCTACAATGATTCGCTGCAGCTGAAAAGTGATGACATAGGTAATACGAAGAACTGATAACGGTACCAAGGGAGAAAGAGAGTAGCTACGGCTAGCAATGGCATTGGGTTGAAGCCTTCTAGATGCTAGTGGATACCTAATGTGTCCCGGAATAAATCAACTAACAGCAGATTTATTTGACGCAGACAGTCCTAAAGGATGGAGGTTGGAGATAAAAGAGTGGCTTGGAGCGTACGTCCACTAGCTGCTTCTAAACAGAGACTAAATTTAAGACGATCGACTGATAGTTGCACTAAGACAAGCTATCAGTGGCCAGATGTAGTCATTCTAATAAGACGCTTGGTCATTAGCGTATATATACAGTGTGACAGAATGCGTCAACATGTGATCGAGAGTAAGTAATACAGGCATTCAGTAATGGGAGAGGAAATCCAGAGCCAAACAAGTAATAGAAGTAGTAGGAATATGTGGTAAATGGAAGCGCGATTAAAGGAGAATATTCAATGTTGTCGTGAGTCACAGGGCAACAAGTATACTAGAGAAGGTGTCAGCTTGGCGATTGGGATATACTTTGGCAACGTCAACTGGTAGTTATGGTCTTACGCACGCCGGCTTCACCATCTAAGTAGTAGCCAGTTAAGTTGATGCGATTAGCTAGAGGCGGATGTCTCAAGCTAGCCAGGTGTGGGAGGTTTGAGGGATTGCATAGGCATTCGGTATCCAATGGCTGGTGCCTAGGTGATGGAAGACTGTAGGGGTTGTTGGAGGAAGCAGGCAGGTAGGAATAATAGGAGTCGGGAAGGGGATAGTGTGGGCAGGTAAGAAGTGGCGATTATAAGTGGTCTGGTCCAGTTTCAAAAAGCTCGTCTTCGGGACAGTTGATATTCAGTAGTTTGGAAACTTGTGTGACAGAGAGGTATTTGCTAATAGAGAGGCGGAATTGGTTTATATTCATAGATGCCCTTATTGTGAGAGGTAACCTATTCCATACGTGTGCGTATCTGTAGAGGTAGAAGTTGGAACGAATACTACTGCGCGTTCTTGGCAAGATAATGGAATGGGGTCTATCACGTAGGGGGTACGAAGTGATATGTGAGTCTGAGACAGGGGTTAGTGGGCTCCCATTGGGATTGTTGATGAGCGAGTATAAGAAAGCGAGGTTGGTTTTCAGTCGGCGCAGCCATAACGGGTCGAGCTTAAGTGTGTTGCATCGATCACGGTAGCTGAGACTTGAGTGCCCCAGGAGGCGTTTTGTGAAGGTACGCTGAACCTTTTCGAGGGCTATTCTGTCGCATTTTCTGAGGTTGGTGAATACAATAGAGCAGTACTCTAGCAGAGGCCGGGCACATGTTTTGTAGAGCACCGTTCTAGATTCCTGTATTGTCATGGTTTTGAGGATGTATCCGATGAGAGAGCGTGCTTTAGCTGCGGAATAGACTACTTGTTCCGCGAAGTTCAGCGAACAGGAGTAGTGCACGCCTAAGTCGCGTACTGTTAGGCAGTTCCCTAATGGCGTGCCTTGTAGCATTAAGGTATTGGGTGGCATGGTGCATCTGTATGTAAGGACATTGCATTTTGCTGGTGTGAATGCCAACTTCCATGTGTCGCACCATGCAGTTAGTGCTCTTAAGTCGGATTGTATATGGGAGAGGGCGGTGTGGAAGTTTGACGGATGAAATGGGAAGACAATTTTTATGTCGTCGGCAAAGAGGTAGGGTGTCCCATGTTTGAAAACCTGGAACACGTCATTGATATAGAGCAGGAAAAGTAGAGGGCCTAAAACGCTTCCTTGAATTACGCCACTTTTGACTGGTTTTGGAAGTGACATAAAGTCCCCAACCATTACTGACTGTGAGCGAGCTGTAAGATATGATGAGAACCAAGTGTGCAGTTTGCCAGAGATACCGTATGATTCCAGCTTCATCAAGAGCTCGGTATGTGGTACTCTGTCAAAGGCTTTTGTCATGTCTAGGAAGATGATGACTAGTGCTTGCTTGTTGTCAATTTGTTGAGTTACATGGTTGAGGAACTCAAATTGGCAGGTCTGACAGGATTTAGACGGCAGAAATCCATGTTGTTGTCGATTGACGAGGTTACGGGTAAGCAGGAAGGTGAGCATGGTTTCTTTGACTATTCGTTCCATTACTCTTGAAACTATAGGCGTGTGGCTGATGGGGCGATAGTTCTCTATGTTCTGCTGACTGCCCTTTTTGTGTTTGGGGATGACGGTGGCATGTTTCCATGCGGTTGGATAAATCCCGTTTGTTATGGAAAGCGTAAAATAGGTTGAGGAGTAGAACTGGAATGTCCTGGCCACCAAATATCAGCAACGCAGAGGGGAGACCATCGGGACCAGGATGTGATGACCAGTTAACTCTGCTGATTACTCGAGTGAAAGAACGTAGGTAAAACTTAATAGTGTCGAGTGAGTCATTGGTGCGCTTAGCCGGCATGGCAGGTGAGTTGCTTCTAGTTGAATAATTCCATAAGAAGGCGAACTCTGGTAGATGTCAACATTTAGTATTATCTCTTCAGTGCCAACCCAATAATATGAAAATATATGAGACTACAGGTCGGGTGAGACCGCAACAATTTAGTACAGGGTAGTGGGGCAGGCGTGACACCCCTACGCACAGGGCAGCCGTAGGCTTACGCACATCTGTTTCTGCACACAGAGTGCGGGTTTGATACGGCTGATCTCGACTGCCTCTGCAAAACGTAGGAAACGGGCGTTAGCATGTCTTAACACGATTGCAAACATTTTGGCCGGATCAAACTGGTAACAGGTGGCCAGTAAATGCCTACCTATGGATGAAGCAAGTGGTTTACGTGAACAGATGGTATGTGCAACCGACAACTGGGTGATATGACGCTGCAACCATTTAGGTACATGTTCCCTAATTCAGGAGTTCAACGGTCTATTGGTAGGGCCTATGTAGTGTATACCACAACTACAAGTAAATTGGTAAATACCATGTGATTTGGCGCTAATAGGTTGTCTTTCCGTCATTGGGGTAACAGATATTCGATTAGGAACAAACTAAATGATATTGCCCATGAAGTCACAATGACGCCCGTGCGTGAGAAGTGTTTCCTAACATAGCGTTACCTTGCGCACTACGGGAGCTGAGGACGAAGGGAGTGATTGTACTTAAGCCAGACAAATGCTCAGGAGCCGTCATTATGTGCAAGGAATAATACACACAGAAAATTCAAGATTTACTGAGTGATGCTAGCAAGTTTAAACTCCTTACAAGAACTGAGGATGTTAGTGAAGTGGAAAGACGCATCACGGAACACCTAAACTTGCTCCTCTTGCACCGCGTAATTGATGATGAGGTATATAACAACCTAAAACCGGGAGTGTCCAACATACCTCAGCTATACGGTTTGCCAAAGACCCATAAATGTGGTATACCGCTTAGACCAATCTTGTCAATTGCAAACTCGGCACAACGTAAGTTGGATGGTTGGTTAGTGGAAGTTCTTGCGCCGTTAAAACAGTCGACTATCCCGAACTGTCTAAAGGAATCTTTCGAACTTAGAGGCTTTAGATGAGTATAACCTATCCAATAAACTCATGTCCACATTGGATGCACCATCGCTTTACACCAATGTTCCGCTGCATGAAACAGTTGATTACGTGTGTGAAATGGCACAGCGCTCCGATTTTACTCTTCCAATGCCAGTCGAATTATAAAAGAACAGCTTATTACTATGCACTGATAACATCGGTTTCCAATTCCAAAACATTCCCTATTGCCAGATAGATGTGGTGGCAATGGGTAGTCCGTTGAGCCTAGTGCTAGCAGATTCTTACATGTCGATGACTGAAAAGAAGTTGAGAGCAGAAATATCGCTTCTTTCCTACTATAGGCGGTATGTGGATGACACTTTATTGTTTAGCTCATCAGAGGAGCACACTGCGCGTCTGGTCGATCGCCTGAATAACGTGCACACGAATCTGAAAGTAACTAGCGAAACAGAGAAAAGCAACTACCTACCATATCTGGACGTGCTGAGCTGCCGAAGAGCAGATGGGCCCATCATAAGAGAGATTTACCGAAAACCGGCTTGGTCAGGGCAGTACCTTCACTTTACCAGCTTCTCCCTAATGCGGTACAAGCGGATTTTGGTCAAGGCGCTATTCAACCATGGAAGGAAAATATGCACTGCCGACAGTTTAGATGATGAGATAAACTCCCTCAAGGATACGATGTTGAAAAATGGCTATCCAAGTAGATTCATCAACAAATATAGTCGGGCGAGGGTGCCGGGAGAGAAAGTTTCGACAGTGTCTAAAAAGAAGATCTATTTCCAGCTACCATTTAAGGGAGATGTTGCCAATATAAGGACAATGAAGCGCCTAAATTCCGCAGTCCAGAGGACTTATCATGCTGCCGAAACTGTCCTTATCCAAAGGCCTAATCGAATACCTGCCAATCCAATGACGGAAAGACAACCTATTAGCGCCAAATCACATGGTATTTACCAATTTACTTGTAGTTGTGGTATACACTACATAGGCCCTACCAATAGACCGTTGAACTCCTGAATTAGGGAACATGTACCTAAATGGTTGCAGCGTCATATCACCCAGTTGTCGGTTGCACATACCATCTGTTCACGTAAACCACTTGCTTCATCCATAGGTAGGCATTTACTGGCCACCTGTTACCAGTTTGATCCGGCCAAAATGTTTGCAATCGTGTTAAGACATGCTAACGCCCGTTTCCTACGTTTTGCAGAGGCAGTCGAGATCAGCCGTATCAAACCTGCACTCTGTGTGCAGAAACAGATGTGCGTAAGCCTACGGCTGCCCTGTGCGTAGGGGTGTCACGCCTGCCCCACTACCCTGTACTAAATTGTTGCGGTCTCACCCGACCTGTAGTCTCATATATTTTCATATTATTGGGTTGGCACTGAAGAGATAATACGAAATGTTGACATCTTTCAGTGTTCGTCTTCTTACGGCATTATTCGAATTACTAAAGGGATCTAATTGTTTCAGATTGCTTCTAGTTGTTCCGATGTAACTTTTCGAAATTAGGAGTCTCTGTATTAGGAATACTGGCCTTGAGGTCAAAACAAATGCGCTTAGCGCTAATTGTTTCGGAAATTCTTGCGTAACGTGAAGATTCTGGTTTATACATACCTTAAACCACCTACACCCCTCACTCTAGAGCCATCCGTGTTTACACTTTAGGTGCATACAATGCCCTGCACTTATCATACTTTACCTACTATGCCAACGTCCTCAATAGCGCATTACCGCAAGCAGTATACTTTATGGAATGGACGCTCCACAGATCCTGAATAACTACTGTTGCTCTGACTCTTTGCTCTGGTCACTTTGCTTGTAGTTAATTTCCAGCTCAAAACCTTTCAGCTTGTCCGCCGACCTTTACATGTTTGACAATATCCACCAACTCCAAAACGATGCTGTCTGAACATCCAAAACAAATGAAAGCGAACGTGCCTCAGACAAACTTCCTTTGAAAATGCCCCAACGCATCATTACCAGCTGGCTGTCGTCAACGGCAAAGATCTATTCGACCGTAGCCTTGCTGGAATACTTGAACAAGCACTATAGCCAAAATTTTCTATACGCATCAAGCAGCGTGCTACTATCTGGTCCGCTGGTATTAGATCTTACACCCTCGGGACGAAGGCGGTTAGCAATTATATGGCAAATGGAAAATATCCTCATTTTAATGTACCCCATATCCACGGTCAAGTACGCTATACGTTCTTTGCAGCTGTTTGCCCTTTTCCTCTTAGGTCTAATAAGAATACTATAGTGTAATAATGCCTCATTAAGTCAGCTGGTGGAACGGAACACAAACATAGAAATGATGTTATAGATGTGTTAGCTTAGGATAAAAGCAAATGGATTCAACTCAAATACACGCAGTTATACCAATACCCATACCGTCAGGCGCATTTTTCTTTACACGCATTGGTACCTCATATTATCTGCTAATCCTCCAAAAGCCTTCAACAATCGTGGAAGGTTGTTTTAACTAATACTTGAACGTGACGTAAATTTGCATTACGCAGTTGCTTAACTAATTTTACAACTAACAAATGATGTTGGCTGCAATTTACGACTCAACACATAACGTATTATCTTAGCTCTGTCACACCTGGTTCATCACACCGTTCGCCACTTTGACCTTGGAATGTGACTTTTACTAATGTTGATCTCATCTACGGTGTTCCTAATCCCTGCTTACGTACACAAATATCACCCCCACATCTGCAGACTGGAATGCTGTCTTCCTTTTGCCAAATCCATTTTCCTCTGAGCTCTCACGCCTGTTTGCTGACAGCTGCTCGGCAACTGAGGTACACTGACTTATGTTTGACACTTCCACTTATCCTTTTATCTTCCCCTGATTTGATTGTTTTTTCTCATAACCTTTTTCCTAACGTCATTACAACCAGCTGACACGTTTATTTGTTTGAGCCAATTATTTTAATCATACCGCAGCTGGCTTGCACGTTGACCGCCTGATGCTTTCGTCTCGCTTTGCCTGACTAGTCTTTGATGTTTTCTTACTTCGTTAAGACCACTTAGGATTAAAAGCCTGCTTTACAGCATATGCGCCCGTAGTATTGTAATTTTCAACCTAAACTAGGCTAATTCTCTTTCTTACTATCCTTCCAGTCCCCATCCCCGTGAGCCTATGCTAATCTGCATAATTACTTGGCTCTTGATCCCGCATCACCATGATCTTTTGAAGCCATGCATGCAGCCTTGGATTAGCTCAATAACACCTGACTCATCACGCTTTTCGTCTCCCTGACATCGGTATGTGGATTTTTCTAAAGTTTATCTCAGATTTTATGTCCTAAATACCAGCATACTCTCTTAATGTCTCCTCCACTTCTGCCTGTCCGATTGGTTTCCACGTTCTGCATAACTCAGTCGCGTCTGAGCTGTATTGTCTATCTTCTGACAGCCGATAGGCGACTGAAGCATACTGACTCCTGTTTGGCATTTCCACTGATCCCTTCCACTTCCTCTGCTTTCAGTGTTGCTCCTTCACATTGCTCTCTTAAAGCCATTTCAGTTCGTTGTTACGTTTAGGTGACTGAGCCATTTAACCCAAGCTCACTTCACCTGGCTTGCCTGTTGTCTGCCAAATGCGTCCGTCTTTTATTGCTTTACCTGCGTGACCTGTTTTCTTACGCCGCATAGACTGGTGGGGATTAAACGCCTGGTTGACTGTAGATATATCCGTGGTGAATGTAACTTCGATTTTACCTTAGAGTTTTCACCGTCTTCTTTTTGTCTCCAATTAACACCCCATTCCTGCTTCTAGTTATTAAGCAACCTTCTTCCGCATAGAGTCGTTAGATGGTCGCAATACCTAAAATTACCAAATATTATTTATGCATTTTCATGTATCCATTTCAGCATGTTGTAACGTATATGGCTTTTATATTCATACCAAGTGACGTCCCAGGTTTCCTTGATGGACTCTGCTGCTCTACTTTCTTTAATTTTCTCTTCACTTTCGCGAGGTTGGAAGATAGCTCAGCGTATTTGCCTTCAACCAGCTTCGGGTTTGCACCGCTCATGAGTTGCAACTAAGATGGCACATTTACTGCTAATACGACCGCTTCAGTGATAGTGCTAAGCTCCGTAAACCTGGTAACGAATGATCCTGAGCCTGTTCATTGTGGCCTAGCTGCTGTGTTTTGACACCCTCTGACAGCATTGTAATGTTACGCACAACCACCTGCACCGCATGACACTAGACTCAAGGTAAACTGTGGGGCTATGGTTATCATGAACACCTTAGTATTAAATACATCCAACCTCCATTTCCTACCCTATCCCTCGGCAGAGCGAAACAAAATATTGCTTCAAGTCTACTCACGTGCATGCTTAAGTTCTTCAGGATATACGCCGCATGCTTACAGCTTATTTGTCGGACATTAAGCTTGTTGAAACTCAAAGTGATATAAGCTGCCAAAGAACTAAGTATATAAAATACATTTGTCCCCACAGTAATGGACATGCCTAAAATGGACAGAGCCTAAAATCAATAGCTGTAGCAAGTGCTTCTATGTGACCAATAAATGCTGGTAGTTTTTTAAATATTTTGCATGCGTGTGGTCCAGTAATCATGGTAAGTGAATTTGTTACGGGTGTACTAAACCTGGGTTTGTGTTTGGTCAATTTACCAACGTAGGAAGGGATCAAACAATACCTTCGAATTGGCTGATAGTTATGAGTAAGTTAATCCGGCAAGGCAGGAAGCAGTGACCTTATTTATTGGCGTGTCCTATCTGCCACGACACTGTGCTGGTAAACAGACATTCGTGGTCTTTTAAGGAGAAGGCTTGCCAGGAGAAAACCCACCACGTCCTGGAACAGGATATACCCGGGCGACCCAGCAGGGCCCACGTAGAGGTTGTTCAGCCAGCCGGCCACAACATATCATTCATACCACAAAAATCGCTGTCCCGTATAAAAATTCCCAGAGCAACTATAAGCGCATCTTAATAGCACGTATGCATGCCAGCCCACCGACTCCCGCGACGTGCGTTGTTTGCGAGCCAAGGGTGTAGATGGAAGAAGAGGAGGGGTGGCCAAGCGATGACTTGGTCCAAAGGAATGAAGGCCCACACTTCTCAGCTGCCCTCGGTTGGAGCGTCTCGGCTCCCTGGCTGGGTTCCGAAAGAGGATGAACACGTCTGGTTAGACACACTTGCTGATATGGGTAGGAGCCGACCTCAGTGGCATTCGTGCTATGAGTTCCTTTGTCCCACCCCACCCATCTTAGCCTCCCCTTCAAACATGGTCTCATTATTTAGTCTTATATAATTTTAGATAGTAAGTTTTTTGATGCACAGTGGCCGGCTGGTAGCTTACCCGAACGACGCCCCTTCCTTTACCGGTAGCTCAGCTGGCTTGCTCCAGTTAAATTCTTTTATTTCTCTCCTTTATTATTTATTGCGGCACAGTAGCTGAGGTGTTCTCCACCTCTTGCTAACATGTATGATAATGATGAATAGCACGTATATACACCAGTACAGCACCTAACACAAAAAGGCGCCTTTGAAAATCTATAGCTTCCAGGCTTCAGGTGTATGCTGACGAAAGCCCAGAAGCCGCCATAATTTTGCTTTGAAAGCTTTAGTTATCGTAGCCTTTTAAATAAAGCAGTAGAAAAGGAAAATCGACAAATGTAACAACGCGCTTTTACCCCCCAGTATCCATAAAATAACAGGAGGATATATAGAATTTCAGGTAGGGTCTGTTCGGATAAGCTATAGACAGAATTTGTGGTCATTGTGCAGCCACTACCTCTATGAAAGCCTTTGATGTAAGAACCGCTGCTTTTATACACTGTATCCGGGTTGGATTCGGAGGATCGCCACCACCCTGCAAAACGCAGGGTGCAGGTGTTTACATCACACAAAAGATTGAAAACATTGCGGTAGCGTGTACGGCATGACGATTGTACAATGGAGGTTTACCTATGGATGAAGTATATGCATTCCGTGAACAGGCAGCAGAGGACGCGGTAAACTGAGTGGTTTCAAGCTGCATCCAATTAAGCACCATTTCTGTCACTGTGGAACTCAACCTTCTATCGGTACCCCCGCTGTACCATGCGCTGCAGCTAGTGTTGAATTGCTGAACTAGGTGTGAATAAGAAAGGGACAGTTGGGTTATTATTAAGGAGCGCACCCTTCCGTGACTCCGTTAATAAGGACAACTTTGGAAACATAATAAATTTTATGAACAGCGGAACGTATGCAGTTAACTGTAACTGCTGTAACTGTAACTTTAAAAAGCAAGCATTAGTCAACGCGCTTTCCGGCAACCAAAGCCACGTATTGTTTTCGTGCGGTTACGAGACGTCTTGACTAGTTTCCTTTTATATAACGTTGGTGTAGCGCTGTTACATGGCAGGTACTGCGCTGACCAAATTGTCTTTGGAAAACAGTTCTCTTGTTGTTATACATTTCTAAGCAATTTGTTCAAAATAGACACTGTTGATATACTACTCTTCTGGCCATTTTCAGTCTCAATAAAATAGTTTCATCACGAATCATTGGTAGTAGGAAAGGTATGTAACTTTTCGCCCCAATATTTGCACCCTGGACATGAAGAAAGCAGCTAAAATTGACCCAGTTTGTTCCCCAATGTCGCATCAGCTGGTTGGCGATACTGTGCTGCAAGTTGGGAAACTGAAATTTTCCACCCTGTGTACCAGTGTGCCTTTTATTAACATTGTTGGTATTTAACTAGCTCAGCGTTCTTTTTCCTTACGGCACACGCTTAAACCGTGGTCTAATTTTGTGTAAGATTGGTGCACCGCGGTTGCACACCTGGTGACTCCGTGTGCTTATCAGATATGCCTGTGCTGCCGAAAGTAGCGATGGTTTCAGAGGTGTCTAGGATACTGTGTAGAATAGCATGCTTCTGTAAATGGTCAACTTTATCCACAAACAAGCGATCAAACTAATTCTGCGAGGACCATTTTAGTAAGAGAATTGGTCGCACTGATGTACCAAATTTTGTTGTCAGTAAGTTGTATATTTGCGGTCATCATCATCATCATTATACATGTCAGCTAGAGATGGTAAAACACCTCCGCTATTGTACCGCAATACATAAAGGAAATACATACATACATACAATACATAAAGGAAAAATAAGTACGACAGTTGAATGCCAGCTGAGCTACCAGCAACGGATACGCATCGGTCCGGTAAGCTACTAGCCGGCTACTAGTCAAAAACAAAAATTTAATTACGTTTTACCCTATAAGATCGTAGATGGAGGGGAGGCTAAAGGGATGGAGAGGGACAAAGAAACTCACAGTAGGAACGCCACTGAGGTCGGCTCCTTGCCATATCAGCAAGTGTATCCAGCCAAACGTGTTCACCGTCTTTTGGACCCCAACCAGGGAGCCGTGAAGCTCCAACTAAGGCCAGCTCCGAAGTGAGGGCCTTCATTCCTCTGGACCAAGTCATCGCTTGGCCACCTCTCCTCTTCTTCCACCCGCATCCACGGTGAGCAAACAACGCACGTCGAGGGAGTCGGTGGGCTAGCATGCGTAACACGTGGCCCAGCCATCGGAGCCTGGTGAGTGAAATGACGGTGCTGAGCGGTTCATTCCCTTTTCCTAGGCCGTAAACAAGGCGTCGAACAAGCTCGCTACTCACGCGGTGTTCCAACCAGATGTGAGCCAAACAGCGAAGGCACCGATGGTCGAACGTAATTAGCCTGTTCATGTCCGCCGATCTTAGGGGCCAGGTTTCGCAACCGTACAGTAAGGTCGAACGTACCGTGTATATTTGCGGTACGTGTATCCATAAACTTTTACGCAGTTCTAAGCCTTTTGGTCGACGTTTCGATGTGAACAAACCAGTTTCTGGTAACTATTGATGTGCTATTTTACATTACAACCTTTCGTTCTCGTAGTAAGGGTTACTTTGTCGTACTCAGTAGGAATAACATACATTCTTTGCATGCGATACACTGTATAATATCAACCGCCCCAAATCCTTTGTCCGGCGTTAGTACCATTGCAATTTTGCTCTTTGATGCTCGATATGCATGCAGATGACGTTTAGTAAGTGCACGTTCTTCCTTCACTGGTGTCGATATAAACGCATACGTAATACAGCAAACTTACCTTGAAACAAACTTAGTAGTTCAGTATTATCCGGCTAAAGGAAACCTCCAAGTTAATAGCGGTTGTGATCTCCCAGTTTTCACCTTACACTGGTGAATATCACTTGCACTTGCATCGGACTCCCAACCAAGCGAGTTAAAGCTCAAAATAGCAACGCGATGCAGAAATGGTGTGCTTTAACCCACGAGGCCCAATATTGCGTCACAAATGAGAAGGTGCAACCTCTATAAGATGAGGTGATCATGTCTAACCAAAGCGGCATTCGTGGTATTTCCCACCTGAATGCATTTCGCAAATTTTTGGGACACCTATTTCTCTGTTATCAATAGAAGACATCTCTGGCTCATTAGCATTGGTAGCACATCCATTAAGATATATAACATAACCTCAAAGTGCTGAAACTGATGAAGTTTCTTCAGGGAGCGATTGCGTTATTCTGGTCCAACACCATAGGCACTTGCATCCGACTCTCAGCTAAGAGAAATAGAGCTCTTAACTAGCAACTTAATGCACAGTCGTGTGCTTTAGCACCTCTGGCCCACTAATCGGTCACGCTTGCGATGGCGCAACCCCCAAAAGAAGTGGTATTCGTGTCTAACCAAAGCGGAACCCAAGGTGTTTCTCACCTGGACACATTTTGTGAATTTTCTCACATTAGTTTTGTTTTAATTATCACCGGAAGGCCACCCTGGCTCATTAGTGTCAGTGATACAACCATAATGATGTATAAAATAGTCTCAAAGAGTCGAAACTGGTAATATTTCTGCAGGAAATGCTTGCGTTATCCCAGTTCAGACGGGGCAAATGAGTTTTATGTTCTTGTGTCTTATCCATATGGACTCAGCTCATGCGGCTTTGGTATAATTTTCGAATCCATATCGTTGAACTCCACATTCATGGTGGATTCTGCGGTCCAATATACTCTGAAAATCGCACATGGTCGCATCCTTGCTGTGGGCTAGATACACCATATCCTGTGCTGTTCTACCTATATAATAATTCTTACAGCCTACCTAGTATTTCCCTAAAACCTTTCCGTCTGTTTACCCAACTTTTACTACGTTTACTGAGAAAGTATGCTTTTCGGCCCACTGCGTCATACTTCGCCACTGCGGCGAATTACACGTTATCTTAGGCATTCCCAGTTACTACTCCATATTCAGAACCTATTACGCCTAGCAGATTTTGCATTATTTCTTTCTTTTTTCTGTATCTGCTTCTAAAACAGAACGTAATTATAGCAGAGGCTTGAAAAAAGCGCTATCCGCAGCCGACCGCTAAAAATGCAAATATCTCCATAACCACCGCACCTAGCTTAATTATTTTACTTTGTCATAACCAGCCCCTTGGGTTTGTCCTTGACCGCTCATTGTTGTCCCGTTATAGTTAACATTTCGGCTCCAAAACGGCATCGATTCCGCTTGTTTGAAGATTTACACTTTGAAATTCGCGCCAGGTTTGCGGTTCTCGTACGCTGTTTCTGGGCTATATTTTGGCTCCATTTTCCAATATTAGTGTATTTTCTAGTTAAGTGGGCCGGCCCTTCAGTCGCATTTTTCTAAGAAAGGCTAAATTGTTAGCCACTACTGTTATTTCCGTTGTTTCCACCCACCACTTTTACGATCTAATTCTGGCTTGCTTATTCCTTTCCATGAGCCCGCTACCAATGGATGCTCGAAATGCGGTGATTTGACCAAAGAAAATGGATAAACTTTCCTCTAGTGGTGCATTTTCCATCGAAAATAACACAATCCATTGGCATAATAGATTGATAGTTTACTAATGGAATCAGGCACCTCAAGGTGTGGCAGCGGTAGCCGGTGAAAAGCGCAGAATTCGTACATAAGCTACGGAGACCCAAACTACCGCCTTCAAAAATGTCGAGGCCTACGAAACGTTTGTATTTATCCCTGCTTTACTGTTCGGAAAGATAAACACGATCAAAAGCAGTTGTTAACGATATTTCTTCTCCATGCATGAACATGGATGTTATGTACAATTTGATCTGATCCCACGCAGGAACAGCATCTAGCGCTTGTCTAGAAATATACCTATATATTTCTATATATTTAAAGGATCGTAGGAGCCGTCAAGCTGGATCTGTAAAACCAAATAATTTATATTGCATGAAGGCATCATGTAACCTAATCCTAGCGACAATGTTCTTCATTGTACTTTATACAGTGAAAAATATGGTACGTTCAACACCTGCTAATTGTAGTGAGGACAAATGGTCCCTTCTTGCTAACCAACAGGTGAACGTAGTAAGTAATTGCTGAGAACCCATTGGTATTTTTAAAAATATATTTCGGAAATCGGTAAGCGCTGTGGATATCGCTTGAGAATAGATAAATGTGACCTACCTTAAATAACTCGGCTTTATCGTTGAGCAAGTTGGGCGATCATCGTATCCAACAAACATCACGGTAACCAAGGACATGCACCACCTAAAGAAGTAACGAGGTAGAGCTCATTATTGGGTACGGTAAATTACTACAATACCTAGTTAACCTACAGGAAAGATCCAGGCGGACAATCAAAGCGATCGTCGGTAAAAGATGTTTCGTGAGTCTGGGTAACCAAATGTCAGAAATCTTTCGACGAGATCATGTCGTCAATAAGAACAATACTGATGTTAAGGAACTGCGATTCAACACTATTGAGCACGGCGTCATCCAGTGCATCTAAGTACGTAGTCGGCGTAGTAGTCTCTAAACATATATGTTAAACTTGACGCTAGCGCTTGAGTTTGTATATCAAGACAATACCATAGGAACAAAAATAGCTACACAACAATTTTTCACACCTATAGGTTAAATGGCGTTTCGTCTAGAACATAGGCGAAACATAACCACAATAAAATAAATCAGTAGCTAAACTTTGCAGAAAACCTAGTACACCTTTAAATAATGGGCGGGAAAAAAGTAATACCTGTACTTAAGCTTGTGAGAAACATTTTACTTATGAGCGTACAACGCCCTACGAGGATGGGAAATAAAACTTATTAATCTCTTATGACAAAAAATATTTTTTGACAGTAAAGGTTTTTAATTGTTGTTCGCCTAAAATTTATATTGATTCACTAAAAGTAAATAAAAATGCAGCTGATAAAATATTCATAAGGTAAGCGAAATTTGACTTTTCCTTTGCTGCACTCCAGCTTGCGAAAGTGATAAACAGACCTAAATTTCATCTGTTCTGTTTTCGTGTTTACTTGGCACTCCCCGAGTTCTACGTTTGGATGAAGGCAGGCAATGGATAAAACTGCAATTTATTATTAGATGGGTCGATCTGTCATCGGAACAAAAGATCGAATTAAGATCAATCAGTTCACATTAAAGAAGAAACGGGTGGTGTTCTTTTAGCTTGGAAATTCCGAACAAAGTCGTGTTTGACGATACGGCGATTTCACATAATCTTTTACTGTGACGTTAGCTGCTAAAATCACAACATTCTTTGAGCTTCATTGAAACAAGGCAGTTCCGTTTCTTCCTTTTTGTCTCTATAAATCGCCAGTGTGAACGCTGCGGAGGCGGATGCCAAGCGTTAACATGCTGGATAGCCGAACAACCTCCTCGTGATGCTAGCCGGGTGGTTCAGGTTTAACCCGTTCCAGTATATAGTTTGGCGGCAGTGTTCCAGGACGTAGTTGATTTGCGCCTGGTAAAAGTTCTCGTTATAAAAAGCCATAAATGTCTGCTTACCAACACTTTGACTTGGAGGTCGTGACTAGCCACAAATTAAAATCACCGTCCCGTGGATATCCGGATAATTCTTTCCAACCAATTACACCAATATTCTACCCGCATATCGCTGACGATCCCCAACACTAAATATTGGAAGAGCACGGTTACCAGCATAAGTTACCCGGCTACAGAAATATATACACATGATTACATACTTACATAACCCATGCAAGAACATACACCGTCTTAGTAAACATATCACTTGTTTGCACATTTTTGAGCATGCATTGTTATGTCAAACTAATAATGCTTGTAAAGGCGTGCCACTTCTTGTCGAGAATAAAGGCTTTATTTATTTATGTAATTGTTGGTACTGAGGTTCAACTCCAGTCTGGAGCAGAAACTTCGCCGCGTACACTAGGTTCGGCCAATTTTTCGTCTGCTCACTTGCGCCGTGATTTGTGTGTAGCAGTTGTGTTCGTCCGTCGAGCACGCCTAAGCGTTCTCTTTGCTGCTCGTTTTTCAGACCGATCGTACGCAGGATAAATAAGTAAAAAATAGGGTTATTTCTAGACCATCTAGAAACTGCACCCTTAAGGGTTCAGTTCAATCTTTACATTAATCCTATACACTTGCATGGAAGTAGGCAAAATACGAGTATATGTTCGTAGTTGGCAATTAGCAATGCGTTGGCATTGTTTGGTGTACAGCTGATGGGGTAGTAGGCTGCCACCTTGGAATTTTTCTGGGTCCCTCGAGCAATATTGAGCACCTTGTTATTTCTTGTGAAAACTGCGCAGAGCTGTAGCTGTGCTGCTTTGCATTGGAACAGGATCCAATTCACCACTACTTCACTTTAAATTCGCTGAACATTTTGGCCCGCTCAAACGCCACATTTGTTGTTGCGCACGTGGAAGACATGAGAGTAGCGGAAGTATAAGGGACTCGAAAATTTAACAAATACGTTCGAGAAATGCAGAGAAAAGTAAAAGAAATTTGCTATGGGACATACTAAGGTAGCGTGCTTCACTAGAAAAATACAAATAAACAAAAAATATGGTCAAACTTTCCTTGCGCTGATATCGATTTCTGGAGCGAAATTTCACGCTGAGTACATCTCAGGAAAAGAAAAAGCTTTTCTAAGGCTAGGCTACTGTGTAGTATCACAAAAATAGGCTGCTCAGGACAAGGTTTAACTGCTGTTTACTTTGAAAGTAAAAACAATGCAATGTGTGCAGTAGTTTGCGAGTTATTAGTAATTGTATGGTGGTCTCCAATAAAGGGATTATTCTTTTTCGCTAAAATGGCTTCCTGCTATGAAAGCTGATAGAATTAAAAAAAGTAAAGATAAGCGAATCGGTATACGTTTTAAATAGGCGTAGCTATCTATAAATTCTCTAACTAGCCCGTAATACCCAGCAACAACTAGGGACATCGTAGGTTGCCTGAAAGTACACTTCGCATGCATACATGTTAAATATACTCAAAAAACTATAATTTTGCTGGAAAGCGCTGGACATCTGGTAAGGAATATTTTGCCTGCAAGGGAATTCAGGAGAGCTTATAAGTAACCGACAGTTAGAAGGCCTCAGCATGCCATTGTCAGTGGATACTGAGCCACATAAACAACTAGGAATACCTTTTTGGTGTCAGAGATATTCTTCCCGTAGTGTACTCCAACAAAAGTGTACCGCATCCTTCTTTTATTCACGTCGACGCATAATATGACGTGTTGCATTTGAGTCAACCGACTACTCCTGCTTCAACCTGTCGGCTTCAGTGCAGACGACGGCTTCGTTCTATGAAAGGATCTAATGTGTACCTATCTGTCCAAACTTGGCCCCACGCGACCAGCGGGGATGTGTCATGTAGTTCCTCAGTAGCAGGGCTGCACGTAAGTGTTAGTGCGCAAAACGCGCCTTCGGAGACTAGTTGGTCATACCGCTGCACTTTGCTCTCAACCTGGACTTGCCCGCTCCTTTTACCATAGTTCTTTACCCGACAGCATCTACCGTCAGAAAACGTGCGGCGTTACAGGGGAAGCTTGCAGGAGCTCGGCGCAAAGGCATATCCTGACGCGTCGCAAGTGGAACTTGAACAGTATGTACTCGGTAGTTTAAAGGTTGGCGATACGAATCCTGACCTTCCCTCGAAGTTTAGCCGTTATCCCCCCGTCACTCGCAGAGGCCAGCGATATTGCTATCAGTTACGAGGGCGTAGCGCAGTTAAGCTCGCATTTGTACGAAACTTTGTTAGCACGTTTCGTGCGTGGGTCCAAGGGTTCATGCTACCTTAATTACCGGTCGCAGTGAGGTCGGGCCTGCAAATCGATGGAATGTTCCATTCTGCCTGAAGTGGTACGGAAGCCCAGCACTGCGGCCACCACCATCAAAGGAAACGCGCCAAGAAACCGCGTCGGTCCCATTTCTCTGCCTTACTACCGATGTGTTTGTCCACCATAATCATCCAACTTGTCCGCTCACCTATTCCGGTGGCATAGGCAGCCGTCTCGACAACATCCCCGTAGACAGAGGTGCTACTTGTTGTATTCTACCCGCAGGTTCTTGTAGTCGTGCAGGCGCGCTGGATGACAAAGGTAGCGGTCACATATTCCAACCCACGGTAGAGTACACAAACATTTTCAACTGTGGTCATTAATTGCTCTGTGTGCTTTTCTCCCTGTTTCAGTTACTTGGTATGCTACAGTAAGACATAATTTTCCGGATCACCGCGGCATTTTTATCGAGGTTAGCATGGGCACGGTCAAATTTCGTTGCGAGCAACCTTCGTGCGTGCGTTGTTTTTAGAATCGCGCCAACGAACCGCCACGAGCTGGTTGCTTGGACAGCGATTACATTGATTCTGTGCTGCGCGAAGCCGAAGCTGCTTTGGAGGGTAAGGAAGATTTAACGTGTTTGCTGCTATAATGGTCCAACGGTTTTGACAAAAGCTGCAACCTTCCCGGAAGGACACATGTGCTACATCACGGCGTAGATAACATGAACCATCACCTAGTAGATAACCGTGTAGGCCTGCTCCAAACCACTATCAGCCACAGCTAGATGGAATGATCTGCGATATGTTAGGTAAGACCATTATTCGGCCCTTATCTTATCCTTAAGCTACACCGAGCCTGCTTGCCGAGAAGAAAGTAGGTGCTTTACGAGTATGTGTGGGTAAGCGTAAAACCAATGCTATCACACAGTATGGTTCGTTTCCTGTACCATGGATTGACGTCGCTTTGGAATCAGTCCCTGGAGCTCAGTGGTCTTCTACACTTGATTTGGCTTTGGGCTTATGGCAAGTAAAAGTACGTTCGGCAGATTAGCTCAAATCCGCGTTTGTCGTGCCATCCGGGTTATATGAACTTGAAACTCTGCCATTCGGGCTCAACAATGCTCCAGCTGGTTTCCACAACTTATGCAGAAGGTAAGGGAAGGTTTAGTCATGCAATGTTGCTTACTTTATCTCGATGCCATTATTGTGCATGGGGGCTCGGTTAGTAAACATAACCGACAACTCGCGGAGGTTGTGTGCCGGCTTCGTGGCGCTGAGTTGACACTCAACACAAAAAGGTGCACGTTACTAAGTAAAGAAGCGCTTTTCCTGGGCTACATACGTTCGGGTAGCGGTGGTGAGGTTTAAAATCCGAAATTAGAAAGTATATTTAGCTGGCCGACGCGCACTACTGTTAATGAATTCCGAAGTTTCATGGGGCTGGCAGCATATTGTCAAAAGTTTGCCAAAGTATTCGCAGCGATTGTAGCGCCACTACATTGATTGACAGCAACAGACAGCCAGTTTTGTGGACTAACTTGTGTGTGACCGCGCTAGAAAACTTGAAGAAAGCGTTGTCTTTCTTGCCTGTACGCGCAGTTCTTGATATCTTGCAAACTGTTAAACCCTTTAGCTTAAGCATTGAGACAAGCAACCCAGCTATAGAGAGTACAACTGCAACATCAAGGAGGGAAAGTTAAGGTTATGGCTTACGCCAGTTGTCAGTTAGGTAGTCGGAGAAGCAATATTCTAAAAGGTTACACAAAATGTTAGCCTTGCTTTATATTTTGGCTCACATTTGCTAGCACATTTTGGGCCAACCATTAATTGTCCGAACCCACCACCGAGCACACCAGTGCATGCAGTATTTTCCCTCACCGCAAGGACAGACCGCTAGCTAACAAGCATGTTTACAGGAATACCAGTTTACTTGCCAGTACCGGTCCGGCCAAAGACACAGTAACGCTAGTGCGCCATCTTGACCTCCAACAGACTCTGTGCAAGTTGCCACGCTGTTTACTACGGAGAAAGGAGCATTTTGTGGACCTGTACCGGCTTCTGACCCCTACTTCAAGTTCACCTACACGAGACAACGCACGGGCGTTACCGATCAGAGAGAAAGAGATGACGAGACGGTCGAAAGCAACTGGAAGCTTGCGGAAATTTTGGCCAGGCCACGTAGAGTTAGATAACACTTTGTATCCGCTCTCTTCAGCGTGGCTCACCCAGGCTTATTGTTCCAAGATCGGTAGTGCACGATGTTATTACACAAATATATATGAAAATCGGACATGGGGACCAGAGCAAGACCGCGGCGGCCCTACGTTACCGCTCGTCGTTGCCACTCATACATCACGACATTACTGTCTTCTGCCAACAGTGGGACATTTGCCAATACAACGAAATGACTAACCAGTCCCCAAAGTTCTTTGTACCAAACCGCAGTGAAACGGCAGTACTGTTGATTGGTCCTCGACATTGTGAGAACCTTATCGCCTAAGGAACGGGAGAATAATTATACTTCGGTAATGGTCAAATATTTAACTTAATGGTGTGAGGTGGTTCAGCTGAAGCACTCAGAGCCTCGATCGGTCTCATTAGATGTTGTGAACGAACGGATGGGTTGCTATGGCGCACCGAACTTCCTTCCCTCAAACCAAGGTTCCATGTTCGAAAACCTTGTTGAAGGTGATCTGTAAGTTGTTAAATATAGCGAAGCCAAGGACTAAGCATTACCATCCCTAAGGCAATGGGTTGATCCAAAGTACGAATAGAAAGCAAACGAGCTTCATGCGAGCCATGGTAGAGCAGTAGTACGCTGGGAGGTGGGCTGGTTTCCTTCCAAAATGTCCTTTGCCATACAGCACCCGTTACATAGCTCCACTGGGTTCTCGTCAACTTACTTACATCTAGCTCCCGAGTTTTGACTGGCTGTGAACGGCGCACTCCCGATTATTCCAACTCAGGCAATTAACCACAGTGAATGTGTTCGACAAATTAGACATCGGCTTAGTGGCACGTTCCAACCGGCAAGCAAGTCGTGCTGCTTATGGTCGTAAATACGCAGTTGGGGACTATGTCCTCCTCAATAGACGGAAACCACTGCGCAGTGCACAAGCCAAGTTTCATTAGCCATGGCAAGGACTATACGCCATAGTACACCAACAAGCCAGTAAGGTCTGTGCTTCGTGACACAGCAAAGCAGCGCGCCGCTGCGTCGACAGTTCAATACCATCAGCTTCAACTTTACCGCCACGCGAATGAACACGTTTATCCGCCGCCACTGCCTCCGGCCGACCTTCCAATTTTGGAGAATCTAATGGAGGTGCTACCAGAGGGAGCGTTGGATACTGACATTCAGTGAACTAGGGACAGTGTTCTACCAGACTGAAGGAATAGTGTGACGGTGCGTGCCAAAATTACAACACCATTTAAGTTTAATTTAAAAATGGTATTTCCGTTTCTTCTTTTTAGCTTTAGCTATCATCATTGTGAGCACAGTGGAGGCGAAAGCCGAGCGCTACAAGATACCTGAACATATGCTTGGATCAGTATGGTACCTCTTTTTTGTATACATGCTTGTAGTGACCATGAACTTCCGTCTGGAACAGATCGTTCATCGCATACGCTGTGTTCGGTCCCACCCATCTGCTTCCATGCGCCATGATCTGTGTGCATCTAATGTGTTCGTCCGTCGTGCACGTCTAAGCGTTCTCGTTGTTGCTCGTTCCTTGGCCAAATCTTACCGCAGTACACACGTTACAACTTCAATGCATATACTGCATATGTACGTGACCATGGCGACCAGCAAACAACAATTGCCTGCATTGCTTGGCTAACGTGTAGAAAATAAGTTTTATCTTAAGGCCTTACCAGCTTTACAAATTAGTTAGTTCTAGAAACTTTTGTACCCGTACTTCGGCACATCTATGAGCCAACATCATCACCTTCGTGTCCCGGCTTTTCAAAAAATATGCCAATTATTACTCTTTTATACTTTTCTGGACGGGTCTGAAATGCCAGTCGTTTAGGCCACTCGCGCGCTGACAGTAGCATAACTAACTTCTCGCCAAGTTCTGTAGAAGGTCCTCGCTATTGTATTTGCAATGTAGCAGTAGCACGAAGGGCTCAATAACCGAACTTATAACTTACCAACTACCGCGTACCGCTTCTTGCAGTATTTGACTCTAAGAAAGAAATTCCAGTATATGCGGCTAATCAACAGCATAGATGGGCGACAACTCAGCTGACTTACGGTTTCTACCTCAAGTACCGACCCACGAGAGTCATTTGTCGGACCAACGAGCTCTCACAGGTTGGACGAACAGTACCAGCCAAAAACGTTCTTTGCTACCGTTTGCATCTGAAAGGTAGTTTATCGCGTGGTTTTATCTACTGTGCGTCAGCTCTAAATACCCTTCAGTCTGCTGCGAGACACAACGATACGGGACCTAGGTTGTCAAAGGAAATCAACTTTTAACATTCACAATGCACAAGGTAAAATTCGGACGCAATGCTGCAACCAGTGTCCAATAAACAAAAGGCATTATCTATCGTTTAAGGGCGGATCTTGTGTTGGCGGCATCGTTGTTACCCTAGCCTAACAACTCCAACGTGTTACATTAAATGCATACCGGACATTCCGATTCCAACCGGATGAGGGTCTTAATAATGATTTACGTGTATTGGACCTGTATGAAACCTCAGATTAGAAGTTGGCACATACGTGTATAAGCAGTGTCCTAGCAGCAAAATCGCTGTGGATCGGATAGCTGTTTTGCTACCCCACACCCCTGGTCAAGGGTTCACCTTGAGTTCACAGGACTAACCAATGGAAAACTTCTTACTTATACTCGCTGCATACAACAAGTGGCCCGAGGTCTACCAAATATCAAACACATCAAAGTTGACCACGACTACATTCTTTAGGATAGTATAAAGTGGATCCAGTATTCCGGAAAATGTTGTAGCCGATATTAAAGCAAGCTTACCTCTACACTTTGCTGGAGTTTGCGTCTTACACGGTATGCATTTGCCTTTACCTCCTTATCGTCTACAGCCAGACGGGCAAGCTGAACGCTTTGTGGATACTTTCAAGCAGGCAATGATCAAAGCTAAAGAAGACGGGCAAACTCGAGAGGTTCTGCAGATGTTTCAGCTAACTTACAGGGTTAAGCTTACTTCACAGGAGCCTGACAGCACGAACCCAGCAAACTCGAAGGAAATTTGAGATAACAAGGCTGCTGAAGGAAACCAAATACAAAAGAAATAGGATAATAGAGCATCAGTGCAACCAAAGTCACCGTTCTGTCCCACAACACTTCGGCGTTGGAGAGGTGTTGGAACAGGACCATCATAACAACAAAATTGCCTGGACACCTCCATTGCTTGTAAAATGATTGGCTAATGTCTCCTTTCCAGTGGCCGTAGGCGTTGACAAGTAAGTTCACCATATCACGCAACTCAGGAGCTAGGCCACATTTAACAGAACAGAAGTTTGACTACCCTCCCGTTTTGGAAAAGCCCCGGAAGCTTTTAAACTGTAAAGCACAGAGGTTACTCAGCAAGCTAGGAATATTACCGCACTACCAACTACCACATCTCTTGTCGGTCCCGAGAATAGGCGGATGGTTGCTGAGTTCCTGGCAAACTGTTACAGCTTAACAACGAATGGACCTCTTCCCGCCATTCTGGAGACGCCAATTTCAAAGGTCGAAACAAAATGGTTTAGCTTGCCTCCTACAAAAAATATCATAATTTGCCTACCTGGAATAATATATTTACATGAAAAACCTGCTCCACAACGAAAGAAAAACCTGGCGTGATTACCTTCACCAAATTGATTAGCTTTGCTCATTCTCACTGGCGTTAAAAATACGTTTTCGGTGTATAACTCAAGTAGGATACCCATTTGTTACGTCGAGTTCCGAAAGATAAACAAAACGCTAAGCTTTAGGCAAACAATTGTTTTCTATTAATTATTCATCAGGCTCATACAGTAATATACCATAGGTTAACGTCGTTTGCAATTGTCAGTGTAACAATAAACAAGTTATCAGAAAATTTAACTTGTGATAATGATGGCATTCATCTGATCACATGACGGAGGTCAGGTGAATTTGAAGAGTACAATTACTTTCTTCGGGGCTGATGGTCCGCCTGGGAAGTTTTAGTGCTTGTATTAGCGTTTTCTGAACACGCAAGTACGGATTTGTTAGGCTTATGCACACCGCCTCAGCGGGGGCGATTGCGCTTGCTCTTAGACGATGGTTTTGTCTGGATGGTATTTTGTAGCGAATTTGAAAGGGTGTTATTTAGTCTATTTGGTGGCCTGTTTATTAGATAGTTCGTAATCGCACCGCAGCTTGTCCTATTCTCGCGCTTGTAGAGGCAACCTGGGATGTATTCCTCAATCCTCTTACCTAGATGCGTGGTCGTGCGTCCAAAGTACCTGGCCCCGCACGGGCAGGTGAACCGGTAGTTTAATATCGATTAGAGATGAGCGGGCACTCGGTCTTTTAATCTCGGAGGAAGTAAAGGTCTGCTCGTGAAAATCACATTCAGCTGAGCCGCATCATAGGTCTGTTTGCAGCTTTGCTGTAGTCGACGTGTGCATGTCTCAACTTTATTGAATAAGATAAAGCGGGACTAGAGGAAACTAAGCGGCTTATTGCCCAAACAGAAGCCGCGCTATGCACCCTCCGCAATAATGGACGTATCCGTTTTCTTACTTATGCGCAAGGCTTAACATCTAAACAGGTAGACAAGGAACGATACAACCTACAGAGAAACTTAAGCGAAACAGAGTGTCAAACCAGGTTTACATCAGTTCTAGAACAATACGTGCACAATCTTACTAGTGTTCATTTAGAGAGACTGCAGCTGCAAGCACTTGGTCTAAAATTTAGCCATCCGCAAAAGAAACACAATCGTGTTGAAATAGAAACACAGCTTGAACCTCCATTCAGGCAGACGAACGACTTGATGGCCAGCTCTAATATGGAACTTGTACAGTGCAAATCAACTTTGGTCAACGTTTTTTCTCAATACCAAAGACAGCCAATAGAACACCATTGACTACCGCTAAAAGCGCACCTTGACGCCTTGAGGGAACTACAGAAAACCAAAGATCTCATTATAACCAAACCAGGCAAAAATCTGGGACTGTGCTGATCGATCGTGCGGATTACATTAAGAAAATAAAAATGATACTCTCGGACACTTAACGTTTCGTGCAATGTGAACAACAGAAAGATAAAACAGGAGGTGTTGAAAATCGGTTGAGCAAGTGTCTAAAATCACTAGTGAACGACGGCGCCATCACGTACGAAACGTGCCGTCGACTTTGTCCCATAGGCTCCACTACTCCTCGCCTTTATGGTCTCCCAAAAGTACATAAACGTGACACACCATTGAGACCCATACTAGATATGAAGAATTCACCGTACCGCAACATTGCGCAGTGGCTGACAAAAATGCTGAATCCCATCAGGCCAATGTTTGCTTCTCACAGACTGGCAGATATATTCCAGTTCGTCAACGAAATTCAAGATACGAATGTCCAAGAGCACCGGGTGTTCTCCTTAGATGTTGTTTCACTGTTTACCAACGTGCCGCTGATAGAAACAGTTAACTACCTGCACGTACATTGACTAGCATGGTATAAATATCAGTATACAAAGCAACCAACTGAAACAGCTCATACTCAGATGTACGTACAACGTTCAATTTCAATTCAATAGCGAGTTTTATAGACAGGTTGCTGGCGTTGCAATGGGTTCCCCGCTTGGTCCATTGTTAGCAAACATTTATATGGGAATGCTAGAAAGCTGTCCATTAAAACAAGTCATATTCGGTCTGAAATTCTATCGGCGCTATGTGGATGATATAATTTGTATAAGGGATCGGACCACCAAACCCCAGGATATAATAGACGGTTTCAACATTGCGCACCCCAATGCCGCATTTATAGCTGGGGAAGAAAACAACACCCAAGTGAATTTTTTGGACGCAAATCTTATCAGAAGTACCAATAGATCAATACAAATAAAAGTATACAGGAAACCATATTAGACGGCGCAATACATAAACTTGCGTAGTTTTGCCCCAGTCAGCAAAAAAGAACGCGGGTACGAAAGCTAACCGATCGGGCATATAAAATCTGCAGCGAAGTTACTTAAAAGCCGAACACGTACGAACCAAAGAAGCGCTTTTCAAAAATGGATATCCAGAGCGATTCATCGAGACCCATATGAAGCGACGCATACCAAAAGCATCAAAACAAACCGTTGAAAAGAAACAGATTTACTTGGCACTTCCATTCAAAGGAAATAGTGCGACTGAGACATGCACACGTCGACTACAGCAAAGCTGCAAACAGACCTATGATGCGGCTCAGCTGAATGTGATTTTCACGAGCAGACCTTTACTTCCTCCGAGATTAAAAGACCGAGTGCCCGCTCATCTCTAATCGATATTAAACTACCGGTTCACCTGCCCGTGCGGGGCCAGGTACTTTGGACGCACGACCACGCATCTAGGTAAGATGATTAAGGAATTCATCCCAGGTTGACTCTACAAGCGCGAGAATAGGACAAGCTGCAGTGCGATTACGAACTATCTAATAAACAGGCCACCAAATAGACCAACTAACATCCTTTCAAATTCGCTACAAAATACCATCCAGACAAAACCATCGTCTAAGAGCAAGCGCAATCGCCCCCGCTGATGCGGTATGCATAAGCCTAACAAATCCGTACTTGCGTGTTCAGAAAACGCTAATACAAGCACTAAAACTTCCCTGGCCGACCACCAGCCCCGAAGAAAGTAATTGTACTCTTCAAATTCACCTGACCTCCGTCATGTGATCAGATGAATGCCATCATTATCACAAGTTAAATTTTCTGATAACTTGTTTATTGTTACACTGACAATTGCAAACGACGTTAACCTATGGTATATTACTGTATGAGCCTGATGAATAATTAATCGAAAACAATTGTTTGCCTAAAGCTTAGCGTTCTTTTTGGTGTTTCACAATTCCGGAAGAACGTGCCGATCCTCCATTTACCTGCAACTTTCCTGATGTCATTTTACGGACAGGTTTGCGCTCGTATAAATGGTTTTTCCTTGGGCCTTTCATGAATTTTTACTTTACATTGGAGACGGCTACAATTACTTAAGTTTGACGGAACTCGATTCTACGTTGCGGAGTAAGCAGCTCTTAATGATCCCGCGTTGGACAAAGGATTGACTTCTACTCCAGTTATGGACGTATTCAGCCACAAGGAACAACGCACTCACCATCTCTTGCACCTCCAGCGTGGATATCGACACACAGTTTGTGAACTGGACAAGTATATAAGTAAAAAGCCTGCCACCATTAACGATGATTTACTCAACTGCACCATTTTTATTCGACGCTGTGGCTCTTTTGCATCATTGACCGTTTTCAAATTCTACTGCCGGATCCTTACCAAGCCAGTCGGCCAGCCGAGGAAGAAATTTGGCCGTCAACCGGCTGCGAATAATAGAGTGCTAAATCGGTATGTATGGTGCATCGCCGGCTAGAACTACTTTTCAACTGCAAGTACGGCAGGGTTCCAGGACGTTTTGGGTTTTAGCCTGGCAAGCTTTTTCCCCACAAAATGCCACAAAGTTCTGCTTAAAAGGACTGCAACGTGGCGGATGCGACCCGCCACTGACTAAAGTCATAGCTGAACGTTGCACACTGACGTAATCCTCAGACATCTACATTTAACCTGTGCAATTGATTTTCCTATGAAGAATGCTTCGATGGTGTGAAGAACATTCCGATTTCTTAACGGTCTTTGCTTGCACAAATGTTCGTTGGGCTTCTGTGCTCATGAAGTACTACATTACGAAATCACGTCCAACTTGTGCATTGACACAACAGTTATGCCTGCTGTTTACGGGCCCCAGCGCCATCACGTTCCTTGGTCTGACTATTACCAGACAAAAGGCTCACGCGTATGGACTACGTCTTTTCGGTTACACAGTTCATTAAACCGCACTGTTTTACTATTCAAAAGGAGTTGTGCTTGTACGCATAGTTGATTGCGCCTTCATTGTTGTGTCCCGTTTTCCCGAGAATATGCCAGTTAGTTATTCATTTATTTACTTTAACCAAATAAGAGCGAACTTCAACCTGGGACGGTTTAGCAATTTCACCTAACAAATGTAGCGGTGAACCCTCAACAGATCAACCTTATGTCCTTCTCCGGACATCAAGCAAGCTAAGCTCATTCGTTGATAAAAATGTCCTCGAAATATCTAGTAATAATATTGTCAGGCAAAATAGCGAAGAAAAATTGAACTTGCAGGAAGAACGCTAAGAAAAAATATACATCGGTATTTTACGCTCTGTAGCCTGGCCGTCATTAATCCGTATATGCGAATTTGCCTTCTTGATCGGCCAATCATGGACGGACGGGTTGTCGCGAACAGCCAATCGGAGGGTTTGGGGCGACTCCGGTAAACATGACAGTTTTCTTCGGAACCCACAACTGGACACAGACCGTACCTGGATGCTGGAGAATATAAAAAGCATGTTGATCCCATTTTTACTTGTTTAGATAAATGGCTTGCTTTTAGTGTAGGTTCGTCGCGGTTAGACATAGGCAGACAGCCACCACAAATCCATTTCGTTCCTTTCCATTCCTTTCCATTTCGTTCCGTTGGGGCCCGCTTGTTGGTTATCAGCCTGCTGCTTCCGGCAGGCATTGCCTCACCTGCCTATGTTGTTTCCTCCGCTCTTAGAAACTGAAGGATTAAAATTCAGGTTTATAGCAGGCTCATACGTGGAGCGTTTCTACTAATAACCTCGCTAAGACTTCCAAACAATCTTTCCAAATCCTATACCCCTAAGCCAATGCAAACTTTCCTGATTAATCTTTTCTTGCTCTTGCCTCACCCAGACATGTGGCTGTGCTTATCGTCTTGGATTATCTCAGTATGAGCTATCGCTCCTACCTTCAGACTGCCCTGATACTAATGCGATCTAAAGGTACCAGTATGGGCTGATTCCCTGCACCTTTCATTTCTATTACACACATAGGTTGCTTTTCCTAAACTTTGTCCTAGCTTCTCTGTTCTGTGTCTCTGCTTGCCACTTCAATTTAAACCCCAATATTGCCAGGCCGCAGCCCCTTATTTATACCTAATCCAGTCTCGTCTGTGTTGTCTTGCCTATTTTCTGAAAGCTTCCAGGCGATTGGGTTACCCTGCCAAATATTTAGCACCACTACCGTTAGCTTTAACCTCTCCAGCTTGACCTGTGTATGCTCCTCCATTTTGCCTCATGCTTTTCCCTAAAGCTTATTCGTTTGGGAAAGTTATCCAAATTTTACCTTATCTGGATTGCTTGTTTATGCCTACTGCCTACGCCTTGCTTTGACATCACCTGCCTATGATGTTTCCTTCCCTTTCTTAAGCCATTAAAGCTTAACGGCCTGGTTTACAGCGGGTTCACAAGTAGTACTTTTACTCTTAACCTAGCTATGGCACTTTCACAATACACTTTTGAGACCTATCATCCTAAACCTATGCTATCCTACCTGGTTACTCTTTTCTTGAGCGCCTCATCCAGACATATGAAGCTGTGCATGTCGCCTTGGATTAACTCAACATAAACTGCTTTGCCTACACGCTGACTGCCCTGTGTCTATTGCGGTCTAAGCGCTGCAGTAGGGGTAGATACTTGACACATCTCATCTACGTTTACTCTGTCTGTTGCCCTTCTCAAGTTATTACAGCTGTCTTTGGGTACCCATGCACTGCTTGCATCCTTCTCGAATGCTCCTATCTAGTTCTGATAACTTTTCAAGTTTACACGTTCTCTTGCTGTTGACACCAGTCACCCTGAACGATCTACACACAATTTGGAGGCAAATATTGAATCTATAGTTATCCCATTTTTATGCCCCGGTGTATAGCTTTTGGCTTTTACTGTTGCTCGCCTCCGTTTTCTCTATGTTCATACTCATCTTGACATCCCCACTTCAGGTAATTAAGCCACATTCGCCCAATTAGCTTCTGTGGAGGGTCGCAGAACCCAAAATACCAAGCATAAGCTTTGCTCCCCATTTACGGTTTTCCTTCATGTTATGACCTGTGCATTCACAATGCACGAGATCACAGGTTTCCTGGATGGTTGCTGCTTCTATTTTTCTCTTTATTGCTTGGCGTTCTGAGGATATTAACAAGTAGGTACCTAGAAGCCCACCTGGCCTCGGGGTCGGCTACCAAATGAGCACACAAAGACATACGTGGGTCAAATCGGACATCTAACAAACACATCTCCTTCCTGGTTGATTAATAATTTTGTATTAGACCCGGTATCTTTTTCTGGGGGATGAAAACAGCGGTGGCCTGCTTACAAAAGGCCGGCAAAACACTTGATTACCACAATACACCTGAATAAATACATAACTACTTAATTTGTGACTGTCTTTCAAGCATTCATGCACTAGCATATGGCTTGTCAGTATTCTTAGTCTGCCCAATTGACGACGAAAATACGAGCTCACCGTGGCCCTATCTAGGTGAGTTAGGTACACCCCGTTCCAGCAAACGTGCAACGACGGTGCTCCAAGACGTGGTGGGTTTACGCTTGGCAAGCCTTCGCCCTATAAACAGCCACCAATGTCTGTTTAACATCACTGCGACGAGGAGGATGGGACTCGCCTCTAACTAAAAGCAAGACCAGCCAAGCAGTCTCACCACGGACGTCACTTAACCCTTCTCACCCTACCTACGTGATCAATCACATCTGCCGCGGCAGACATTTAAGCTGCATAAAAGCCACCTACATGCATTACTAGATACATCTAAGAACTCACTGCTGCAGTCTTCCAGCCTAACTTGCATCACGTTTTATACCTACCTGGACATTTAGTGCTACCTTTATCATGATGGATTGTGATGCCGCGTTGCTGACAGCCATCCGACTTGCCAACCTTTTCCTTTCTTCGCATCATGCTTTAGGTCCCTGCGGTTTTATCTTCTAAGTTTTAGCTACTTCCAGATTTTGATCCTTGCTGCTTGCTGTTCCCTAATTGCAGCATAACTCTTAAGTAGATCTGCTCGGTCTATTTAGCCATCTAGCATGTGACCCATACCCATTGCATCTTCATAGGCTTCCATGTGTATAGCAACGCCGTATAACACAACCATCCCACCAACTGACGTTCAGGTTCCTCCTACCTTATGTTTGAGGTCTCTTTGACCTTACATTCGGTTGATAATTTTCTTCAGTATTCTCAATGCCAATACCTGCTGCTTCCAAACTATCTGTTCCAATCTAGTATGATTGCTAAGCCCCGAGCAACTATCGAGCCTGTGACTCATGCTTATTTCATCCCTATAGGCAACCTCCTGGAGTGTGATGAAGCAGCGCTCACAACCGTTAGAATTTCCAACAGCTTCCTTACTTCAGCTTAAGCCTGAGGTTTCTGTGATCTTACCTTCATATTATTCTTAAATCCCGGCTTCCGTTAACGATGAACGTCGCTTCCTAGATCAGTCTGTTTGACCCTAGTACAACCGATAAGCCACGAAGGACCGCCTAGCCAATGGCCCACTTAACTTTAGCTTAACAGACTACCCTCTGCATCATGATGCCGCATAACGCCCAAACATCAGGCTCGCCGACGTTTTCATCTTTTCAGTTCAAGCATCTTGCCTCCTAGACATTTCCATTTCTCAGAATCCCCTTTCGGATTGCAAAGGTTGCTGTTCACTAATTTTCATCTCTACCTGGTGGTCTCTAATATTACGTATGCACCACGAAGAGCCAACTATAATATGGCTCATTCACATTGCAGCGTTACAGACTGCTATTTACTATGGAAATCCACTTGTAGTTCCACACTTATAGTCTTTTTGCTCTGCAGCCCTGCTTAATCCGCTAATCTTTGTCACTTACAGAGCTAGCGCTGCAACCGTCTTCTCGATTCACAGTTACTCCGGACCCTCCTTCCTGTTCCCTGCCGTCTATTTAAATTGCATAGGTTAGGGTAGAAATCCACCTCGGATTGGAACAATTAGAGCCATTGGCTATGCAGTGCATATCATCCTGATACCTCTCGTCCGCTACAAAGCCGGCTATACCGTCGTATGCTCGCTACAGCTTTATTAGGCAGTCCCCTAGCTTAACGATCCTGTCCTTAAAATTAACCGGGTAGCAGCCCGTGTCTTATATTGCAATGGTGAGTTACTTCTGCTCCAAAACTAATTCGGCACGCATCAGTACTCTTCTCCACCGTCTAGTTGACAGGGCCATTTTACTTTAGAACTCCCCCTTGGAGGGGAAAAGGTAGCATTTTTAGCTCTACTGCCCAACTTATCCTGTTACTTCTGATCCTGATTAGAGGTGAGACGGTAACCGTTTTATCACAACGGCTGTAGTATGCAATCGCTTCTATCTTTACTCCAGTTATTAACTTGGATATCCTATTAGACCATGTCTCATCTTAAGAAAAGTTTCGGCTCCGGCTTCACAACGCAACCGTCTTCCACCCGCCCTCTTCTATGCCGTCTGCTAGAATTATACCTTACCCTGCAGAGGCCCACTTTTTGTTGGAGCACTAAGTATCATTTCGCGCTGCAGCCCTTATCACTCTACTAGTCCACGTCCCTTTTGTCCCTAGTATTGCTAAAGTATTCTTACTACAGCTGTAGTATTTACTCCCGTCTCTTCTCTCCCATGTTTTCAAAATTGGAGTGCTGTTTGTCCGTGCCTTATTTTATAATAGTAGGTCGCTCCTGCCTCACAATTACTCCGGCTATGCTTCTCACTCTTTGCTGTCTGTTTTACTTGTGATATTACGGTTGTAGCCAACCTTGGAGTAGAACACCTAGTACTTTTCTGCGATACAGCCCATATCATTCTGCTATCCCAGGTTTGTTGCAGTGTCGCTCTTTAAGCCGTTTTCCCCATACAGCCTTAGTATGTAGTTTTCTCTTCTCAAGTCAGTTTGCAACGCTGAATGCTTAATAGTAGGTGCCTCATCTTAAGCTACGGATCGCCTGTTGCTTCATAATTAAGTTGGCACGCAACCTTACTTGTATCTGCCGTCCAGTTTACTTGAATATTTCACTATAGAAGTGTGAATTAGTGGAGAACACAGTGCCATTTGGCTCACACCTATTCACTTACGGAGTTGGTATTGAAACCGTCCACAGCTGTAGAAGATAGTCCCTTACATTCTCGCTACTGTTCTTAACCTGGGACGGCCATTCCTCCGTGCCTTACGGTACGATATCTAGCGATTCCTGCTTTACAGTCCATGCGACCTTACCACACTGTTCTCTGCCATCTATTTGACCAGTATGTACCAGTTGAGAATTCCACCTTGAGAAAGAACACTTTGTATATTTTGGCACCGATGCCCATCTTATCCGGCTACCTGCAGCCAAATTTAAGGAGGCATCTGCAACTGTTCTCTTACTGCAGCGGTAATATGTAAAGGCTACCATTCGCGCCCCAGTGCTTAACTTTGATGGCCTATTAGTCCATGCCTTATCATACGATAGCCTCTAACTCTTGGTTCACAATAAATCTGGCTTTCGTCACCACTCTTCCCTATCGTGTTGGATTTGTATTTTTTAATATTTTAGCCCACCTACCTTGGCACACCTAGTACCTATCGTGGATGCAGCCCCTAAACTTCTGCTACTCTACGACCCTTTTAGAGCTGCTCTGCAACCGTTTCCTCACTACAGCCATAGTACATAGTCCCGACTCCTCCCATACTAGTTTCCTACTTTGAATGTCTATCATTATATAGCCCTTCTTCAGATAGAAAACGGCTCCTGCCTCTCAGATAACCCGACAGGCACACTTACTCTTCTCTATCGTCTATCTGACTTATACGCTTCAATGTAGTAGTCCACCCCAAGGTGGAACACTTCGTATTTTTGTCGCTGCTGCCCAAAATATTCCACGGCCCCAGGCCCTTTTCAGACCTAGATTTGTAACGGTTATGATAGCATACATGTAGCAAGTAATCCCGTCTATTATCGCGCCTGGTTTCAACTCTGACTGCTTAATAGTACATACCAAAGCTCTAAAAAGTAAATAATAAATAAATGGTATAGTCTCGGTGCAACGAGACACACCTGTGAAGGCGAGATCAAATATGCACACAAGCACAGCTTCTTTAACTGAAAGGCATAACCGAAAAATTTAGACTATAGGAGTGGGCATTTTGTCAGGTAATAGGCAGACCAAGTAACATGATGGCGCCGGGGCGCGTAAAAATCAGTCATAGCCGTTGGTTCAATATACAAGTTGGGGTGTTTTCGCCATTGCATCGGAATACCTTCAAATGTAAGTAAGTGAAACCGTCTCCATGGTCAAGTACAAGCTTTGTGAAATGCCAGCAAAAAGGCTGGTTATACTGGCGCAAAGCTGTCCGTGCAATGACATTGGTAAAGCTCTAGGGAATTGGAGGATTCAATTGTTCTTTCGGAATTGTAGTGCATTGGAACCAGTTTCCTGAACACCGGTGAGAATAAGCAAAGGTAGCCAAGGCTGTGCGGGTAATCGCGCCAGAATTATTTGACTTCCGTTGTGGAACCTGAAATCCATGTAAATGTACTATCCCAGTTGTGTAACGTAATACTGTAAATACGAGGCGAGGTAGGCCCATCTGCTTGAACCCATGCAACTGGAGTCTTTAAAAAAGCAGAATGAGCTCTATTTGGAGCGATAAGTATGTTTTAATCTCTCAAGGAAAGCATCTAGTGTTTAAGCCATCTGGCTGTTGAGAGTGGGCCGGCCAGCGCCGTGAATAAGCCTTCTTGTTTTGGCCGATATGCCTGGAAATCTCGGGAAAAACGGGCAACGGACAATAAGCAGCCAAACAGGCAGACAGTATTGACTCAAGAACGACTGCCGAAATGCTGGTGGCTCGCAATGGTGCCTATGGTACACCGAAACTTACGTAATTTTCCTTAGTGTACATGATTTGCAAGTGTCTTCTTTGCATCACGTCGCTGGTGTGGTTCAGACTACAACTACTACGTAGGAAGATGGTTCTGCCCGCGCAGGTCAAGTGACCGACATAACAAAGCAAGTTTACAAAATTGAGCGAATAATACTATTGTTGATGAGCAACCCATAAACAGATGATGTTGGCAGCAGTCCGAATGCAAGAGGCAGCTTAAGTGAAACTATGACTAACTACATTGAGACCGAATGCGGGAGCAACAGTGCGTAGAGCAACGTTCCAAAAGGAAAAGGAAATTGAAAGGAGGGATCGGATGAATGCGGACGGAAGTGCGAAGAGTAATTCGTGAGAGTAAGTACGCTAACGCGCTCGTAATTCCATAGTCCAAAAGCCGTCAGAACCAAGAGAAGAGGGCTACAGGCGGCCAAAACGCTCATGCATTTGGCGTTGTAATCCCAGGTACGGTCACACTAACAGGCAAATGCAAATGTGGTAAAGAGTAGCGGCGTAGGAAGAGAACTAAAGTAAGCATAATAATGGAAGTAGTAGTCAAGGCACAAGTAGCAATGGTCCGAGTGCCGCCAGTAAACAGGAGCTTGGTCGGAGCGTAGGAGACCATACACACTAGCATAACTTGGTTCGGCGCAATGACTGCAAGCCGTGGGAATAAAAATGGAGCGCAATAACAGAGAAGGCCATGTATAAGTGGAAAACAAAAGCAACAGAACTCATGAAATAAGTGGAGAGCGAAGTCTCTGCCAGCCAATGGTCAGCAATGGCACGGACATCTGAGGCTAGTAGGAGGGCAGAAGGCCATTTAAATAAGAATAGTTTTGTCGGCGCGCTGAGGTTGGTGCATACGATTGTGGGGAGAACAACTGTGGAGAGAGTCAGCAGAAATAGAAAGGTTAAATCAAAGGGGCAATATTATACACGGGTGATTAGGTCCGGCAAGTCTCAAGCAGTGAGGGAGACCGAGCAGACGACACTTGCTTATTCGGTGCGTTGTGATTAATTCGTACAGAGAACATGGAATGAAACTAGACAGGATCAGCAGTAAAGGGTAGGAAAGCGACGGAAGGGGCTGTTTTGACATTGCATGAGCAATTTCAGCAGATCCTTGAGGTAACAAAACAGCACTGTGTCTGAAGTGTCTAGACCGTTAACTTCCCGATGGACCGGAAGATGTCACAGCGAAGCAGACTGGTCATGTAAGGCTAGGTTAAGAAAGGGCACTGAGGTTTGGCTGCCCGATTGAAGAAATCAAAACAAAGTGCGTATTAAGGGGATAAGGGTCGGGTGGAAAAGGTTTATTGTTAAAGTGTGGAGAAAGCAACGATGCTCTCGTTCAGTTCCGAACAATGACCGGTGGTATCCCAGCAGTCTGGAAAAACTCGGTGAGCAGGAGACCGAACAGACGAGAATGGATTAGGCGACACGTTAGAGTGAGTCGGATGGCTAATGTGAGAAGACAAATAAAGTGTCCGCGGAGTTGGACAGGTATAAGATGGAAGAGGCTATATGTATTTGAGGTAAGCCACTACAAGACAGGCAGGTTCGCAATGTGAGCAAACTTGTGTAGTAGGTATGCAGAGCCAGAAACCTTCACATTGCGGTAGTCTGGAAGCAGTCTAAAGGAGAATAAGGCAAGGCACTGAAAGCTTGGGTTCCGGTTGAGGAACTGCTAATGTCAGAGAGCGATAAGGAGAGGACAGATTGGAGAAAGAAAAGGAATACCGATAAAACTTGGGAAAGTTACCGTGGCTCACGAAGTAACAAGGACAGAACGTACCGTCTTCCGAGCAATGACTATCAACGTCACGAGAGTTAGAGAGAAGAAGCCCGATCATACGCGCATTGACTAGTCGGTGCATTTAGATTGAATAGTACAGTTAATTAGGGAAGAGAAATGGAGGCAGTAGGCTTGGACAGCTGAAAGCTAGAAGTGGCCATGTTAACATAGGGTGAACAATTCCAGCAGGCAGCCTAGGTGAGGGAGGCATTGCGTTGAACCTAAGGAGCTTAAACTGTTAACGTCTCGGTGGTACGGAAGAAGTCACAGAAGCAAACTGGTCAGCTAAAAATAGGCTAGGGCAGGGACTGGGGTTCTGCTGTCAGATTGAATGGGATCTAAAACAGTGCCCACAGCAAGGAAAAGCAAGATCGGGATGAAAAAGGTTCACTACTAATGTGTGGAGAAGGCAACGTGACTTTCGTGTGAAGGTGTATCGACCGTTCAGACTTCCGAACAATGGTCGGCAATGTCACAGTAGGTTGAGAAAATTCGGTGAGCAGCAACCGATCAGAAAATACAGGCTTGTTCGGCGCAGTGAGGCTGTTATACACCTAATTTTGGAGGACAAATAGAGTGGTTTAATAGATTGACAGATTAGAGATGGAAGTGTCCATAGTAATAAAGTGTGAACAAATCCAGCAGGCTGGCAACATGAGGCAGATTTCGCTCTGAGTCTACAGTGAGTAGACCGTGTATAACTCGGCAGTTTGGAAAAAGACAAGAAACTCATACTGGTCAAATAAGAGCAGGTTGAGGCAGAGCAGCGAGAGTTGCTTGTCCGACTGAAGCAGGATTGTACGCAGCTCGTTCAATCTTCCGTACCACGGACGGTGATGTCAAATTACTCGGGGAGTAGGAGACCGATCAACCAAAATTGGATTAGTCGGCACGCTGAGATTAAGTCGTACAGTTAACGTTGGAAGGCAGGCGGTGTGGGTACGGAAATGGACAAGTCAGAGAGGTGAACCAGATGGCTGTTGAACGGTTCTCTGAGCTTGGTAATTTTGTTGCAACCGTTTCGTCACCAATCGAGGTGACATCATCAGTGCGTAGTTGAGTGGCACGCAATAGCGTAGAGTAGCGTAGTGGAGCCTCACCGAATCTCCCCAATGCTACTCTACGCTATTGCACGCCACTCAACTACGCACTAATGATGTCACCTCGATTGGTGACGAAACGTTTGCAACAAAATTGCCAAGCTCAGAGAACAGTTCAACAGCCATCTGAACAACCTGAGCTACCAGTCTTCACTGCCACAGATGAACCAGTCCAGAAGACTGCAAATATGCTGAAGACATGGTTTTGCGTCTACTGATACTATACCGCTTATATCTCGGTAGCGACACAGAGGTCAGAGAGAAGCAGACTGGTCAGGTTAGGCTAGGGCAGGGCACTGTAAACTGACTACCCGGCTGAGGGAGGAATAAAGGCAGAGCGCGATAAAAAAAGGACAGCGTCGAGAGAGAAAATATTTATAGACAAGCGATGGGAAAGTCAAGTTGACTGTCCAGGTGATGGGGACAGAGCTTTAGGCCTTCCGAAAACTGACCGCTCCCGCCACGACAGTCGGAGGGAATGAGAAAGATCAGAAGAGACTGAAGTAATAGACTCTTTGTAGTTGAGTAGTACAGTTAGTTTGGGAAGATAAGTGGAGTGTGGCAGCAGGATTGGACAGGTCAGGGCTAGACGTGGCTATATGAACACAGGGCGAACAAGTCCAGCAGGCTGTCGAGGTGAGACGGGCACTGTTTTGAATCAACCGAGCCTAGACCGTTAACATTCCGGTAGCATGGTAGTAGCCCCAAAGCATTTGCCTGACCCGATGTGGCTAAACTTGGTCAGGGCAATGAGAGGACCGTCCGATTGAAGAAAGCGTGAATACAGACGACGCTCAGTCATCTGAATGAGGGCCAGTAGTTTCACAGCAATTTGAGAGAAGTCGGGGAGCAGGTGACCCATCAGAAGCGACTGGAATAGGCTTTGTGCTTGTGTCGTATAGTTTATTTCGGAAGACGATTGTAGCGGGTCTAGAGGTGGACAGGTTAAAAATGGAAGTGCCTATATTAATAAATGGTGAACGCGTATAGCAGGCTGTCAACGTAACTGAGACACAGCTTAGAGTCAACTGAGCCTAGAGCGTTCAAATCTTGCTGGACTAGAAAAGGGTATAAAAGCAGATCGGTCAGATGAGTTATTGCAGGTGCACTGAGAATTCGCACACCGTTGTAAGAAGAAATAAGGGTCTGAGAGAGCGATAAGGAGAGGGTAGAGTAGAGAGCAAAAGTTGTCGGGGCAAAATGAAAGAGCTAAATTGGCTCTCTGGGTAATGAGGACGGCGCGTTCAGTCTTCTGCGCGATGGCTGGAGTCATCCCAACGTCGGAGCGAGGGAGGCCGGTCAGACGTGACTGGGTTAGTCGGCGCATTGTGATTGAGTGGTATAGTTCATCTGGGAAGATAAGTGGAATGAGTCAGTAAGATTTGACAGGTCAGGGTATAAGTGGCTATATTAACCTAGGGCGAACAATTCCAGCAGGCTGTCGAAGTGAGACGGACACTGCTTTAATCGACCGAGCCTAGACCGTTAACAAACCGGTAGCCTGGCAGTAGTCCCACAGAATTTTCCTGACCCGGTGAGGTGAAGTTAGTGCAGTGCACTGAGAGTTAGCCCTCCGATTGAGGAAGTATTGAATACAGACGACGCTCAGTCGTCAGAACGAGGGCCAGTAATTCCACAGCAGTCTGAGATAAGCCGGAGAGCAGGAGACCGATCAGAAGCGACTGGATTTGGCGGCGCGTTTGTTTATGTCGTATAGTTCATTTGGGAAGAAAATTGGTGTGGGTCGAGAAGTGGACAGGTTAGACATGAATGTGGTTAGATTACTAAAGAGTGAACAAGTCCAGCAGGCTGTCGAGGTGAGAAGGACACTACTTTGAATCTACAGAGTCTACAGCCTTAACCTCACGTTCGTCTAGAAGAGGTCAAAGGAAAGCAGACAGGTCAGAGGAGACTAAGTTAGGGCAGTGCACTGAGAGATGGCTGTTCGATTGGAAATGGCTTGAATACAGACTGCGCTCCGTTTTCTAACCGATGGCCAGTAATGCCACAGCAGTCTGAGAGATTACGGAGAGCAGGAGACTGATCATACGAGCCTGGATAAGACTGCGCGTGGCGATTGTGCCGTAAACTTTATTTGGGAAGACAATTGGAGTAGGTCTAGAGGTGGACAAGTTAGGGATGTTGTGGCTTTAGTAATGAAGGTTAAACAAGTCCAACAGGCGGTAGCTGTGAGGGAGACGTTGCGCTGAATCTACAGGGCCTAGAGCGCTAACAAACCGGTAGTCTGGAAGAAGTAAAAAGGTGGCAGACTGGTTAGATGAGTGTAGGTTTGGGCAGGGCACTGAGGGATGGCGAACGGATAAAAAGGGGATTAAAAACAGACAGCGCAGCAGCAAATGACTGGATCAGGGTTGAAATGGTTTAGTGCTAATGTTTGGAGAAGCCGTCGATGCTCACGTGTTAAGAGCGAAGAGCACAAACAGGAGAGGAAACGGTTGGGATAGAAAGAATATTACTGTCAATGTGTGAGAAAGACATTGAGACACTTGTGTTAAGGAGTTAGAGCGTCGGGTGTTCCGATA